>JAFJYJ010000094.1:0-1200000 GCA_019022615.1 Acacia melanoxylon
AGAATGTATATAAATGTATATTTAATAGATGCGTTGTTTATTGGATCATCTATCACAACATTTTTTATCCAAAACTGGCAGTGACTTATCATAAGCCACTTTTTTACAATAAGTTCATAAATCCTTGAAGCTATCTCAAACAGTCTAGCTTAGCTTTTCTTTCTTTTGCTGGACTTATTTTTGTTTTTTTAATATATCCCAAGCAGGTCCTAAATTGGGCCCAAGCTTGGTCCAAATTAATTTTTCAAGCATAGGGTAAGGAATTTATTATTTACCCTTCTCTATCAGTAATGAAATTGCCATATAAGTTCTAGAAGTTACTATAAATATTTTTGGCCTCCATTAGCTTCTTTAACTCATAAGGTATCATTTCTAAAATTTTCAACATAAAAATTTACCTCTAACTATTTTTCTTTGAATTTTTAGGAAAATAGGCCTTTAATTCCCATAAATTATTTTGGCCCCTTTTGGGGAACTAAACCTCTTCATATTTTCCTAATTTCCACAAATTAATGTTTTATAATGTTTCCTCAACCTCTTTAGGCCATTAAATAATTTTAATACTTTTTCCCATTTATCTCTTTAACATTTCACCTAAAAATAGGCTTTTGGCCAATAATTCATTTTTTTGAGGCGTTATAGCTATAAATAATATTTATAAACTTCAAGTATGCCCTAGAAGTCACTTTTATACTTTTTCATATTTTTCTCTGATTTTTGGGCATTTTCTTCCATGATAATACTTCTTGGCCAACTCAATTTATTTAACCAGTAGTCAAAATTCAGAATGTTACAAGTTGCCAATCGACAATGATGAAAAGGACCATTCGATCCGGTTCGGCTCTTTAAACACTACCTCTATGTCAATTATTTTGAGAAATAATTTGAAATAAAAGATAATAATAAAATATTAACGAGATTAGTATTTCAAAAATCTTGACAACTTTGTTTTAAAACTACAAGGACTTAATTAAAAATCATGTGGAATTATAAGGACTTACATATTAATTTTTCATATAACTTTTAATTTTAATGGACCATGTAATTAAGTGATGCAAATGTTTTTTTAAACCTGAATTACGTGATGTAAACATGAATATTACAAACCTTTCAATTATGGACTTACTTGATGTTCTTGGAGTTGAATAAGATGGTTATTGTAGTGGTTATTAGTGCTATGCCCGGATATTCTAACTATTTGTATTTGGCAACAATATAAAAATGATATTAACTCAAAAGTGTTTTCTTAAAATAATGATCTGATTTTTTTTTAAAATTGATTATTTATAATCCACGTGTTGGGCTAAACGGTAGGCAAAACCAAGGGAGGGATTTGATCTTGAAGTTGGTTAAGGTCTTTGGGAGGCGTCCATTCCAGATCTTGGGTAAGCGTCGAGGGTAATAGGCGAGCTTAGCCTCACCACAACTGTCGGTATGCCTGGAGGAGGAAGGGAGATTTGTGCCAAACTGGATCGTGAGTGACCCAACTCTTTCCTAAAATTTCATATAAAAAAAATAACTCTCTCGATAATACCAAACTTACTATACCAAATTGATATTTGATAAAATTGGAGGAATTCTCCACTGAAAAGTTTATTAGAAAGACTTAAATTAGAGTAGTAGTGATACTCTGTATGTACGAAATTTGCATAGTATTACTATACTCTTGTGTATAAATATTCCTCATGTCTGTGTCACCAATATAATTTTTAACGGGGACTTTTTCCCTAAATACTTTTTTCCTAATTCTATCATAGTATTTGCTTTCAAAAACTTGGATTTTTTAAAGAGAAATTACACAGGTCTCAAGTAAGAAAATTAAACACTAACAGGTCACAAGGAAATCAATTTTTTTTTTTTTACAAGTTTGAATTATCAATGACGCAATTTCAACTTGTAAATATGGAAGTTCTACGTGTAAACATGAATTGTTAAAATTGATATCTATATATATGACATAATTCAATTTGTAAATATGTAAGTTTGATTTGTAAACATAATTTTTTTTTTGAAACCTATCTAAATTAATTTTTTATGAGGCCTATGAATAATTTTCCTTTTAATAATTGAATCATATATGATCGGATGTACCCCCCTTCCCTTAATGTGGATTAATAAATGCCACAAATTATTTGTTCATAAAGATTGAACATATATATTTAGATGTGTATCAATGGCTTATCCTTAATTTTCCTTAATTAAAAAAAATAAAGCCCTCATGTATTTTCATTTTTTGACTTGTCAATTGTTTCCGACACATTTTTTAAAAGTTAGTGGACCAGTGTTTCAATCAATTCAAAACTTCTATAGAATTAATTATTTTAAGAACTAGTTAAAAATTAAAAATAGAGTACGTTAGGTTCAATTTTATTTTACAAAATAACACATTTCTGGGGCTGCAACTTTTTCCTCTACAAATAACATATTTTATTTTTACAAAATGAAGTACTTTAGGCTATGATGACTCTGTTTTGCATGAACATCTGTCTTGTTTGGTTGGTTGATCTAATTGTTATGTTAGAATTTAATATTACGTTTTCATATTAAATTAATTACAGTATCTTTGCATGATTAGATCACTATAATTCTAACATTTGGTATCAGAGCTATGATTTCCTCTGCCTTGAATTTTATCGATGAAAATTTATTTTCTGCATAATTATGGAGAAATTGCATGCATATGAATAATCTGGATTTTAATCTTTTCTGGATTTATTATGAATATATGTATGCTTATTTCATCGAGAAAAGAAATAAATGTTTCATAGTAGTTCATATGATTTATGGGTTTTTCAGACTGTATGATTGTTGCTGCTTTGAAAATATTAATTTGTTTTGTGCAAATTAATTAAGTCTGCAAAGAAACCAGAAAAATAAAAATTTATGATTCTGGAAATATACGTTGCTTTTGCCATTACTTGAGATATGATTATTGAAGTTGTATCAATTGTTGCAATTTTGATTATTGAAACCTGAGTCATACAGTAGATATCCCATGTATAAATTTTTCATTTTATCGGCTAAATAAGAATCAAAGAATATGGATTTCGATTTTGATTCGAATCTGAACGATCTTTGTTGGGTTAAGCTTTTACTATGCTGGATATGAGTTTATCAGAGATTGCGACGCTCAAATTTTTTTTTTTTAAACGTCGTTGGATGCCCTTCATCGGAACTGGGAAAGTGTGATTTTTCGTTTAAAATCCATGATTTTAGGGTTCGGATTTTCGTGATTATTTGGTTGATTCATGTAAAAATTCGAATCAGAATGTTTTCCCATGATTCTTGCCGTAAAAATCGCTGTTTTTTCGCTGCCCGATCGCCTGAAAAATGACGCCTGGATCGCGGGTCGCGGCTGAAGGTTCCGGGTTGAATCGGGTCGGTAGGGTTAGCAGCGAACCGGGTAAGGAAGATGGTCCATACGGCGTCGTTTTTGGGCAGGAAGATATCAGGCGTTCAGGCTTTTTTTTTTTAAAAAAAAAGGGCCAGATTTTTTTTTTGGGCATTGCTTTTCGGTTTGGGCCTTGATTTCGGCCCAGGCGTCCTTTTGCTTCAGAAATTTTTTTTTAAAAAAAGGTGTGAATTGTCTGAAAAACGCTGAAAGTATCCCTGGCCAGATTCGAACTCAGGACCCTTGGGCGCGTGGGGCGCCTAAGGGCTAACCTTCGTCCAGCTGAGCTACTGGCTCCCTTCTGTTTGATTTTTCCACGTTTATTCATTTAAACAATATTTCATTGAAAATCAGAATTTAAAAGTGCAGAAGGTGGGATTCGAACCCCCATTCTTCTGATCCAACGCCTTAATTGGACCCTTCAGACCATTAGGCTAAGCTGACATTTCTGTTCTATTTGTAAATCCTGAATTTACATATAAATTATGTCTTTTCGGATTTAAATAAATCTAAAATTTTTATTTAATTGGAATTTCATGCTATTATGAATTGCATATTTTAGTTATGCATGTATTAATTATTATTTAATTATTCATGCACTGTTATGTTAAATAATATGCAAAGCATGACATATCCAATTCCTTTTTTTAATATTGCTTATGGGTTTGTTGCAATATTATTTAGAAAATTTATTTATGGATACTATTGCGTATTTAAATCACCTGGGCCATGATTGATTATTTTTTGGCAACCTGTTTTATGTGAAATGCATTTTCTCACATCAATCTAAATTGTTTAAATTGAGAAAAGTTAATTTTGGCAACTTGCATATTTTGGGAAATTTTGAAAAATTTATCTATTATATTTTGAGTTATTAATTGTCTAAATATTTAGAAAAATTTACTTTAGACAATTATATATCTTTTTCAAATTGTTGAAGCCAAACTTTAGGTGTATTATGCCAAAATTAATTCTTTAAACAATATTTTGGATCATAAAACAGAGGGAGGTTTTCTTGTAATTTGATTATTTAGTCATTTATTTTGATTAAATTAATCAATTAATCCCTCCATTTAGATGTGCATATACTGAATTAATTTTGAATGTACAAAATAGTGGGAGAATTTTTCTAAGATGATTATCTAATCACATTTTGTTGATTAAATTGATCAATTAAATTCTCATTAAAATTTGTACATATTTGGAATCTAAATGCACAATATAGTTTTCGGTGATTAATATTGATAATATTAATTTAATCAAAGTGGGAGGATTGTATTTAGTCACTTACGTTGATTAAATTAATTGGTCAAGTCTTCCCATGAAGTTTTGCATATCTGAGAATTTAAGTGCATGTCATTGATATATTTGTGATTAACTTGCATGCTAGAGTGGTAGCCTAGTAGCCTCTTATAACATGCATAAATAATCACATAGGTTTTAGAATATCAATCTTTGGAATGTGAGTAAATGAAATTTTATTCACATTAATGATTTAATTGATTAAATTAATTAAATTCCTAAGGACATTGTGTGTGTATGGTATTTACATTGTGCATATTTGATATTAGTGATTAGCATACATATTTGTTTAAGGAATATCTACAATATCTTTATACACATGTTGTATGCATGTTTAATCACATAAGGTTATACCATATCAAAATTATGGTCACATGTACAATTAGAATACACAATGTTGTGATGTCTTTGTGATGAATATGTAGAAGCAGGAGTAACCAAAATATCCTCACTAGGCACATAAGCTCTATTTTGTTCTAATGAACAAAATACATCATACAAAGATTTACAGACATCCATTGTAATTAAATATGTGGTTATAATTAATCTTTGCCTACAGGTAGATAATTATGATCATAGTTTTAGTTAGGGTGGAATGGAACGGCTTTATATTTTCTAAGTAGCTCACAGGCATTAGGGGATATAAGCGCATTCTAGTTTCATCAATTCGAAATAAATTCATGCTATGCTAATGTCTTTGCCCACAGGTAGACTTTAGTTATACGAATTTATAATTATATGATCATTAAGATAGAATATCAAATTATATTCTTAATGTACCCACAAGAATAGAGAATAAGGAAATAATTTGATAGTTTTATCATAAAGGTATACATGGATCTAATTGAATTATAACTTTAGCCACATGCAAGTTGTATGTCGGTAGATTCATGGTTTTTTTAAGCATGATTTACATTGGTAAAACATGATATATTATTAGTCTAAAATTTTAGTTTTAAGCATGTATGTACTATGCAGTCATACAACCTGCGATTTTCTCTGATATGAAAAATGATATTCCCAAATTGAGGGGTGATAACTATAAAGTATCATTCATTTGGGGTGGATGGACATTTGTTATGATATTAGGAAAGACGGACCACCTTCTATCGTTAAGACCAGCACTCTAGATGAGGTTAATCTGTATGAAAAATGGGAGCGATCTAATCGCCTCTCAGTTATGTTCATAAAGACCTCAATCTCTGCTGGCATTCAAGGTTCTGTCGAACAACATAACAAGATTAGGCCACTTCTAAAGGCTATGGTTGAAAACCTTTAGACTTGAGATAAGGCACTTCCAAGACACCCAATTATGAAGTTTTCATCCGAGACTCACTATAGTAATAGATGTGTGTAAGCACGTCATGAGATAAGGGACATTGCGGCTCATTTGAAGTTGACATGTCGATTCTTTCATTATACACTATATTCTTAACACTCTTCCACGGCCATGTGGACCCTTCAAGATATCCTATAATGCACATAAGGATAAATGGTCAATTAATAAATGTTTGACTATGTGTGTTCAGGAGGTGGGAAGGCTGAAAATGAAATGGGAGAATTTCTTGAATATGACTTGATTAGTGGGAGTGATGAATTCAAAAACATTGTTTCTGAAAAACATTATTCAAATACTCAACCTTCCATTTCAAGTTTGAGATTAGTTGTTAACAATGTTTCTTTAGTTCAACCGAATATTGTACAACCAGTCATTCAAGAGCCATAACCTGCTGATATTGATCCAGTAGATCAAGTTGTTGATGAGGAACAAGAAGAAATTGTTGAGCAACCATTTGAACAACAAGTTCCTTAACAAGATAACGAAACAACATTAAGTAGATCTACTAGAACAATAAGATCAGCGATACCTAGTGAATATATAGTGTATCTACATGAATCTGACTGTAATGTATGAGCTGAAAATGATCCTGGAATGTTTTCACAAACCATGAACTGTAGATCATGGTATGATGCTATGAAGGCTAAGGTGAATTCTAAGGCATCTAGCAGTCGGAATCTTGTTAAGTTGCACGATGGTGTAAAAGCAACACGAATGAAAATGAGTCTTTTAAAACAAAGAGAGACTCAATGGGCAACATTAAGATATAAGGCAAGACTCATTGCTATAGGATTCACTTAAAGAGAAGGAATCGACTACAAGGAGACATTTTCTCCTGTATTTAAGAAAAGATTCTCTTCATATCCTTATAGCATTAGTTGCACATTTTGACTTGCAGATGCAACAAATTGGATGTGAAAATGGCCTTTCTCAATGGAGATCTAGAGGAAAAGGTTTACATGAAACAAACCATCGGGATTTTCCTCGATAAAGGTGAGCATTTGGTGTGCAAGCTCAAGAAGTCTATATATGGATTGAAACAAGCTTCCCGTCAATGGTATTTAAAATTTCATAATGGTTATCTCTTCATTTGGTTTTGTAGAGAACATTGTGGATGAATGTATATATACCAAGGAAGGTCGTGGGAGCAAGACTTGTTTCCTTATTCTATATGTGGATGATAATTTACTTGCAACCAATGATAATGGTTTACTATATGAGGTGAAACAATTCCATTCGAAAACTTTGACTTGAAGGATATGGGAGATGTATCTTATGTCTTGGCATTAAGATACATAGAGACAGACGTTTGTGTTTGTCTCAAGAGACCTATATCAACAAAGTTTTGGAAAGATTTAGGATGTGGAATTGTTCACCAAGTATAGCTCCTATTTTGAAAGGTGATAGGTTCAATTTGGACCAGTGCCCAAAAATTGGCTTTTAGCGGGAACGAATGAAAAACATTCCTTATGCTTCAACAGTATGAAGTCTTATGTATGCTCAGGTCTACACAAGACCTGACATAGCATTTGTTGTTGAAATACTAAGGAGATATTAGAGTAATCCAGGTATGGACCCTTTGGAAAGCTGCAAAGAAGGTATTGAAATACCTTTAAGGTACTAAAGAGTACATGTATAAGTACAAACGAATCAACAATTTGGAAGTGGATTTACTACGATTGATTGTCTTTGTTTGCATTGACTTAAGAAAATCCGCTTCGGGATATATTTTCATGCTAGCCAATAGAACTGTATCATGGAGTAGTAAACGGTCTTCCACTATGTAAGTTGAGTTTGTATCTTGTTTTGAGACTACCTCACATGGTGTATGAATGAATAGTTTCATTTCTCGGCTTAGAATTATGGATCCAATTTCTAGCCTATTGAGGTAATATAGTGACAATTCAGCTGCTATTTTATGGCTAAGAACAATAAAGGTGGTAGTTGAATTAAGCATATCGACATTGAGTGTCTAGCCATAAAAGTGCGTGTTAAAAATAAATCGGTGGTTATTGAACACATGAGCAATCGAATTGATCATTGCTGATCCTTTAACTAAAGGCATGCCTACATTGAAATTTCGGGATCATGCGAAAGAATGGGACTTGGTTCCCTTATGAGATTTTCGTTGTAAGAACGATGTTATTTATGAAACTCTATTTGTGATATTTTCTCATTCGATCTTGTGCACATATTTAATTTGAGAAATATCATTAAGTTTGGACCTAGAATAAACGTAGGGTTTATTCATTAAATTACTTGGGCTTGGGAAACATGATGCACTGTGATACATGAAAGATATTACTCGCTTTAAGAGGACCTATCGCTATGATCCGCGCATTTTGTTTCTCAGAGGTATATACTGAAGTATGTGGACCAAGTGGGAGAATGTTGGAATTTAATTTAGTAATCAATATTCCAATTAATTCTATTTATGGCCACATTTATTCCGGTTTTGTAACCGTCCATTAATTTAATGTGACCCAATTAATACGCAATAAATGCGTATTGAATGCGTTTCCTTTTTTAACTCTGTGATGGCCAGAGGGGAAACGCACGGTGTAATACTGTTTGGTCCCCTGAAACCTGCTCTGACATTGAGGAGTAGCACACCTTGTCTGGAAATGAAATTCAGAGTCTAAGCAAGGATCGGGAATATTAGAAGGCTTGGATTGTTCGTGGAGTGTTTGTCCTTCGCTTCTAAACAAATCAATTGGCGGGGTTGTTTATAATTGACATTATTCCTATTGGGGTTAAATCGTTCCATTTATTGATCTAATTGCAATTGGCTTATTCCCGCCATGATCACTGTTTCCCTAGTTTTTGTTATCAAATTCTAGTTGGTTTTTCACCCTCCTAGCAAAGGGGCGTGTTTGAAGCTTCTTTTGTTATCAGAAAATATCGGCATCAAAAGGGGTGAGCTCGGGATAATGTCTTTGGACAACCACCCTCTATTGCTCTCTCCTTTAATAATGGAGGAATGAAAGCTAAACTCTACTATTACATATTTGCGTATTTATAATGTTATTACATAACAAGGTTACAACTAATAAATATCACATATGTCAAGGCGGAGTGGTGAAACGATATATAACACTTAAAAGTAACGGTTAATTATGCATACTATCATGAATTACAATGTGAATTCATGAAAACACAAAAATAATTACCGTAGTTAATATCCATCATTTATTTAGTGATAAAAGTGACATTCTTCTTTTGGTTTTGTTTTTGTCAAAAGACGACTTCTTTTAAACAACCGTTATGTAATGATTACAAATGATTCGCCTTCAAACCCATATGTCAGCGAAGAAAGCATATCGGTCTTCATAAACAACTGTCATCTAACCGTTGGGATCCGTACACGTACCGCGGAAGAATTCATCCATTAAATTTTTACGGTCCCATAGAAGAGGATCTATCAACAACGTTTAAATCGGGTTAGTAAGAACCGTACCTTTGTGTTCGTGTGGCGTCTTGTTTGATACGATCACCAGGAGTCGACTCGCAAATCCACTATCTCTACCGATATCCACACGAACAAACGGCCTCCAACATCGACGGCGTGCTAGCGCCTTCAACGTCTTACGTCTCCTTGCTCTTTCTAGGGTTTCACTTTCGCGGCTTTCTAATACGTCTTGCAAATTGTCTTATAGGGTTTTCAAACCCTATTAAAATATTATATAGATTCAAAATCAATCTTTATTAATTTTGAAAAATTGAATTTGATTAAAATAATATTAATTAAATCTATCCAAAGATATCTAATCTAATCTATTATTTAATCCAAATTAAAAGCCTCGCGATTTAATTTATCTTTATAAATTAAATCAGATAATAGTAAATATCCATCTATTTAATTAAATATGAGATACTATATCTCAATTTAAATTAAACCCGAGATACTATATATCTATTCAAAAATTTGTTTTAGTTATTTAATTTATCAAATAAATTAAATATAAAACAAATAATACATAATAATATTATTATCTACATAAATAATAATATTATTATTTTTGAATTTTTTTATATATATATATATATATATATCCACCGTAAATTAACCAGATTCATTAAATCTTAGACATATCTAAGATTGAATGAATCTGGACATTATTGATCGTGTTGGGCTATTTTTTGTGTATTAAACACTCGTAGGTCTACGTAATCGCGCCGGGCCAATACTATACTAGCCCACAAATCGTAAAACAGCCTCTAGCAAAGACATCGCGTACTACCCAAAGATCAGTGATACGATACTACTCATTATACAACCGTACCGTGTCCCTTTTATCACTGATAATTTGGTCAAGGATGAAGCGTGGATTATGGCCATCCTCCTATTCTTGACCATTACTTTCGATTCTTGAGTAATCTAACAATTGAAATGAAACTCATTTCCATAAATGGTATGGCCATACATTTCTCAAACTTACTCATCGAGGGTAGGTATTATCTCTCTACAAATGTGAGGGACAAATTTCATCTTAACCGTTCACATTCTCCGCATGAAAACCACTAATCCCGATAGAGTCTTTGTAAATGGCACCCTAAGTCAAAAGAGACTTTTGACTAGGTCAAAAATCGCCGACTCTCACAGGAATCCATGATGATCTCGGGTCAAGGGCATTGTAGACGCGGTTATACATGAGATAAGCTTATGATTTAATCCATGCAGCTTTCTCATAGTGAATTCGGTTCAACACCTTATACTCTTACAAGTGCCTAAGACTTTGATTCATTATCTCCATCGTCATCAAATTCATATTGGTCTTATTTCATCTTGCTCCCACATAGTACCCACTGTGTGACATTTAATACAATCTTTATGATATATCCAAGGATACAATTATCATAAGAAACATGCAAATGATATGATAACTAAATGGAGAAATACTTTAAATAAGAATAACATTTAAAGTATAAATGATCTCGCCCCTAGGGCATAATTTCCAACACTAACACCCCCACCATTACCTCATAAGTCATAAGTCATAACCTTTCATAATTTGTTCCTTCATAAGTCAAAACTCATAACCCTTCGTAATCTATTAGACTCTATTTAAATTCACCTATGCCTCAGTGATTTTTACTATTTTTTTATTGGTCTCCTCCTCCTCCTTCATCGTGTTAAGTTCCCAAGGAGCTCCTCCCGCCACCACACTACTACAAAAAACCGTTTTAACGTCCTAATTTTGACACAATTTATGTCCCTTTTATAAGGGACTATTAGTAGATACGCGTCCCCAAAAAAAATAGGACACCGTAATTAGAAGTTAAGGCGTCCTAAAATTTATTTTAGGACACCATAAGTTTTGTTTGAGGCGTCTTAAAATACTATTTTAGGGCCTTTATGCTCAATTTATGGAGTCCTAAACTATGATTTAGGACGCATATGTCCTTTTTTTAAAACCCAAACAATAAATCGAATCGAATACGAGTCTAGAACCAAATACACATATCATAATATATTTTAGGACAACAAAAAACTCCGCGGAGCCAAAAAAAAAAAATCTCTAAAAAGCGCCAAATATTTAATTTTGGCGTTCTAAAACAAATTTAGGATGCCAAAAAAAAAATTTAGGCGTCCTAAATTAATATTTAAGACGTCTAAAGTCTCAAAGTGAAGCAAATAATTATGACAATGCTGCTTTCACTTTTTACTTTTTTTTAAACGGACGTCTTTTAGGGTAGTAGTATCTATAATTTGTAGTAGCGGCCATCATCCCCTCCATATCTTCCTCCGCCTCCTCTTGAAATAGAGGCTTTGATTTACATGTCGGTAAGCTTTCAATCGCGACATAAGATGTCTCATGACATAAGCCAATATGTTGAATAGGAAGTTGAACCACATACTTGATCACAATAACGTTTAATATGACTTGCGGCCATACACACTTTATCTCCATTCCTCTAACGACGAGAATGAGGATGAGGATGAGGATGAGAAGGATAAAGGAAGACGCCATCATTGTTTTCTTGCATGTCATCCTTATCGTCCTCATCATCCCTCTTTTCCTCCTCTTTCTTGTCCCTCGTCATCATTTTATCATCAAGGGAAGGATATGAAGTTTAAAAAATAACTCAATAATTCTTGTTTATTAATTAAAGGAACCGTAAAGTATTCTTGCCAACATAATTAACGGTTCTAACTTAATAAACGTTAAGTTAATAATAAAGTTAAAAAAAACTTAATAATTCATGGTTATTAATTAAGAACCATAAAGTATTCTTGCCAATATACTTAATGGTTCTAACTTAATAAATGTTAATTAAAGCTTTCGAAACCTTTCCACTTCCCCATGCCGACTACGGGTACCTCTTCATCATCATGAGAATAAACCGAGTAACCTTTCATTATGCCATACTATTCAACTTCCAACGCGTGCAATAATAGTTTTTTCACGTCCTTCTAGATGTCTATTATTTTAACTCGTATGTTCATCTATTTTTTCATGTCCCTTCCACATTTTCACATCAAATCCCATACTCACCGTTAAGATGAAAATGTTGTGTGAAGACATGTCAAAAAACTCTTGACATCATCCTTTGCCTCCTTCTCCTTCTCATCTAAACCTTTAACCTCTACTTCATGCTACTCCTCCCCAACATCCGCCTCGCTCCGCCACCTCCTCCATCTCCATATCCTATGCTTCCTCAATCGGAGGCAATGTTGGGCATGCATAATAGGCGACCATGCCATGTAGAGACTTTCTTGATACCTCTCCAATATGATTTGGAAGACCAATGTCATACTTGATGAGTATGGGGTTGGCCATGATCCTAACTTTGATCTTGGCCAATCCTCGATGGAGTGGTTTGGTGATCATTTATTCATTGGCTACTCGCCATTGTTCTTTTTTTATTTCTCATTTTTTCATTTTCTATTTTTAAATATTTTGTTAAAAAATAATATATCCAATGGTTCTTAGAAAAATACCGTCGTGAAATAAAAAAATAACGGTTCTTATACTGTTTATTCTTAACAACGAGTCATAAAAAGAACAATCGTCAATTAAAACTTACAAATGATGGAGTCTTTTAGAAAAATTAATCACGGTTATTAAAAACCAACCATCACCATTTGTAAAATATAATGATCTATAAATCTAAAGGATGCGACGGATCGATAATCCTGAAACCCCTATATATAAAGTCCAAAAATTGAACTCCACTTCTCACTTCTATTTCCACTTCTCACATCCAACTGCTAGCTTTTGTTCTTCTTCACCAAAATCAGGATAAACGCAAAGAGAACTTATGTTTCATCATGCGGGAACAAACCGAACGATGAACTCCCTCCACCAACAAGCATTGAAGGGCTCGTTCAGCGACCTACAAGCTCCATCATACGGCCCAAGTTTACTTTGTGAGCCGAGAATCGTGGCCGGCCTTTTTAGGTAGGGGTAAGAAAAACATGTTGTTTTTTCAACCGTCCGAAGCTATTTCTCTAAATTTTAACTATTTTTCCTACGTTTTTTCAAAGAAGTACAATTAGTAAATTACAACAATTAAAGTTCTAATTTATCAGATAAATGTTGTTAACATTAAGGTCTAAACAACACGATCATTCAACAAACAAACAAGTCACTAATTTATAATCAAAAGTAAACTATTGTCCATTGATAACTCACACAAAGCATAATAAGCTTACCACTAAACAACATGAGTATGATGACTACCATTTCCATCTTGTTTGCCACTATCATCAATTTTGAAGACATTTGATTGTGTTTCACTTCGAGTAAGAGGCTCGGTCATGGGTAAAAATATCAAGAATTTCTTCTCCCGCATCATGAATACATCCATAATCTTTATTTACAATAAATAATAAATCAAATAATAAAATCTTCAAGTAGAGGCGTTAAATGAATGATTTAAATGAGGAGACTGTTAGAGTGACCGAGTGAGTACCGGCAACATAACAAGCAAGTATCTTCCTTCACAACGGACTGGCCAAACATGGCAAGTGGTGGGCAACTACCAAGTAAGGCAAGTTAAAAAAAATTAATGGGCCTAACAAGGCCCCTTGGCCCCTACGGGGCTAGCCTTTAGGCCTCGGCCCACGGCTAGCCCTTTAGGTCCGACTCATTTAGAGGCTCCATTTTATAAGCCCGGCCAAGAGCCAAGGCTTAAACAGTTGGTTTGATGGGCTCTACCCATTTTCCCCGGCTCTAAGTTTATCAACGAGAGCAAGGACACATGGACCAAGTGCGAAGGAACTTACCACTTGTTAGCTCTTTGAACAAGAAGGTGGACAAGTTACTACGTAAGGAAGAATGTGATGATATATCATATTTTTAAAACATCTCGATAAAATTTTATTTTCGTTTGTTTTGTAAACTTTGTCCTTTTGTTTTTTGTTTTAAAAGGTTGTTGCATAATCGACCACCAAAATTAAAAAAGTGAAATACATTACATTATTAAGTAAAAACCTGTCACTTATTAGAATACCATGTAAAAATATGAATTACATAATGGTTATTAACAAAGAATTGTAATAAATGTAAACAAATAACTAACAGTTATTTCGGACGAACCTTGATGTAAAGTGTTAGATACGATAAGCCAAAAACACCTTACCATTCCTCTTTTATTTAACCGTCTGATGCCCAGTGCTTGACACTTAGTCTCGTTCAAAACAAAACCCACCAACATATTAACCCTACAACTCCTTTTGACTTTTTGACCATCGAAAAGTCATTTTGGCCTAATCCCACCATAACAAGCCTTCATACGACTTCTTAAAGATAATCGCATTAGTGAATGCATTTGACCTCTTGTGTCAATTGTAACACCCGCTTTACATACCCCTTTTATTACGTGCACAAAAGCGATCATTACTAGTTAAGCTTAGAGGCTAATTCAAATACGCATACTCTCACAAATATTCTTAACGTGCAAATAATTTAGAATTCAAAGTGCGTAAATCCATAGGAGGTAAAATCTTTGTCTATCTTGATTCTACTCATCCGAGTTCACCTCTCTCTTTAATCTTTGAGCTTCTTACCCGTGCTACAAATTTGGCTATTTGAAAAAGGCTGATTTAAATGAATCTTAGTAGTAATCGTTAATCACTCACATAAAATGCATACATAGAATATGGTAGTCAACGCTCATACATACATACAACACATTCAACATTCGAGATAAATATGATATGCAACATCAACTACAATCAAAGGACCCACCGGTCCATTCCCAAAGCGCTGGTATTCAACGAACCTACGCCGCTTCTCATCTCGAATGCTTAATAGGTTTTAGCGACCCAAGGACCCATTGGCCCATTAGGCCCTATTGCCTATCTCGTGTTCACAACATAGATAACAATGGTTCATACATGCATATAAAGGCATACATAATATGAGAGAAAAGGTACTACATTTGGCATGTGTCCTCTTTTGTACATTTCATTCCAGCCATTAAAGTTGCTCAGACCCTTTAATCCCCTCTTCTTTGCAACTCGCTTAATCTCTGGCATATGATTACACTATTAGAGTCATAACAAATGAATATCCTATACGGCTACATTAGCCCAGGACATGTCCCATATCTTTGGGCCCATACTTATCCTAAATTACCTTAAGTACCATTGCTTTCTTATTTTCCCATAAGAGTTAAAAGTTGATAGAATTTTCGATCAACTTTAAAAATTCATAGTTTTTTCTAGAGTAAATACCCTTTTAGGTCCCTGGAAAAAAACACGGACCCCATTTTGGTCTCTCACAAAAAAAAATGCCCTTTTAGTCCCTGAAAAGGACGAATAAAGTCGACGAACATTGAACATTTGGCCCTCGCGCAAATTTCCAAAAAAAGCCTCTTTTTAGTCATAAAAAGTCCCATTTTAGGACTAAAATGGGGTCCGTGTTTTTTGTCCGGGACCCAAAAGGGTATTTACTCTTTTTCTATAAATATCCAAATTAGGTGGTTCAAAATTCCATTTGTCACTCATTAAGTATATGGAAAAATTCCTTCCACTAAAAAACACTAGCACACCGTTCAGGTGATAATCAATCCTCCTTTGGTCCAAAAAATGTTCTAGATTCAATATCTAACTTCAAAAATTCATAACTTCTATTATACTAATCCATTTTCCTCATGTTATATATCATTTTAAAGCTTATCATGTCTTCCTAAATTATGGAAAGTTTCATAGCCTTTGGGTATCGTTTGGTTAATCAAAACCTTTATAAAAAGAAAACCCGAACTGAAAACATGATTTTTACAATTTTCCCTGTCTAACTTGAAAATTCATAACTTCGATTCTAAACCTCCGATTAACATGGTCTAGACTCATTGTAAAGTTTAGGAAGTTTTCTTTCTTATTACAATATTTCAGTTGACAAATGAAATCATTTCCTTGGTCAAAATCTCACTTGAACACGATGGTCGACAAGTTTTCCGAAGTGATAGTGTCTTTCATGGTGATAGAAACTTCACCAACAACACTCAACTTCCAACACCCATTTGATCTCAAGAACAAACCCAACTACCCAAATCAATATGGGAGAGGATTAAAAGACTCACTTAAGTCCAAAAACCAATTTGTATATAAGTTTCGCATACTCTTCTTCCTTCTCCGGTGACCTCGTTCTTCCTCTCGACATTTTCTCGACTTCCTCGATCTCTTACTCTCTCTTAGATCTCCTTCTCCTCTGTGTTCTTAGTCTCACTCTATTTTGTCTTTGCTCTCTATGTTCTTGTTCCATGTTTTCCTAGAATTGAAATGAATAAAAATGAGAGGTGTGGGTGGGTAAATATCTATGTGAAAGGAGAGTGAGGAGGTATAAGGTTTCCAAATATGGGAATGAGAGAGGTTGTGAGTGTTGTAAAGGTGTTCGGTTTAGAGGAGGAAATGAGTGTGCTATCGCCTTGTACTATCCGAAATGAAGGTCCGGGTGTGTGTGTGTGTGTTGTCATATACCTAGTGTTTATGAAAAGAGTGAGTTCGTGCTGCATAGGCTGCTAAATTCAAAGAGAAATAATGGAGTATGGGTATGATTCCTTATGTTGTCTCCCTTTTGTGTTGTCGAATAAAGGAAACGAGCGAGTTGATTGAACGGAACGGGTGCTGACCAAAAAAATTGTTGTAGTGGAAAGTAGTTTAAGTTGAGAATAGGTGAATCATGTATTGCTTGCTTGTCTGTCTTATGCATTAGAGACAAGGAGTTGTCCATTATTAAAGAAAAAGTGACGTAGGTGCATGCGTGTCCAAATAATGCGATTGGGTGTTACATTAGTGACGCACGCAAGTTGATTTTTCATTAATGAGCCCTAACCGATTGGGATGCATTTGTGAAGTCAACGCGATAAAGCATTCATGGTGACGTTAAATTGCTTTTGTGAAGTTATGGTCTTTTAGAAACCCATTATTGCTCTGATCAAAGGTTTATTGAACTGCTTTTGTGAAGTTATGTTTTTTTTGGAAATCCTAGTATTGCTTCATTGAAGGTTCCTTTTATTACAAGAAGTTGTCAACTCATTGCTTTGATTATATTCATGGATCTTACTCCATTGATATTTTTCAAGTGATTTTAGGAGATATGGATCCCAAAGCAAATACCTTTCATTTTTTGGAAATATCCATCTCTCCAAAAGGTACTTCGAAAAGATCAATAGGGATACGATGAATAAACTAGATTAGTTGTATCAAGACGTGATAAAGCATTCAAAGTGACATTAAATTGCTTTTATGAAGTTATGTTTTTTTGGAAACCCTAGTATTGCTCGATCAAAAGTTCATTTCTGATTACAAGAATTGTCAACCCATTGCTTTGATTCACTTGCTCTTACTACTTCATTGACCTTTTTCAAAGTCACTCAAGAGATTCTTGAAAATACCCATATCTCCGAAAGTTACTTCAAAAGATCAATAGGGATATAATGATAAACTAGTTCACTTGTTACAAGACGCAATAAAGCATTCAAGGTGACATTAGATTGCTTTTGTAAGGTTATGTTTTTTTTTTGAAAACTCATTATTGCTTTGATCGAAGGTTCCTCTCCCATTTTTGTATTGGGGCGTGCGCACCAAGTTAAGAGCTTTGAAATTCAACATTGTGATCGATTACAGACTCTTGAATGTGAGAGTTTCGAGCTACTTGGTCTCAACTCTATTTAATAGGGTAGTACTTCCTACATCGAGTAGCCATACAATATGGGATGAATCAAGATTTTCTAGCCTTTTGCGGCTTGAATCAATCACACTCTTGACCCATATATCTTATAATGTAAGTGTTCATCACCTATACCTTGTCTCATCAGCAATTATGCAAGGAAAAGCAACAAGTTGGTGAAAAACCACAAATATCCGTATATATGAAAGGCCGCAGTGCGGGTAAGCAAACCCTCGAGCAGCTAAAGTGGTTTACTTACACTCAAAGGGTTCGCATATCTCATGTGGCCTTTCAAATACGTATAGTTATGTATTATAAAAGTTCACTGTTCTTATTTAGAAATCATTATTTATGTACTAAATACATAACGGTTGTCTACATGAGACCGTTATTTAGTGTTACTAAAAGTCATTGTTCTTACAAAAGAACCATTATTTGTGTTCTTGCCCGAATAAATTACGATTGTTAAAATGAGATCATTATGTATCGATAAGCATTACCATATATTATGATGGTTGTTCACGTATGCATTAATTATTATCACAAAATTTTAACGGCGGACCCACACTAATGCCTATGTGGGCAAGTGCGACATAAAAATTTAATATATATATATATATATATTTATTTATATTGTGAAGGACTTTTATTACAATTTATCTTGTTGGAGTAGTTGGTTGTAACTTTGCACATCTATCTACAAGTCCCGGTTCGAACGTCCTCATATATCCTTTCCTTTGTTTTTTTTTCAATTTCATTGTTCTCACTCCTCAATCCTCACCGATCCGTCCTCCAAATCGATCCATCCTGTGTTGGCGCCTTTTCCTTCTCCTTCTTCTCAATCACCAACCCCGTCTTCCGATACTGCACCCATTTCTTCTCCTTCAACTAAGCTCTATGTCGTGGTTAGCTTCTTCTCCTTTTCTCGTGCTTTCAACTTCATCTTGGTTTTCAAATCTCTAGGTCGGCCGCTCCCTTTGGGTGGTATTTGATGAATATTAGCAATACTTTATTGTCTCAAGTGGGAGTTTGGAAAATTTAGAAATTGATTTTTTCCCTATTAGGGCGCATACTGATTTGATTGTCGTGTTTGAATTCATTGTTTTATCGGATATCGATCATTCATTTATGCCTGGGATGTGTTCTTGGAATTGTTTCAAGTGATGATTGCTTTTAAATGTCTTACTAAGCTTAAAGAAGAGGGAAGGGGTAGGTTTGAATGTCTTTATCTTAATTGAAATATTTTGCATTTTAGTTCGGGCCTAAATTACAATTTCGCTGATATTGCAAAATGAGACGTGGTTGTGTGTCCCATTTCTCATCTCACATCATTATATGCCCATGAGAAATATGAATCCAGTGTTCCTCAAGAAATGGTTCAAGCTATAGATGATCATGACTTCATAGTTGTGATGTTTAAGTTCAATTGTCAAATGATTCTCGCTACAAGGAGAAATATGAATCTTTAACCCCAAATTGCAATGCCTTTGCTCATTCTCGAGTTTATTCACCATTGTCGCACTAACACTACAATATGATTGATTTTGTTCTCACTATATAAACCTTATCTTGTATGTTTCATTGCAAAGATATGTCTAGCATTTGCATCTCTGTCTACTTTAATTTCTTTAATTAGTAGTGAAATGTAAATGCTATTTTGAGATAATATTTTGATTCATAGACATTTTATTGATGGAAAACGTGTTACGGCTCTCGTTATCTCTCCTTCATCAACTCCTTCCGGTAATCATCAATTGGAAAAAGTGGTGGAGCACCAAAGCTTCCGTGCTTTGCATAATTCATCAAAGCCACTTCCAACTTTAATACATCCCCCCTCAAGGTATGCAACATTTGGAACAACTTTTCGCGAGGAGACATGTGCTTTTTGTTTGGTTATAAGAAAGGTGAAGCCCAAAATACAAAACGAGTCATAAATTACAGAATACAAAATTTACCGCATCCTCGGTTGCACATAATCGCAAATAGCTGACATTTCGCATAAATTCTCTAAATTAAAATTTTTCGCACATGTTGGGTATTATGTCTTAGGCTTAAAATCACTACAAATGATGATTATGTGCAAATATTTCTTTGATAAATTTATGCACTTTTTATTCTTTTCCAATGAATGTTTATAAGGTCAACCTAGAATGTTTCAGATTCTTTTGAGGTCTTAATTTTTAAATTGACTCAAAGCTCCAAATCAATATGCCTTGATATGGTCACTCGGAAATTTAGGTTGCAACATGTTCCCTAATCTTATAGGTTTCGATAGAGGAAGCATTGAGATGAGCTAGCTTATAGGTTGCAACATGTTCCCTAATCTTGTCAAACTTTTTTTCTTCCAGAAAATGTCAACGATACAATCTTATTTCAAACGTCTAAAACCCATGAATACATAACCCGAATCTCAAAGTGAGCAACTTTCAAACAGTATTTCAATTCCCACTGTCCAAGAATCCTCCCAACCACCACAAGCATATCAATTTCAAAGTTTTCAATCACCACCTCAAGCAAAAGTTAATATAGAAAATCTTGAAGCGGATCTCGGGAAAAAAGACCTTCAATTTATTCAATTACATCAAATCCTATAGAAAGAGAGGATATTCGGGAGAGCTTATTTGCTCAAGGGGCCAACTCAACCAATTTTTAAACCATTCCCTCAAACGGAACCGTATGGAAAAATGCGTAGATTCAATCCTAAGCGGTATGAAGAATTTGGTTCCGGTTGGAGTATAGTATATCAAAAGATGCATGTTTTTGCTTGTATTGTTATTAGGGGTGAGCAAAACACCCGTAGCCCGCGCCCGTAGTTTTTGTACTCGTTTGAGCCGCCCAGATTGGGCCCGTAACGGGTACGGCCGCTCGTACCGTATATAAATAAACGGGCAGTGATATGGGTTAGGCCACGGGCACCCGTTCCCCCGCCCAATACCCGTATATATTTTTTTTGTATAAAAAAGTTAGATATATTCTTTTAATTCTTCATTTCAAACATAAACATAGCTCTTAGTCTGGTGGAGGATGAGTTGCTTTATAACCATCAGCTTCTTTCTTAGATTCCCCATGCCGCACACTTTTCAAATTTTCAGTTTTTTTAAATCAATTTGTATATAAAATTTTAAACTTTAAAATAACCAAATTACAAATAACCCTGGCCCTCTTCATTTTCACAACAGGATTCCTTTTCTTTTTCCTGATGCCGACAAATAACCCTTGCGCCTCCTTATCCTTGAGTCGTCTTCCTCATCTTTCTCTCTCCTTTATCTCCGCCGCAGTGCTTCATCCGTTGTCGCGTGATGACAACAAGTTGACTTCGTGCTTCATCCGTTGCCGCTGTGATGACTACAAGTCGACTTTATGCTTCTTCTTCTTAGATCTGTCAATGGCATCTAGAATCTCACCATCTCATCTCAGATCTGTTTACTCCCTCGTCGAGCATAAAGATTTTTCAGATCTTGCCTTTGCATTTCTCGATCTCACTCCGGATCATAAGGATTTCTCTCCTCTTTATTTTCTCGATTTTTCTTCTTTCTTTGTTGATAGTGGCTGTGATTGACTGGTGTGAGGAATGAGGGTGAGGGACCGAGTTTCTTTGCTTTTTTTTTTTTTTTTTTTAAAAAATTGGTCATGGGTTCCCGTAACCTATCCGGACCGCCCGGTGTTTTCTCGTACCCGTTTATCACGGTCAAACGGGTTAACCCACGGCACGGCCGCCCGTACTCCTGTGTAAAATAAACGGGCGGGATACGGGGTTAGGCCACGGCAGCCCCACCCGCCCGCCCGCCTGCTCGGCCCTAATTGTTATCTACTTGATATAGAGGTTGGAGGTAGTGGTTTTTGACGCGGGGTGCGTTTGTCGGTGTGGGGTTCAAAAATTGGCATAAGAAGGATAAAATCAAAGTTCATGTTGGAGATCATAAGAGTGCTCACAATAGATATTATCAAGCTTGTCAAGATTTGATGAAGCAAAATCAACATATTGATATTTCTTTTCAAATATTTCCGAACAACAAAGAATTGATTATCGTATTCGTTCGAAAACTTCTTTAGATTGTGCTAGATTCCTACTATGCAATGGTCAGCCTTTTCGGGGGACATGATGAATCTACAAGTTCAAATCAACAAGGTTTATTCCTTGAAATTCTAACGTTTTATTCTAAGCCAAATAAAGAGATGAGTGACGTGGTCTTGCAAAATGCCCCCAATAATCACAAATTGACTTCACCAAAGATTCAGGAAAGATCTTTCTCAAGCTTGTGCTGATTTGACTATTAAAGCAATAATTAGTGATCTCAAGTGATTATTACTTTTCCTTGCTAGTGGATGAAGCTCGTGATGTTGCAATTAAAGAACAAAATGGCGGTTGTACTTCGGTATGTAAACAAAAAAGGGTCCATTGTTGAACGTTTTATTGGCATAATTCATGTTTTATACACACGTTATCACTACTAAAAGCATCGATTGATGGGCTATTTTCTAAACTTGGTTTAAGTTTGTCTAAATGTCGCGGTCAAGGCTATGATGGTGCTAGTAATATGCGGGTGAATTCAAAGGGCTTAAGAGTTTGATTTTGGCGTACAACACATCCGCATTCTACATTCATTGTTTTGCTCATCGCCATAATTGGCACTTGCGAAGGTTGCAAAACATCACAAGAAAATTCAAGAATTTTTGTCATGCTTCAAAAGATGGCTAACTTTGTTGTGGGGGGTTCATGCAAAGCGGAAGGAAATTCTTCAAATAAATCAATATGAGCTAATAGTTGAAAGAATTACTAGTGGTGAAATACCAAATGGAAAAGGTTTAAATCAAGAAACAACTTTAAAGTCCTGGAGACACTCGTTCAGGGGGTTCCCATTTGGTACGGTTACAAGTGTTATTTCATTATTTTCTCCAATAATTTCCTTGATGAAAATTATTGAAGATGAGCCTAAAAATGATACGCAAGAACCGATGGCAGTTGCATTTTGTATGCCATGGAGGATTTTTGAATTTGCATTCTTGTTGCATCTTATGAAATTGATCTTGGGGATTTCTTATGAGTTGTCACAAGCACTACAAAGAAAATATCAAGACCTTTTAAATGCAATTGGTTTAGTGAAGGTAGTCAAGTCTCGTTTACAAGAGGTGAGAGATAATGGTTTTGATGAATTGCTTCAATAAATGAACATTTTTGCCAATAAATATGATATTGACATTCCAAATATGAATTATGTTTATTGTCCTAAAGGAGATCGAGACGGAGATTGGAATCATTCACATTCTTCCACTACTTTAAGGTGGAGTTATTTAATACAATGATAGATACTCGAGTTCAAGAGTTGAATGATCGATTTGATAATGTTAATACCAAGTTGTTTGAGTGTTTGAGTTGTCTTGATCCTCATGATTCATTTGCTAATTTTAACAAAGAAAAATTTATTGAGTTTGCTAGATTCTATCCTTTCGAGTTTGATGAGCTTAGATATTCTTTTTAAATCTTCAAGTCTCGGTAATTTTATTGTTGATGTGAGGGCTGATTCTGATTTTGTCAATTTGCAAACAATTTCGACCTTGCTTTGAAGATGGTTGAGAAGAGAAAAGATATTGTTTATCCACATTTCTGTCTATTTGTTGATAAAGTTGGCACTCGTTCTCTACCGGAAGAATCGCTAGTGTTGAGCGGGTTTTTCGCAATGACTTTTGTTAAAGATAAGTTGCGCAATCGGATAAATGATGATTGGTTCAACTCATGCATGCTAACTTATGTTCAACGCGATATATTTGTTACGATTGATGATGAAGATATAATGCAATATTTTCAATGAATGAAGAATCTAAGAATGCTTTTGTAATCGTTCACGATGTAAAGGTTAGTTGACTCTTGATTATTATTTTTCTATGTTAAGTTGAAGTTTTCTTTTTCTTTTATTGTTTATATTCTTTTGTTTTTTAATGCGTTTAAAACTTTCCTTTAAAAAATTTCGTGGCGTGCCCCAATCCCACCACTAATTACGCACATACAAACCTAAAATCCCCCCGTCCGTGGTTGATCACATCAATGCGCATATTATGGCCTCCCCAAGCCTCAATACATAACAGGTGTTATCTTATAACCATTATAATAGGTCAAGAATAAATAACAATTAGAAATCATAATTTATCTGCTCGAAGCAAATATAGTGCCTGTATATATGACGGTTTGGAACCATGAAGTATGGCTTCACAACATCTTTTGTAGTAGTGTCATCACATTAAACTGTCATATATCACGATTTAAAGTAGTAGTGTCCTCACCTTAAACTTGCAAGATTATGGCTTCAGTCATTTGTGTTTTGTATTGTCTTGTTAATGGCACCTGTTTGCTTTAGAGTCTGTTTTGTTTAGGGTATGACAGTCTTTGTTTAAGGTTTTGCTTTCCTAGAGTCTGTATCTGATTTCATCTAACGTAGATTTTCTTCCGGTAAAAAAACGAAAAAAGAAAAAAAAGAAGACAGCTACTAGTTTTGGAAAGAGGAACTTATAATTCTTAAATGAAGACTTTCTACTTGTGAAAAAAAAGCTAGAAAGTTGAATTTTAAGGACTGGCATTAGTAGCTTCAGGTTAATTCAATAAGAGAAGTTCAAAACAACAAAAAGACATAAAACAAACGATGATATTGTTGAAGAAAATTCATTAGCTTAAAAGAACTTTACACATCTTCAAGTCTTCAACAGATTCATCAGAACCCCTTCTTACAGTGAGGTTGTGTTATGCCGTGCAGTGGCGGAACTTGGAGGAAAAGTTTGGCCAAATAGTTGGTGAGATTAGGGGTCAAAAAGAACGCCGAAAATTTTTTTAAGGAAAATTTTAAATGCATTAAAAATGAAAAGAATAAAAAATATATATTCATGAAATTAAGTCAATTAACTTCATCTACAAGTGTAGTGTAGAATGGGTAAAAGATAAGTAAATGATACACCACAAAAGTAAATTTCACTAATAAGCTAAAAATTTCAGGTAATTAGAATGAAATATAGAAAAGAATGACAAAATTAACATAAATCATACAAAAGACCACATGTAACAAAGATCGAATTATGCCTCAAGATATAAAAAGAGAAAAATGTAAAATGTAAAAAAAAAAAAAAAAAAAAGAAGAAGAAGAAGTTAGGGGGCCAAAATTTAATTTTACTACTTTGGGGCCAAAGTTGTATTATTACACTAAAAAAAAAAGTTCCATTAAAAAATCGTAAATAGTTTTTTTTTTGGGGGCATGGCCTCCCATTGTCATAACTAAGATCTGCCACTGATGCCGTGGTACATCAGTTAACGTATTTCATATGTTTAAAAGTACATTCTTCTATGTCACACGGTGAACGAAATTTCTCTTTGTTCCTTTCACATATTGCACTTGAGAGGTATAAACTTGAAATGCTCTTTTTATGCTTTAATCCAATCAACGATGTTCTTCAACTTCTTATTTGAGCTGCCACCTTCTTTGACACTATTAATGGCTTTTTCCTTAAGCTGCAAAGCCCTCATTCTAAATCCCTCATCAATGAGCACTTTCTTAATCTTATATGCTATTTCTTCTCGGTTAATGATCCCATTGTTTCGATCAAACCTCAACCCAATCTTCCAAATATCACAAATGTAGTTCTCATCAATAAATTGGTCACAAAAGAAAGGCCAACATAGGAAAGGAACTCCATTGATGAGACCTTCAATGGTAGAATTCCAACCACAGTGGCTTAAGAAACAAGCAATTGAAGGGTGACTTAGAACCTTTTGTTGAGGAGCCCAATTGACTACCTTCCCACGAGAAGACAATCTGTCTTCAAATTCTTCGAGGAAGTCATAGTTTGCCCCATTACATATATCTGATCTTACAACCCATAAAATGGCTTGTTTGAGAGTTCAAGTCCCAATGCCAGTTCTTGCAACTGGGTATGATCACATATAGCCAAACTTCCAAAAGCAACATAAATAACTGATTTATCTGATTGTAGATCTAGCCAATTTAAGCAATTTGAGTCCTCTGGCAAAAAGGATGTTGCTGAATGGTCAATATGGTAGCTCTTTCCTGCTTGAAGTGGACCTATAGGAAGAATCTTTGGAACAAAAGCAATTGTTGGCGCCTCAAGTTCTAGACTTGTGTTGCAGATCACCCTGTCTATGCTTTCTAGAACTTTGCTGCTTCTCATTAAAAAGTTAAACGCAATTTTTTGTGCATTCAAGTTGTCATCACAAACGTTTGACCAGATTAAATGTGTTGTCCTCATAGCAGGCATCTCTGGAGCTAAGTGAATACTCTGATCTTCCATTGTTGTTCCTATAGAATATTGATTAAAATCACTTGTAAGAAGTTCAACATGTTGGATAAACTCATTTGGTACCCCTCTCTCTCATTGCCTTCTTAACCCATGATTTAAGCTATAAAGTAAAAATCATAAATGATCTTTTGGAGATATATACTGATTCCCAGAGTTAAAGAAAATAATGCAGAAAAAGTTAAATGTATTGAAGCACAAGGTCTCACCTTCAGGATCAAAGATTCCATCATGAAGAAATTGTGGGATGCTGAGAAACAAGGCCAAGAATGAAGCTGAAGCAGGCCAGAATAACGCGGCCCGCCGGATTCCCATCTTCTCTGCAACTTCAAGTGCCCATCCCATGGTCCCATCTGCAACAACACAATTGATCTTTTCACTCTCTACTTCATTATTTATCTCTTGGATCAGCTTTTCGAGCTTCTTTGGCATGACTTGCCAGATCGACTCTAATAATATCTCATGACGATTCCTGTTTTCCTCTTGTTCTATCCCATCTGAGATTGAGGCCAGTTGAATCTGATCACTTCCCACTTGTTCTTTATGATCTTGAGCTTTCATGATTTGCTTGTGGATGAAATCTGTGTTCACAAATGTGATTTTGATGTCATGTCTTGCAAGTTCATGTGAAAGATCCATAAGAGGATTCACATGGCCTTGTGCTGGAAAAGGAAGAACCAAAACATGTGATTTGCTCATATTGTTTAACTCTAAACTGTTTTTTCTTCTGAAAGTTCTGCAGAATTTCCCTGAATTATGAGATAAATAAAATACGCAATATTTGAGTATGGACCTTCCGTTGGTCTTCAATAATGCAAATGCCTTCAATTATTACTTGTTCATGGATGGTCCACAACAAACTACAGGTCAAAGATTGACAGCTCTTGATATGACTAGAAGGTTATGATCTTGATAGAAGATGTTGTGGTCATAAATGCAAGATTTTAAGTTTGAGTGCAGTTGAATGCAAAAGATATTTTGTTTAAAAAAAAGTTTATCTCATTGGAGCCGGACATAACTTGAATCTAGATTGGTTGGAGTCCAATTTATCACAAATAGGAAAAATAAAATGGTTGAGTTGGCTATTTTCTTAATACCATATTCAAAATCCTAACACTGTTTTTAGAAAAATAAGTTTTATTAAAGCTTTGTTTGGATGTTATTTTTTGAACGGTTAAAGTGTAAATTTTCCTCGAAAGTCTCCGAAAAGCTTTTTTGGCTCATCATTACCCAAAAGCTTTCCAAACATATGCAGAATATTACCCTATACTATTAAAAAAATTAATGTTGACCGTTAACTTTTTAAGGGTAAAGGGCAACATTGCCCATTTTAATAGTTTTGGGTAACATCAACCTAAAAAATATTTCAAAGCGATATTGTACTCAATAAAAAACTTAGGGTAGAATTTATAGACATTAAAAAGAGTATTTCAGATATAAAAAGAAGAATATATTGTTGTGTTTCACATAATTTTCTCTTTGTTCTTGTTAGATGACACTTTAGCTATATATCACGGAGTATGCATTTTTTATCCAATCAACTAGTTCAAATTCTTGTTTTAGTTACCACCTTCTTTCACACTGCTAATGGCTGCGCTATTTCCTTTAGCTATTGAAGATAGTGTTGTCGACTTGTGTTCTGGCAACTTCTTCAAAATTAAATTAAGGATTGTAATATAGGTATAATTCCGTATCTCTTAAGGAGCCTTTTATTAATTACCTTGAATCTAAGTGCGATGATTGGCATGAAACAAGTTAAAAAGGATTTTTGAGTATTTTATCTATCAACTAGATTGCAATTAAACTAAAAGGCTTTTAAAACAAATTTTTTTATTTATTTAGAATAAAAGTGGAGTGAAATCAAAATTGGTTTTGAAATACGATGAAAACCTCCTATAACAATTAATTGTATCTATCATTGCTTCAAAAGATAATGAAAGTAGGAGGAAACCGAAGGTGATGGTGGTTTCGGTGAGAATGAGGTCGGTAAAGGAGGAGGAAGCAAGAGAATGGTGGTGGTGTCGATTGTCTATGTTTGGAATAGCGCAAAAATGACTTTTTTTATTTATTTGACTTTTACGATCTTACTTTTAATTAGTGTATAGGTTCAAGTTGCGCAAAATGTTTCATCCAAGTGTTCACGGCGTTTTGGGGCGGGTTTGAAAAATGGACGAGATATTCAAAATTAGCTCGGAACGGCTGGAGGAGGGCCTTTTTCATAGCTTTTTTTTTCTTTTTTTCTTTTTAATTTATTAATTTATATATATATATATATATAATATTTGTTATAGAGTTATTTATCCATTTAACTACAAATACATAATAACTATACTCTAATTTTATGATTTGATTTATTATTCGTTAAATAAAGATTATGAATGTGTTCGCTGATGGGAGAAGAATTTATGATATTCTTACCTTAATGTGGGCTACTACTCAAAGCAAAGAACAATCAAACGTCGTTAAAATCGATGATGGTAATGAAAGATGACAACAATAGCCATCGATTTAACGTCGCTTAAAGTGATATGTTTTTATGTTTTTATGTGAGTTATTTCGAACATAGTTTGCTTTTGATTATGAATTAAAGGATCGTCTTTATTTATCGGATGATCTCGTGTTGTATTTACTAATTATATTTTTTAAAAAAAAGTGGAGGAAAAATAGTTAAAATTTGGAATAGTAATTTCGAGGCATTCGGCCCCAGCTTCTGGTGCTCTCGGGGCGGGCTTTAAAAACAAGTGTTTTTCTTTCGGCCTGAGAGCTTCCTCGACTGATTTTCACTGGCCATGATCATAATTGCCATTCTACTTTTAATAAAAGCAGATTGTATAAAATGATTTATGTTGGATTAACGGTTGTATAAGTGGATTTTTGAAAATATAATTTTTTTAAATTGATTAGAAGATAAGTTAACTTTTATGATAACGATATAAGAGAAATTAAATTAAAAATAAGTTATAAAAGTTAAAGTTTAAAATTTGGTATATGCCTCCAGCATCTTCTGTCCATCCTCTCTCCTTAGCATCCTTCTCCTTGTTCTTTGTCCATTCTTTCCCATTATCTGTCCTTTTTCTCCTTGTCACTGCATTTCCAGCGAAAACCTCCATTCAAGTTCCTATACAAATACCTTATCTTTCACTTTCTCCGTTTAACAAATTATGGTTCTATCAACTTATTTTATTCGCAATAGAAACTGCTTTGCTTCCTCCTTCGTTTCCATATCTTTATCTCAACCATCCTCCTCCTCTCCTTCTGGACTATCTTTGTTATCATCGTCATCGTAATCGGGCTTTCCATAAGCAAAAAGCATCGAAATCTGGCTTCTCATTATCGTGCGATCAGCCCTCAAAAGCCAGATTGGAAATCGAGATCAACAAACAGAGATCCAGCCGCAACACGAATCACCAAACACAGATCCAGCCGCAGCACGATTAGGCACGTCCCAATAGCATGATTGGAGTTGTGCCAATCTGATTATGCTACTGCCCAAAACGATTTGATTTGCTAGGTCCTTACGTGACATTTTGTATGGTCCAGTTATGGAATTTTCTTGGTCCCTAGTAGTCATTTCTCCTTTTCAGCTTTTAATTTGGGATTTCTTCCAAGTAGCCTACAAAACAAATTAAGATAATGTAATATCACTCATTCCAAAAATTAATCAATTAAGAGCAATCACAAAAATATGACTTTTTTGTCCTTTCTAACTCTATCTCCATGCAATTATTATCAGTCCTCATTTATCACAATAAATGAATTTTGAAAATATATAATAAATAGGGATTTGCTAGCTATAAAGCCCTTACTTTGAATCATTAGTCATAGACAAGTTGCTTAATCTTAAAAGTTATCTCTTCATGGATGATTATCCCATCATTGTTACGATTGCCTTAACCCGACTTTCCAAATATCAAAAATCTAGGTCTCATTAAGGAATTAATCGCAAAGTAAGGCCAACACAAGAAAGGAACTCCATTAATGAGTCTTTCTGAGGTAGAATTCCAACCACAATGGCTAATCAAGCAAGCAATTAAAGGATACTTTCTGCCGAGAAGCCCAACCAACTATCTTCCCATGAGAAGATAATTTGTTCCCATTGTTGATATCCGACCTTACAACCCATAGAAATGGTTTGTTTGAGAGTTCTAGTGCTAGCTCCCGCAACTGGAGGAGATCAAAGATAGTGAAGCTTCCAAAAGCAACATATATGACTGACTTATCTGGTTGTTGATCAAGTCAGTTTAAAAGTTGAGTCTTCCAGCAAAAATGATCTTGCTAAATGATCAACATGGTAGCTTTTTCTTGCTTGTAGAGGACCTATAGGAACAATATATTTGGATCTAAAGCAAATGCTGAAGGCATAAGTGTAACACCCGCATTAAATACTCCATTTAATTGCGTACACGACTTATCCCTATTCACGATACTCGACTATTCACTTATTCACGTATACGGTTACCACTTCGCAGTATTTGCAAATGTAAAAGCATGCACTAGCGTATGGACAATGAGTAACTGATATAATATGTTTAATTCCCGAAGGATTATACGCGTATTACAAAATAAAAATCCATTAGACATGGTTTATCCCTTAGGTGGATATTAAGTAATACAATCATCCCATAAAATAGTCAAATAACTATTAAACAATCCAAACTTATATATATAGTTTACTTAATTAAATCCCCATCTCCGGGTCTTCTTCGCTTCATCAAGTAGACGCTTCTTTACTCCCGATCCAAAACACTTTCCCGAATCTTTAAGTATCTCGGGAATCAGTGATCGATGATTCCTGGTAATTAATCTCATATTCAAAGTGTAAATTATACATGACAAATATTTCATATATTGCATAAAACAATAAACAATTAGCAAAACGCACCGCAATCAAGATACATAGCACAAAGCAAATGTAACGTCACGGCTTAAAGCACATACAATCTTGGGTAAACAGCATGCGGCTTTATTATATAAAAACAATAACCCTACCAAAGTTAAATAACGCATGACTCGGGCATACAAACCCGGCCACGAATCCACATAACATGAACATATAAGGCATGAATAAAAACACAAGGAATCGGAGATTAAGTTACCAACCTCAACTTTGCAAATACTTATAAAATTTCCTGGCGTAGAAACTCGGCCTTCCTTCAATATCCTAAAGTAAGACCATAATAAATATTAATTTCCTTTTGTTTTATAAGGTATTATATTAAATACCATTTCTTCCTTACTTTAGGACAATACTCATAATTTTATTTAATTTTCATTAACTTTGAAAATTCATATTTAATTGCACAAAATACAAATGATGTGCTTAACATAAATATTCATTGATATGTCCATTTTATGGAAAAACAATCCCAACCTTTTTCTCACTCTTCTTTCAGGTTAAAAACACTTTGGAGCTTTAAAATAATCAAAATTCCTTTGATTCCACCATTTCTTATTCATACCAAAATATTACTTAGAAAACGTAAAGCAACACTTTAATGTAACTTTACAAATTCTATGACTTATGAACCAAATTGTCTTTTAGCCATATTCCAAACCATTTTAGAAATTTGAGCAGATATCCTCTTAGATTTCATGCCTTCAAAAACTAAGAAATAATGGATAATCCATTTTTCAAATTATCCCGAATACAAAAATAGCACAAGACAAGTTAAAGCTTTTACTTACTTGTCTTGATCCCTTGAACTTAGTCTTTCTTCTTATTGCCTCTTAAAACTTCGAATTTCACTCCCCAGAATGATGTAGGCAAGCATCTCACACTTCTACTCTTTCATTATGTTACTATTTCAACTCTCTCTCTTTCTCTATTTTATGTAACCCGAAATGAAAATAAGGAAGGCATGCAGAGCGTATATTTATTCTTGCGTGAGTGCGTTTCATCAATAATTATTTCCTCCCGTGAAGAGATAAGCAGAATTAGGCTCCACACATGTATGCACTCGTGAATGATTAAAAGAAATATGTCGGGTGGTTAGACTATCGCATGCCTATAAAATACATAATTAATTAAGAGAGTGAAAGAGACTTTGGTGCAATTTGTATCACGCTGTCCGTCGTCTTGTAATCACAAGAAGAATAGTATGTAGGCATGTGGACAAATATTAATAGAAAAGATGAATCATGCAGAATTGTTGGACATATAATGCAATGATTCGGGCAAGGAAGTCAATTGAGTAGATAAAGTTATTTGGATGATAGTGTAAGAAAAGGAAAGTAGGCCATCCTTTATAATTGAGAAGAGAAAATCACGCATGTGGGCATGTCATTGAAAGAAATGAAAGGTGAATGGATACTTGTCTTATTATTATAATAATAAGGCTAATGGGAAACATATGGTCCCACAATAAAATGAAAAACATCACAGATGAAGAATTGGGAGAACGGATGTTACAATAAGTTCTTGAGTTGAGCTGAGATCACCCATTCTGCAAATTTCTCGAATCTTTGTTGTTCCTTATAGTTGAACACTTTTTTTTTTTTTTTTTTTTTCATTTAAGTCATCACTAATTTGTATCCACACAAAATTTGTTGTCCTCACAGTAGGCATCTTTGGTCCCAAATGAATAATCTTATATTTTGCTGGTGTCCATGAATTGGAAATCAAAACTCACTTTTGAGAAGTTAAAGCCCCTCTTAGTTAATTTAATTACGGGAAAATTAAACTTTTCATCCCTATAGTTTTTGTTAGTTCAGATTATGTTATGATAACAAGCCTTGGAATACATATGATTCAAGTCGCTTGAGCAGTTTCAAGACACTCGAGAGATATAATTGTATTTGAACTAAAACTTGAATCAATAAGATTACTCACTTCAAATGATGGGAGACGACCACTCGAGTGACATTTAATACACTCGAAAGTGATGATCCTAACTTTCGTTGATTTTTGCAAGTCACTCACTTTGAAAGATTGAGAAGTGATGCAAGATCGCTTTCCGGAGTGGCTAAGTTAGCACGAGTGGTATTCCTTCACTTGGCGAAATGGATTTCGGCAAGTCACTTGAAGTATTTTGGAAGTTACGGTGCATCACTCGAGCGATAAGCTTCCAGAGCACTCGAGTGAATAAGTGACCACTGGTGCTAGTGATCACTCGCTCATTTTATGCAAGTCACTCGCATTATTTACGCAAGTTATAACAAACTCACTTGAGTGAGTAAGTTGTCACTCAAGTGATGATGATCAACTCGCAAAGGATTTTGCAAGTCACTTGTGATGGTTAAGTTATAGACATTCTCACTCGAGCGATGATGAGAAACTCGCGAGGTTTGAGCGAGTCACTCCCCGATGGACCAAGAGTGCGGTGTTTCTCATCCGGAGATCACTCAAGTGATCCGAGAGTCACTCAAGTGATCCAAGGTCACTTGCAACAAGTACAAGTGATCCAAATATGCACTCGGGTCATTGGTAATGTTGAAACTATTTTCAAACAAACAAAAGATCACTCGAGTCAAGTTTTAATCACTCAAGTGACACTGATCTTTAAACACTTCACTACCGAACTCAAAGTTAATAAGGCACTTTCGAGTTAGGCTACCAAACACTCAAGTGAACATGAATCACACTCGAGTGCAAGTTCATTGTCTTTTGAAAATCAACATCTCGATAAATTTGAAACTCACGATAAACATCTATTTAAAGCTTGATTATTACTTATTCATCTTCTCGTGTTGTTAATCATGTGTGTGTGAGTTTCATATGCTTAAACCATTTATTAGCTCCGAAAAACAATGAAAGCACATTTCTTGTCGAGCCTTAAATGCATAACAAGAAAACGAGTGAACCCGAAGGATTTTGTAAATCGCTGATTGCAACGAAGACGAAAGCGATCGAACATTTAAATCCTTCAACAGCTCCAATCGTCTCTAACAAAAAGTTTGAATGCTCCAATGGTCATTAATGGCATCTGTCTATAAATAGCAAGCATTAAATATAGAGCAACCAACTAAGCCAGACAATCTTGATTCATTTAAAGCTCGGGTTCATTCTCCGTAATATCTTCTTATATTCATTTTGCTCATCGGTGATCATATATTTACTCTGAGAGTGACTTACCAAACGTTTTCAACTTCGTAAATCTCGGCGTAGTGGAACCTTGAGTGTGGTTGTAGAATTACAACATGTAAGGGGAGTGAGTCCCATTGAGGATCATTCATTGTCTTGTGATGCCAAGAACCCATGAAATCTTAGAAGAATAGTAAGAATTTCATAGACTCTCTGAAGACTGGACGTAGGTCAAGAAATTAAGGCCAAACCGTAAAGATAAATCCATATGTATACTTCAAAGGATATTTCTCTTACTCTTATCTTTTGATTTAACTGTTAATCTCTTTTGTTTAAATTTTTAATATCACTCAATTCACCCCGCTTCTTGGGCGAAACGTTGGAACTAACAATTTTGAGTCGATGTAATCAAGATTTGAACTTTGACACAAGCAATTCATTCCCTATAGTTTTGACTCAGTTGTAACTCAATCTATTAACTTTGACTCAATGCAACTCAGTCCATATATTTTAGAAAATAAAAGTATATATTTCTTGAAGCTAATGAACTAAAGTCTTAAATGGTTAGAAACAATAAGATATAAATTGTAGTGAGTTAAAATTCAAGGACCGAGTTTCAACTAAGTCAAAACTATAAGGACCCATACGCACCAAGTTAAATTTTAAAGACTGAATTAAAACTAAGTGAAAATTATAGGGACTAAAATTTTAATATTCACAATGTCAAACATACTTGTAGGAGAGGTTTTGGCATCAATACCAAAAACACACGTGTAACTTTATCTGGTTGTAGATCTAGCTAATTTAAGCAAGCTAAGTCCTCTAGCCAAAGGGATCCTGCTAACTTATCAATATGGCTTTTGTTTCTTGCTTGAAGTGGATCTATAGGAAAAGCTTTTGGAGCAAAAGCTAATGTTGGAGTCACAACAAAATTGAGTAGCAGATCACCCATATTGCTTTCAAAAGCTGCCTCTCGTTACAAAGTTAAAGAATTTTATTTATTTATTTATTTTATTTTATTTTGGTGAATTCAAGTTGTCACAAATTTGTGACCAGAGAAAAGGTGTTATAACAGGCATCTCTAGAGCCAAATGAATAATCCAATCTTTTGTTGGTGTTCCTATAATACATATTAGGGTTAAGGTGCTAAAATAATCTTCAATTTTTATCAAAAGTGCAAGAGAAACCATAAACTATTTTTTAGAGAAAAAGTAACTATAAAATTTCAAAATTAGGGCAAAACTGTTAAATTCAACTAACTTCCATCTATTATATTGGAGAAATTAATATTTTGGCCTTTAAGTTTTGACTCATTTATAACTTAATCCTTAAATTTTTGACTAAACACAATTCAATACCTAATGTTTCGAGTATGTGGCAAAAAATATTAAAATACTTTTAAAATTGCTTAGGTGAATTTTACATAAATTAAAAAATAAAAAACAACATCTTGTCCCCGCAACTCGCATCTCCTCCCCTTTTTTTTAGAAACCTCTCACTAGGCATCCATGGCGTCTTTAATAAATCATTTAGAAGCTCCTTTCAAACGTAAGGTGAGATTGATTTTCTTATATTAAAAGGCCTTCAAAATTATGAGCACCACGTAAATGATCTATTGTCTCATTTATTATTAAAATGAGAGATTTTGCGCTAGGTATGTTGTGAAGTGGGTGTCTTTGACTTGTTCTAATCTCATCTTCTTCCAAGCAATATTCATCATTTATCATTCAAAAGTTAATAAATCACTTTTTCCACTATGGTTTTTTCCCTTTTAATAACAAATGGAACTATAGATATTTTACATAAGGCTCAAAATTTTGAAGGCCCTTTAATATAAGAGAATCAATCTCAACTTATGCTTTAAAGGAGCTTACGGAAGAGGCTGTCATAGACTCCGTGGATGCCCAACGATGTTTCGAAAAATTGAGGAGGAGGGGGATGGATGTTGGTAGGGATGGAGACGCTTTATATATATATATATATATATATATAAAATCCACCTCATCAATTTTTAACTATTTTTTAACATTTATTGCCATGTAGGATAACTCAAAAACATTAGGGACTAAGTTATAGCGAGTCAAAAGTTCAAAGACTAAGTTATAAATGAGTCAAAACTTTAAGAGCCAAAAGATTAATTTTTCCAATATAGGGTCCGTTTGAGATAGCTTTGGCTGAGAGTGGCTTTTGTTTTTACGATGGACTTTTCTTAATGGACATTTTCGATGGACTTTTTTAATGTGATTTGTGTTTGAGATAGCGGTGACAGAAGTGGCTTTTGTTTCTAATGGGCACTTGTTTGACATAGCTTTTAAAAAGTAGATGAGATGGAAAATGACAGAAAAAGCATGAATCAAATTCATATATATATATATGGTGTACACAATGTGATAATTTGGGATAAAAATAAATATAAATTTACCAAATAAAATAGTAACATTACCATTAAAAAAATTACAACACAATTATTAAACATAAATAAACCTAATTAATCGATTAGGGTAAGGTTACATTTCGGATCGAGTTAATCGATATAAAATTAAACACATCGAATCCTAATTAAACAACATAAATAATTAAACTGACTTTACAACATTTGAGTCCCATGGAAATCGATTAAATATACATTATGAAGGGCAGTAACTATAAAAACTATAAAGACTAACTAATTATTTTCTCACAGCCAGTAACTTTCTGCAACACAGCAAAAAAATCGCCAAACCAACGTAAATCCCAGATTTTCTTTTGGGGCAAAACGGTCCAAAAAAAGAGGCTGACTTTTAATGGGATAATAAGCTCCCAAAGGTGGCTTCATCCAAAAAGCTACTTCAAACCTTAAAGCTCATTAAGCTTTAAAGCTATACCAAACAGCAATATTTCTTGCTTATGCTTTTAATGTGCTTTTAGTGTGCTTATTTTAGCTTTGAAAGCTATGCCAAACAGACACATAATAGATGGAAATTAGTTGGGTTTAACGGTTTTACCTCAAATTTTAAAATTTATGGTTACTTTTACACTTTTGATAAAAGTTGAAGATTATTTTAGCATCTTCACTAAATATTAAAATTCAATTTTAGAAGGTCTAGATGTTTAGATACACTCATTTATTATCTCTCGCCCTTTCTCTCACACACGATTTTCTTAACACATAATTTAATCTATAAAGTAAAAAATCTAATTTATTACCTCTTTGCACACCAATGTGTTTGACATAGGCATAAAGGAAAGTGCAGCAAAGCACTCACAGGGCTCCCGTCCTCTTCCTCCCTTTCACTTCATCCTTTTCTTCATCTTAGCCGTTAGATTGAAATATGAACGGTTTTAAATTTAAATTTTTACAAAAATATTAAAAAATAATAATTTTATAAAAAAATAAATTTGAACCATTCGATTTCAATCCAACGGCGGGTGAAAAGGATGGAAAGTGGATGGGAAGGAGGATGGAAGCCAAATCCTCGGTGCAGCATGCTAGCATTCCTTTTTCCTATAATTACTCCTAATCTGCTCTATTGTAATATTTTCTATAAGAAATTATTAAAAAAGGTTGATGTTATGAATATGTGGATGTCCAACTCCTTGGGGGTGGAATGCATTATGTATGAAAGGATATATTATTATATGTTATAGAGGCTAACCATTACCTCACTATATGTGGGAAGGGATGTAATATATATACCCTTTATTGGAACTCAAAAAACACGGATCAATAAGAATGACGACTCCTCCTTTCTCTCTTTTGTCCTCTGCTCTTTTTTTCTTTTTTCTTTTTGATAGAAAAAAGTTTTGGAGGGTTCGACATCGGTCTCTCATCAGGCTAGGCATGGCCGGGCTCGTTGTCATAGAACACGGATGTCTAGCCAAGGTGGGCTAGTATGTTGATGTAGGATCAAATAGCTACCTCCTAGGTATCCATGGATGGGATACCTATGAGAATAGAGATCTGAGCACACACATGAAGGCTTTCGCCTAAGGGAGTGGGGTGTGTGTTACGTAGACTGAATTGTAAAGAGGCGAGTTCGGAATACGTGCGGATTCACTTTGAAATTCCTCTTATTTATCGTGAGGCATAGGGATCCGTTTAGCACGTTCCCATCATTAGCATATTGCTTTGTCCTCCCACTATCACGATTGTGGGATGATGGGTCGTTCCCTTAGGGTAAGGGTTTGGTTGCCCTTGTTGGGCCTCACTTGAGTGGGCCTAATATTTTATTCCATAACAGTTTCCCAAGCCGGTAGTTCAGGTCTCGAGCTGTAGGGATGTATTATTTGTTGGATATGAAACGCGGACTTAGCGAAGTATCCAGCCGGGTTGTACGAGAAGAAATAAGATCCGTTGCTTTCGTAGCAATTTTTCCAGGATAATTATCCGGTTTATATACCTCGTTTAATAACATGTAAGCAAATCACATTTAATGGAAAATACTTCTTTGTGCACAAATCGTTTAGCTTGCTTATTTCGAATGCTTGTCCGAATTTGCATTAAACGTTTTGGTTTGCAATAATCGCTTTCCCTAACAAATTGTTATCCACTTCTGTTGCCCCGGCACACAGTTGTTCGAGTCATTGAGTTTCAGGGATGTGATGATTTTCCAACTCGGACTAGATGTTCGTGATTGTTGGGATTGCGTGTTGACCCGAGATTCGGGTTCATATACTCTAACCCGAGATTCCGGATTAATATCTTCTAACACCGAGATTCGGGTTAAGTACTCTAACACCGAGATTAGGGTTAAGTACTCTACGAGATTTCGGGTTTTGATTTAAAACGGGTTTGTTTACCCAAAATTCAATCGTTTAGATAGAATTGCGGTCTTACCTCTTACACGGATCCCGATTTGAACTAGATTCAGTTTAAATCGGGTCCGCCTTCAAAGATTCATACGGAGCCGGGATTTTAACCATATTCGGTATAATCGGGTCCGACTTCAAAAGCACACGGGTCCCGATTTTAACTAGATTCGATTAACAGGATCTCCTTATATTTGTTTCTGAAAAACTTTACACGGAGCCCGGATTATAACCATATTTGGTTAAACCGGGGCCGTCTTTGTCTCCTTTCGTAGGAAACGGACTCCATACGAATCCGGATTTTAACTAGATCCAGTTTAATTCGGGTTTTCCGTTTCTTTACGGGGAGTTTGAGATAGACTTGGCGGCATTGCCGTTGCAACATGATTCATGAAAGCGGGTTTGTGTACCTCGGATTCATGCATGTATATGCATTTGACATGATTCATGAAAAGAAGTTTGTGTACCTCGGATTCGCATGTTTACTTCGACATGATTATGGGAAACATGTTTATGTACCTCGATTCCTACATGTTTATTTTGGACATGATTTTGGGAAATAGGTTTTGTACCTCGGATTCCTACATGTTTATTGATTTGGCGACATTGTCGTTGCTGCAGGCATTTAAAACTAGATTCAATTTAATTGGGTCGCCTTCAATTTACACGGATCCTGGATTTTAAACTAGATTCGGTTTGCTTAGGGTCCGCCTTCTCTTTTGTTTCCTACAAAACTTGGAAAACGTTTTGATCGCTCTTTCAGCTTTATCGTGTTCCAATGGATGCAAGTTTTAACCTTTTGGTTTTATCGGAGTTCCAAAGGACACATGTTTGAATTGGTTTCTCCACGCAGGCCGAATTTTGACCAGATCGGTGTAATCGGCCCGCTTCAACAATATTTCCGCAAAACTTGGAAAAACCTTTCTCGATCGATACTCTCCTAGTCATTTTAGACTCGGGTATGTTTTTCTTTGGCGACTTTGCCGCTATGACAAATTTTGCGTAATCGGCTTTTTACCACGAGTCGCTAAATGTCTTATATTTATACTCGCCTTGTCTATTTGGACTCGGGGTATGTTTTTCTTTGGCGGCATTGCCGCTATGACAAATTCGCGTAATCGGGCTTTTTAGTCGCTCATGTCTTGTATTTATACTCGCCTTGTCTATTTGGACTCGGGGTATATTTTTCTTTGGCGGCTTCTGCATGACAAAGGCCTGCGTAATCGGGCTTTTTTACCGAGTCGCTCATGTCATTCATAAATGAGTTAAAACTCGGTCTTTTACACCATGATTTATGAAGGAGTTTGAACCTCTATTCATACATGTTCGGTGTTAACGGGTCTGCTTCATCCACGTGCGCGGATCCGTCGTTAACTAGATTCGATTAGCAAAGTCCGACTTCAAAACTTTACGTGGATCCCGAATGTTAACCAGTTGATTCTTAGGGTCCGAATTCACAATTTTACGCGGATCCCGTATTTCAACTAGATTTAGTTAAGCCTGGTCCGCTTCTTCTCCTTTAGAGGAATTTAAGATAGACTTGGCGGCCATAGCGTCGCAAATGATTCTCAACTCGAATCTTAAATAGTCTTGGCGTAAGCCGTGTGATCATATATCTTGATTTGGGATTCTCAAACGGGTATTGAACCTTCAGTTGAACTCATTTGTATTTAAGGAGCTTGGCACCGAGATGGTTTCCCCGTCAAGCTTGAGAAATTTTCAAATGTGCCACATCAGGAGGTATTTCCCTAGAAAATGCGAATAGCAGCACAACTTCCTCGTCCGCGTTATAGTTATTCCAGCATTTGGAAATAAAAATCCAATGATGGGAGCCGAGAGAATTACTTCAATGACAATTGAAGTATGAAGGTTCAAGAAATACCTTGCATCTTTTCCAATTGCCTAAACTCTCAATATTGCTTCCAATGTCAAGTCATTCAAAAGCTTTGGTGTGAATCACTCACGCCTCTATGTCTCTCTCAACTCATTGAAGATATTTTTGTGGTACCATATCTCTAGTTCTTGCTGCATCTTGAGGTACAACAAGGCAAGCTTGAAAATGTGGAAAAAATGAGCAGCCTCCTTGAAGGTAGCTGCAAGAAAAATGAGTACTCCTCCAAGAGAACATTGCCCTCCAAATCCTCCATTAATGATACTTGAGTGGAAAATATTTTTAAAAAGATTAATAACATCATCCTGGGAATTTATGGTGGCACCAGCAAGATAAAGCTTCACTCCATAAATAAACCCAACCTTGAAGCTTTCTTCCCACGTACGATCTTCAACGTGAATTTCCAATTGCAATAGTTAGACAACTCTTCCAAACTTGGTACAAGAAGGTCAATAACCATGCCATTATAGTCTCCTTGTGTGTAAAATTTCAGCAGTTAGCCAAGCATGAGATATAACCTTGTCATGTCTTTCAATTTCAAATGGATTACGCAACAAGAAGTCTATCCCTCAAATTTTGTGATCAACTTGCCAATTAATTCAACAAAACTTTGGGTGTACACGAAGTCCAAGCAATCTCCCATGAATATCTAAAGAAATATTTTCCAAGATTGATCACTTATTCCGTAATGACAAAAGCATGCACGAGATTCACCAAATACAAGCCTCTCAATGATTCTTCTCCTTGTAGACTTGACATCAAGGGGTTGATCCTCATTCGTCCCAAAGATGGAAAGAAAACAATCAGGAATGACACATCCCAACATCAAGTTGGCATCAGTAATTGCACCAATGAACAAGTGCGATAGCAATGACAATAATATTCTTGATCAATGCCGAGAAAGAATGGGCTTGAACTTCGAAGCGATAGAATCAACTTGACATATAATTATAGCTATTTAAGAGCAAGAGACTACTACTCGAATAGTTAGGTTGCAAATTAAATGGTTAATCAAGATGTTAGCCTTGAGCAAGGCGTTGTAGAATGAAAGTTGGATTTTGCTCGGCTGAATTCTCCATTTCGCAACGCCAACCTTTTTCTTAGTATAAATCCAAGTAAAAGGACAAATCAATTTGTTGGTGATCCCTGTAAAACCTAAAACTTGCATTTGATTCATTCTCACCATAAAGAGAACTCCAATTATCAAAATGATCACAATCTAAGTAATGATCAAGCAATGGGTGAACAATAACCCTCTCCAAATTGCATGACTTAGGAAGTAAATCACGACTTAAGCATTAGTCAAAAACTAGAAAGGCCATGGGAATAACCAGTTTTATGATACTCAATGATATATAGTGGACATTTAAGATAGTGCTTCGCAATAAGAATCTTGATGGGTAAGATGTTGCAAACCAAAAATAGATCTGACCTCCGAGCAAATAATGGAAAAAGAAAACTTCAAGGCCATAAGAGGAAGGAGAAAACCGAGTGAAAATGACATATTTGAGAAGCTTCACGAACATAGGTGTCAAGCGCTTTGTTCCAAAATTGTCTCTACTTCTTATAAAGAAAGCCATCCGAGTCATGGTCCAATACTTAGAATTATGCAAGTTCAAGTGATCTGTTTTGAATGGGAATGACAATCTTTGGGTTGGGAATCCTATTTTTGTTTTGGACCAAAGTATGTCGAATTTAGGCAACTAGATCTGCTCTCAAAAATTGATAAAACTATCAACATCTTAATTGAGCTCTTGATGGCAAAAGAATTGCGCAACTCCCATCTTTTAATCAAAAGAAATTGAATAAAATCAACCAAAGTTTACCTCGACACAGTATCTCGGTAAGTATCCAGCTGGCACCACAATCTCGGCATTCATCTAAATGCAAGTACGGAAATATGCCATCCATAATTTGGCATTTCGGTGAAAGTCGTATGTGACCCGTCTTTTAATCAAAAGAAATTGAATAAAATCAACCAAAGTTTACACTCGTAGCCGTATCTCGGTAAGTATCCACTTTGGCACCATAATCTCGGCATTCATCTAAATGCAAGTACGGAAATATGCCATCCATAATTTCGGCATTCCTCGAGAAAGTGAGTCTCGGCATATGCACCTCAAAATTCACATTTGCACCAAAATAATATCATCCGAGAAGGATTATCACAACATCTTTTGCAAAATACAATGTCGGCATATTTTCTTACGGAGGCATTAATCTCGGCATTGTATTCTCAGCATTTTTCTCAGCATCAAGCCTTCACCCATTTTCATCTCTGCACCTTGGAATCTCGGCCTCAGTTATCTTTGACAAATATGCTAAAGCATCCACGTGATTCTCAAACCACCAAGCTAACTCGGTTGAAACGCCGCTTTCCCCTGCTTGACAAGTGAAAACAGGGCCTTTGGGCAATTCGGGAGGGTAGTCTCGCAGCGTGACCTCCCGCTTTGTGTCTTCCGTCTCGGCATATCCACTCGAGAGATACAAATCTAGGCTCCTTAGCACTCAGGGGCCATGTTTAAACGGACAACTCGGCGCATGTACCTTCCTTGAAATCCACGACTTGGCATTTCGAACCTTGGCATAATGAGAACTCGGGCATCTCTTATCTCGGCACGGGATTCCGGATGTATCTCGGCGCGTCATCATTGCTTCGGCATATCATCATCGCCCCGTCCTTGGCATATTCGGCGTCTGGCTTCTCGGCTCACGGAATTAATGTCCGATAACGTTGATGGCTCCAACGTCTCGAATCTCGGCTTCTCGGAATCCGGCCGCATCCTAGTTTCATTATTCAAGGTATCTCTGAGCGCTCGGACGGATCAGACTCGTTGGAGGGCATCATGACAAAAGTAAGCATAATCTTGGCGCATGCACATTCTCGGCACGCATACAATCTCAACCCCCCGTCATTGAATGGATGAAGGCATCTCGGTGTTGATCCTCGGCTGTCGCAATGAGTCAAAACGCCACGGGTCTTGATCAATCTCGGAAAATCCGCCGAGATTGTGTTGAAAAGGGATTAAGAATATATTTATCTTCCTCGCTTCTCTGATAATATTCATCACGACAACTCAAGACGCTCGGGCGAAACGAGGCCCATGCACGACGAAAAGCCCGAAGCGTTCAACGGGAATCGGAGATAATGCAAGCCCCCGAGTTCCAATTTCATCACTCATAAGCGGACTAATCTCCGTAGCTCCACCACATCCTCCTTTTTCCAGAAGCTTTACTCGTTTCTTCTTTGGTTTATTCTGTTAAACCTAGTGCGGAACCTACAGTATCGTCTGTTTGGAAAGTCCAAACTCTCTAGTAAATTCTCTTCATCGAATAATTCCGGACCCCGGAATCCTCGTGGTCCTTCACGTATAACGCTGTGAAAGTTCTTGCCCTCTTCGTAAAAAATTATGCTTCACGACTATTGCGAGCTTCTTGGTTGAACCATCGTTGGTCATAGGAATCGAATTTTAACGATCCCGCGGTCGGCGCCAATGTTACGTCATAGAACAGAGATGTCTAGCTCTAGGTGGGCTAGTATGTTGATGTAGGATCAAATAGCTACCTCCTAGGTATCCATGGATGGGATACGAGAATAAGAGATCACGAGAGCACACGCATGAAGGCTTTCGCCTAAGGGAGTGGGGTGTGTTACGTGTTGGTGTAAAGAGGCGAGTTCGGAGGATGCGTATGCAGATTCTGGGGAATCCCTCTTATTTATCGTGAGGCATAGGGATCCGTTTAGCACGTTCCCATCATTAGCATATTGCTTTGTCTCCATTATCCGATTGTGGGATGATGGGTCGTTAACTAGGGTTAGGGTTTGGTTGCACTTGTTGGTATCACGCCCAGTGGGCCTAATATTTTATTCCATAACAGGCTCTATGAGCACTTCTTGGGGCTTACAAGATCGCCTACCAATGAGTGAGCCAACGGCGGAGGATCGAACCACGACTTCGATAAGCTGTCACGGATCACTTCTAGTATGTCATTCACGTTAGCTTAGATTTTTGTTAATTTTATAACGTTGATAATGTACATGTTTGGAAGCCCATTTGGTGAGCTTTTGGAAAAGTCCAGTGGAAAAAAAAGTTATCTATTTGAGTTGGCTTTTTCAATCCCATGTTTCCTTAAAAAGTGGCTTTTTAAAGGAACCCCCCCAAAAAAAAAATTGGGCTCCGGTGCATTGCAACCACTGGACTAGCGTGGGCCCCGCCATTTTTGTTTAAGCTTCGATAAACTTCATGTTTTAATTATCATGAATGGGATGGAAAAGTTGCTTTGCAATATATACTGATTCCAAAATTTAAAGAAAATAATGCAGAAAAAGTATTGAAGCACAAGATCTCACCATCACTATCAATGATTCCATGACGAAGAAACTTTGGGATGCTGAGAAACAAGGCCGATAATGAAGCTGAAGCAGGCCAGAATAACACAGTGCTTTGGATTCCCATCTTCTCTGCAACTTCAAGTGCCCATCCCATGCTCCCATCAGCAATAACACAACTGACCTCACTATCTGATTCTTCACTAATGTCATGGTGGATCAGCCTTTCTAGCTTCTTTGGCATGACTTGCCAGGTTGACTCTAATATAATATCTCATGAGGATTGCTGTACGTTTTCCTCTTGTTCTAGCCCATATGGGATTGAGACCATTTTAATCTGATCACTTCCCACTTTTTCTTTATCTTCAAATCTTGCTGCTTTGGCTTCCATGATTTGCTTGTGGATGAAATCTGTGTTCACAAATGTGATTTTGATGTCATGTTTGGCTAGTTCCATATATAAGAGGATTCACATGGCCTTGTGCTGGGTAAGGCATAACCAGAAAATGTGATCTACTCATTTTCTATAACTCTAAACTGTTTCTTTCTTCTCAAAGTTCTTCAGAATTGTCCGGGAGAATGAGATAAATAATTTAACTAGGCCATATAAATATTCTATAATGGGTGTGGTGGAGCTTCCGTGAGTCTTCAATAATAAATACCATAAAAAATGAATACCATCAATTATTTTAATTGGGTGTTGGTCTTCAATAATGAATACCATCAATTATTATAATGAATATATGTATATTTATATCAAATAAATGGTTGAGTTAGCTAGGTGTTAATCTTTGTAGAAGATATTATGTTCATAAGTACAAGATTTTAAGTTTGAGTCCATGTGAATGCAAATAAAATACTTTTAAAAAAGTTACTCTTATTTGAAGCCAAACATATATAACTTGAATCTTGGTTAGTCAGAGTCTAATTTGTCACAAACATGAAAAATAAAAAGGTTGAGTTGGCTATTTTGGATATTATATTCAACGCCCCAGCAGTGTTTCCAAAAGCTTTTATTGACATTTTTGTTTTTCAAGCCCATTCACAAAAACACAAAATCCTAAAATTGTTTATTGGGTTAATCTCCTAAAATAACCTTTAACTTTTTATTAAAAGTGCAATAGTAACCATAAACTTTTTAATTTTGAGCAAAACAGTTAGATCAATTAACTTCCATTTATTAAAATGGGGAAAATTATTCTTTTGATCTTTAAAGTATTAACTCACTTATAACTCAATCTCTAAACTTTTGACTCACTTGCAACTCAGTCCTTAATATTTCTAAGTCATCCTATGTGGCAAAAAAATGTTAAAATGTTGTTAGAAATTGCTTAAGTGGTTTGACATAAATTGGAAAAATAAAAAATAGCGTCTCCGTCCCAACTAACTTCGCATCCTCCTCTACCTTTGTTTCCCATAAATCTAAAGCTGGGCAACAGCGGCATCCATGACAAATCCTTAGAAGCACTAGATGACAGTAGCATGACTCAAACTAAAGAAAATGTTGAGTCCAATTATGATGCTTTAATTCTTATAAAGCACCATATGCAAGAAAATTTATTATGAAAAAAGAGATTTCTTAATTTTTGAATGATAAATGAGAATATAGCTTGGAAGAATATGAGATTAAAAAAGTCTAAGCACACCCATTTCACAACATATCTGGCGCACAGTCTCTCATTTTAATAACAAATTGAACTACAGATCCTTTACATGATGTTCGTAATTTTGAAGGCCCTTTAATATAAGAAAATCAATCTCACTTTATGCTTGAAAGGAGCTTATGAAGGATTTATAATATATGGACACCGTGGATGCCTAACGAGATTTCTAGAAAATAGAGGTGGAGGAGGATCCAGAGTCGGTGGGGACAAGGACACGGTTATTTTAATTTATGTAAAAAAATTCACCTAAGAAATTTATGACAATATTTTTAACATTTTTGCCACATAAAATGACTTAGAGACATCGAGAGATTGAGTTGTAAACGAAGCCAAAAGTTTATAAAGCGAGTTATCTTGAGTCAAATTTTAGGATCGAGTTATAAGTGAGTTAAAACTTTAAGGGCTAAAAGTTTAATTTTCCCTATTGTACTAGATGGAAGTTAGTTAGATTTAATGGTTTGTCACCAATTTTAAAAGTTTATGATTATTGTTGCACTTTTGATTAAACTTGAAGGTTATTTTGACACATTAACCCTTAACCCTTGTTTATTTGGTAAATAGAAAATGATAAAGACCTTCATATTTTTGCCAATAAAAAATAACAAAGGACATTATCTTTTTTGATATTACAAAATAATAGACAATGAAGCTATTGATGAAAATATAAAGGTAGATCAAACTGTCTCTTGGCTATGTCCTTCAAAATACGATAATTTAGACAGATGGTGTGAATGTTGGAAAAACAACGAATAGAAAATGCACCAACTTAAAAGAGATTAGGGGAATCACAATAAGGTCCCAAGGAAGGATTTAATTACTAAGAAGTCTCAATGACAAATGAAGAATGCAAACCTATTGTCATTTCTTGCACTGACACTTGTTATTACATGCTCATGACTTTTGGGTAATTAAATATCTTCCTTGGGACCTCATTGTAATTCCTTCAAAGAGATTTGCACAGTACTCCCTCAAACAAGTTCACCAGAATTCCTTATTATAGTATGAGTATTTCAAATGTAAAAGAAGAATACTGTTGTCTGTCGCATAGTGAACAAAGCTTGTTTTTAGATTACACTTTAGCTATATCATGCTTTTATCCAATCAACAAAGTTGTTCAAATTCTTATTAGAGCTACCACCTTCTTTCACACTGCTAAAGGCTATTTCCTTTAGTTGTGAAGCCCTTACTGTGAAACCTTGTTCATAGAGAAGTTGCGTAATCTTACGTTATTTCTTCATGGCTGATTATCCCATCATTGTTATAACTAAGTCTTAACCCAACCTTCCAAATATCACAAATGTAGGTCTCATTAAGGAATTGATCAGCAAAGTAAGGCCAACACAAGAAAGGAACTCCATTAATGAGCCCTTCTGTGGTAGAATTCCAACCACAATGACTTATGAAGCAAGCAATTGAAGGATGCCTCAGAACTTTCTGCTGAGGAGCCCAACTAACTACCTTCCCATGAGAAGATAATCTGTTATCAAATTCTTTTAGGAAGGCAAAGTGTTCCACATTGTTGATATCTGATCTTACAACCCATAGAAATGGCTTATGTGAGAGTTCAAGTCCTAGTGCTAGTTCCTGCAACTGGAGGAGATCAAAGATAGTGAAACTTCCAAAAGCAACATAAATGACTGACTTATCTGGTTGTTGATCAAGCCAGTTCAAACAAGTTGAGTCTTCTGGCCAAAATGATCCTGCTAAAACATCAGCACAGCTGTTCTTGCTTTGCTTGGAGTGGACCTATGGGAAGAATTTTTGATGCAAAAGAAAATGCTGAAGGCTCAAGTTCATTAGTTGAGTTGGTCCCGATTTAAAGCGGCCTTAAAAGTAGTGCTCTTGGCCAAAAGCTTTACTTTTGGCGTCTCTTTTCCAAAATTGGGACGCTAAAATAAAATCTTCCACAAAATTACAAAATGCCACCGCCTTCAGATTTTTACTTCCCTTTTTGAAAAATGGACGTTTTTTATGGAAGTAAAATCCCTTTTTTGTAGTAGTGTAAAATCGATCTTGGCAAAGACATAAGTTATTTTTTTCCTCTAAATCATTGATTCTTGACTTAAATGAATTGTTTTAATGTACGGTGATTTTCATTTTAATGATAGTGACTCAAGACATATAGACTACTTGGAATAAAGTGGTTTTATCCGAGAGAAGTGGTTTCAATTCGGGTTCTTTAGGACGGTGGCTTTAGATATGCCTTTATTCATTTTTTAACCATTTACTTTTGATTTATAGTGCCCTCGACAACGAAGAACGTAAGTGCGGATACTATATTATACTTTATATATATATATATAACATCATTCAGAGCGAAGTTGCTACATACTTTGAACAAGTAATCGCTCCTTCATTCTCAAATGATAATATTTTTTGTGTTGTACTTGAATTGTTAATTAATTCATTCACTTGATTGATTTATCTAATCAAGTGAGGGTCATTGCAAAGCCTAGATATGCTATCGGGGAGGGTCATTGCAATTTTTTAAATGGAAAAAACATATCATCTAAAGCTTCCTTTAGTCTATTATGTTTTGAGCACTCTTGAATTAGATCATCACATCTCGGTTTTTTTTTTTTCAAGCCGCTTAACAAAGGAGAAGCTACAATTTTTTTTTGCCCGAAAAGACAATTCCTTCCTCCCGAAGGAGCAAAATCTAGGTCTACAAATAATGTTTATCAAGATATCAACATTCTTCATCATTTTACATATAATGGTCTTTTAGCATTCAACAATTTAAAAGTACCTAGGCTTTTACATTCTAATAAACTTAATGTAACACCCCATTTTAGTAGCATAAATCGTGCGTGACACGTAGTTTTATAAAAAATTTATCGAGTTTTTGAGGTGCTACGGTTCAGCGTTTTTGCGGAAACAAGAAAGTATGTACTAAAAATTTGAACAATTGAGTAACTGATATAAAAATACTCGAGACATATGCGATGCCCCGACGTACACGATATATTATAAATTTCCTAGAAGGATTGTTCATGTGATACGGTAATACAAAACTTTATAATTACAATCTTACATGTAACTATACCCTCTTCAACCAAGCCTTGAGTAGACTTGGGGCATAGAACCTAACTGGTTAAATCGTCTCATTTGGCCAGGTGGGTAGGTCTAGTGGGAGTCTCACCGCTAGTGAAGAATTGGTGATTGGCGAACCACATGCAGCGATACTTCTAGTTTAAGCACCAAATGATATGAAGTAACCTTATTAGATTCATGCAATACGGTAGGTTCATTGACTTTCTTCCCGCATTTCCTTTGACCGGTACCTTCTCACGGCTCCATTTCGGGGTGTTTATCTACGCTCCGTCCCTCGGGTACCTTCGTCGATCTCCGGTTCCTTTACCCGACCTACTATCAAGTCTAAGATTCAAAACAAATTGAATCTTAGGGTAACAGTTAACCTCATATGAAAAGTATAACCGCATATGTATGACAGATGTTCATTACATTTCAAAGATTAACCAATACATAGCACACAAAGACATGTAAGGTTACAACAATACATAAGCACATAGCGAGATGTAATGTCAAAACAACAAGCAGTACATAGAACACAAAGACATGTAAAGTTATCTATACAAATCCATGTATAGTTGAATAGTCTGCACCACGTGCCCACGATGTACACTTGTGTCCTCGGCGCTAGGAAAACAATCTCACGGCATTATCAAGACTATAACCCAGTATCCAGCCGAATGTATATAAACGGTGATTCAAGACAGAGTCTTAACCACGGTGCATGACCCAAGACCAAGTCTTGTCCATGGCTCTATGAAATCATCTATCACATATAAGCATACAAGACATATCGAGTTAAAATTCTTTAATGCATGACGTACCTTCCTTCACAGGTGTGAATAGTAATTTACTATTCATGTATACTAAAGATATTCATAAATACGGCACTATGAATAGTAATATTCCCCGTCCTTCAAATCTGACTCCGGAATCCTCGGATATCCTAACATATTACCATATTGCTTAGAATAATATCCAAAAGTTGTTAATTTACCTTTCTACCCTTGGTGGATTTGTTATTACCATTTTGCCATTACATTTTATTTAATAAAAACGCTACTTTCGCATTATGGCCCGGTTACCTCTAACTTTGAAAATTCATAAGTAATTCTAGAAAACTCGAAACGAGGATCCGTAAAATTCCCGGAATCCTTAGGATGTCCTAATTTTATGAAAAATACTGTTTCTTGCCCAGATTTTATGAATAGTTCCCAGTTTTCACGTGTTCATCTTCTGCCCAGAAAATTTCAGAAAACGTAGCCCAACTTTGGACATTTATAGCTCTAGCACAGAACTCGAAATAATACACTCTTGGTATATTTGAAAAGGTCTATATGTCTACTTTAACCATGAATTTTCTCAAATTTTATAAATTCATCTTCAATATAAAATACTGACAAGTTTTTTACCCCCGACTTCAAAAAATTGCTTACCGATAAAATTTCGCAGGTTTCGCTACTTTATGATTAGCTTCCAAAAGTTCTCGTTATATAACCTTTTCCATCGTTTTTTCGAAATAAAACCATTTCTAACCATAAAAACATGATAACAAAATATATTGGAAGATTAAAAATCAAAACAACATTTAAACTAAAAATCTACAAAACTTAAGACTAGAAACCAAAAGGCACAACTGCATAACTGAAGAGCTTCCTCCTCCTTCTTGCTTCCCACTATGATTTCCTCTCTACTCTTGCTTCTAAACTCATCTACTTTGGTTGAGTTTGGTGTGAGAAATTATGGAAGAAATGCCTCATTTATAGTGAAAATTCAAGGCCTATTCCAACCATATTTATTTCCTAACCAAACATTCCTTATAAAACCAAACACTCTTCTTCCATCTACCAAAAACTACCATTCTAATTACCTATTCCATCCACCAAACTACCATTCCACTTACCTATTCCATTCAAAACTACCATTTAATATTTATTTGCAAATATTAAATAAGTATTAGGAAAATAAAATCCTTAATTCCATATAAGAATTTTCTTCCATAATTAACTCTCTAGGCCATAAAATATTGGTTCTAAAAATTTCTAGGCGAAAATTATCCTCTAACTATTTTTCCTTGAATTATTGGGAAAATAGGCCAAAAAATCCGAGAAAATAGCTTTAAAACTATTTAGGCCAAACTTTCATAATAAATTTACAAACATTTCTTGTTTCCAAATTCAAAAATTTGGGATATTACATTCTCCTTTTGGTTATAAATTAATTACCTTTTTATGTGCTATTTATGTCATATTAAATAGCTCCTAAATAATGTCTCATAATTAACCATTAGATTAATTAATTAAAGTGGAATTTGGATGAAAATATAATCGATAGATTATAATTTCTTGAGACAAATATTCACCTTTGTATTTAATATGTATTATTTATCAAAATATAGTATTTATGACAAATAGGAATTTTAAGTGTGCACACTTAAGTTACGGTATGATATTGGACATATAATATAATTGTTTTTGTTATTAACACATGTCACTTTCATTAAAAAAGAATTATTCTTTTACCCTCCACGTCACATTTCATATATGTTGAAAATTATGATTCAAACCATTTTAAAATTTTTGTTTCAAAAAACTTGTTTAAAAAGAATACTCTACAAATTGCATTTAAAACATAAACATAGATATATAATAAAATAAAAAAAGCCTTAAATAATGACAATTATTTGTTTATGACCTCGTTTTGATTCAATTTAAAAAACATTTTTTTGTCTACGTGAAACGGTTAAATAAGACTTATATATTGTAAATTGGACGAGTATTGAAGAAGCATAATTACCTGTGTTTTTCTCTATTAGTTAAATATTTTTTTGAGCTAACAATGCTAATAGTGCAAAGTTTATATTAAAATTTTAAATATTACCATTTTGCCATACATTCTCATATGCCAATATGTTAAATTTTATTTTTAAAAATAACAATGATTAAAACAAAGCATTATCATTTGAGACTAGTGATAAGGTTAAATGATTGAAAACATATTTTTATAAAATTAAATGACTAGAGAAGAAAATTTATATATACAAGTATAATATTGTTCATGAAAAGGAGTATGAAAATTGGTCAATCTATTATTGGGCTTTTTTTCAATTTGCCCTTTTTTAAATAACTATTTAACAAAATGCACTTGTTTGGAAACTATTTAAGCATCTGCACTTGTTTATTCGACTAATGCCCTCATCTAGTCGACTAAAGCATGAGGGCCCAATTTTGAAGATCCCGCGATTTAGTCGACTAAACTCCAACTAAATCGAGTCGGAAGTGTTTTTAAAAACCCCAATGCATTCAAACCACTAATCGACTAAACACCCTTTCGCTTCAATACTCTCTCTTTTCTCGGTTTTAGTGCGGCCCATCAAGGTTTAATACGATTCCACCTAGTTGAAGGTATGATTGTTGTGTAATCTTTGTAGTTTTACTTTGTTAAGCTTTTGTTTTTGTTTGTAACACGAAACCCCCGTTTTTCGGCTCCCAAATCACAGTGTGAAAGATGAGTTCAAGTCCAAACACACATATTCTTGTAATCTACTATAGTGGGAGGCGTTTTGTAGGTCCCGATGGTGTTCAATTTGTAAGAAAGAAAAACGAAAATGATGAAAATCAAACGGGGCACTCGTACAACGAGCTAAACTAAAGAATTTATCAAAAATTAGCTACATGGAACCTACAATTTTGATAAATTCTTTCTTTTAGCTCGTTGTACGTGAATCCCGTTTGATTTTTCATCATTTTCGTTTTCCTTCAAATTGAACACCATCGAGACCTGCCAAAATGCCTCCCACTATAATAGATTACAGATAACGTGTGTGTTTGGGACTTGAAACTCATCCTTCACACCAAAATTTGGGAGCCGAAAACGAAGGGTTTCAAAAGTTACAAAAAAACAAAAGCTTAACAAAGCGAAACTACAAAGATTACACAACAATCATACCTTCAACTAGGCGGAATCGTATTAAACCTGACGGGCCGCACTTCGCGAGAAAAGAGAGGAGAGTATTGGAAGGGGAAAGGGGTGTTTAGTCGATTAGTATTTGTGAATGTGCGATTGAGGTTTTAAAAACACTGATTTAGATAATGAATTAAACCTTAGGTTTAGTCGACTAAATTGCGGGGATTTAAAAAACAAGCTCCCCGCGTTTTTAGTCGACTAAACACTTAGGTTTAGTCGACTAAATCGCTAGGATCTTCAAAAATTGAGCCCCGCGTTTTAGTCGACTAGATGAGGCATTATCGACTAAACAGGGGCGATCTTTAAATAGTTTCCAAACGGTATTTTGTTAAATAGTTATTTAAAAAGGGGCAAATTGAAAAAAAAAAAAAAAAAGCCCTATTATTGTATCCTAAACGTCTATGGCCCCATGCATAGACCCTCTTATAGGATAAATGTCTATATAATAATGTAGGTAATGTAAAATATAATTATTTTATTGTACAAAAAATACATAATTAATGGAAGCTCATAATATTTTGCTTACACTATTTAATAATATTTTAAATAATATAAACTAGGGTAAAAAATAAGATAATTTTGTTGTCATTGGATTTATATAAATGGTATTATTGGGCGGAATATGACTATGTAAAAGAAAGCGTGTTAGAAAAAGGAGAAGTTTGGTTTGGAAAAGAACATCCACTTTGTGAATCTGCTGAATATCTGAACCGAAAGTAAAGTTCATACTTTACACATTTAAAAGACAATAAAATGCACACACACCCGAACACAGAAGAAAATAAAATCTTATTTTGAATTATTCCTTTGGTTAAATCACACACAAACACACACACACACACACACACACACACTATATATATATATATATATTTGTAATTAACGATACTAAAATTAATAATTTACTTGCATGCATATTGTTCATAAAACACTATTCTTATTCTAAATATATGTATAAGCTAGTCGATGGATTTAATTTAATCTTAAATATAATACTTCAATAATCCAATTTGTTTCACAAAATTTATAATTTTTTTCTCCAAATTATCTTTATTGAGTGCACATAATTGGAATTTCCATTAAATAAAGTTTCAATACAAATGATGATTGAAAGAGAATGTTTTTAGGAAAATTAACATACTTTTTTTACAAATAACTAACTTATTTAATTTTCTTATATCTACAAGTTAATTATCGAGCTCTTACATTAAGAACCATAGAAAATAGCTAATCACAAAAACTATACATGTGTGCATCTTTATTAAAAAGTGATGCTCATAAAAAAGGTTAAAATCAGTGTTGGTTCTTACAATTTTGATTTTGATATATATATATATAGGGATGAGCTTATTCTTTGCCTACTCTTATTTTGCCTACATTTGTCTATACTTCTCAATACCGTTAGATTATCTCATGAGCAGCGGAGATTTGAAAAATAAATAAACTCTTTACTATCTTCTCCCCGCCTCCCACCCCTCTCTTTCCCCCTCCTTCCTGAACTTGGATTACATTTTTCCATGAATACCAAATATCAATTCAAGAATTCTCTCATGAATCAACAACAGGGCCTTCTATGTCGACGTGAACAATGGCATTCGGCCTTCTAGGTTTCACCGGCGTGTGTCAGAAACCTCTATGACCTCTTCTTAGACCTAGACCTCTCCATCTCAAACTTCGAAGGTCAAAGTTTAAACTTCACAACTATTGTCTAAGGGACAGGGAAATTCAAGTTGCTAGTTAGATCTAGAGGTTTTGATTATCCTTATCCTTGTTCATCTAAAACTAGGGCTTCAATGGAGATTGATTATTATGTGTAGTCTTAGTTCATCGTTAGGCGTTTCGATGGTCCACCAAGTCGTATTGAAATCTTGAGCAACTGGAACTCTAGGAAGATGGATAGAATCCCCAATAGATGTAGCCACTCCGAAATCATTTATTTTATCCCTTAAATCTCCGTTGGATGAGATTATAATTTAACGGTATTGAGAAGGGGTAGGTAAGCAGATAAAATAAGAGTAGGCAAAATAACCTATCCTATATATATATATATATATATATATATATATATATATATATATATATAGAGAGAGAGAGAGAGAGAGAGAGAGAGAGTGTTTTTCAAGTATAAGTTTTTAGTCCACATAGTTTTAGAAAGATTTATTTTAAGTTTAACAATGCTATTAGGTATAGGATCACAAACCCAAAACTCCTTAAAAGTGTAAGCCTATTTGTTGTAAACCAAAAAACTACGGTGTTCTTTTTTTAATAAGGCAAGCATGGGTTTTGAGCTGCTTTCATCGAATTGAAACCAGTAGTGGACCCATTTAATTTATTGTGCCCTTTTTCCTTATTCTAAAAAGTAAACTACCTTTACTAGGTCTACCCAGGATCACATGCACTCTCTTCAATGGAGTCAACTCCTTATATTATCCACACATGAACCTACATCCTTTAAGGAAGGTTGTCAGGAAGGATAGTAGCTAGACCGCTCTTCTATAGAATAAGACTTGGTCTTAATGCCTCATGAACTAAAACTACACATCTTGATTCGGGTCTATATACTTTAAATAAGTTTTAGTTTTGATTTCTACAAATTTTGATTTTGGTCCTTATATTTTTAATGAGTTTTAGTTTTAGTTTATATACATGATGACGTTAACTAAAGTTAACACCACGAAATTCAAACTAAATTCTTATAAAATTATAGGGATATTAAAAACTACGATTTATAGTTATAGGGACTAAAATCGAAATAATTTTAAACGGTAAGAAGCATCAATAGTATTAACTAAAAAATTGTAATTTCAACTCTGCACATTTATCAATGTCAATATATATCAATATAAGATATAAAGGATAGAAAGCAGCTATGAATAATGTACTTTATTTTAATCAAGCTTTGTGTAACTATACATTGAATCTAGTTATATCACTTTAGTTTTGAAATGGTCTTCTACATCATATGATATAAATTTGACACATGAAATTCCGACTTGAACGCAAACACGCACACTGATTGGAAATTGAAAGCGATATATGTCTATCCAGGGCATACTTTTTTTATTATTGGAAAACCTAAATAATATTATGCTAAAAACATATATTATATATAATATAAAAAGTTCTAAGATATATACCATACTATTTTGAGTCATGCCAGTACTTTTCTCCCACTACTTTTTTCTGTAAGAAAAATATATCTGCAAGTCATGTAATGCACTATTATGTTTTGAGCTACAATTTTCACATCAAGGGATATTCCTACATGTTTGTAGAAAAGTGAGAAAAGGTGGAAAAACATATTTTGATTCTCGTTTTGCATGTGTAGCAACTTTTTAAGTGCAATTTGCCACACATTTTGTTGCCACTTCAGATTGAATTACTTTACTCTATATTTTCCTGCTTTGAAATTATTCCTGTTTTTCATCTTCAACTATATCAATCATTGCCATCTTCACTAGAGAACCTCTAGTATATATTTCCCCAGGGCGTGTACAGGCCTATGCACCTTTTTATTAGGTAATAAACTTTACGTGCATTGTATATGATAATAAATTATAAGAAAAAATACTATGGAAATCCCAATGATTTAACCTAATTTTTTATTAGTCTTTATAGTTTTTTCTTCTTCTTCATTTTATTGTATTATTTGAAGAAGGTGAGCTTTTGCACAACAATAAGGTTCTTGCCATGTAATCCAGGTCATAGAGTTCAAATCTTAAAAGCATGACCTCTCAATTGTGGGGATAAGAAATTTTGGGAGACATCTATTCCTCTCTAGACCTCGCTTGATGAGAGTCTTGTGCACCTGAAAGAAACAATGTTACTAGCTAATGATGTGACTCTCATTACATATACCTAGATTAATTTTTCCACATACATCTATTTCACACACAACGCTGATCGAAAAATATTCATTTGAACTAATATTAAGTGATTATTTCTTTAAAATATTTTTTGGTTTGCGTGCTAGTATTTGTATATTTTTTTTATTGAGCGGGATTATTCTTGTTTAATTGTTTATCTAAAGATTTAGTTGTGGATAAATCTAAATAAGATTGTGTGATTCATGTAGATGATCTCATCAATATGATATGACTTCTTGTTGTCAATGCTACTAGTATATATATGAATATTTTGCTAAAATAAATGAAAACATTAGTTAAAAGTACTTGTTTGAAGATTCTATTTGTCGTAAGGATATGATATATTTTCATATAGAGAAAGTACTAGCTACTGGTACTTACGATGAACTTCATAATATATATATATATATATAAAAAGCAGCAATACTTAAATTTAGATTTTATGACTAATAAGTTTTTTAAGAGCCACTTTTAACTTCTTTTTTCAAATGATATGAATTATATGATTATGAACATTTTATACTGAAATTGATTATATTAATTTGAATATTGATTTTCAGATATATATTGTTTGATTTTTCACACTAGTATCATTAATAATTGGGTTAAGTAGTAACCGTCCCGAAGTATAGGCCCACGAGCTAGAGTCGGGAATTAGGGCCGGCCGCTGTATTTACGTATCGCAGAAGTGAAGAGGCAGGGCCGTCCCTCAGGCTTGAGGTAAAAAAACATATGTTTTTCAAAGCCGGCAGAGAGCACCGGGACGGGGCGGCCCTCCGAAGGCCGAAGTTACTATTATAAATTTTAACTATTTTTTCTCCATTTGTTTTCAAAGAAATATAATTAGTAAATTACAACAATTAAATTATAATTTATCAAATAAATATTGTCAACATTAATATAAAAAAAACACGAATCATCTAACAAATAAACCTGACAAACTAATTCATAATCAAAAGTAAACAATGTTCACAAATAAACTCCACATAAAACATAAAGTATACCACTAAACGACATTAGTAACGATGACTATTATTGTTGTCATCTTCGCCACTATCATCAATTTCAATGACATTTGATTGTGCTTCGCTTTGAGTAGGCTCGTTCGCTGAGTAAGAATATTATGAATTTTTTTCTCCGTGATCATGAACAGATCCACGTAATCTTTATACGCAACAAATAAAAAACTAAATCATAAAATTAGAGTACTTTAGTTATTATGTATTTGTACTTAAATAGATAAATAACTTTATAACAAATACAAAAAATACATATAAATTAGTAAATTATCATCATATGTATTCATGTTTCCAAAAAATTAAAAGGATCATAGGGGGCCTTGAAGCTATAGGCCAGCTTTTTAAGCCCCAGGAAATGCAATTTTGGCCCTCAAGGCTTATTTCATTAAACTCCTTTGAGAATTTTCAAGCTAGGCCACTTGAAGGGCCAAGGTTTAAAAGGTCGACTAGATGGGCTTGACCGTTTTCATGAGCTCTACCAAGCAGCAATGTTGCCCTGAAAGTTTGTTTGATCTCAATGTTAAGCTAGGAAGTTTTAAACCTGACAAGGTTACCTTATTCAGCTAAGAAACTAACGCGATCATAAAAAAAGATGTTGACCGTTAACTTTTCAATGGAAATGGCAAGCGGTTTTTTACGCGTTTTTGAAACTTTCGTGAGTAACATTGAGACAAGAAAAAAAAACTTCCGGGGGGCAACATTGCTCCTCGGGAAAACTTCCGCAAATTTCCAACTTAACTCGTAATAATTTTAATCGCATTTGTTAGATCAAAAATGTAGAAAGTATGTATACTGTAATAATATACTAGAAAAAAACATTATGAATAAAATACAATAAGCTCCCTTTAATTTTATCAAAACTAAAGATAATTCTCCTTTGTTTTAAAGCATAAATTTTAATCTAATTTTGAATATACTTCAGAAAATTCTGTTAAAGATTCTAAAATTAATTTTTGTTAATTACATTTTATATTAACCACTTAAAATTATAAATTTTAAATTTATAATTTATAGGTCTACCTCTTCTCCCCCCACCTCCATTTTAAATAATTGAGTAAATTAATATTTGAATAGATGTTTTACAAAATATTAAAATTAAAATTAATAAAATCCATTAAAATGTCTAATTGTAAGTTAAAAAATTGAAAAATAATGTATTGAAAATATTGTTAAATAAATATACATGTGAAGGAAGGATATATCTTAATAAGACAAGTGACATTTAGAGATTTTCGGTGAATTGTTGATTGGGTTTATTGTTATCAGACTCACAAGAAGACTTATTGAGTTTAGCATTTTTACATGTTTGGTTTGTAAAATCATGTCAAATTGCTCTTAAACTTATGCTAACTTTCTGAATTTGATTATTTTTGTTGACTTTGTATAATAGAAATTTTTAAATATGACAAACTATAAATGATGATGGTTTTTTTAGTTTTAATTATTTATAATAGAAATTTATTCTAATCAAATTTTTCTCATTTTTATATTTTATTTATTCATTTATATATTTTTAATAGCAATTTATGGATAAATATAAACTTTTATGAATTGACAGTTCTAATTTTTTTGTCCCTTTCATGAATTTCCTTAAACTCGTAGGTTAAACAACCTTAGTTAGTGAATACTCTTAGAAGTAGAAGGTGGTTTACATAACTTTATTTTTTTTAAAAAAAAAGATATGTATAGGTTTCTTAATTTTTAAAAAAAAAACAAAAAGAGATACGATTAAAGTAAAATATAAAGGTCAATATAATGTTTTTTTTGAGCCAGTCCTTACAAGTTGTTTCACATACATGTTTTTGCTTGTTATGTTGAACTTTATTGATATATAAACCAAATCAACCAAGCTTGATTTACTTAATTAATCAAATAAACAATTTAGTAAGTTGATAACTCTCATCTGAGATCTAGGTCATTTTGCACTGCTTAAAAAGTACTTTGAAATCTTATAGTACATTACTAATTAATGAAATTTTTGTATCACGACAAAACTTGAATAAAAAAATGTGATGACCAAACTTTACAAAAAGTAGACCTATATAATGGTTTGCATTACAAGCAAAACAAAATGAAGAAAAGATATTTTATATATCTAAGAATGAGTCATTCATGTTTGAGTCGGATTCTTATGTAAAGCGAAAAGAAAATATATAATAATTGAATCCATATGTTGCACATTTATCTCATTAATAATTCAACACAACATACGGGTCAAGTACTGAAGCAAGCTACTTTTGTGGAATAGAAATAGATGTATTATTATTATTATTATTGGCAATAGCAATTGGAGTATTTCACCAAGAACGTGTCCGTTACATATTCAACTCTGAAGTGTTCGTGTGTGTGTTTTCCTCCCGCTCCCGTCATGCCAAACAAGCCATTATTCTCATACATAGTTTCTTTTTCAACTTTCTTCCTCAGCCACAGACTTTTTACTTATCTATAACTCTTTCCTAGGCATTCTGGCCGGTGAACTCAAAGGAAATAGGTTTGAAGCGCATTATATTGTAACAGGCCATGCTTAATATAAAATACAATTGACTAATTTAGATATATTAAAGAAACTAAGCAAATAAACTTTAATATATATATATATATATATTTATCGTTTTTATAGAAACTACTTTATTTAAACTTATAAACTAATATATAATCCCCAATGATCATATAAATATTTGAAAAAGATTATGTAATTTTATTCTGATTAAGCGATTTATTTAAGCTTTTTTTTATTCTTTCTATTAGTTAAATGAGTCTTATATTAAAAATGCGGAAGTAGTGTATTAATTTCGAGGCTTGCACGGAATATTTTTGTCCATTGTTATAAATACAAATAGTGTACTTTTCACCAAACTTAATGCTCGTACGTAAGAGACAGAAACGTAGCATCCATATGTTGTCTATTTATCTCATTAATTCAAATAATCTCAACGTACGTACGGGACTAGTAAAGTAAAGCCAAACTACTTTTTTTTGTGGAGTGGAATAGATTTATGATGATTATTATATTACTATTATTTTGACGAAACAGTGTATTTGGTGAATAACGCGTATGTTGAATATTCACAAAAGCAAAGAAAATAAGCGAAGAATGAGACGCTCATGCAAAGACGCGTCAAAATAGCGTAGTCGCAACAAGCAGCACAATAAGTTATAAGTGGATGGAAATGATGGTTTTTTCTTTTTCTTTTTTTTCTTTTTTTTTTGTGACCAGGAATGGTGGTTGAAACCAATGGCTACTAATAAAAATGAAATTAATGATCAAACACTTGTTGGTCAAAAAATAATGATTTTTCTTACAGTTGTGGTCAGCTTAATCATGTCTTTTTGTGTAATGTGTGCTAATAACATATACATATGATACGACTCACACACACACTTTCTCGTTTTCTCTCTCTCTCTCTCTTTGGGAAAGAAATAGTTTAGTTTCCCATATTTGCGGATATCTGAGAACCGATCAAGAGTCTACATTCTATGGATGTCAGGAGTTTGTACAGGAGTTATGTATCTCATCATTTGAATTATCCATGCATGTTAGATTTGGATGGTTCAAATGTTATTTTCATCAAAGGTCGAAAAAAGTGTTATTTTTTCATTTTAATTAATTTTTTAAGAAGTAATAATAGGTGAAAAATAATTCTCCAGATCCTAAATATAGGCTATAGTTTATAGTGCAAATTACACTAAAAAACTATGTCCTATATTTAGGACTAGAAAGTAGTACTGTTTATCTTAGTATAATTATGAGTAAAATATATTAACGTCCTTGCATTTTCCTTAATTACACATATTTTTCGGCTATTTTAAAAACATACACTTATGTTCAGATTGTTAACTCTGTGAAAAATAATTTTAAAAATATTTAAATAAATTTTATTTACTAATATATCCTTTAAAGTATTAAATTCCAATTTTTTTTGATAAATTGTTTTTTGAGGACTTTAATTTTTTTCCCGTTTTGAAAATGATTATTTATTTATTATAGCAAAAAAATATTTTTAAAATTTCCAAATTGTAAATCTAACGAATTTATATAACCTCTCAAAATTATATATTTTATTTTATACAATAAAAAATTGAATTTAAAATATATTTTTATCCATTTAAACAAAACTTAAATAAATAACTTTCAATAAATGTGATGAAAAATTAAAATTATAGTAAAATTTTATAATATAATCAAAATGAATAAATTGAATAACATATTAAAGGTTTGAAAATATATGTTTTATATCATATAAAAATTAATTTTGGGGAAAATATAAATGTTTAAATACTTATTATATTAAAGATGGGCCTTTTGATCAAAACAAAAGTTTCGGGGTATAGACTTTAATGGTGAACTAACGAGGTTAGGTAGGTGAAAATGAAATCTCTAAAACATAGGGGTGTTAGTATATTTTACTCGTACAAAACAAAACAAAACAACAAGGTGAGCACACAAAAAAGGTGTATTTAACTCTAGAGTTAATTTTAAATTGAGTAAAATATATTGAACTCCTATATGTTTCACTTTAATTACAAAAACTTTTCGTTAGTTTTTATTCACAAAGCATATGTAAACCCCTATGAAAATCAAATGCTTTTCTTTAGTTCTCTAACTATACGTTTCTAATAAACATAATTCAAAATAAATTTATTTTTAACTAAGGTTAATATCACTGTTGATTTTTCTAGTTCAATTGAATTTTGGTTTGGTCCTTATAATTTTAATTTTTTTTTGTTTGCTCCTAAAATTTTATAAGGACTTGGTATGAGTCAAGGTATATACAGACCAAAACCATAACTTACTAAAAATATAGGGACCAACTTATTATAAACAGAAACCAAATCCTTACAAAGCTATATGAATTCAACAGCTCCGAAACTACTATGGGGGACTAAAACCAAAATTTCGTCATACACACACACACACACACACACACACACACATGTTAGTTCTATATGTTTTTGATGATAGCTGACGACAATTGTAAACACAATTTAAAAGAATGTTAAAAACTTGATCCAAAAGCCATACTCAAGTATGGGAATCTACACTCGAGTATGGACTTACCGGAGAATTGCACAAATTTGATTAAACTAAACTATACTCTAGTATCCATGGGTATACTCAAGTATAGTCATCACGAAGAGCACTCTAAGTTTTACACCAAGCTACACTTTCGAGTATGAATTTGCATACTCCGGTATAGATCACACGGGAGCTACTTGAATATTTGTCTAAGTCTTCTAAACTCAAGTATTCAAATATACACTCAAGTATGGAACCTACGGAGGCTATCTAACGTTTCTTTTTAGATTAATCATACTCCGGTATATGAATGCACACTCGAGTATAGTTTTGATCAAAAGCTTTCTAATCTCTCACATGCCTATCCATACTCAAGTATACATGTGCATACTCAAGTATTCGATCTTACGGAAAGTTACAAAAGTTTCATGCATAAGCATACTCAAGTATGCAGTCACACCTTCATCAAGTATGAGTCATACGAAAGATATTCTTCTTTTCCCCAAAGCTTTGTAAACTCAAGTATGACTTTACATACTCAAGTATGGACGTGGAAACCGATTTCAAAAAGCTTTTCAAAATTATTGTATACTCAAGTATGGTTGTACACACTTTCAGTATAGGACATACGAAAGTTCTTTTCTTTTTGAAAGACATGCATACTCAAGTATTGATCTACATACTCAAGTATTGTTGTTTTGGAATTAAACTTATTTTCATATTAAAAGTTTCACACTCAAGTATGGAATGACAAACTTCAGTATGACTTTCACTTCCAAGATATAGACCAAAGCTTAAGTCACGATGATGCTCTCTATAAGAATCATGCTCAAGTATCAGCTCTTTCATACTCAAGTATAGACATTAGTTTTCGTGACACACTCGAGTATAGAAGAACATACTCAAGTATGAGTCGTAGAATTTGAAATTCAAATGCGACGGATTTGTGAAACATTCATGTTTGATCTTAATACTTCCCATTATCAATTCTTTGTATTCCCGGCTATGTTTAACCGGTTGCTCATGAGATTTCAGAAGATCAAAGTTTGTTTTATAAATATTAAAACAACTACTGCGACAACTTGCACTATTTTATTATATCTTCCGTACAAAGCAAATAGATGACAACCTAGAAAGTTGCACAACCATTCTCCAAGACAAAAAGCTAGCATCCATCATCTAAATCAGCTGAGCATTATACAATGTCCTCCGCTAAGCATATGACATGGGAAATACTCTCCTACTGGAGCCAACATTCTAATATTCAATTCTGAAGTTCTATCCATGACTATATTCGGCAACTAAGGCCTCAGCTGACTAGATTTTCGAATTGATCAAGTCTACGAACGGATATATGGGCGCGGTCATTTAATGCTCTCGATTATATAGAGTAGCGTCGGTTTCTCTAAAGAACTAAGACCTCGAAAACGAAAATCATTAAAGCCTTCGTCTATTCTTGAGTCTTTCTTGTACTAAGCAACCACCATTTGTCATTTCAATCTTCGAGTGTTTATCATTATCGCTCTTAGAGAGAGTTTTTCGTCTTGAATATCATTTTTATTGTAAGAATCGCAAGTCGGGGGACTTGGTGATTGGAGTTCATTGATTACAACTTGTAGGGAGTAAGTTCTAGTGAGAAATTACTCTTGAGTGCGAGTGTGTAATCAATTGTGATAGTGAAAATCCCGGAGAGTGCAGGGGTGGACGTAGGTCAAGAGATTGGAAGGCAAATTATAATTCGCTGTGTCTTGCTATTCTTCTTACTCAATAAGTATCTTTGTTTAGTCTTGAAAAACGAGCTTTTGGAAAAATTTTTAAAATGCGAATTCATTACATATTTGGTGATTAGGCTCCGCTTTCAACACACGCACACACGCATATAGAGCAAAAGCGATATATGTTACCAAAATTTTAATAGATCTGTGGGTTCAAACCTTTTAATATATATAACCATGTTATAAAGCTAAATATATAAATAAAAAATAATATTACAAGCACGCACATTTAATTGAATAAAATTACCTATCTTATATTTCTTTTTTTTAATTTATATTTTCTATTCAAAATTTAGAAAGTGTTTAATCCTATTATTCCTAAACTAGATATGAATCATTCGAAAATCGAGTCATATTATTTATAATAACTTATTAATAATGTGTCTTGCGAATTTTTATATTTTATATTCATATATTAATTATTTTTTGGGTTAAAAATATCTTATATAATGTCTCGATGTAAACAAAAAGTATATTAAATTCATTAAAAATAGCTTTAAAAAAAATCCTTGAGGTCATGATTTTAATTCAAACCAATGCATATGATAAATAAATGAATTGAATAGAAATATATTGATTACATAAAAAATTAATTTAATGATTTCACTTTAAGAATATTATAACACATACACACATGATATAATAGAAATATAAAAATGAAAATGAAAAAAGTGATCTCGCTATCGAACAATCCCTATCAAACAAAACGCCACTATAACGAAAAAAACGCCACTAAAACTTTTCATGACAGAAATGCTTGACCCGTTTGGATCACTATCCTCTTTCTTTTTCCCCCCAAATAATTGGATCACTACTTATCATCCTTGCGCTGCAAAGTTTAATGTTATATGATTGGTAATTAATGGCAAAAAATATAATGTATGTAGACATTCTTCTACTTTCAATTTTGGCTTCCTCTCTTATTGCGCGGGGAGGATTAATAATGGCATTACCTAAACTTACTACCTATTCACATACTGTTTTTAGAAAAATGAGGGGGCATGTTATATAAATTTACTACTACATTTGGTCCTTAATATAAGATTTTGCTAACTAATTAGGAGAGATTAATGAAGCTAAATAAATTATTTAATTATAGCATATATTTCAATATCTCTATAAATACTTATGTCTTATTAGATTATATATTAGTTTATAAATCAGGTAAATTAGTTTAGAGATAAATGATAAATAGAAGAGATAAAATGGAAAAAAATGTGTTATATTTAAGATCAGAGGTGTACTTCACTTGATTCTATATGTAAGAGCTAAATAATTAATTTGCGATAATTAAAAACTTATTTAAGTTAGGTATTTATAAAATAAATTGTATTAAATTTCCTTAAAGTACTATAGTAATTATTTGGTTGAAACTACTCATTTGATTGAAAATACACCTAATATACACAATAAATAAGGAGAATTTTAAAAAATAATTATAATCTTAAGAGACAAAGTGATTTGAGATCTTACATTTTAGAATAAAGTAAACTCCTTTACTGGGTCTTTCATTCATAACGGTCTTTCATTCATAACGAAATGGAGTGTGCAAAATTTGAGAGAAGAATATGTATTTTCATACTGCAATAGTGAGGTACAAGTGCCTATTTATACATCAGAGGAGATACTATTATAAAGGTCTTTTATGACATTTTTATTATCCATTATATATATGATGGTTTTGAATTGTCATATATGCGAGTGCTACATATGCTGCATAGATAAATAACGGGTATATTAAAGGTATATATAAGGTTATTTGTTAATAACCATAATTATTAGATTTTTTATTATATAGTTATTTTTTTTTTTATTACTATTTATTTTTTTTTTACCTATTATTATTTATGTAACGCCCCCAAATTAGTAGCACAAATCGTGGTTGTGACCGTGGTTTTATAAAAAATTCCCGGAGTGATGGCGTCTTTGCGTCGCTTAGCATTTGCGGAAACGAAGACATGTTAAAAATTTGAACAACGAGATATAACATTGAGTAAGCGTGTAAAAATATTTTTTTTTAAAACGTTTCCAAATATTTCAAGCGAGTAGTCGAGTAGAGCATTGGAGCGAGTGAGTAAGCGATTCATAACAAACATCAACCATAGTGTAACATTGTAATGATTACATTAATCCTAGAGTTTGAAAGTGAATAAGCGAAAGCGGTAAAGATAGATAAGTCTTGGTTGCACGTCTTACGATGCTTGCCTCGATCTTCGATCCGTATTCCTCGGATCGATGCTATAGCGAGATTCAATTCACGCATTGAATCTCGGGTAGCGGTTAATCTCAAACCCAAACAATACAATATACGAGATAACGGATATTCTAGAGCTAATACCAACGGTATATCACTACATAAGCATACAAGCGATGCATGATCATTATGCCGACAAAACATAAGCACAAAGCAATATGTAAAGCCCCCATGTAAAACAACAATAACGGACACTTTATTCACCGGTGCCACGATAATTACTCGTGTTCTCGGCGCTAGAAAAACAAACGGCGTTATCATGACTATAACCGTGTATAAGCTGTACGTATATCGGTCTACGAACATATCATGACATATATATGCATTTAAGATGTACAAGATTAGTGTTACGATGCGCGTCGTACCTTCGTTGACGACGTTAGGTACTTACGGCGGAAAAGCGTACTTTTACGGAAAAACGTGAAATGTTCACCCGGCGGCACGTCGGGCGGCGTAACGGCGGCAAATCAAAGTTTACGATGCCCTATCGAGTAATATCACTTTCATTAGTGATTTGACATCATAAGCGGCATTTTAGGTAAAAATTACCATTTTGCCCCTACCCACAATTTGGCGGAATTTCGCGAGAACGTTACTTTGACCGTATTCCATTTCAAAATTATCCCCACTATGTTTTTACCTCGTCGGGCATCTTTCAATGCAATGAGGCATAAAAACAAACATAGGAACAAATTGAAACTTCCTAGATCAAAACAACGGTTCTACTATAACTACAGAAAGAACTACGGAAACTAAAAGCTAAGGACGAAGAACTTACTCGGAGCTAAGGCAAAATTTTGCAGAGCTTCTCACTCTAAGTTTTGGCCAAGGTAGAGAGAATGAGGTGTGAAGAATGAATGAGGAGTTCATGCCTTTATATAGGAAAAATTGTGTCACTTTGGTAATTTTCATTTTCAAATTTTGTAATTTTCCTTTCTTTTTAACCATGTAAATTCAAGACAAAAATGGTGGTTAATTCTTGACCATGGGCAGCTCATAGTCGACATAAGGGGGTGATGTGGCATCAAACCATTGGTCCAAGAATGGTGACTTAAGCTTACTTTATGCCGGTCAGATAGAATTTCCCCGATCGGTGTCCGTTTGCGTAGTCTCTAAATTCTGAATTCATAACTTTGAAGATCTTCTCTTCCTCATCAATAATATCTAATTTAACTTAGATTCCAGTCCCTTACGGGGTTCCAACATGATCCAGGTTGAAGTTTTCTCGAAAAACGTGTCGGCGCGTCCGATTCGAAAATCGTTTTCGGAATCATCAACCTCTGGACAAAAATTCACGATTCCAAATATGTCCATATAATCATAAACTCATCTCCGGATGTTGAGTTATAATTTATTTTCTTCGGATCCAAAATGTGACTATCCGCATTTTTCCATATTTCGTCTTATTAGGTAAATGCGCTACAGGCCTCGGAATTAACTTAGGAAGAGGTCACTTGAAGGTAAAAACTCACTGATCAATATTTTACCTTGACTTTGGAATTCCTATTCCTGGTTCTCTAGATAGGATCCGTTTCCTATTTATTCATTTACTATTCACTAACTTTAATTATATTATATAATAATACAATTTTTCATGATATTAAAATTTTTTCCTTCTCCTATTTTCTTTTCAAATTTTCGGCTGGCCCTTTTTTTTTATATTTTTTTTTATTTATTTTATTTTATTTATTTATTTATTCCAATTTTTTCCAAAAATTTCTCAAAATTACCTAATTGGTCCATTCTTGTATTTAGGCTTAAAAATACCTAAACTCACTTATTTTTCACAAAATTCTCCAATTAATTACTAAATATGTTCTTACTAATTTTAAGCCAAAAACCACTAATTTTAGGGTTTTACAAAATTACTTATGAATTTCCTTTACTTATGCTTAAGTAATTAGCGAGAAATTACTTAACTACTTTATTATCACTAGTTGATAATTTTCTTAATTAAAATGCCTCATTACCTCATAATTCTAACACTAACATTTTGTTTTCATGTATTACGCATTATTCTAGAATTTGAGAGGGTATTATGGTCATTACAATGCTTTTTGAGCATTTTTATTCAATTTCCCCAAGCTCACAATTTATAAAATTATCACAATTAGAGATAATATACTCTCCTAACTCAAATAATTATTTCATTGCCTTTTAGGATTTTTCACAATTTTCCTAAGTCATTTTGCATACCGGGGTATTTTGGTCATTTGGCACTTTGGCCCTTAAATTCTCTAATTTCTAACTCATCCTAGAAAAATAGGCTATAATAACACAAGTCTTGCAACAATAATTTCACTTATCAGAAATAGCCAATTTATTTACCAAAATGTAATATTTCGGATAAATAAATATGCGGGTATTACATTTCTCTCCCCCTTAAACAAAATTTCGCCCTCGAAATTTAATCTATACTAACTAGACTACGGGCCATAAACTGCGGGTATTTCTCCTTCGTGTCACTCTCGGTTTCCCAAGTTGCCTCGTTTGATGACAAACCGCTTCCGAGACCGCGCCGCTATCGGTATAGTTTTAGTCTAAGCCGTTTCTCCTGGTGTTCGAGAATTTGCTCGGCTCGACTACAAAGGTGTTATCATGCCGTACTTCAACATCATCGTACTCTATGACATGATCTCGATCGGTAGGTATTTCTTCGGTTGTGACACGTGAAAAACATCGTGGAGATTACTCGGAGTTCGGGGTAACGCTAGTTGATACGCAAGCTGGTCCTCGCTCGGCTAACACTTCAAATGGTCCAACGTAACGCGGACTAAGCTTCTTTCTCTTCGGTGTTTACGCCGACACCGGTTCTTGGAGATAATTTCGAAACACATGGTCTCAGAGCTTCAAACTTCAACGGTCTTACTCCTCTTTATGCGCATAGCTCTTACATCTTTGTGTGCGGCAAGGAGTCTCTTCTTGATCGGGCGATCTGCTCGGAGGTCTCTTTTAGCATATCCGGTCCAAGCAAGCTTTGCACGAGACGCATCATCCCGGCATAAAGGCGATTGGCACTTTCGCCCATACAAAGAAAGCCTCGAACGGGGCCATTTGTATGCTTGAATGATAACTATTGTTATACGCGAATTCTGCTAGTGAGAGGTGTTCGTCCCAATTTCCTTTGAAATCCGGGGCACATGCTCGTGAGCATATCCTCCGGCGTACTATCGTCCTCTCGATTGACCGTCGGTTTGAGGGTGATAAGCCGGCCCGAACTTGACTTGGTACCCGTTCCTTCGTGTAGTGCTTGCCAAAGCGGGATTGGAATCGAGTATCCGATCGGAGATAATACTCTTAGGGACTCCGTGCGGTCTCACGATCTCTTTGATGTAGATTGCGGCCAATCGTTCGGAGAGTAGTGGATGCTAATGGGTATGAAATGTGCCGACTTGGTTAATCGGTCGACGATCACCCAAATGGTATCGTGATGCACGATCTTAGGTAGACCTACCACAAGATCCATGGTCACGTTCTCCATTTCCGCTCCGGCGGTTCTAGTCCTTGAAGAAGACCGGGGGTCGCGGTGCTCAATCTTTACTTTACGGCAAGTTAGACACCCGGCTACGTGCGAGTTACGTCTCTTTTCATTCCGAGGCCACCAAACTTCGGCCTTCAAGTTCTGGTACATCTTGACCGTTCCTGGATGTAGAGTGTACTTACTCTTATGAGCCTCGTCCGGTATCTTCCGCTTCGGTTCATCAGCGCGGTATGTAAATGCGCCCCTTGTGTCGACCAATCCACTCGATGAAAGGTCGTGGTCTTGGGTTTCACCTTGAGAGATCTTCTCCCGCATGGAGATTGCCCGATCATCTTGTCTCGAGCTTTATCAACTTCATCTCTCATGTCGTACTCCCCTTGACTCACAAGAAGATTTGCAAGGTAGGCGTCACTTGGTGCGTTGAAATTCATGCGATTTGGTTTGAAAGATTCGGGTCTGCGAAATCTTCAAGTAATTTTTGCTCTTGTATCATCATGTATGACACTTGCACCTTCTTTCTGCTTAGAGCATGCAACGACGTTTGCTTTCCTGGGTGATACTTGATCTCCGGGTTGTAGTCTTTCGGCAATTCCATCCAACGACGTTGCCTCATATTCGGTTCCTTTGATCAAAGAGATACTTCGGGCTCTTGTGGTCGCGGTATAGTTCTACGGTCGTGCCGTACGAGATAATGCCTCCATATCTTCAAAGCAAACACGATGGCGGCAAGCTCCAAATCGTGTGTAGGATAGTTCGACTCGTGCGGCTTCGGTGACGAGAGGCATAAGCCACCGCTACGCCCAATTGCATTAGGACACAACCCAATCCTTGCCCGGCTGGCATCCTTTGTAGACAACATATGTCTCATCGGGATGCGGGATTATCAATGCGGTGCGTAGTCAACCTCTCCCTCGGTCTCGAAAGCTCTCCTCACGGTCGTCTCCCCATATGAAGGGTTGATTCTTCCTCGTAAGCTTTGTCAATGGTAGGGCAAGACGCGAGAAATCCGTATAAATCTGCGGTAATATCCCGCTAGACCTAGGAAACTACGTATCTCCGTCATCCATTTACGGCCTCTTCCGAGTCGAAGCTGCTTCCACCTTGCACGGGTCAACAGCAACTCCGCCGCTAGATATCACATGGCCCCGAAATCTCACTTAGGCAACCAAAATTCGCATTTGCTCAACTTTGCGTAGAGCTGCTTCTCTCTTAGTATGTTCAATACTAGGCGTAGATGTTCTTCATGCTCTTTTCTTTGCTTTTGGAATAGACGAGTATATCGTCAATGAACACCACCACAAAGCTGGTCTAGGTGTTGTCGGAAGATACGGTTCATGTAATCCATGAATACCGCGAGTGCATTTGTTAATCCGAAGGGCATCACAAGGAATTCATAATGCCCATATACGGTTACGAAAGCCGTTTGGAAATATCATCGTCTTTGACTCGTAGCGATGATATCCGAACGCAAATCAATCTTTGAAAAGACAGTGGAACCGGATAAGCGATCCAAAAGATCATCAATCGGGGAAGTGGATATTTGTTTTGACGAGTCACTTTATTTAGTTCGCGATAATCGATGCGAGTCGAAAACTTCCGTCTTTCTTTTTCAAAAACGGCTGGGGCTCCCCGGGGTGATACCTTTGGGTCGAATGAACCCCTTCTTGGGAAGTTCTTCCGGTTTGTTTCTTCAACTCTTGCATTTCATTTGGAGCCATACGATACGGCGCCTTTGATATTGATCTGTGCCAGGCATCAATTCAATATTGAACTCCGCCTCTCGGATAGGAGGTAACTCGGTGAGATCCTCGGAAATACATCGGGAAAATCATTCACCACGGGGATATCTGGAGTGAAAGTTAAACTGGCTTTAACCGAAAAGAATACCATGTAGGCATGGCATCCACATTTCACGCATCGATCAACTTACGTAGCGGAGAGAAAGCTCGGGCTCACATCAACCTTGTCTCGGGAAATGATATCTTCTTCTTGCCCTGATCGATCATTGCACCGTTGGCATTAGCCAATTAGGGCCGAAAATGACGTCGATGCCGTGAAGAGGTAGACGGATGAGATCTATCTTTGAAACTCGCCCATCCACGTTAGCGGTACGGTTCATACACGCGTCGAAGCTAAAGATTTTACACCCGGTGGTGTAGACACTACCGAGATCAAAAGGTAAACTACAGGCATGCATTCCTAAACGACTTGCACAATCATAAGATATAAACGAATGGTGCTTTGAATCATACAATGCTTGCAATTTATTCCCATTAAGATAGATGGTACCTTGGACCATTTACGGAAGCTGTCGGCCTCGGTGTTTGTCAACGCAAAGATCCGGCCGGCGCTACGAGTCTTGCCTCTGCGGCCTTCTCGGGGCAATCCGGCTAATGTGTCCGGGCTTCGGCACCTAAAGCAGAGACTTGTTTCCCATCACGGTTGGCTCTGGATGGTACTTCTTGCATTTTGGACACGTACGGGATCCGGTTGTTTGGGGTAATTCAATTGTCCGGTTTGGTAGGGTCTCTTGTTTCCGCCTCGGTTATCGCTCCAAGGCGCCTTCCTCTTGTGAGGAGCCTCGCGGTTAAACCAGCTGCGGGTTGCATTGTTTCCTTCTTGGCCTCAGAATTTGCGCAGTTCTTTCAAATTGCGCTCAGTCAATCTGCAGGATTCCACAGCTTGGGCCATTCTCGGAAACTGCTGCGATACTAGCCTCGCCCTTATGTCATATTTCAATCCGGTCACTAGTCGATTCGCCTTCCAGCTCTCATTTTTGTGGCTGTTCAGATATGATGAATAACGAGACAGGTTGGTGAAACGGCGAAGTAGTCGTCGAATGATTCTTCAATTTCCTTTGGATGTGAAGAAATTCTTCTTCCTTAATCACTGTCCGAGGGAGGAAAATATTGTTCGTTGAAGCTGTTCTAGGAATGCCTCCCAAGTAACGGGGCCTTGAAGGGTTGTGGAAACACTCTTCCACCACTGTGGGCATCGCCCTCTAGCTTGTAGATTGCCGGTGAGCCTTCGGTTTCCTGGGCACTCAATGACTTGAATATCTTCTCCGGACTCGAAGCCAATCCTCGGCCAATTCACTCTTTCCACGGAAACCGGGTGGTTTAAGCTTGCAGAACTAGTTGACCCAGCTTTCCGTGGTTCTTTCTCTTCTTCCTTGTCGTGGAGGTGATCGGGATCGATCAGATTCATTTTCTTCATCGTTATGTTCATCGTTGTCCTCCTCTTCATTATCATCTTCTTCTTCGTCGTTGTCATTGTCACTTTCCTCATCACGTTCTTCCTCGCGTTGTCGTGCTTCCAATTTGTCTTTGGGCTTCTTCATCTGTTGATGTTGCCTTGCCAAGAGTGCATCTATGAGAGCTCTCTGCTCTTCGAGAGTTCTTCTCGGTTCTTGCACTTGTCTGATTTGGTATATTTTGCGGGTATTTTCTTCATCCTCCGCGTCTACCACGACCTGTTGCCTTGCCTCTCATAATGGCCATGTCTTATTCTTTTTTCCTTTATTTATTTAACAAATATGTAAATATTAGAAATGACACAATGATTTTTACATTGAAACATATATATTCACATATATTCATTTCATAACATTTTACATATTAGTCGATCTAGTCATAGTACAAGTCATATATTACAACAAGTTACAACCCCTCTTTATTCAAACATATTTTACAATCTCCCGGGGTTGCTTGGAGATACAAACTAAAATTTGGACGCTCAGGAACTTTTCTCTATATGTCGGCCGCTCCTCTTGGTGATCGAGAATTCGCTCTGGTTTGACCACAAAGATCTTGTCATGTCGTACTTTGATATATAGTGTTTCCGTGGCACCCGTATACCGTGAGTCAACACTAGATATCAAAATGTCTCCATAGCGCCCATACACCACCATGGTAACACAAGATACCTTAAATGTTTCCATGGCGCCCATACACCATGACAACACAAGATACCTCTGCTCAATGACACGGTCGCGGTCCGGTTGTAGTAACAAGAGATATGCATCGGAAACTAAAATTTTGCGGCAAGTAAGATAACTATTTATCAAACCATAGGGGAAAACGTTAGATTTAGGAAGACAATGATTAGTCTATCATGAGACTTTATCACACTAATACTACAAACGAACGGACACTCGTACTATTTCCCCTCGTTCGGGATTTCGTTGATTCGGTCTACTTAGAAACGGGTACGGAATTTCGTATCGGGAGTTCCTCTACATGAGTCAAATCTGCATGTATCTATCCTTGTTGGTCTCGGAGTTTCATCCGGCGTGGCCCGGCTCCACATATAAGCTGCGCTAGGACGAGAATAGTCGTCGGTACAAAGCGCGATTATCGGAATTATAAGCGATATCAAATATGAATATGGACGATGGATTTGCGATTCAGGTTAGAATGATGCACCAACGAGACGGTGGTACACCGGTTCGAGAATGGTATACCGGTCGGTGGTACACCGACTTAGGGCTATCTCAGTACTCATTTTCAAAAATGTGCTCACAATTTAAAAGGCTTTTTGAACATAACTTCGTTATCCGAACAGAATGGCCAGATAAGTGTCTATCATGGGGACCTCACCAACTCTATGGCGGTGATTGGCCACGCCCGCATAGACTAGCCTTAAGCTGTCCTACCATACTATCCGTAATAACATAGTCATATCAATGCCGGGACTACTTTGCTCACGATACCATAAATGTAACATCCCGTTTGAAAACGGCGGAATATTTTTTTTTTTTTTTAAACGTTTCCAAATATTTCAAGCGAGTGTCGAGTAGAGCATTGGAGCGAGTGAGTAGCGATTCATAACAAACATCAACCATAGTGTAACATTGTAATGATTACATTAATCCTAGAGTTTGAAAGTGAATAAGAGAAAGCGGTAAAGATAGATAAGTCTTTGGTTTACGTCTCGATGCTTGCCTCGATCTTCGATCCGTATTCCTCCGGATCCGATGCTATATTTGAGATTCAATTCACCGCATTGAATCTCGGGTAACGATTAATCTCAGCCCAAACAATACAATATACGGATAACGAGATATTTCTAGAGCTAATACAACGGTATATCATAAGCATACAGCGATGCATGATCATTATGCCGACAAAACATAAGCACAAAGCAATATGTAAAGCCCCAATGTAAAAACAACAATAACGGCTTGCACTATTCACCGGTGCCACGATAATTACTCGTGTTCTCGGCGCTAGAAAAACAAACGGCGTTATCATGACTATAACCCGTGTAAAGCGTACGTATATCGGTCTACGAACGTATCTATCACATATATATGCATTTAAGATGTACAAGATTAGTGTTACGGTACGCGTCCGTACCTTCGTTGACGACGTTAGGTACTTACGGCGGAAAAACGTACTTTTACGGAAAAACGTGAAATGTTCACCCGGCACGTCGGGCGGCGTAACGCGGCAAATCAAAGTTTACGATGCCCTATCGAGTAATATCACTTTCATTAGTGATTTGACATCATAAGCGGCATTTTAGGTAAAAATTACCATTTTGCCCTTCTACCCCTAATTTGGCGGAATTTCGCGAACTTCGTTACTTTGACCGTATTCCATTTCAAAATTATCCCCACTATGTTTTTACCTCGTCGAGGCATCTTTCAATGCAATGAGGCATAAAAACAAACATAGGAACAAATTCGAAACTTCCTAGATCAAAACAACGGTTCTACTATAACTACAGAAAGAACTACGGAAACTAAAAGCTAAGGACGGAAGAACTTACTCGGAGCTAAAGGCAAAACTTTTGCAGAGCTTCTCACTCTAAGTTTTGGCCAAGGTAGGAGCTAGAGAAGGTGTGAAGAATGAAGAGGAGATCATGCCTTTATATAGGAAAAATTGTGTCGTTTTGGTAATTTTCATTTTCCAAATTTTGTAATTTTCCTTTCTTTTTAACCATGTAAATTCAAGACAAAAATGGTGGTTAATTCTTGACCATGGGCAGCTCATAGTCGACATAAGGGGGTGATGTGGCATCAAACCATTGGTCCAAGAATGGTGACTTAAGCTTACTTTATGCCGGTCAGATAGAATTTCCCGATCGGTGTCCGTTTTGCGTAGTCTCTAAATTCTGAATTCATAACTTTGAAGATCTTCTCTTCCTCATCAATAATATCTAATTTAACTTAGATTCAGTCCTTACGGGGTTCCAACGGTCAGTTGAAGTTTTCTCGAAAAAGCGTGTCCGCGCGTCCGATTCTGAAAATCGTTTTCGGAATCATCAACCTCTGGACAAAAATTCACTGATTCCAAATATGTCCATATAATCATAAACTCATCTCCGGATGTTGAGTTATAATTTATTTTCTTGAGATCCAAAATGTGACTATCGCATTTTTTCCATATTTCGTCTTATTAGGTAAATGCGCTACCCAGGCCTCGGAATTAACTTAGGAAGAGGTCACTTGAAGGTAAAAACTCACGATCAATATTTTACCTTGACTTTGGAATTCCTATTCCTGGTTCTCTAGATAGGATCCGTTTCCTATTTATTCATTTACTATTCACTAACTTTAATTATATTATATAATAATACAATTTTTCATGATTTTATTAAAATTTTATCCTTATCCCTATTTTTCTTTCTCAATTTTCGGCTGCCCCCTTTTTTTGTATTTTTTTTTTATTTTATTTATTTATTTATTCCATTTTTCCAAAAATTTCTCAAAATTACCTAATTGGTCCATTCTTGTATTTAGGCTTAAAAATACCTAAACTCACTTATTTTTCACAAAATTCTCCAATTAATTACTAAATATGTTCTTACTAATTTTAAGCCAAAAACCACTAATTTTAGGGTTTTACAAAATTACTTATGAATTTCTTTTACTTATGCTTAAGTAATTAGCCAGAAATTACTTAACTACTATATTATCACTAGTTGATAATTTTCTTAATTAAAATGCCTCATTACCTCATAATTCTAACACTAACATTTCTGTTTTCATGTATTCTGCATTATTCTAGAATTTGAGAGGGTATTATGGTCATTACAATGCTTTTTGAGCATTTTTATTCAATTTCCCCAAGCTCACAATTTATAAAATTATCACAATTAGAGATAATATACTCTCCTAACTCAAATAATTATTTCATTGCCTTTTAGGATTTTTCACAATTTTCCTAAGTCATTTTGCATACCAGGGGTATTTTGGTCATTTGGCACTTTGGCCCTTAAATTCTCTAACTCATCCTAGAAAAATTAGGCTATAATAACACAAGTCTTGCAACAATAATTTCACTTATCAGAAATAGCCAATTTATTTACCAAAATGTAATATTTCGGATAAATAAATATGTTTTATAAAAGTCAGATTTAACTTAGACTATATCCCTATATTCGTGTGTAGGATTTTATTTATATCCATTCTCAAACGCCCCGTTGGCTCTTTACCATATATATTATTATTTTATTCAAAATATCTAGATATTTATTTATTTTTCCTTTTATTTTTATTTATTTTTCTAAGCATAAAATATTTTATTATTTATTTATTATTTATTTAATTAATAATTTTGAATTTCTCCTTAAATTAATTATTTACTTATATCATAATCTAAACAATTAGCTACTAATTACTTAATTAGCCATTTACTATTTGTTGATAATTTTCATAATTAGGATAAATTATTATCTCACAACTATTTGACTTACATTGGTATTTTATATCCCATGTAAAATATTAAAAATACTTGGGGCCATAAAGTGCTTTTAATATTATTATATTTATGCTTCTCTATTTTTCAAGGAAATAATCCCAAAATTACTAAAATTAGAGACAACATACTTCCTAAGTTTTTGTCGATATTTGTTGCCATATGAGATTTATCATAATATTTTCGAGGCCATTTTATGCCTCATAAATGCATTTTTAGGGATTTTAGCTCTTTATCCACCCTAATTTCAATAGAAATTACCTTAGAAAATAAGATAATTATTACTTATTATTTGAAACAACATATTCACCTATTTCCAATAGGTATTATTTACTAAACTTATGATATTTATCATAAGTCGATTTTAGGGTATTACATTTCTCCCCGTTAAACAAAATTTCGCCCCTCAAAATTTGCTCTATACTATCAAAACTCCGTTTTATCTAAGCGGATTTAGACACTCAGGAACTTTACTCTATATGTCGGGTAACCCGCTTGATGTTCGAGAATTCGCTCAGGTTTGGACCGTCAAGATCTTGTCATTTTGTACTTTGATATATAGTATTTCCCGTGGCACCTATATACCCCCGATCAATACCGATATCAAAATGTTTCCATGACTCCCATACACCATGGTAACACAAGATACCTTACATGTTTCATGGCTCCCATACACCATGACAACGCAAGATACCTCCTACTCGATAACATGATCGCGGTCCGGTTGTAGTAACTAAGAGATATGCATCTAAAACTAAAATTTTCACGGCAAGTACGATAACTATTTATCAAACCATGGGGAAAACGTTAGATTTAGGAAGACAATGATTAGTCTATCGCAGACTTTATCACACCGATTACAAATGAACGGACACAATCGTACTATTTCCCTCGTTTAGGATTTCGTTGATTTGTCTACACTCGAAGTGGGTACGGAATTTCGTGTCGAGTTCCTCTACATGAGTCAAATACGCATGTACCTATCCTTGTTGGTCTCGAGTTTCATGGCGTGGCCTGGCTCCACATATAAGCTCGTTAGGCGAATAGTCGTCCAAGATAAACCGACGATTATCGAATTATCGAGATCGATATCGCAGTTATCGAAATTATCGAGTCATCGGAATGATCGTGGTCACGATATCAAATATGAATATGGACGATGGATTTATCGATCCACGGTTTAGAATGATGCGACAGGGGTGGTACACCGGTTCGAATGGTATACCAGTCCAGACCGGTACACACCGACTTAGGCTATATCACTTACTCATTTTCAAAACATGTCTTTAAAAGGCGTAGAGAGCCTAACTCCGTTACTCAACCAATTTGGCCGGTAGGTGTCTATCACGGGAGCCTCTCAGGTGCTAGGGTGATCGATTACCGATCCACATAGACTAGCCCCCGCCTTCGCACCAAAAGGTTTGGAATAACTTAGTCGAGATCTATGCCGGGACAACGGCTTCCGATACCAACCGTAACATCCCATTTTCAAAAGTAGTATAATTTTTTTTTTCATCAGAGTAGAGCATTGGAGTGATTGAGTAACTGATACATATATTTAAAATGCCGTAAGTCCCATTTGTTCAAGCATGCGGTACAATAACCGAGTGTTTTCAAAAGTAACTAACAAATGAATAAGTCTTGCCGGTCTATGCGGCTCGCTTTCCTCTCTCCGGCCCTCGGTTCTCCGAACCCGACGCTATGTTATGTTTCACCCGCTGTCGAAAATTTCAATTTTTCCGTAAAAGTACCGTTTACCATCGACGAAGGAATGAATCTATTCACGAGACATACATAAACATGACCGACTACAATGGGTCTAAGAAAATTCTCGACCTAACCATAGTTCCATCGAACGCATAAGTAAGTTACACCTTTGCCTATACAAGGCTTCAAGTGATGCTATTGTATTCGTGAAAATCCGAGAAATAAGTTTCAATCAAGTGTATTTATAGTTTCTCAGGAACTTTTTTACTTTAAACAGGACAAAGTCCTCATAGTATTCAAGTAGCCTTTGCTCTTGAATTAGCACACAAGCTATTTAAAACCAACTTTCGTAGAAAGTACCAACATGATGATTACTTCATACGGACGTAATCACTCTCTAAATCGCAAACCGTATAAGAATTTATCTAGCAATGCTATCCACTACCGAGTTTCTTTCACCTCAAAAAGTATTTCAAGTATTCGTGGTAACCGTACCATTCTATGGTTACTCCGTAGAGGCAATGCCTCTATATTCTCAAAACGATAATTACTAACTATAAATCATGCGTAAATTTGTTCCACTTGAGAGGCTTCAACTGACGAAAGGTGCAAGTCATCACGTTGTCCTGCTGCAGCAAGACATATCCCAATCCATACCTATTGGTACCACTACAGACTAACTTGGATATGGGATAACCAATCTCTTGGTGTCGTGACCGACTTCTATCTCGTCTATAAGCTCATCTCACAATATTTGTTAATGATTTAATTTCCATGCGCAAGTTATGAGAAAATTGATATGAATCACGGTACTATCCCGCGATCCGGGAAACTAAACATCTATATTCCTATTTCTCGGCTCTTTCTAGTCTAGACACCGCTCTATTTTGCTGAAATTAATAGCATTACTATTGTGTGTTAGCACATGGCCCTTAAAATTTCTTTCTTGGCAGCCTATACTTACATTTACTTAATTTAGTAGAGTTGCGTTTCTCTTTCGTATACTCACCACCTGATAGTCACTGCGCTTTATGTTTCTCTTCGTATTTCAGAATAGATGAGGATGTCGTCAATCAACCTACCTATGTCGGTTCAAAAGGCATCTAAAGGAATTCGAAAATGTCCGAGTTAAGTCCGGAAAGCTATCTTCAAAACATTCCTATTTTGAATATGTAGCTGATGGTATTTTGAGCATACGCCAATACTCGACAAAACGTAAGAATTAAATAACTGAGTATATCGTAGATCATGGACAGTGGATATGTGTTTATGATAGTCATTTCGTCCATCCTGTATTGGTTGATACAAAGTCACAAACTCTTGTGCTTTGTTCAGTTATCACTTAATACCGTGTTTTAGATGTTGATCCTATGATAGGTATCAAGTTCAATTTTGAATTTTCACTTCTCTTCCTCCGAAGGAACATTTGTCGAGACACTTTATTTGTGTCAGGGTTGTTTTAGAATAGGGACTCAGCTTTTGTATTAATTCTATCCCTACTTTGGGGATGATATTTTCTCATGGTTATCATTGATCATTGCTATGATGTCGTTACTTTGAGAATTGAGAATGTCGTCGACGTTTGTGAAACGAAACTTTGGAATAAGATATATATATTAAATTGATATTTGATTCCGAGATATGCTTTATAAGCGAAATAGTTCACACCCAAATGGTGTAGCTACTATTAGATTGTAAGGTAATACATAGAGGTATGCATCCCAAAATGATTCGTATCTACACGAAGTATCGACGGATTTAGTATTGAATCGGACGATATCTAAAATAAACTGCTATTTTAAACGTTAGTCTCTTGGACTCATTCTTGGAGATTCTTCGGCCTCTAGTTCAAGCAATGCTAATATCCGGCCTACGTTACGTGGCCCTATTTTTTTTTGCTTTTCGGGGACAGTTCTTGTTAATGTGCCCGGCTTTTGGCACTTGAAGCAAATTTGTATACCACTACGGGTAAGACCTGGATGGTAGTTGCCGTATTTGGAACATGGTCGGGGTTCTGGTATCCTCATATAGTTTTGTGGTTCATAATGAGATGTCTCCTCGCCTTTTTCTTGATATTTGCTCCAGAGCGCCTTCCACTTCTGTGTGGAGTTTTCGTGGCGAAACCCGATGCAATCACTTGCCCTTTTGCCTTTGCCTTTATTGTTGACCTCGGAAAACTTCCTTTCAGTGTGGGATTTTTGTAGTTGGATCCATCGACCGGCATTACGATCGTTGAAATTCCTTGTTCTACGTAGCTCGCTAAGTTGCACTCCATCGGAGCCAGGATTCCGATAGTCTCTCCATTTGTCTTCCTTGTCTTTCGCAAGAAGGGTATTAATAAGAGTATTCGTTCTTTAGGCTTCTTCCTCAACTCTTGCGACTCACTCGGTGTTCAAGATATTGTCTTTGGGACTGGCATCACTCGTGGTTGTAATCTCCTTCTTAGTCAAAATGCCTTCTGACGTTTATCTCATTTTCTCTCTGTTTTCTCAGTGATCATATAATTTATTAGAGAGTGAGATTATTTGTAATGCACTTCAGTGTTCATCTTATCACTTCTGAGAGAGAAGATTATTTGTAATCATTCATTACAAAGATTGTATCCTTACAGTGGGTAAGGGGGAGTATCTCAGTAAGAGATTTGTAAAGGCTACAACCTTGCCCGGTTAAACTTGTGGGATTGTAGTGGTTCTCAAGCACCTAGTTAAATCTTGAGGAGATAGTGAATTGAAATCTCGGGAGAGCACGGGGTATTTGGATGTAGGTCAAGGATTGGGCCGAACCGGTATAAATCTCTGTTTGCATATTCTCTTCCCTAAACTCTTATATTTCAAAGATATATGTTTGAATGATTGATTATTGCTTTATAAAGCGATTTCGTCATTCGAACTACTTTTAGTAAGTTGCGAAAAGATTTTCAAAGTTATCTAAAGTTTTATCGGACACCCAATTCATCCCATCTTGGGTGATAGCCGGTTCTTCATTTGATATCGAGCTAGTTAACGTTAACAATGGTCGGGGTGAAAGTGGAATGTCACCTAGAGGGGGTGAATAGGTGATCTCAAAAATTCTTTTCACGGATAAACGATGAAAGCGAAAAAAGAAGTAAAGAGAAATGACACAGAGGAATTATCGGTTCGGTCCAACTCCTTGACCTACGTCCAAATTCCCGGACACTCCGGGATTTTCACTAACTCATAAATACAATTACACACGCTCAGTAACTCGGGATCATCCTTTCTCCCTAGGACTCACTCCCTTACAAGTTGTAATCGTACACCCACACTCAAGATACCTCTATCTTGAGATTTGAACAAATATAAAAGAAATGATAAATCTCTCTCACATAGTAGATAAATAATAAACACTGAAGCTCAATGATATATGAAGATATAAATAGAATAGAATTTGATCACTTTGAATACTCTGTCTGTGTTGTTTTTTTTACTGATGAATTCAGCTCTTCGCCTATTTATACCAGTTGAAGCTTGATGACCGTTTGAGTCGAATTAATTGCACAAAGCTTCGGTAGATGGGTAGTTGGCAGATTTGAATGTGATAGCCGTTGAGAGACTTCGACCGTTGCTTCATTAAATGCCTTTGCCTACTTGTGCAGAATAATAGCTGGAATATCTTTGACTGCTACACGCTTTAATTTCGTTTGCGTGTTCTGCTTTTTCAACGCAATAAATACTTTTGACATGTTGAAATGCTTTTGGCTAATCTCACATTAAACAAAGGTAAATCAACTGAAATCCACTCAAAAAAAGATGTTTAGATTTGATATAAATAAGTTTGAGAGTGATTAAGAGTAGTTAAAAGATGACCCATAATGATTAGAGCGTAGTTTAAGCACATACCGATGGATTCTCGGAATTTGCAAGAACTTACTCCGTAGGTTAAAAGATTACTTGAATAATATCTTATATTTTCAAGATATAAAATACTTTGGAGAAATATTACTTTGAGTAAAATCAAGTTGTTCAAGAAACAAGAGGCGTTAGAATCATCTTTATGAAATTACTTGCGAAGCTTACTCAAGTAATTTCGAAAGTAATATCAAAGATAATAAGACTGCGAGAGAAGAACCACATTACTTGCGAAGTTTGAAAAACATTACTCAAGTAATTTCGAAAGTAATATTGAGAGGCTTTGAAAAGAGGCGTCTATTACTTGATTACTTGCGGAACGAGATGTGCCTTACTCAAGTAAGGTCGAGAGTAATGAGATTACTTGCGGAAAGGAAATAGCTTACTTGAGTAATTTGGAAAGTAATTTTTGAGCAAAACATTATTAAGTCTATATTACTTGCAAATCAAAAGGTATTACTCGAGTAACTTCATAAAGTAATGTTGAATAAACAAATTACTTGCGAAGCTAAAGAACCTTACTCAAGTAACCATAGAAAGTAGCTAAATTACTTGCAAGCGGAGTGCTCATTACTTGAGTAACGTCCGAAAGTAATACCGGATAGTTTTTCAACAGACTTTTGAAAGGTGTCAATTTACACAGGACAATTACTTGAGTAACTAAGAACACCTTACTTAACTTAACATTTACTGATTCAAAAACACAAATCCCTTTTAACAAAAGATTTAAATAATGAAGTCTTGTTATCATCAAAACTGCGAGAGTCACAGGGGGTTCTCACGGTGTGATCGTGGCGAAGCATTGGCTCTTTACCGACATGGCGGTGGACGGTGGGTGATTGTCGCTGGTTGCACAGGCCGTGAGGTGGTGCGTAAAACTAGCGGCTGAGATACCATGAAATGCCACAGCGGAGGTACCGCTATGGAATTTCATTTGGTATCAGAGCTAGGCTCTTGTTTAAAAGACTTAACCGTCTCAAGAGTTTAAATGGCTATCTTTGGGTGTAGTTCGTTTTCGGAAGGTTTCGATTATACTCTTCCACCATTTTTCAAAGATATTGACTTTTGGTTTTGGAAAGCTAGAATGACATCATTTATAAAATGTTTTGATTTTGATATGTGGAATGTTTTTATAAATGTCTTTGATTTCAAACCAAGAAAGGATTGGACGGAAAAGGAAAATAAATTTTTTCTTTGAACATTAGAGCTATGAAAATCCTTTTGTGCTTTAACCGAAAATGATTTTGAGAAAATCAAGTTTTTCTCTAGTGCTAAAGAAATCGGGATACTCTTGATTTTATATATGCTTCTACCAAACATGTTGAAGTTGAAAGTGTTGATAGTTCATCTGAGACTATAAGCTGCGTATCCACAATTGATGAACAATTAGAAGTGGAGAATGAAGAAGGTGAAATCAGAGAACACTTCTATGATCCAGTCAACACGAAAGAACAAAAGAATGAGGATTCCCGAGAAGAGATGATAATGCACGATTATGATGAATCACTATCTGGTGCTCAAGATTTACATTATGGTAAACAACTCCAATTCTTCTTGTGTTTTTAAGAAAAATGATTTTGAAAGTTTGCATAAAATTGTTTTTCATCCAATTATTGATTCTATTATGAAAAGCAAAAATGTTTTCAATCATGCTGAAAAAGCATGTGGGAATAAAGAATTTACAAATATGAATCATTTGATATTGCATCCACTCGACCAACATATTATTTGCAAAACTGTTCATAACAAGCATCATCATATAGGTTGCAATTATTTTGGCAAATTGGGTCATATTTCTCATACATGCTATATTAGGAGAAATTATAATGTGAGAAATAAATTTGTTTGGGTTCCTAAAGGACAAGCAAGTTCCAATACTAATCGTCAAGGACCCAAGTATAAGTGGGTACCAAAATGTCTATCTAGTGCCTTGTGTGTGCAGATTGACTTCAAAAAGAATGAACATAAAGGTACGAGAGAAGATGAAGAGTACAAGAGTTTCTCATGAACCTAAAACAAGATTCACATCCGTTAGGAGAACTCGTAGAGAAACCATTGCTACAACCTTATCCTTAAATCAAAAAGAAGCAATGGATAGAAGCAAGAGGAGTATGTTCCACCTCAAAAACAAATTACCATAGAATACCGTTCAACTATCATGAGGAGAACATGAAGAGGAAAGTCTCTCAAATATCAAATAGAAGATTGTTGAAGTCTATATCCTTTGAGAGATCTTTGCAGACACCTATGCACGAACATATGAAGAATCAATGTGACAAAAAGAGACAGGTGGGTGAGCAAACGCAATACTCCAAGTACCTAAGGCAAAGGTATAAAACGGTAAAACCTCCTACGCTATTATTTGAAATATTCATTGAGGTTTTATATTTTGTAACATTAGGAATGAGCATTGCAAAATATTTTGAAATTGATTTTTCACGCCCCTTAAAAATCCATTTAATAGATTTATTTATAAAGGGATTGCAATGTTCAATAGTTTAGTTCTTTATGCATACTTGATGATTTGAACAGAAAGTATTTCTTTTATCCATAAAGTCATGTTTAATTCATTATGCTCAATTGTTTTGAATTGATTATATTCTTAAGAGCATGTGAATTTTGTTCCTACACGCTAACAATGATTGGATCCAAGCAAGGTTGGATACCAAGAGAGAAAAAGGCTTATACGGTTTTGCAGGATCAAAGAAAGCTTCTCAAGAGAATAATTCGACTCTTGAGGAAGCCAAAGAAGCAATGGTTAATGTTGATGGTGAACGTCGGAAAAAGAGTTATCTACATCAATCCATCTCAATCAAGCAAGATACTATAAGGATAAGAGAAATTACGGTGATATTTAACCTTACCCTATACCGTACTTATATGAAATTCATATTTGGGTAAAGAAACTTGTCCCTTGTTGCACTCCTTTAGCAATCAATCGTTTATGGTTTTTCAAAATGTTTCCGGATTGCTAAATGGACCGTAAGTGAATTTGTGCATAACTTTCTCGAGTTTATGTTTTTCGAAATGCACAATTCTAAAATCTATTTTGGATTTCAATTCACTCTAGTTTGTGAGAATGTATACAAATGCTTTTGAAAAGTATTCATGCTTTGATTGCATTCAAATGGAATTTCAAATTCGGAAGTCAACTTTTTGAATGTTGAATGTCGGGTATGCTTCAAATTTGTCAGTTGAGTTTTCCTGTCATTCACATATTGATCTTTGGTATTTAATACGATACTTGAACTCCTCATTCTTTATTCTCTGACTAGTTTGACCTCATGTTTAACAAGTTAATCATATATGAGTTTCAAGTCTATCTTCAAGAAAAGATTCAATCTGTGAATCTATTGTGCTTTAAGCATAATTTCTTAGTTAGCTGAGTTATTCCAAGATATATAAATGTTCGTTAGTGCATTGAATGTTAATGCATTAACCATTGGTGGAATAACTCACTAGGATGATATTCTGGAACTCTAGTCATTTGGACTAATGAGTATGTGCATTATCATTCATGAATCCTAGTAGTCATCTTTGTTACTCAAATACATCAAGTTCTGTCTTCATCCATATATTTTGGGTAACTATTTGCCTTATTTTCAAGACTCGTTTCTAAGAAGCAAGATTATCGTTCGGTCAATAGCAAAGTCATTGTGCTCATATATTCTGTTGTGCTAAACATGTTTCATTAATGCTCCACCTTCATGACATTTGCTTTTGAGAAAATTCTTCAACATGTTAACTACAATGTTTGACATGTTCCCTAAAACTGAAGCATTCTGATACATTTTGATATATTCTTGAATATGTTGACTTCCACCGTGTTTAGAGTGAGCATCGATTTTAAACATGTTTAAAATGTTAGTTCCCTATGTGTTTTGATGATAACTGACAATTGTAAACGCAAATTAAAATGTGTTTTGGTAAGTTGAGAAACTTGTTGTCAAGTGAATACTCGAGTATTGGTGTCAATACTCAAGTATTGAGTTGACGAAAGAGAATGACTCACTTGTCACAAAGATGAGCAATACTCAAGTATTCCCATGAATACTCAAGTATTGAAGTTACTGAGAGAGCATTCCAAGTTTTTCACAATTAGTCAATACTCAAGTATTGGTTTGAATACTTGAGTAATGACCAAACAGACTCCTTCACTAAAAGGCAAAGTTGCTAATACTCAAGTATCCATTTGGATACTCAAGTATTGGTTACCGTAGAGAGTTATCAAAGTATTCAACATGTGAATACTCGAGTATTGGTTTGAATACTCGAGTATTGGGCAAACAGAAAGTTTTCAAACTTTTCACATGTTTATGAATACTCAAGTATTGGAATGAAAACTCAAGTATTGAAATGACAGAGACTTCACAAGTATTGAAAATAGTTCAATACTCAAGTATTGAGTTGAATACTCAAGTATTGGCCATACAAAAAGGTTTGCTATTTCCAAGTGATTTGAATACTCAAGTATTGACTTGGAAAAGATTTCACAAAGTTTTTCAAACAAATTGAATACTCAAGTATTGAGATGAATACTCGAAAGTATTGGACATGAGGAGAGCTTGGCTCTTTTTCAAATGTTTTGAAAACTCAAGTATTAATTTGAATACTCAAGTATTGAGGTTTTGGACTTAAACTTATTTTCACATAAAAAGTTTAAAACTCGAGTATTGGTTTGAATACTCGAGATTGACATTATTCAAAGACATGGTTCAAAGCTCAAAACTTGAAGTTCTTCTCTGGAAGAGGAATACTCGAGTATTAACATGAATACTCAAGTATTCACATTAGTGCATAGTGACATACTCAAGTATTGAATAACGTACTCAAGTATTGGTCGCGAGTTTTGAAAATCAAATTTAACGGATTCGTGAAAACTTCTTTATTTAATCCTAATACTTGTCATTATTATTCTATGATATTCCCAGTATGTTTAACCACTTGTTAGTGAGTTTCGGCTTGTTTAGAGGAGATTAAATAGGTTTAAAGCAAAAGCAAAAAGCATGTCAGAACATTAAATGCTAAACCCAGAAAGTTGCATACTTTTGGGTAATCCCTCTGCACACGCTTACAAAGAATTAATGTCTACCTACCACATCCAGAAGCTGCTATTCCAATGGATTAATTCTCAAGAAGTCAACTCCGAACTTCTGTACAACTGGATTAAGTGAAGAGTAGAGAGAGAAGACTCCAAAATGCCTCCAACAGCTAGATTAATGTACCAACGGTCATAATGGAGCTTGCAACGGATCTTTAATGCTCTCTTAGTATAAATAGAGTAGCATTCAATTTCTCTCAACAACCAAGACTACGAGAAAATGAAAATCATTCAAAGTTTCCAACTACTCTTGAGTTTTACGTGTAAAGTATCTGATACATTAGAGCTTCGAGTGTTTATTTCTATCTACTCTTAGAGAGAGTTTCTTACCTACAAATCATTTATTGTAAAGAATCACAAGTCGGGGACTTGGTGATTGGGTTCATTGATTACAACTTGTAAGGGGGAGTAAGTTCTAGTGAGAGAATTACTCTTAAGTGCGAGTGTGTAATCAATTGTGATAGTGAAAATCCCGGAGAGTCTCGGGACTGGACGTAGGTCAAGAGATTGGGCCGAACCAGTATAATTCCTTGTGTCTTGCTATTCTTCTCTACTCCATAGTCTACTCTTTTTTAGTGTTCGAAAAACAGAGTTGTTTCTGAAAGAATTTTTAAAATCCCCAATTCACCCCCCTCTTGGTGATTAAGCTCCACTTTCATAAAAAATGAATCTTTCATTCATGAAAATTTTGATTTCATAATGCATTATCACGGTTTGAAAGAACATTCAAGATTTGAAACAATTTTCTTGTTTGATTATCATTTTTGAAATTTTAATCTCATCCATGGATTTTGAGACTCATCAATGACATACCTTTCTACTTAAAGTGTATTTCCAAATTGTCATTGAGAAATAACTTTCTTGAAACATTTAGCTGTTACCCTATTTGATTCATTGGTTTGAATTCATTAGGTTGGGTAAAACTATGTTTTTGATCTTTGATTGTTCTACTATTTGCTCAAATATCATATGGTTAAATCATAAGAGCATAAGAGTTGTCATGTCTAATTTTGTGTGGACCTAAGAAACATCGGGTACCAAAAAGCATATATGTGTTTTTGCAGGATGTTCTGTTCATAAGAAGTAAAACAGAGTCTAACAGAGAAATTGATGCTCGAGTACACCAATCAATTTCTACTCAAGCAACCATGAGAAAAGTATGTTAGAAAGCTGAGTTAAAGAACCTTGCTCGAGCATGTCCGTTAGCCCTGCTCGAGCAACAACGAGAAAAAGGCTGGAGGATCCCCTGTTCTTGCATTGGGAAACAGGGGATAAACGAGAGGAAGATAAGCTTGTAAGGTCCTCTCGTGTGAACTACAAGTGATAGTTACGAGTCATGGACATCACATGAGTAACCACTCAAGAAACTCATCCTTATGCATCAAATCTCGGGAGTCCCTCGGTATTGATCACATCATCGATAAAGGCTAACCAGTGATGCATCTATGGATTCGGATGATTATGACTCAAGTAATTACGAGATTACTTGAGTGAGGTATTGTAATATGCATATATCATAATCATAATAGGCTAACTTGATTTCATTCATTTCATTTTGAAGTTTAGCCTGAACAAACTCATTTTAAAAAATTGATCCTTATGCTTCAAACATTTTCATCATCATAAAAAGCATAAGAGATTTCTTCATACCAATTTGGTGTCACATTATTACTTGGGATCATTAAAAGGAGTCTCATATTTTTAGTCATGCATTCATTTAGGGGGAGCTTCATGTGTTCTATATCTTACAAGCTCATCTCCTTTATTTGAAGAAAATCCTTTTTAAATTTGCTCATCTGTACTCACTATGTTTTATTAGTTTTGATGATGAGTTAATTTCATATTTGAAAATATCTTATATTTTCTTTTCATTATCATTATTTGAAAATATCATATCGAAAGGGATACTTTGAGATTTGGTTGCTTGACAAATCTCTCTTGCAAAGAAAGTTCTCAATTTGTAGCGGGAGATTTCATTCGTATGCGGATATCTCTTAATGCACTTCAAGGAGAAACTATTAAATTATGAAAAGATGCCTTGATGGTTGAAGTTTGAACTACGTTCTATAAAGGAAGAGAGTCTACCACTTGCTTCATCTCAGGCCATGAAGATTCAACTGAATTGCATTTAGCAAGAAAATGGACTTCATCGATCATCCATCATTTGCGTAATCTACATGAGCATTTCTAATCTCTATCTTTTTATATTCAGCTAAATTTTGCACATGTGCTTTAATTGTGAAAGATGTTTTGACAAACCTCTCCAAATTGTTTTCAAACATATTTTCATAAAAAATATTTTTTCAAATACTTTCATCGGGAGAGAAAATCGGTTTCTTCATTCTTTATCGTCGGCTTCATAATCTGGTTTCTTTACTCTCTATAAGCATTTCTTCTTCACATCAACTTTTTGCTAATGACAAATAAGGGAGAGAAATGGCAAGAAAAATATGTTGCATCTAATGTATTTTCATATTCATCCATATTTTTCTTAAAGTATTTGCCATCATCAAAAAGGGGAGAATGTTAGTTATGCTTAGTTTTGATGATGTCTTATATTGATGCCATTATCTAGAGCAAAAAGTTTATATCATATACATTGACTAACTACTTTGTTTATTATAGGTTAGTCCAAATTAAATTATAGAGAATGATCAAGAATGGAGTTTGAAGAAAGAATAACTTGTTAAATATCATGAGAATATCAATATTCAAGTCTTTGTGATCAAATAGAAGTTGGAACGACTCAATTCGGAGTTAAAACAAGCAAGTTCAAGCTTCAGGATGAATCTTTGGTTTGTTGGGGGGCATTAATGTAATTTCAGCATTTTTTCTCACACAAACAGTGTCTTGCTCGAGCACAAATAATTTCATGCTCGAGCAACATCATTTCCAGCTCTTACTTTCGCCCAAACAGTGTCATGCTCAAGCAAGAAAATCACCCATGCGCGAGCAACAACGTTCTTCAGCTACTCTGTTCAGTTCTGTTTCTGGCGACCTCTGGTAATTCAACGATATCTCCCAAAACAGGAATCGGATTGACGTGAAACTAGTGGCATATGAAACTAGACTCCCAATGCGTCATTTGGATATAACATGCAAGTCCAAAGGAGTCCAGATGAGAGAGCTATGATTTTTTCAAGTTGACACAAAAATCACCGTCACAGTCCAAACCAAGCTTCGGTATTTTAAGCATATCTCACAAACGACAAATCCAAATGAGCTGAAACCGGTGCCATTGGAAACTAGACTCAAATACCTTTCTAAAACCATCAAGATCACGAAAAAAAAGATCAATTGAAGGTGATATGATGTTTTGAAGTTGACGATCATTAGAATGTTACAAAAAAACGCTGCTCAAGATCAACCTTCATTCATCGATGTTAATGGACGAAATACAACTAGTTTGGATTTGATTCTTATTGAAATGGAAAGAATATTTGAATTTATTTTTTAGATGGGGTGATTTGCTAAATGTGGTTTTATACCGAAGACGTTATGCTTGGAAATTGCTTCTTGCACCTTTGTCAAGGATGTTACTTCTTGAAAATCTGATTTTTACACAAGAACATAATGTATGGCAACGAGGAGTTTGACATTCGAAGACAGTCTACTCGAGCAGAATATTTGGGAAGACCAAGCATCGTCGAGTTCAGAAGAAAGAATTCAAGATTAAGAGTTATGCTCGAGCAGAGCAAAAACCTTGCTCGAGCATCAGCGTATCAAGCAAAAAAATGACGAAGTGGAAGAGGCTTGCCCGAGCAAGAGAAAGGAGTTGCTCGAGCAAAAGAATAATCATACTCGAGCAACAGCGTGACCAACAGCATTTTCACTAAGTTGGGAAGTCATGCTCGAGTATAAAGGAAGGCTTGCTCGAGCAACATTAATCTAAACAAAGAAACAGCAGGTTGAAGAGTTTTGCTTGAGTAGAAACCAAGGCTTGCTCAAGCGGCATGCTCGATCAAAAGAAAAAGGCTGCCCGAGCAAGCATGTGTTTGAACCCATTTCACTCTCTTACATCTCAAAGCATTGCCGGAGCTTGATATTTGGCATGCTCGAGCATCGATGATGATTGAAGTTTGTTCAAGCCGTGGTGCGAAGCATGCCCGAGCGAGTGAGAGGCATGCTCGAGCACCATGCTCGAGGAGAGGAAAAACCATGCTCGAGCAACATCATTGAATTCAAAAATATTCGCCTCGTCTATTTCTTGCCCTAGCAAGGATCATGTCTTACTCAAGCATCAACGACAGAAACCAGTTTATCAGTTCAACAGTATAAGCTTGCCCGAGCAAGCTTAGGTTCATTGTTCGAGCAATGTCATCCCTGTCCCTCAAATCTCCGACTCTGAAAATCATGAATCTTGCTATATCACTTTATTACTTCTGATTATTACTCATTACTATTACCAAATGCTATTAACTAGTTTGTTCATGAGTTTCAGATGATTTAATCATAGATTAACAACAGATTTGCATAAATCAAATTGTGTGTCGAAGTATTAAATGCTAAGTCGTAGAAACAAAGGAAAAACTCCATGTCTTACGGATAGTTTGAATCTTTACAACGGCTATTATTACAACACTCAAGACGAAGCATTAACAAAGTCAACGATAAACATTTTATGATTAAAGTTGGATTAGATCTCAACGAGCAAAAACCAAAAAAAAAAGCTTCAACAGCTACCTCCAACTGACCTCCAACGGTCGAATGCTCGCAACGGTCGAAACACATAGCCTATAAATTGCGAAGTCTTCAAATCGGAAGGAGTGATGATTAACGAACGATCAACACAAACAAAATCTCCTTCTCGTCAAAATGCCTTCTGACGTTTATCTCATTTTCTCTCTGTTTTCTCAGTGATCATATAATTTATTAGAGAGTGAGATTATTTGTAATGCACTTCAATGTTCATCTTATCACTTCTAAGAGAGAAGATTATTTGTAATCATTCATTACAAAGACTGTATCCTTATAGTGTGTAAGGGGGAGTATCTCGGTAAGAGATTTGTAAAGGCTACACAAGTGCCGGCTAAACTTGTGGGATTATAGTGGTTCTCAAGCACCTGGTTAAAGTTTGAGGGAGATAGTGGATTGAAATCTCAAGAGGAGCCTGGAGACTGGACGTAGGTCAAGGATTGGGCCAAACCAGTATAAATCTCTTTGCATATTCTCTTCCCTAAACTCTTATATTTCAGCATATATGTTTGAATGATTGATTATTGCTTTATAACCGATTTCGTCATTCGAACTACTTTTAGTAAGTTGCGAAAAGATTTTCAAAGTTATCTAAAGTTTTATCGGACACCCAATTCACCCTCTTGGGTGATAGCCGGTTCTTCATCGAGTAATCGATATAAAATACTCGGGCATATCTTTGATGCCCGATGTATACAGGTATATTAAAAATTTCCCGAAGGAATATTCATGTGATACAAGACTTTATATAATTACAGGATTTACATTGTAACTATACAACTTCAGACCAAGCCAGTTCTGGACTTGGGGCATAGAACCTAACACAGTTAAATCAACCCATTTGGCCAGGCCAGGTAAAGTCTAGTGGGAGTCTCCCGAATTCACGGTGATTGATTGGCGAACCACATAAACGACCCTTTCTAGTTTAAGCACCAAATGGTTTGAAGTAACCCTATTAGTTTCATGCCGAAGGTAGTCTCGTTAACCTTCTTTCAGCATTTGTTTGACCGATGTCTCCTCACGACTCCGTCCATTGGTGCCTTTATACGGCTCCATCTACTGGTAACTTCTCTGATCCTTGATCCTTGCCTAAACTATTAGTTTATGACTGAGGTCCAATGCCCATCGGACCTCAGGTAACGGTTAACCTCATGCTTATGTAAACAGTATATGTATGACAGATATTACAGTAGTACAAAATCTCATTTTCAAAACATTAACAATATGTAAGGCAATAACAAAACACAGCCCCTGCAGTATGTCTGTTATCCCAGTCTGCACTATTCACCAGTGCCACGATGGCCTATCGTGTCCTCAGCGCTAGGAAAACTCTAACGGCATTATCAAAACCATAACCCGTGTATATTTGAATGTATAAGGAACAATTTAAGACAGAGTCTTAGTATATGAACACAACTATCATATATAGGCATACAATAAGCATAAGAGTTAAGGTTACAATATGCGTCCGTACCTTTTACCGCGCATTGGCCAACTTGCCCGACTTTTGGATCCGACTCCGACTTCCCGGATATCCTATACGTTATTGTTGGATTATTCTTTTTCCCATAATATCACAACTAATATTCTATCTCTTAAAATAATATCAAAAAGGTTATTTCCACCCATTTTGACATTTCTACCCTTGGTGTATTCATTATTACAATTTTGCCCTTACATTTTCTCAAAAACGCAATACTGAATTTTTGGCAGAATTTTTGATTAACTTTGAAAAAGCATAATTAAATCTACAAATATCGAAACGAGGATCCGTAAAATTCCTTGGAATCCTTAGGATGTCTACTTTCAAGAAAAATATTGGTTATTTCCCAGAGTTTATGAACACCTCCCAGTTTTTACATGTTCATCCTCTGCCCAGAAAATTTCCAGAAAACGTAGCCCATTTTGCAGAATTTTTATCTCCTAGCAAAAAACTCAACATTACATGCTATAGGTATATTTGGAAAGCTCTATATGTCTACGTTGAACATGAATTTTCTCAAAATTTTAGAACATCATCTTCAACATAAGATACCAGCGTTTTTACAACTGCTTTCAGAAATCGCTAACCGATAAATTTTCGCCAGAGCTTCGCTACTTTGATCATAATCTTCCCAAAATGTTGCTATATCACCTTCTTCATCAATTTTTCTAAATAAAACCATTTTTAACCATAAAAAAACATGATAACAATAATATATTGAAAGACTAATTAAAGATCAAAACAACATTTAAGCTATGAACTTGAACTAGAACTTCAAGAACTACCAAAAGCTAAAGACTAGAAACTCAAAGCTTGCTTAACTCTTGAAGAGCTTCCTCCTTCTTCTTGCTTCCCACTATGATTTTCCCTCTACTCTTGCTTCTCTAAAACCCATCTACTTTGGTTGAGTTTGATGTGAGAATTATGAAGAGCTAAAGCCTCTATTTATAGTGAAATGCAATGGCACTCTTGCAATTATTTCAAACATAACTCTTCTTAAATTTGAGCCCTAGGATCTAAACTTAATTAAGAAGTTTTAATCTTAACCATTAGACCCATACTTAATGAAGAAGTTTCAATTTAATTAATTAACATTTCTCTTGATTTTTCCTATTGGTGGATTTCAAATTAGGATTGATTTAAATACAATTATTCTTCTTCCTTCCCAAGCTACCAAAACCGTGTACCTCATCTCTTTGACTCTTGAAATTGTGATTCAATTATTAGTTAATTGGATAATATTTTGAGCTCCACTCCTGGCTCTTTTTAATTCACTTGTATTTTATTAATTAAAGCCCTTAATTTTAGATTAAATATGGGCTTCATTAGAGATCTTAACTAACACTTTTAATCATTTTAAGATTAATTACAAAAGTTGAGAAAATGATTTTGAAGATAACCTAATCCAAGCTTAAAATATGCTTGTTCATAATAACTCCTTATATTTGATCTATGATTAACATATCTCAAGCTACAATTTATTTTGTATAGATTCTCATTAACTTGTGTCTTGAATTAATCCCAAAGGTTTTTAACTCAATTAACTACACACCTTTTTCTCTCCTTTTTTTCAAATTCTATCCTCTTCCATTTCATTAATTATCTTTTAAGATGTCATCATCAATAAGCCTTGAAAGTCTTATGCATTAACTTCATGAAAGATTCCATTTTGCTTGTGATTTGGTTAATTAATAAACAATTGAATTCAGATTTTTCCCTCCCCAAAAAACCGTGTATTACTCCCTCTATTGCCTCTTGGATTTGTGTTTTTACTATCTCACATAATCAAGAAGATAATCCTCTTATTGGTTGATTTTAATTCCACAAGGATTATGCTTTATGAAGTCCATTCTTAAGCCTTTAGATTAGCTTTATTACATTTAATCTAAGCCTTTGATTTGGGTTTGGAAAAATCTAAACACTATTTATGATATTTGTTAATGATTTAGGATTAAGAATTAATACAATTACTTAGCCTCTTTAATTAGTAATTTTCGCCACTTTTATATAATTTAGGGAGGATTAATTAATCTTGGTTAATATTTCTAATATAGTGTTTTAGGGGTTATTAGGCCTAATTGTCAAAATTTGATAGGTTTTTATATTAATCTTGATGATTAAAAACCCCTTGTGTACTAATTTTGGCCTTTAGATATCATTTGGATATTAATTAAGTTGATATTTTCTTAATTATGCCCTTTTAAAATTAATTATTATTTAATTTCAAAAATTACATAAATATTTCAATTATTGCAAATTTAATTGTCCAATAATTGTTGCTTATTTTCCCTAATTGATTTAGGCATCTTTTGATGATATTTGATTGCCTTTATGATATAGTTAAGATTATACTTGATTATGATAATCTTAGGATATTTTATGATCCCTAATAAGATTAAGAAAATCAAATCTTTGATCACCTTAATTCGAGGAAGAAATTGCCTAGAAGATAAAATAAACATAATAGAAAAATTTGAGACTACATATTCACCTATTTTAAATAGGTATTATTTATCCAAATATAATATTTAAGATGTATTATTTATCCAAATATAATATTCAAGACAAATAATTATTTGGGTATTACAATATGTAGTCACATAATTTAACCATTGGTTAATTAATTCCAAAGTGAAATTTGGATGAAAATATAATTAATAAATTCACCTTTGTTTTTTTTTAGTATTTGATTACTAAAATTCAATATTTATATTAGGGCATATTATGACCCCTAAATGAAATCTCAAGATTCACACTTGATCTACTAAATCTCAAGGAGAAATTGCTCATAATTTTATAATAAACAATATCTCAAAATTTGAGACAATATACTCTCCTTTTACTATAATGTAGTATTTATCAAAACATAACATTTATGATAATTAGGGTTTTTAGGGTATTACAATAATACCAAGATAATAATATTAAATAAAAGCTTGCATTCATAGATTCAAAATTCAACACATTATAGATAAACATCATACAATTTAAAAGAAATTAATAACTTAAACACTCTCACAACAAAACATTATCTTATAATGTTTTGAATTCCAAAAGAAAATCAATTAATAAAATATTTCATAATATTATTCAATGCTAATGTTGTAGATTGTCCATCACGTATCAGTTCACTCCAAGAGCTCCCGTCACATATCTTTTAACTGTAAAATGATAATATAAATATAAAAATATAAAAAAATTAAACATATCTTGGAATATAACTTTTAAAAACATAATATAGTAAAAATTGGCACATAAAAAACCTTGAGCAAATCTCGAAACTTGATTCAACAAACCTAATTTTAACCTACAGTTTAGATTGCTAAAGTCTATGAATGTGAGATGCTCAACAATTTTTTTTTTTTAAAAAAAAAAAAAAATCAGCATTTTACTACCTTCGGTCCTAATTATAAGATTTAGTTGACTTTTTTGGAGAGATTAAGGAAACTAATTAAATTAGCTTAGAGTATATTTATTTTTATTTTTTTCTTCAAACTAAATAGTTTGACTAATAAACTAATATATAATCTAAAAAAATATAAAATATGAAATGATTAAGTAACTTATTTAACTTCCTTAATCTCTCCCAAAAAAGTCAACTGTGCCTTATAATTAACCGAGGTAGTACCTTATTGTCGTGTTCTTTGCTTTTCTAGTTTAATCTTTTCATCATTAGATTAGATATAGTAATCCCAACCGGTGACCTTGAGCATAAGCTCTTTTATAAAAAAATAAAATTTTTCACCCCTCTTGTTATTTTTTTCATGTCTAGCTAGTTTAATCTTCAAATTCATCCTCTCTTAGATGATATTCTGTTTTCAATATGTACGTATATATGGTCATATATGGTCAGCAATTGTTCCCCCTAACATCCAACTTATGCAATTAATTACAAATATGAAATTGTTGTGTATCAGTCACGATTTCACCAAAAATTAAAGTCCGTAATCACAATAAACCACCAAGAACCAATTTATTTCAACAGACTTAGTTATAACGTTTTTAAAAAATTATCTATGTTTGTATTATAAACTATTCACCACAATTTTTCAAAAAACTGTGATAAAATATATTAAAAACATTGACTTTAATGTGCCCATCACATTGATTGTGAACTTTTATTACATAAAAAAGTACTACTCTAGTCTTAAATATAAGATTAGGTTGATTTTTTTGGGAGATTAAATAAACTAATTAAATTACTTTAAAGCATTTTTATTTATATTTTTTTCTCCAAACTAACTTATTTGACTTATAAATTGATATATAATTTAATTATACACATGTATCAAAAAATAATTTAATTATACACAACAAATAATATGATTAATTAACTTAATTAGCTTCCTTAAATTATCTAAAAATAAAAATCAATAAATTTTTTTATTCAGGACCGGAGGTAGTAGTATAATTTATTTGTTAAATATGCTGCATATACTTTCAAACACAATTTTAAATATCAGCGCGCAGCTATATTATATTCAGCATCGTCAGAACAGCCGATGATAAGATAATTTAATGGTATCGTTTTTTTGGTTTGCGTGTGTGTGTATTCATTTATAGGTGAGGAAAACTTTAACATTTTCATTTCCCACATGATTCCTAGTTTCCAACAATAATTTGAACAGTTTAGTTTTTGTCGATGAAATTCAACATCGATCTTGTGTACTGAACGGCACGATCTTGTGTGTGAAAATAAACACAAAAGTCCAAGGGTGTGCATGGTAACATTGTGGAATCAGTTTTTTTTTTAAAAAAATAAAAAATAAAAATAAAAAATTGTTCACAGGAGTAAAAATGGATTAGAATTGTGTTTGGTAAATCTGATTTTTTTCTTGCTCCCGAGATGAACCGGTTTATTTTTTTTTTGGGGAATAAAAAACAAGAAGCAGAAAATTTTATCTTCTCTATTCTAGGGCTCGAATGAGAATCACTTTTCTCTCCCAAAAAGAAAATACGTTCGACCGAGCTTCTTTTCGCTCCGTACGGTTCCCAGTTTGACTGCTTCTTTCTTTCCCAAACAATTCACCACCACGACCTTCAAGCTCGCACGACCGTTCACCACCACCGCGACTAGTTCACCACCACGACCCGGCGTCACACGTTTTCGGAGTTTGACTTGGTAAGTTTTTTCCCCTTCTCCTCTCTTCCCTTGTTTTTCCCTTCGACTTCGAAATTGAAATCGACGTTGCCCTCTGTTTGCTTCCTTCTCATTGCATTTTCGATCTCCGGCGTCATCGGTTTTTGTCGTTGGTCTCCGCCTCTGCGATCTACGGATGTTTCGAGAGAAAGAGTAAGTTGATTAAACCCTAATATTTTTGAAGTTGCAATATGGATTTAATTTGTGGACTAGATCTTCATCTCTTGGATTTTGTTGTTTTTCCGGGTAATGTGTTTTAGCTTCATTTTGCTCCATTATTTCTCTTCATCTTGCATACTGGCTTAAATGCAATTTGAAATTTGCCCTCCAGTGTTGTTTTAGACACTAGATTATTGTGTGTTTGTTTAATACCCAAAAAATTCTCACTTGTTATAAATATCATACTTTGACAAATAAAACATATTTAAAATAGGTGAATATGTGGTCTCAAACCTTTGTAGCTTATTAATTATTATTTTAAGTAATTTTCCCTAGAAATTAAATTAATCAAAGGTCAATTTTAATATTTCATTTAGGGATCATAAATACTACAAAATTATTATACTAGAGCCTAGTTCTTATATTTAATCATAAAGAGACATAAAATGTTATGAAAAATACTTAAACCAATTAAAGGAAATTAACAACAACTAATGGACAATTAAACTTACATTAATTAAAATAATTAGATTAATTTTCATTAGTGGCAACTAAAGAGCATCAGTTTGGGATATTCCAACTTGATTAAAAATCAAGGACTAATAGAGATTCAATATTAGCCTAAAGTGAGTTGCTAAGCATCATAATTAATCTAGGAACCAATCACATAATAACAAATATACCTAATAACATCCTAAACACCACATTAGGAGTACCAATTATGGATTAAATCATCAACCCCTAAAGTCAAGCATGGGGGCGGTTTGCACTTGGGAAAAGAGAGAGAAAATTGTTAAATAATCAAGATATTATTAAGATAAGAGCCCATGGGATTTAAAACAAAAATCTTCAATAGTAATAGGATATTTCTACATAAATAAAGGGTCAAGATTAGGTTTCTTAAAGTTAAATCTAATGGCCTTAATTAATTACATTATTAATCCATGTGACATTTAATGGACCAATAGGAGGTTTAGCTTTTTATTTATTTGATTAACATGAAATACAAATTCCTTGCTTGGGGATCAAGAAACAAAATTGTTTAATATTAAACTAAGAGCACATGGGATAATTGGAGGGAACAAAGTGGAAGAGGATAGAATGGAAGAGGGTAAGGAGAGAGAAGGAGGGGGCGGTTTTTGAAGAGTGAAAAAGGGAAGAAAACGAAAACTTGGGGATGAAGAAAAGGGTAGTTTGGGAAAAACACATGCAAAAGAAATTTGGAAAATATAATAAATAGTGAATTGATCTTTTCTAAAGCTAAACTTGTTGGTTAAGTTAGGGTTTTCCAAACACATGAAGGGATGAGATTAACTCTTGTAAAGTGAATTGGATCCAAAGGTTAGGGTGAGATTTGGGCAAATTAATTGCCATTTGTGTCCTAAATCTTCACCTATAGATAGAGAGGCTTGGTTCACTTCATTCTTCACACCAAAACCATTCTTCAAAGACTAGAGAGAAGTGAGAGCTAGTGAGAAGCAAGAAGGAGGAAGGGGTAGCAAGGTTCTTCAAGGGTAAGTTCTCTAGTTCTTAAGTTCTAGTCTTTAGTTTTGTAGTTAGTTTATGCTTTGATCTTTAATCTTCCAATATAGTTTTGTTTTCATGTTTTTATGGTTAAAAATGTATTTATTTCGAAAAATTGATGGAAAATGTGGTGGAGCAAAATTTTTGGAAGTTAGATATCAAAGTAGTGAAATTCTGGCGAAATTTTCGGTTAGAAGTTTTCCAAAGTTAGCAATACAGAGGCTATGATCTTATGTTGAAGATGAAGTTATTTAAATCTGAGATTTTTCATGGTTCGAATAGACATATATAGCTTTCCAAATATACCTATAGTGTGTCATTTTGAATTTTGTGCAAGGAAATAAAAATTCTCAAAAATAGGCTACGTTTTCTGGAATTTTTCTGGGCGGGGTTGAAAAATGAAACCTGGGAATTGTTCGAAGCATTCTAGGTAAAAACCAGTATTTTTCCTAAACAATAGACATCTTAAGGATTCGAGGAATTTTATGGATCCTCATTTCAAATTCTGTAGAATTAATTATGATTTTTCCAAGTTAGCAAAAATCTGTCCGAAATGTTGAAATCAGCGTTTTTCTAGAAATGAAGGGTTATAATTGGAATAACAAATCCACCGGGGGTAAAAAGGTCAATAGTGGCTAAAATATCTCTTAAGATATTATTTATAAGGTAATAATTCGGTGATACTATTATAGGCTATCCGAGAACACGTATCGACAGTACGTACGTACCGCTATCGAATGGACTAAGGTACGGACGCGTCGTAACATTAACTCTAATGCATATTGTATGCTTATATGTGGTAGATGATTTCATAAACTAATACTTTTTCTTTGATCATTACTTATACATTCAGCTTTGTACGGGTTATAGTCTTGATAATACCGTTGAGTTTTTCTAGCGCTGAGGACACGAGGGCCATCGTGGCACTAGGTGGTGCAGACTGAGATAACTTTACATGTGCTGTGGGCTATGTACTGTTATTGTGACGAATCTTACATATGCTATATGCTTATGTGTTGATTATTGCTGTAATGTCATGAATATCTGTCATACATATATTGTTTACATGAGCATGAGGTTAACCGTTACCTGAGGTCCGATGGGCATTGGACCTCAGCTCTTACCATAGCTTCAGGGTCTGGAGGATAAAGGACCGAAGACAAGGGTAAGTAGCACGCATGAGGACTCTACTGGAGCCTCTTTTTGGAGATATACTTACATAGCTAGAATTTTTGAATACTCGGATTAATGTATCACTACTTTAACCAACCAGATACGCCACAGACAATATTGTACCACAGACTTATCAGTTACTCACTTTTTTTTTAGATTGCTCCGATGCTCTACTTTGATGATAAATATTTTATTCCGCTTTTGAAAAATGGGGTATTACACTTTTGGTATCAGAGCATTCATTCTGGCAAGGATTTAACAAGGTTACCTCAAACTTTTGGTGCGGAAGGTAGGGCTAGTCTATGTGGATCAGTCAATAAGTCACCGTGAACTCGGTGAGACTGCCACGATAGACACCTACCTGGCCAATCTGTTTGATTAACTGTGTTAGGTTCTAAAGCCTTTAAACTTTGAGCATGTTTTGAAAATGATTACCGATATAACTTGGTGTGATGTTGTAGAAATGAACGGAGAGGGTTTTCCTTACGTGTATTATTCGGAAGGATAAGGTGAGCCCGAAAATCCGTAAATCCCGAGTTGGTCGGAAGTAAAGTCAACGATCCAATCTACCCACCTCCCGAAGTATTTGATCGATATACCCCGCTCCCGAACATAACTTTGAAAGTCTACTTTCCTAATTACCTTTTTGCACCTAAATGAGTACCAGGACAGTAGACGAACACATATACAACCCTAGACAGAGTGTACCATTTCGAACCGGTATATCAACCGAACCGAGTGTACCACTTTGAGTCGGTGCATCACCCAAACCCCGAAAAACCCCTTGTACCCATTTATGACCATAAACCCTCGGAAGTATACCATCCCGAGCCGGTATACAATCCGAACTCCGTACCTCAACCCGATATGTTATACCCCACTCCAAAACTTAACCTTAGTATATCTTCCTACTCCTGAACATTATATCGCCATGATAATTGATCTCGAACGTGAATATCACCCCGGACCAGAATATCCTTATAAGATCATATATGATCAAGGACCTTTTCATTCAGTATCCCTGAACATAGTGTACCAATGGCTAGCATACCCTCTGAGCCAGAGAGACCTATAGGATTAGATCATTCATCTGTCGATGATAACCGTGAGTATTTCAAGTTGTTAAGCTACCAAGATGACTCTGAAAGTGAATCTTTTTACGAACCAAATACCCTGCGACATGACTTAAATACAAATAAAGAGCTGATAAGCGCTCTATGAACGGATTACCTAATGGCAGAACATTACGATACAACTATGAAAGAGACGTATTTCCAATGGCTAGGGCAAGTCAAGGTAACCTATGAACAGAGAAAACACAATAAATTTCCCTACTCGTTAGACGATTGGATGATATCAACCCTATACCTTTTTCCCCGAAATCGCTTCTGGATGGAAAAGACGAATGAGCTCCTAGAAGGAGAACATATGGCTGATTTTCATTCATTTCTGAATCATTTTCAAGGGCTAGTTTTAGACAACATGTAAACGGGTAAGCTATAAATATGACAATACGGGAATGTAACATATTTTGACATGTATATTGTATCTTATGTGAAATATATGTTTGTTTAAAAGATTAAATTATCCCTTAATACTAATATTTATCATTCTTAATAGAAAGATAGGATGGCAAACTTGCGAGGAGCCGGAGTCCCTAGTGGCGAGGTAGAGGTAGAGATAGAGATAGACAACCACGAATGATACCAGTACTAGTTCATGAACCTGAACAACGAGAACCACAAACAAAGCGGAGTAAGTTACAGAAAATGCGGAGAATGCTACAAGAATCAAAGACTCTTATTGATGAACTCCTGACCGAAAGACAGGAGAGACAAGTTGAAAGACAAGAAGAATCTTGTCGGTTGATCAAACGTAATATAAAGGAACTGCATAAAGCCAGAAATAACAACGGCAGTAGAGCAAGTCATGGCGAGTTTAGTCGTGGAAACTCCTCACGTAAAAGGAAGGCTCCCGGAACAACTACGGAGGAGGAGGCAAGAAATCATTCCAGTCTTGGCGCAGCAAGGCTATGCTAGAACTCCGTAATCCCAATCATGTCCAAAATACGGGAAGTACCATCTAGGTGTTAGTTGTGATGGGAAACAAATTTGCTATAAGTGTCGAAGCGGGCACATTAGCATGAATTGTCCCCAAAAATATGCGGAGATAAGGCCACGAGAACTCAAGCCGGTGTTCACGCCGAATAATGTAGAGACCGAAAAATCTCCGAGAGATGGTCCAAGGTAGTAACTCTCAATAGGAAACTACTTTAGCATTGTATGATTCGGGTGCTAATCACTCGTTTATTTCATATGATTGTGCAAAGGGATGCATACCTATAGATTACCTTATGATCTGATAGTAGCTACACCACTAGGTGTGAAATCTTTAGCTTCTGATGCATGTCTAAATTGAATTGCGAGTGTGAGTGGACGTGAGTTTAATATAGACCTTATCCGATTACCACTTCATGACATCGACGTCATTCTCGGTCTTGATTGACTAACAACAAACAATGTAATGATCAATGGTGGTGATAAGAAGATATCGTTCTCACATTCACAAAAGTGAAGATAGAATTGATGCGAGCCTGAATTTTGTTTTTGTTGCGAAAGTTGAAAGATGCATGAAGCATGGATGCCAAGCATATATGGTTTTCTTCTCAATCAAGGCGGAAGCCGAACCTTTACTCGAAGTCATCTCAGTCGCGAATGAATTCCCTAATGTGTTTACAGAGGATCTCACCGAACTACCTCCAGAAAGAGAAGTCAAATTCACTATAGAATTGATGCCTAGTACAGGACCAATATCAAAAGCACCATATCGAATGGCACCGAACGAAATACAAGAGTTAAATAAGCAACTTGAAGAACTGCTGGAGAAAGAGTTTATTTCGACCCGTATATCACCTTAGAAAACCCCAGTATTGTTCGTAAAGAAGAAAGATGAAAGTTTACGACTTTGTATCGACTACCGCGAGTTGAACAAAGTGACTATAAAAACAAGTACCCACTTCCCAGGGTCGATAATCTACTCGACCAATTATCTAGTTCCTACGTCTTGTCAAAAATCGACTTACGCTCGGATACCACCCAGTGCGAGTCAAAGCTAGCGATGTTCGAAGACATCTTTATGACTAGATATGAGGCATTACGAATTCCTTGTGATGCCTTTCGAATTGACAAATGCACCTACTGTGTTCATAGATTACACGAACCAAATTTTTCGTCAAACACCTAGATAAGTTAGTAGAGGTGTTTATTGACGACATCCTCATCTGTTAGAAAAGTAGAGAGAAACACGAAGAACATCTGCAACCAGTATTGAATGTACTAAGAGAAAAGCAACTCTTTGCTATGTTAAGCAAATGTGAGTTTTTGGCTGCCAGAAGTAAACATTCTGGGCCATGTTCTATCACGCGACGGTATTGCAGTTGATTTCAGCAAAGTGGAAGCAGTTCTGGACTATAAAGGGCTAGAGACAATGACGAGGATACGTAGTTTTCTGGGTCTAGCGGGATACTACCGCAGATTCATATAGAATTTCTCGCGTCTTGCCTTACCATTGACAAAGTTCACGAGGAAAAATCAGTCGTTTGTGTGGGATGAGGACTGTGAGACGAGCTTCCATAAACTGAGGGAGAAGTTGACCATAGCACCAAGTGTTGGTTATCCCAGATCCAAGTAAAACTTATGTAGTCTGTAGTGGTACCAGTAGGCATGGATTGGGATATGTCCTGCTGCAGCAGGATAGCGTGGTGGCTTACGCCTCTCGACAGTTGAAGCCTCATGAGTCGAAATATTCTACGCATGATCTAGAGTTAGAAGTTATCGTGTTTGCTTTGAGGATATGGAGGCATTACCTCTACGGTGTGACCGTAGAATTGTACTGCTACCACAAGTGCTTGAAATACCTTTTGGATCAAAAGGAACTCAATATAAGACAGCATCGTTGGATGGAGTTGCTAAAAAGCTACAACCTGGAGACCAAGTATCATCCGGGTGAAGCAAACGTCGTTGCAGATGTTCTTGCTCTCAAAATCGGTGCAAGTGGCATACATGATGATTCAAGAGCTGAAGTTACTTGAAGACTTTAGGGATTTGAATTTGTCAAATCAAATTTGCGGAAATTTTAAATGCGCCCGGTGAGGCTTATCTTGCAAGTCTTCTTGTTAGTCAAGGGAATACGATCTGAGAGACGAAATCGAGGAAGCTCAGAGGCAAGATGAATGGGCTATTGCAGTGCAGAAGATGATCTCTCAAAGAGAAACACAAGACCATGAGGATGTCACTTGTGGATCCGGTGATAGGATTACCTAAGATCAAGAATCACGACGCGATCCGGGTAATTGTTGACGAGACTAAACCGAGTTGTCACATTTTATTTCCATCGTGTCAACTATTCCCGAACGGTTGGCGGAGATTTACATCGAGAAATCGTGAGACTTCATGGTGTACCGAAGAGCATCGTCTCTAACCGAGATCCGCAATTCACATCCCGATTATGAGTAGTCAGTGCATAAAGCGTTGGGTACGAAGCTGAGATTCAATATGGCTTATCACCCTCAGAACACCGAACAAGTCGCTTTGATCGAGCGGAGGCTCCTAGCAGCACAAAGCAGACAGAAGAGTTACGCTGACAAAAGAAGAAGACCTCTAGAATTCAAAGTCGGAGACCATGTGTTTATGAAGATATCCCCGGTAACCGGTGTCGGTAGTACGCTTGAGAAGCGAAAACTAAGTCCTCGATACATAGGGCCTTTCGAGATATTAGCAAAGTGTGGACCAGTCACTTACCAGTTAGCTATACCCCCAAACCTTAGTAAACTCCACGACGTTTTCCACATTTCTCAGTTGAAGAAATACCAACCAGACCGTGATCATGTTATAGAGTATGAAGAAGTCGAAGTACAGCATGACAATACCTTCATAGTCGAGCAGGAATGAATTCTCAATTTCCAAGAGAAGCGGCTTAGACATAGAAGTATTCTGGTTGTGAAGGTAGTACCAGCATCCCAAAATTAACCACCAAGAAATATAATCCAAGAGTCTAGAAATTCAGCCCCAAACAAAATAATCCATCAAAACCAAAATGTCCAAGTTCACAAGATGTATAGCAATCATAGAAAGAGAGTGTATTATTTGTAAAAAAAACTAATTTTTATTTTGAAAAGGGAAATTATTCACAGAAGAAAACTTTTCTTCCTTTTCTTGAACACAAGGAATAAAAACCAAAGCAAAAACAAAAATATTTTTCTTTTTCTCATTTTGAAAACAAAGAACAAAAACCAAAAGTAAGAACAAAATCCCTCCCCCACACTTAATAATGCATTGGCCTTAGTGCAAAAGATATATATAACCAATAATAGTAGGTAATGCAAGTAAAAGAGTAAGGAAGGAGTACGACCAGAACTATTAAAATCTCGGAGACTCAAATGAAGTGTCATAATTGGCTTCTTTCCTTTGTCTCGGTTGTAAGTCACATGAAAGCACTAGTGATGTCTTCTTTTGATGTTTAACAAGCATCACCTTTTTTAAGATCCGCAAATAACATTTCTACTCAAGTATGGAAGGAGTTTGGATAGGAGTAATCAATCCATGTACCTGCATAAAATTATGGCACCAAGCAGTATCTTGTCCCACATAAATATAATCAATAAAACCCGATTTATCAAGAATTAAGGAAGATCCCAAAAGAAATTAATTAAAAGAAAATGTTGGAACTTCTAGATATTTTGAGCTACCCATAAAATCAATATGACTCTCCTCAGTAAGAGTCAAACTCTCTAAAGAATAATTCAAGTGATCACTCAAAATAGTCTCACAATGTTTGCTCAAATCATCACACAAGACAAATTCCACATGTGAAACATCAATGATTCATTATGGTCTTTCCTTGTAAATGCATATCAAAAGCAAGGCTTTCCCTATACTTATCTTTAATAGTATCCCCACTAACAACAGTCATGTCAAGATCATGAATAATATCAATAAAATCAATGGAGATATTACTTCCATCATTCAAAGCATCATTATGGTTAGCAGTAAGTGGGGTATCTTTAAAATCAGTAGTGTTAAGGGAATGAACATCAGGGGTGAACATTATAATGGATATCACAACCAACATCAAAATCCACAATTAATGCAGAATCACCAATCAAATCACAGTGACCATATAATGCATCATTAATCTCAGTGCAAATAGGACACCATTCTTTATTACAACAGGCACAATTAACAAAGTCACTCATAGATGCAAAATTGGGATAATCAGCATACCATTTAGCGATAACATCAACAACAACATTGGCATCCATGATTGATTCAATCTTTTCAAAATTGTCATGCTTACTATCATCAATAGTACAAGAGGGTGCATTATGATCAATGGTAGAATCAACCACTTCACTAAATGCTTTCTTTCGAAGCTCAACAAGTAAATGACAATTTTCATGATAACAATCTCGCACACATTTGATATTCCTCACAAGAGCATGAAAATATGTCATTCAATTTATCGCAATCATCCGTAGTACTAAGAAGAGAAGCACTTTCAACAATTAAAGCATCACATGAAGAAATAGTAGTACACTCATCAACAAGTACAATCGAATCACTACCACTAAAGCCAATTGGTTGAGCAATTACATTTCCAAACAATTGAGGGGATTCAACAATGATTTCCTCGTCAACCTCATCATTACTCAAATCATGAATTGTTGCATTAGTCAAAGTAGTAGGAGAGTCTACTTTTATAAGGATAGGATCATTAGCAAATGGGAGAGAGGACTCTTCAATGCGCTTTTGTACTTGATTCACTTCTTGTGCATGTGTGACCATGAGAGAAGGATTTTCTTGAAAATTCATTTTCAACACTTGTGATTCTTTGCTCAATTTCCTTTCCTAATCTCTCATATGATTTTGCTTGGTGTTCCATCATTCTAAAAATAGAGTCCATTTGTTGATGAAAGTCGTTCTTATGTAACCACTCCTCATTTATAGCCCAAGGCATTTGATTTTGGAAATCTCTGATGACTTCACAAATGGAAGGTTCTTGGTTGGGCATACATGGTTAAGAATGAGGTCCATAAGGTGGCTCAAATGGATATAAGGATTCATGAGATGGATGGCATGGTGTGGAAGTGGGATGGAATGAAGGATGGTAGGGTAAGTGAGAGGGTTGATGATATTGTTGAAATGGAGGTTGGTGGTGTGGTTCGTATAATGGGTAGTAGAATGGACCATGACATTCTTGATTGCCTACGAAAGAGTGAGAATTGAAATGTAGATTATGATTAGTAAAACCAAGCCATGAAAGTTCAATACAATTAATTCCCAATGAATCACAAGATAACTACCTAACTAATAAAATTAAGACCCTAGAACGTTTCATGGCATCAAAGACACAAAAACACAAAAAAAAAAAAAAACACACACACACACACACACACAAAAATTATGCTAGAAAGTAACCTAAACAAGTCTAGAAACACTATCAAATGACTTTTTTAAAAAAAATTGGGACTTCCACTGAACAACTTCTAGACTATTATGGAACCTAAAAATCAAATAAAAAACTAAAAAAAAATTGAAAAAGTGGTCTGAACGATGGAATTTAGCTAAAATTATTTAAATGCTATTTTCCTCCAGCTTACCAAAAATCAGCCCAATCGGAGTAAGTCAAACAATTTCTGAAATACCCAATATATCCCGCCGAGACCAACAAAATAAAATAAAACTACTCTACTGTCAATAATCAGACCGATGCAAATTCCCCGGCAACAGCACCAAATTTTGATGAGATTTACCGAGCCCTCACAAAATAACCAGGATTTAAATATTTGTAGTATAGGAAACCTGGATCGTTTCTCTCAAGGAATTCACAGCAGGTCCAAAATCAACAGTAGACACAATAAAACAGTAACCAGAATGGGGGAGTTTTTCAATGCAATTTAAATGAAGCAAAGCTAAAACGAAATATAAGAAAACGAGATTAATCAGATTAAAAAGGATTAACCCAGAATTGGGATTCCATAACCTTTATCGGATAAAAAGATAATAACCAAACTCGTGATTGATTCTAGACAAACCGAAATCTCTACATTTGTCCAGATATTCCCTCGACTAGACGATCGCCTAGCATTTGATCGAACATGTGGCGAGCTTGCTGTGCGATCGCACAACGCTCTCTCGGAACCCGGTCTGACCTATGTCCTTGGGATATCAACCTAGGTATTAAATCTAATACCTAAGTCGCAATTATAATCAAATCCGATTAAAATAAACAGAAACGAATTACATTACCGATTTAAGCGGGTCCTCCGGATTCACGGAATCCTCAATCCATGGGTCAACCACAGAAGCTTAGCCAAGCATGGCTTGGCAAAACGCAGAAGAAAAGATGAAGAAGAACATGAACATGATGAACAATTCAGAGAAAATAATAAGCTTCTAATTTAATCCGAAAGTCTCATATAACGTAATTGAGAATATATTTTTCAACCATCTAATCTAACCTATAAATAGGAAACACTAGAGCTACAAGATTGGCCCAAAAATAGGAAACCTCTAATAATTGGTCTTTTATTACAAAATGTGAGCAAAATAAAAATCCAGAAAAATATGTCTTCCTTTAGCTCCAATTTCGTCTATCTTTTTGTCCGAATCAGCCTTCCGAGCCTTCATAACAATTGTAGCTCTCGAATCATCTAAAAAAAGAAGAATGAGGCTAATCGAGATATCTAGATCAAAAGTTATGGAGAAAATACTAAATCACTATAAATCTGGAATTTAATCATAAAAATGAATTAGATCCAATTAAAAGCTCAAAGCCCAATTAAGTAATAAAATCCATTATCTATCAATTAAAATTCCTAAATTATTAACCAAGAGATACAAATAAGTGAAAGAATTTTCAGCTATCAAGATACAAGTGGGTTAATGTCAATAATGATGTTCAAATCAATCGGCTAGGATTTACATTTGCCGATGTCAATAGTAGAAGTTTTGGAGATGAACCTTTTTATTATGGCAGACCAGGCGAAACAAGTGTTCTATATCACCGATCAAGAAAATAAAATGTGGTCTATAGCTCTCTAAGGAAAAGGGTCATTCATATTGATGAGGAAATTCATTCAAATTATGGTCTTCCCGAGAGTACTCCTTTTTCAAGGGGTCTACCCAACAAGAACGAAGAAGATGAAGCGGATAATGAACCCGACATAACAAATGATCATCAAGAAGGGATATGGGAGGATATCCCGTTATAAAAGAGTCAATTCATAAGGTAATATTCATATGCATAATTCATTGAAAACTTTAAGGTTTTGACTATATTCCTTCTATGTTCTTAAACAATGTTACTGACTATGAAGTTTGTTCTTGTTTTATTTTTGTTGCAGGATCCAATCGAAATGGGCATGTTATAAAAGAGGATGTTACGTTGTTGAGTGGGAATCAGATGAAGGCATGGTGAATATTGTATTGGATATGTATGTTGATTTACGTGTTGTATTTGTAAGTTATCTTATTGTATATATCCATTTAGGTGTTGTACTTTCATATTATAATCATTAATTAAGATGCCACATAACTCAAGGTGAATAATATTTGTATTCTTTTCCAAATTCAATTTATTCATAATGGATTGTTCATAGCTTGTAGCTTAAAGTATCGACTTTTATGTGCTGGATTGGGTGGTGGATTCGTGTATATATATGATCAGGAAGAACATAACAGGAAAAAAATTCAAGAAAATTTAGACGGAAATAAATACTTGGTCTTAAAAGTTCAAATTTTAAGACCAGGATGTATTGATATGTCCAGTCTTAAAGGTCGATACATTAAGACATGTGTACATATTAGGCCGGTCTTAAAAGTTGGTCTTTTTAAGACTGGCGTATTTATACGTGCAGTCTAAAAAGTTCAATTTTTAAGACCGAATGTATTAATTATCCAGTCTTGAAAGTCAGTCTTTTAAGACCGGTATAATTAGTCGTCTGGTCTTAGAAGTCGTTATTTTTTAGACCGGATTTATTTTTGTTTGGTCTTAAAATGTCTAACGTTTTAGAGCGGCCTATTTTTTTTGTCTGGTCTTAAAAGTTGAGTTTTAGGACCAAACAAAAAAAATATCAGGTCTATATAGTAAAACTTTTAAGACTTAATTTTTTAAATGTCCGGTCTAAAAGAGTTTCTTTAAGACCGGGTCGAGTCCGGTCTTAAAAGTTACATACTTTTAATACCGTCTGGAACAAGACCGGTCGCGTGTCTGGTCTTACGATGCCTCTTTTGTCCATTCTTAAAACCCTTTTTTGCATTAGTGCCTCTAAATTATCCCTATTAGTTTTATGTATAAGGGGTTTCTATCATGTAGTAATTTTTAGAACAAATAATTAAAGTGGGTATTTTAGAAAACCAATGTAGATTTTCTACCAATAAAATCAGTTATATAGCCTCTCAGATTGGAGAAGTATAAATATATGTTACTGAAGGGAAAACAAATATATCATCTTCAAGTGATCTGATTACAGAAAGTTTTGGTATATTGGGCTTTAGTGACAGAAGTTTCCGCCTGTTCCTTAGCCTTTGGGCTTATATTGGGCTACATAATTTTTTTTTTCAGATTTACATATGCTGTGACATCCACACAACCCCCCCCCCCAAAAAAAAAAAAACAAAAACAGTGGGCCCACTTGAAATTTAGTTAATATGTAGGACTATATCACGTTATTTTTTTTTTTAGAGATTAAAGAATCTAAATTAATTAATTTAGAGTATTTATTTTTATCTTTTTTTATATCAAACTAAATTTTTTGAGTTATAAATTGATATATAATTAAATGATACACAATATATATTATAATTTATTTATTTATTTATTTAGGCTTTATTAACCTCTAGAAAAGAAATCAATTTGGTCTTATATTAAAGAATATAAGTAATATAATCTAATGACACATATGATGTAACATATGTTATAATTAAGTATTTTTTTTTTTAATCTCTCCAAATTAATTAATTGTATCTTATATCAAGGTTTAGAGGTAGTACAAATTAATCTGCACTGTACAATTTGATATGAATCTTCAAAACTACACACAGAGGCGTAGATGAAAGAAAGTTAGTAGCGAAGAACCAAAAAGGACATGACTATAGAGTTTATTTTAATGAAAATTTTCACTTAGACCCAATTTTATTTCAGTCAATGCCAAAAAAATCAAAATTTCACTTAACCCATTTAGGTAAAAATGAAATTAAGTTTTGTCGGTAAAAGGAAAATAATGCCCTTGCATCATTTTTTTCATAAGAGCATCAAAAAGACAAATAAGGGTATTTACTAGACAAATTAAGGTATTTACAACACAAATAAAATGATTTAAAGAAATCAAGGTGTAATACCCTAAAAATCGTATTTATGATAAGTATCATATTTCGGTAAATAATACCTATTGAAAATAGGTGAATATGTGGTTTCAAATAATAAGTAATAATTATCTTATTTTCTAAGGTAATTACTATGGGAATTAGGAGAGATAAAGAGCTAAAATGTTTTAAAAAGGTATTTTATAAGGCAGAAAATGGCCTGAAAATTTTATGATAAATCTCATATGACTGCAAATATTGACAAAAACTTAGGAAGTATGTTATCTTTAATTTTAGGAATTTTTGGGATTATTTCCCTGAAAATATATAGAGCATAAATATAATAATATTAAAAGCACTTTATGGCCCCAAGTATTTTTAATATTTTACATGGGATATAAAATACCAATGTAAGTCAAATAGTTGTGAGATAATAATTTATCCTAATTATGAAAATTATCAACAATTAGTAAATGGTTAATTAAGTAATTAGTGGCTAATTGTTTAGATTAAGATATAAGTAAATTAATTAGTAAATAATTAATTTAAAGGAGAAATTCGAAATTAATAATTAAATAAATAATAAAATATTTTATGTTTAGAAAAATAAATAAAAAATAAAATAAATAAATAAATAAATATCTAGATATTTTGAATAAAATAATAATATATATGGTAAAGAGCCAACGGGACATTTGAGAATGGATAGAAATAAAATCCTACACCAAAATATAGGATTGAAGTCGAACCATCTGGATTTTTTATAAACTAGTGAAATTTATCTCGGATTGAGCGGTCTCGAAGTCGTTTCGAAACCAACGGCGTAATTAGGAGTATCGGATAATTAAGATAAGAGAGATAGTGCTAAAAGTGACTTATAGAAAACGCACCGTGTTTTTCAAACCAGGGATATGGTTACTTAGATCGAGATCATATTACGAACCCGGTGATTTTTCGCCCAAGAAGCTGGTTCTATCGGAAGTTATTTCCGAATCGGCAAACGGCGTTTGTCCGAAAATCTTCGGCAGATAACGGAATGCCCTTAATGGGATCATAAATTTCATTAACCCATATATTCCTACAGAGGAAGAATGGAACTTCAAAACGTTGCTTTTAGATTTTTGAGATTCGTCAAGATTACGCGATTCGGACACCGATCAGGGAACTTTATCGGTAAGTCAACAAATATGACATCATCCTCTTCTAGAAGGATGACATAAGCGGGACATGTGGAAGGTCAAGATGGCGCCACATGGCGAAATGCGATCCAACGGTGCAAGATCGATCCGAAGTTGTAGGTTGTTTAATGAAGTTGCATGGTTTTTAACCCGAAAACCTCTATAAATAGGAACCTCTCTTCTCATTTCCCACACCAAAATTTTGAACCTAGAGAGAAGTTAGAGAGAAGGAGGAGCCGGAGAAAGTCTAGCGGAGCCCGAGTAAGTTTTCTCGGTCCCTAGTCTTAAGCTTCGGTGTTTTCTTTCGGTAGTTATAGTAGGAATGCTAGCTTAGTCTTTAATCTTCCAATATATTGTAGATATCATATTTTTGGGTTAAATATGATATATATTTCGAAAATCATGTTGGGAAAAGAGTTCGGCAAAATTTTGGAAGATTAGAGTCAAAGTAACGAAGTTCGGCGAAATTCCGCCGATTAGGGGGTCGGGGCAAAATGGTAATTTGTACCTAAAATGCACATTATGATGATCTTTGAATGTTGATAAATATCATCATTATAGGATATTTGAATTAATCGTCCCATTGTCGTATTTGCTTGTTGCCATTTGTCGAGAAAATACCATTTTTCGTAAAACGTGTTGTTTACCGTCAACGAAGGTACGTTCACGTACTGTAACACTAGCTCTAATGTTTATTATATACTGCTTTTGGAAATGGGATGTTACACAAGGAGTTAGCAATAACATTTTAGCCATTAACAAAAGAAATAAGAGAATTCTAAGATAAATAAGGGTATTCGTAAGTGTAATACCCGGATAATTATTTATCGGAATATTATATTTCAATAGATAATACCTATTGAAAATAGGTGAATATGTGGTTTCAAATAATAAGTAATAATTATCTTATTTCATAAGGTAATTTCTATTGAAATTAGGGTGAATAAAGAGCTAAAAATCCCTAAATGCAATTGTGGGCCATAAAATACCCCGAAAATATTATGATAAATCCTAAGAGGCAATGAAATATTTATTAAAAATTGGAGAATATGTTGTCTCTAATTTAGGTAATTTTTGGGATTAATTTCCTTGGAAAATATTGAGGCAAGATTTAATATTATTTTGGGGATCATAATTGACCCCATGATTTTTAATAGTTTACATGGGATATAAAATACCAATGTAAGTAAAATAATTGTGAGATAATGATTTATCCTAATTAAGAAAATTATCAAAAATTAGTAAGTGGCTAATCTGGTAATTAATGGGATAATTAAGGTATAAAGTAAATGAATTAAAAATAATTTAAATAATTATTTTTAATTGGAAAAATTCGAAATTATTAAATAAATAAAAAATAAAAGAAAAAAAAATATCATGATATTTATTGTATTATTATATAATATAGTGAATAGTAATGGAATAAATAGGAAACGGATCCTATCTAGAGAACCAGGAATAGGAATTCCAAAGTCAAGGTAAAATATTGATCAGTGAGTTTTTACCTTCAAGTGACCTCTTAGGAAGTTAATTCCGAGGTCGGTAGCGCATTTGCCTAATAAGACGAAATAGGGAAAAATGCGAGATATTCACATTTTGAATTTGAAGAAAATAAATTATAACTCAACATCTAGAGATGAGTTTATAATTATCGGACATATTTGGAATCGTGAATTATTATCCGTGAGATTGATGATTAAAGCGATTTCCGACACGGACGTGTTCGGACACGTTTTCGAGAAAACTTCAACTGATGTTGGAACCTGTAAGGGACCGAAATCTAAGTTAAATTAGATATTATTGATGAGGAAGAGAAGATCTTCAAAGTTATGAATCCATAATTTTAAGATTTCTTCGAAGAGACGCGAAACGGAGATCGAACGGGGAAAATCGTCGAACCATTAGGCCATAAAGCAAGTTGACTCACCATTTTTGGACCAATTGTTTGCTGCCAAATCAGCCTTGAATGTCGACCAACATGCTGCATGATCAAGAATTAACCACCATTTAGCCTTTATTTTACTTGGTTATAAGGTAAGAGAAAATTACAAGATTTGGAATATGGAAATTACCAAAGTGGCACAATTTTTGCCTATATAAAGGCATGAGCACCTTCATCATTTTTCACACCAAAAATCTGCCTCTTAGAGAGAAGTTAGAGAGAGAAGCTCGGAGAAAGTCGAGCAAAGTGCGGGTAAGTTCTTCGGTCCTTAGTCTTAAGTTTCGTAGTTCTTTCGGTATATATAGTAGGAATGCTAGATTTATCTTTAAATTTTCAAGATAGTCTAGATATCATATTTAGGGGTAAATATGATATATATTTCGAAAATATGATGAGGGAAAAGATCTGTCAAAATTCCGGAGAGATAGAGCGAAAACGCCGAAGCTCCGTGAAATTCCGCCGATTAGGGGTTCGGGGGCAAAATGGTAATTTGTACCTAAAATGCCCGTTATTGCTAGAAGTTGATAAATGTTATCCTTATAGGATATCCGAGATAATCGACCGCTATTGTACCATCGTCGTCTGCATTTGTTTCACTCATTTGTCAAAAATCACCATTTTTCGTAAAACGTACCGTAGTCGACAACGAAGGTACGTTCGCGTACTGTAACACTAACTCTGATGGTTATTGTATGCATATATGTATTTTCCTCTGTCATGCTGTATTTTTGTTGTGCCTTAACCTTACATCTCGATTTGTATTGTTATTGCCGTCCATATCCGATTATGTCCAATGTCGTTGTGCCTTAACCTTACATCCGATTGTATTGTTATTGCCGTGCATATCCGATCATGTACATTTCTCCTTGTGCCTTAACCTTACGTCCGATTGTATTGTTATTGCCATGCATATCGATTATGTATACCCTACTTTGAACGTAGTAAGTGTCGTCAAAATTCCATGAATATCTCGTAGTACTTATATGATGTATGTAAACATGAGGTTAACCGTTTCGGGTCGGTGCATTGGACCTCGGCTCTTAACATAGTGTCGGGTTCGGGAGGACCAAGGACCGAGGAGAAAGGCAAGCGGGCCGCATAGAGATCCGGCTGAAAATCTCTTCGTTGACACGGCATGGCATTCTTGGGGAGACACTTTTGTTGTTATTCACTTTAAAAGCTCTTGGTCATTGTACCGTTTTTTAAATCAGCCAGACTTACGGCATTTATAAATATATGTATCAGTTACTCAATCGCTCCAATGCTCTACTCTGATGATACTCTGATGAAAAAAAAATTATACTGCTTTTGAAAATGGGATGTTACAGTAAGACAAATAAAAGAATTCAGGGAGTGAAAAACACTTTGGCCATTCATAAGACAAATAAAAGAATTCACAAGATAAATACGAATACTAACAAGATAACAAATAAGATAATTCTAAAACGTAAAGTAAGGGCACCATTGTTTTTCAATCCGTAAAACTTAATTTCATTTTGACATAAAGAGTGCAATGAAATTTCATAATCTTTTGGAGGTTGACTGACATAAAGGGTACGTGCAACGCCCCCGATTTTTTTTTTTTTTAGGAAAGTTTTAAATGCATTAAGAAACAAAAGAATATAAACAAGAAAAGAAAAAATATCAAAAAAATATCCATGAAATCAAGTGAATACTGATGATGTAATAAGAGAGACAGTTATTTTATAAATATGTCATTTAGAAAAACAAGGCTAAGTGCTGTTAGAAATGTAGCTACATAAATTACAATGAAGGGTGAACACTCAATAAGTTCAAGTACATTGATTTTAATAACAAAAGTATATTACAGTAAAAATAATTACAATGTCATCCTTCTAGGCCTTATTTTTTAGAATTCCATCATAATTGCCTTATTATCAATTCTATCAAATACATCTTTTTCAATATAAGACACTAAACAATCATTCAACCATTCATCCCCAATCCGATTACGAAGTATAGTCTTGATGTATTAAAGGTGGACACTTAATTTAAAGGTGGGCAATCATTCAAACATGTATTAATTTAAAAACAAAAATCCCCAATTCCCCAAGATTAGGGTGGGCACTTGCCCCCCTAATCTTGTACCTAGATCCACGCCTATGTACATAACTGTACTTGAGTTGATGTGGGAAGTCCCATGTCCAATAAAATCGGGCTTAATATGTTTTTTAAAACAACCAGTTCAATACATAAGACCCTCATTAAGTGTTATATATAGAAGGACATATGTATTTAACCTAACTACACAAGTGTAGAGACTGTTTTCACATTTGAACCGGGAGACCTCCCCGTCACATAACAACAACTTTTCATTATTCCAAGACTCATTCTTCTGAAAATAATTCAAATGTTGAGTTTCGTTGGTGGCTGGTGATAATAAAAAAACTGGTCAACATGGTTGATATTCAATCAACACTTCATCAATGCCAGATGCTGACCAGTCAAAATATAGTCCGAGGGAAAATTCTTCTTCTTCTTCTTCTTCTTCTTTTTTTTTTGCACGTGTCAAAAATTACAGTCAATTTGCTTAGGACTTTGTCATATTTTAGCAAATTCATACGACTTATTTACGACCAATTCATAATTTCCCAAAATTTATTTGTTCCTAATTTATGTACCGAAGATAAGACCTTCTTTTTGCATTATAAGCCAACCCATATTTCAATCAAACATTAGACCAAATGTTCTTCTAGAAATTCAACTCATATAATCACTATATTATTCCCCCCAAGAATTTTTTGCCGATGATATCTTTTGATAAATCTCACTTCTACATTTAATAAGATGTTGGATGATGAGAGATTTGGCAGGCCAAATGGTTAATAATTTGCGTTCTTTTGCTTTTGTAATATAATAATCGCTTTTCCATTTTTTTTTTAAAAAATCCGTAGATGATGATTTCATGAACATGAACGTTTATATTACCTCTCCGGGTCTTTAATATAAAATCTAGTTTAAAGTGTAATTTAGACTACAAACTAGATCTTATATTAATAACTGGAATAAACTATAGAATACATGTACGTATATGTATTAAAAACTGGATGTAGTAATAAATTATATCTTATATTAAGTACAGCAGGTATAGTAACACATGTACGCATGCATGATCGAATTATCTAACCATATACAATAAAATATATTAAAAACATTGACTTTGTCCATCACGATTTTTTCAGTTTGAACTTCAAAGTAAGTCTTATATTAATGACTGGAAGAGTATATAGGGGGGGGGGGGGGGGGGGACAAAAGGGGTCTGACCACAGTGCCATCGGTGTTAATTAGTTAAGCTTCATCCATGCAGCCCCTCTGCTAGAGTCACTAATATGAGGATGATGATGGTGCTTATTTAAAACCTTCTTGAACTCGTCAATAAGAAAGGTGAAGCCAATAGGATCCCGAAGTTTCCAGAAGGAGGGGCTAAGGAATGGAATCGTTATGCTGACGCCATTTTCAAATTCACTAAAATTAAGATTAATAGCAATCCACGAGTTCAGAATACAGATAAAATCGTGGTTTCAGAACTACTTTTTTGCAAGCTGAGATAAAACATTTCTCACATGCTTATTTCATAAATCATAAAAACTATTCTCTAAAAGCTAATCCAAACATACACAAAGGAGCAGTAGGCTTTATGTGCGTTTACTTTTACACTAAGCATGAAGAGTATATGAGTGGATATAAGTTGATGTGGGACATCTGATACCCGATAAAATCGGGCTTAAGATGTAATATAAAATAAAGTAGAAGCAAACATAAATTTAAATTTTAAGGTTTTGAGTTAAGATGTACCACCCCTCAAGATGTTATATTAAGCACGTGGTGTAACAATATTTATTTGTTGGGAAGTAATTCAAATGTTGAGCTTCGTTGAATGGCCGGTGATAATCAACAAGAAGCTAACAATGGTCGATGACCAATCAACATTTAATCAATGCCAGATGCTGATGACCCGTCAATGGCTTGTCAAAGTTTATTAAGGTGAAATACTTTGTTTTTTTCGCGAGGCAAAAGTTACACTCAAGTTATTGCTTTGGACTTCGTCATATTTTAGAAAATTCATATGACTTATTTTTGACATATTCATAATTTTATCAATATATATTGTTTGTTTGTTTTTAAATTATTTTCAAAAGATATTACCCTTTTCGTCGCTTTATTTCAATCAAACATTAGACCAAATGTCCCTCTAGAAATTCAACTCATATAGTCGCTATATTTGCCACATTCAAATGTTTTTGTCGATGATCTTTGATAAATCTTACTTATACCTTTAATGAGATGTTGGATGATGAGAGATCTTATAGGTCAAATGGTTAATCATTTGTGTTGTTTTGCCGTTGTAATATTAGAATCGATGTCCCATTCCGGGGGGAAAAAATCATTAGATGATGATTTCATGATCATGAAGATATGTATCACCTCCAATATTTAATATAAGATCTACAAACTAAATCTTATATAAGAGCCTAGAGGTAGTAATAAACTATACTTCAAATGGTTCTTTATGTAAGACCTATTTACTTAATTTAATTTGATTATGAAAGTACGTAAGTTAACATGATAAACTTTTTTCTAAACCATTCTAATCATCTTTCTTTATTTCCTCCTATATCTCTTATTTGATTATTGTTAAGCACTACTACTGAAAAAACATATTTAATGGTTATTCTCGTTAATACATTACAGTTCGGAACTGTTATGTATAAAAGCCCTTATATATTCTCATAGCAAAAACTTAATGATTTCTAATTTTTATATCACCACAAGAAAATACTAAATTGGCGACAAAAAATAATCTATCGCAAATTTCCAGCCACTTTGCGACAAACATGAATATCTATCACAACTTACGATGCATATTCATGTCCGTCGCAAAAAAATTGCAACAGAATTTTCTGTCCATCGCAAATTAGCTAGGCGGGAAAAAGCCTGCCAATTTGTGATGAACTTTGAGACGGATAATTGTGACATCTCAAAATTTGGAAATTGGGAATTTAAAATATTATAAGAAATTATTTATGGAAAATTTGGCCTTAATTATTTTTAAGTTAAAATTTGGAATTATGGAATATTTTTCCATGAATTAAAGACAAATAGTTAGGGAATAATTTTGGCCTAAATAATTTAGAGACAAGATTTTATGGCTTGAAGAAATTAATTGGGGGAGAAAAATCCTTAAATGAAATTAAGGATTAATTTCACAATCTTATTTAATGTTTGCAATCAAATTGGGAAAGGACTAGATTGCAAATAAGAGCATTGTAGGGAGAAAAATGGAATTAATATTGGAGTAGGCCCCACACCCATGCATGCTTGCTATGTATCCACCTCTCTTATACACTTATATCTCTCATCTCCATAATCTGACAACGCAAACTCCTCCTTAATATTCATTTCCCATTGTTCTATCATCTTCCTTCATTTTCCTATTTCCTTCTTATCTCCATTTCGGTTGACAACACACACAACACCTTACACTCTTTTTTATTGGCAGACACGTATACACATATTTTCCTTCCACCTTTCCCATATCATTCACGGATCCCCTCCCCCTCAAAACACATCCACATTTCCCATTCTCAAATCTCCATCCGTCCCTCTTCTCTTCTCAATCTCCACCGTAACCTCCTCCTCCTTCCACCGTGAACCTCTCTCCTCCAAACCACCATCAATCCTTCATCCCTTTCTCTCACAGTCAGCTAGGAAGGCAAAGAAAGGAAGAAGATAAATCCAAGAAGATAAGGTGAGTTGCAATTTCACCATTCATCTTCTTTGCATGTCAAGATTTAAGGGGTCAAATACACATGCATGTATATTTCTCTTGATTATAATGAGAATCTGGAGTGATTAAGCCATGCATGTTTGTTATAAGTTCATGAAATCTGATTTTTGGAAGCATAGAGTCATAAAATGTAGCTGCATGTTGTGTTTTCCACCTCTGCAACATGATCCAAAAATAGAGCATAATGTGCACGTCATTTTCATGGGTTAGAGGTTGATTTTTTATCTGAAATTTTTTACAAGAGATAGTACTCTTCTTAAGGTTTAAATTAAGTTTTGGATAACCTAAAACGGAGGTCTATAACTCCAATTATGATTTTCGGAAGTTGAGCTAAAATCTGGAAATTTTTGGTATGATTCTGGAGCAAGAAAATGACGTGGCATTTCGGGGTGGGTCTAAAGGAGCTAAATCTTAAATATATATGTTATTAAGATTGCATTGTTTGGTGACCCTATTGGCTCTCGGAGTTTTGATGATAACAAGACTTAATTGATTAAAGCTTTTTGTTGAAAATAAATTGTGTTTTTGAATCAGTGAATGTTAATTATGTTGATAACATAATTACTCGGGTAAGTCGTTTTGGTTACTCGAGTAATCCTCATCTAATGAAGTTGTTTAGTGTTCTAAGAAATGCAAAATATCGTTTTGGGAATCAATAGAAAATTACTCGAGCTAATTCTTGTTATTACACCAGTAATGTCGCCTTTGGAAAAACCTTTTCTCAACTAATGCAAAATTACTCAAGTAACAAATATTGTTACTCAAGTAATACTTAGATATTACTCAAGTAAGGAATATTGTTACTCAAGTAATTTAGAAATAGTCACTCATTTTCAAAGTGATTCGATATTACTTTCGGATATTACTCAAGTAATATATTTAGGGTTTGCAAGTAATTTGATTACTTTCAAGCATTACTCAAGTAACGGATATTTTCTCCGCAAGTAACTTGGTTACTTTCAGGCGTTACTCGAGTAATGTTCATTTGCTCTGCAAGTAATTTAGAATCAATCGCCCTTTCTCAAAGTTATTCGATATTACTTTCAGACATTACTCAAGTAATATATACTGGTTTCGCAAGTAATTTCGCTTTACACTACCGAGACTTTTACTTTTTGATTATCTTCGATATTACTCAAGTAACATGAGATGTTACTCAAGTAATTTCGAATAAGTAATTCTTTTTCAAGGAATCATCCGATATTACTTTCGTCTTTTACTCAAGTAATATTTTCCTGCTCCGCAAGTTATTTCGCAAACTCAGGAATTTCTATTTCTTTGAATATTTTTGATATTACTCAAGTAACAATTGTTGTTACTCAAGTAATATCTTTCCAATGGGATTTTAACTTAAAAATATGCGATATTGCTTTTGAACCTTACTCAAGTAACATATATACTCTTCGCAAGTAATGTCGCTACACTTTACAGACGCATCTATTTTGAAAACTTGAGATATTACTCAAGTAACATAATAATGTTACTCAAGTAATATCTTTCCAGAGAGCATTATTTTGAATCAATATGAATATCACTCAAGTAACACGAATAGTTACTCAAGTAATAATGGACTCACCGGCTATCCGAGATGGCATATCGGCAAGAACTCAGATTGAGCTTCAAATGTAGTAACCCAGCTAAGGATCCCGACATGCACGAGATACGCATCTAAGTCTTTTACTTGATGATATTGCCGGCTAAGGACCTTGAGAACCCGGCCAAGTATCCCGGCAACCCAACAACCTAGTTGAGGGAATAGAGGAGAGTTCTGAGGCCGACAAGCACCTCGAGTAACCATGGTCTAGAAGCTATTATTCTAAAAGCCTTCGTTATTACTCAAGTAACCTTTCATGTTACTCGAGTAATATTATTTCAGAAGATATTACTTTCAAGCTTTACTCAAGTAATATATATATATATATATATATATATATATATATATATATATATATATATATATATGCTACACAAGTAATATCGCTCTAGTGGCAATTGTTTTCAAACTTTCATTATTACTCGAGTAAGAAGAAGATATTACTCGAGTAACTTATTTCAAATAAACAGAACGCTTCACTGCATCATTTATCCTTGTCTTAATCATATTGGGTCATTACATATTTATTCTCAATCTCACTCAAAATCATTTTTATTATTACTAATAATCTTTGTGAGTGATTTATAGTCGATAACTATGTTTAAATTGAGATTAGCCGAAAAGCGATCCAATGTGTCAAAAGCATTAAATGCAACTCAGAAAACAAAGGATACAAATGGAATAAATGCTTTGAGCAGACGAATACATTCCTTTGATATACTTATTTAGGCTATTATTCTCAGCCAACCTCTGTTCACAAGTACAATCGACAACGAACACATTTAATGAAGCAACGATCCATTAAACTCAACGTTATTTGATCTGTGTCTAACGGAAGTTTAAACAAGTCTAACGGCTACTTCCAACGAACATTAAACGATCATATTCTAAATGGGAAGAATTGCTCAACGGTCGAATGCTCTCCATTAACTATAAAAGGAGAAGGATTCAAAATGGACAAATAGACACATGATCTTACATCTTCAAAATGCCAATACTCTGATATTCATGTCACTTGCTCTCTATTCTCAATGCTTACATAGCTTATCATAGAGAGTGAAATGATTTGTATTGTACTTCAGTGTTTATTCATTTAATTCTGAGAGAGAGAAGATTCATTATAATCATCTTATCATTCTATCTAAGATTTATTCAAGATTTGGTGATCTTGAGTGGGAAACCCATTGTATTGATTACAGCTTGTAAGGGGAAGTGAATCCTAGTGAGAGGATTACTTCGAGTGCAGAGTGTGTAATCAAGTTGGTGTATTGATTACAGCTTGTAAGGGGGAGTGAATCCTAGTGAGAGGATTACTTTGAGTAAAGAGCGTGTAATCAAGTTGTATAGGCTTCTCTTGTGCCCGGATTAAACAAGAGGATAGTGGATTGAAAATCTCAAGCGGAGCTTGGGGACTGGACATATGTTAAGGATTGGGCCGAACTAGGATAAATCATAGTTTGCATATTCTCATCCCTAAACTCTTATATTTCCAGCATATATGTTTGAATGACTAATATCGCTTTATAAAGTATTACTGTCATACGAACTGCTTTTAGTAAATGTTAAAGCGATAGTTAGTCATTCAAACATATATGCTGGAATCGCTTTACTAAAAGTTATCCAAAGTTTTATCAGACACCCAATTCACCCCCCTCTTTGGGTGATAGTCTGGTCTTACATGACCCATCTCTATATGTAAATGTTAATTATAGGACTTGAGAATCGCTCGTGCTTGAAGGATAAACATAGTGATAAGAATATGGTGGAAGGGGTTTTGTCGGTAAGACCAACAGGTAGTAACTCTAATCTCACATTCTTTGCATAGCTATATATGTTTGTTTATGCCAAATTTGTATGTCCCACCTTATGAGGCCAACACCACTCATGGTTTGATTGAGCGGAAGGGCCGACCAAGAGGCTAACTTACTAGTGGCTAGGCAGGGCCTAGTGCATTCAGTATATTTGGTATTGAATTACCTGAAATGAATTTCCTTGCGCTAAGATATTTGAAATTGTTTTATGATTTACTTGTATTACAAGTTGCATTTGGAATGTAATACTTGTCGTTTGAAATTGAATGCTTTATATGCTGTGTGGACTACTTTGTTTGGTTGATTTTTATATATATATATATATATTGCATATGCTAGAATTGGAGATTAACCTGTTTCTCGGGATTCATTCATTTGAATCTCAGAGCCTTCCATAAATCCAAGACGTGGCAGTCTAGTAGGCAAGGACGAAGAGGCAGAGTGTAGATATTGCTTGATCTTGAGAAGAAGGTGGTGTTGATGATGTAGATGAAACATATAGTTTCACCTTTGTATATTGATAATTTTATTTCCTTGTGACTTAGATAATATTTTGAGATAGCCGTATGTGGCTACTGGAATGTATATTTGTGTAGATACTATGATCGGATAGTAGTATAACATGTATGTAATGTATTGTTGCAGGAAGGGCGCGTATATCACGAGCCCATAATGAAATAGATGATCAAGTGAATGGTAGAGCACTAGATTAATTGGAGAAATAAGGAAATACTCTGATAAAACCTAACAAGGTTACAGGTATGATGCATTATCAATGATAAGTTTGAACCACTGATGAAAGGTTTTCAAATGTTTTCAGAAAAGACCATTCGAATTATAATATTATTTTGAACTCTTTATAAAAAGTGCTTTCATTTCTAGGATCAAACATGGCCCAGTGGTTTAAATTTTTGTTAAATAATACATCAGATTGCCTGATAGGTGAAGATGCCACTCTGTTCTGGGTTCAGAAAAGTGGGGTGTTACAATAATTATATGTTGCAAGTCATAAAATAAGAAGCAAACTTGCCCTAATTTCGTCTCCATGTCTCGTCTTCGCTCGTCGCAAACCTCCATTCCATCTTCCCGTCTCTGCTCGACGTCGATCGGCCGATCTTTGCCTCCCTTTCAATTTCCAGTCTCCGCCTCCCCTTCCATTTCCAATAACCTCCCCCTCTCCCTCGTCCATTTCTGTATAGTAGTTGCTTTGATTATTCCAGAGACCAAGCTAACTAAGACTTATTCTTTAATTGGATTTCCAAATCTTATTGTCTATTGTCTAGTTACATGATTTTTTTTTTGTTTGGTTAATTTCTTTCTGCAATTAATTTTGAAGGTTTAATTTCTAGAAATTTTTGAATTTGGTTTATCTATATTCTATCTCGTTAAAGGATTGTTCGGCCCTTAGTTGGATTCAAAATGGAATTTAATTTACAACATTTTCTAAACTGTTATCATTAATTTAATTTAATGAAGAAATTTCCTATTTGGATTCAAGGATCAGCTTACCTTGCGTGGGTGAATATAGTCAAAGCCAAGTTCATATGAGATTGAATTTTGGTATTATTTGTTTTCTTAATTTGAATATCAACAATCAATGAATTGCAAGTATTTGAACCGTAAATATTATGTTCTCTTGATACTTGGATATAGTAGGCAGTGTAGATAGCTGAAATTGTAAACCATACATTTTTCTATAAGTGAGTGTACATAAATTGTTTTAATTCATGAAATAATAGGTTTACTTGTTATTAGGGATCATTCGACTCTAGTTGTTTTTTTTTTCTGCAATAGGTTGCTGGAATTGAGGTAACAAGCTAGAACCCTGATGTAATTGTGTGTTTGAAATAATAGTATATATGTTTTCCCCATGTTTTGTAATATGTCCCCATTTTCTTATGTAATTTCCCATTCTTAGTTTGCCCCTTCCACATGCATGTTCTCATCTTTTGTTGAGACATTTATTATATTTATTATTTGTTTCAGATAGCAACATGTTTATTTCATTCTATATGCCATTGTAATGTATTTTTGTGCTTATAGGAAAGCTGGGAGAAGCTGTCACAAGAGAGAGCCACGGTGAACAACCCTGCATTCTCTTAGTTTGATAACGAGAACCTCTTGATTCATGCTGCGGGAGGATTTGACAAGAAAGGGAGAGTGCTTGGGATGAGTGCCTCTGCCAGCCGAGTGAAGGCTACCAAGTACTCATCCAGCTATATTGGAGTTGTTTCTGTAGGTAAACATAATACTTTTGATATTAATTGTTATATTTTCACTCCCTCATCCATGTAAATGAAGTACAAAAAATAAACTGACTTCCTAATGTTGTTTTTGCAAATGAGCTTAAAAGGGTGGAGGCGTTACAATAGTTGAAGGCGACGACACAGCTAGTGAATCAGCAAGCAGAGCAGATGAATCAACAAGCAAAGAAGATGAATCACTAAGAGCAGATGATGAATCAGCAAGCAGAGATGATGAAGCAAATGCAGGATCTACTCCAGTCCCTAATGAAGGATAATAAGGATACAGGGTCGGCTCCTGGTAATGATGATGACCATACTGCTGCTCTATAGACATTATATATTTATGATTTTTTTTGGGTTCTTTTTTAGTCCATTTTGTTGGAAACATTGTTGTTTATATTTTGTTTTCTCTGTATATACTCTTTTATGATTGCTATTATATATTTTTCATCATATACACTTTTTTTTATTTCGTATTTTTTTTTTCTAGTGGCTGCTGAGGAAGAGATGTAATAAATATATTTTTTATATTTGCGACAGATTTATTACATAATTCGGTCGCAAATGGTAGTAAGTACCAATTTTTTTTAATAATTTGCGACGGATTATTTTAATAATTTCGTCGCAAAATTAAAATTTTGTGAAGGATCAAAATTCATGAAATTGCGACGGATAATAAGGCCGTCGCAAAATTTAAATTTTGTGACGGATAAACATGCCATCGCAAAATTTCATTTTTGTGACGGATAAACATTCTGTCGCAATATTTCATTTTTGCGACGGATAAGAAATCCATCACAAAATTTCAATTTTGCGACAGACTCTTGTTTTTCTATCGTAAAAAACCATTTGCGGCAACAATAGTTCGTTGCAAATCCTTTTTGCGATGGAATTTCCCTCTATAGCGACGGATTTTGTCCGTCGCTAATCTCTGGTTTTTTTTTGTAGTGTATTTTCAGTAACATATATAATGGTTCTAATACAGAACTATTATTTATTGAGGCTTATTGAAGCTATGATATGAATAATACTGGCATAAATACTTAACAGGTTTATGTAAACAACTGTTATATATACATTAGTTTTCAACTCTTCAACAACTTCTTCTTTTTGAGCCACAGTATACTCCTAGCAATATTCGTCTTTAAAGTACTGTACACAAAAGGAAATTATAGATCAAGTTAGATATAAATTTATATCTGATTGAATACATACATACATACATACATACATACATACATACATACATACATACATACATACACATACATACACACATACATACATACATCACACACACACATATATATATATATGAACTAATGTGCATATACATACATGTATGTGATCAATTGAAATGGGACTGTGTGACTATGTCCTTCATAAATTTCATCATGTAATACCCACAATCGTTGCTACCTTTTGGTTGTTTTGGGCACTAAGAAAAGGTGTCATACTTAATTAGTAATCGTTATGTATTTTATATTGTAATACCCGGGTAATTATTTATCTGGAATATTATATTTCGATAAATAATACCTATTGAAAATAGGTGAATATGTGGTTTCAAATAATAAGTAATAATCTTATTTCCTAAGGTAATTTCTATTGAAATTAGGGTGAATAAAGAGCTAAAAATCCCTAAATGCAATTGTGGGCCATAAAATACCCTGAAAATATTATGATAAATCCTAAGAGGCAATGAAATATTTATTAAAAATTGGAGAATATGTTGTCTCTAATTTAGGTAATTTTTGGGATTAATTTCCTTGGAAAATATTGAGGCAAGATTTAATATTATTTTGGGGATCATAATTGACCCCATGATTTTTAATATTTTACATGGGATATAAAATACCAATGTAAGTAAAATAATTGTGAGATAATGATTTATCCTAATTAATAAAATTATCAAAAATTAGTAAGTGGCTAATCTGGTAATTAATGGGATAATTAAGGTATAAAGTAAATGAATTAAAAATAATTTAAATAATTATTTTTAATTGGAGAAATTCGAAATTATTAAATAAATAAAAAATAAAAATAAAATAAAATATTAATAAAATATTTTATGCTTAGAAAAATAAATAAAAAATAAAAGAAAAAAATAAATATCATGATATTTTTGTAAAATTGTATTATTATATAATATAGTGAATAATAATGGAATAAATAGGAAACGGATCCTATCTAGAGAACCAAGAATAGGAATTCCAAAGTCAAGGTAAAATATTGATCGGTGAGTTTTTACCTTCAAGTGACCTCTTCCGGAAGTTTATTCCGATTCGGTAGCGCATTTGCCTAATAAGACGAAATAGGGAAAAATGCGAGATATTCACATTTTGGATTTGAAGAAAATAAATTATAAGTCAACATCCGGAGATGAGTTTATAATTATATGGACATATTTGGAATCGTGAATTATTATCCAGAGATTGATGATTCCGAAAGCGATTTCCGACACCGGACGTGTTCGGACACGTTTTCGAGAAAACTTCAACTGGATCGTTGGAACCCCGTAAGGGACCGAAATCCAAGTTAAATTAGATATTATTGATGAGGAAGAGAAGATCTTCAAAGTTATGAATCCAGAATTTTGAGATTTCTCCGAAGAGACGCGAAACGGAGACCGAACGGGGAAAATGTCGAACCGGCCATAAAGCAAGTTGACTCACCATTTTTGGACCAATTGTTTGCTGCCAAATCAGCCTTGAATGTCGACCAACATGCTGCATGGCTAGGAATTAAACACCATTATGCTTTGATTTTACTTGGTTATAAGGTAAGAGAAAATTACAAGATTTGGAATATGGAAATTACCAAAGTGGCACAATTTTTGCCTATATAAAGGCATGAGCACCTTCTTCATTTCTCACACCAAAAATCTGCCTCTTAGAGAGAAGTTAGAGAGAGAAGCTCGGAGAAAGTCCGAGCAAAGTCTAGGTAAGTTCTTCGGTCCCTGGTCTTTAGTTTCGATAGTTCTTTCGGTAGATATAGTAGGAATGCTAGATTTATCTTTAATTTTTCAAGATAGTCTAGATATCATATTTAGGGGTAAATATGATATATATTTCGAAAATATGATGAGGGAAAAGATCTGTCAAAATTCTAGAGAGATAGAGCGAAAACAAATAAGCTCGGCGAAATTCCGCCGATTAGGGGTTCGGGGGCAAAATGGTAATTTGTACCTAAAATGCCGTTATGCTGCTAAAAGTTGTTAAATATTATCCTTATAGGATATCTCGAGATAATCGTACCGTAACACTCGTCGTTTATAGTATGCATATATGTGCTATGTGTATTGTGTGTGTATAGTTGTGTTGTGCCGCCGTCGTAACTCGATGTTTATTTTTCCTATGTGTATTGTGTCGGAAATTTATCGTTTTCCGTAAAAGTACCGATTTTCCGTCAACAAAGGTACGTTCGCGTACTATAACACTAACGCTTATGTTTATTGTATGCGTCTATGTGCTATGTGTATGGTATGTCTATGTGAAGTAGTCGATAGCTCGTGGTATGCTTATTGTATCTTGTTATTATGCTTCTTTGGGTGTTGGGATACGTTGGCTAAGTGCGAATACCATTGCTAAGTGCGAATACCATTGCTAGGTGCGAATACCATTGCTAAGTGCGAATACCATTGTGAAGTGCGAACCGTATGCTAAGTGCGACATATCGCCGGGGGCTTATATGATGTTGGGGTATGCTTGTTAGTGTGCTCATATACCGTCTATGTGGTGTATATAAACATGAGGTTAACCGTTACCGAGGTTCAATGGGCATTGAACCTCGGCTCTTAATATAGCGACGGGTTCGGAGGAACGAGGACCGAGGAGAAAGGCAAAGACGCATAGGGACTCTACGAAGACTTTCCTCTACCGCTATTTACTTTTGAAAACTCTCGGTCATTGTACCGCTTTTGTAATCAGCCAAACTTACGGCATTTTGAATATAAGTATCAGTTACTCAATCGCTCCGATGCTCTACTCTGATGAAAAAAAAATTATACTGCTTTTAAAAACGAGATGTTTCACTTTGGTATCAGAGCAGTTGTCCTGGCATAGATCTGACTAAGTTATTCTAAAAACCTTTTGGTGCCGAAGTCATGGCTAGTCTATGTGGATCAGCCAATCAGTCACCCTAGCACGGTGAGGCTCCCATGATAGACACTTATCCGGCCAAATTGGTTGAGTAACGGAGTTAGGCTCTACGCCTTTTTAAAGAGCATGTTTTGAAAATGAGTACCGATATAGCCCTAAGTCGGTGTACCGAACTGCATTGGTATACCATCCGAACCCGGTGTACCACTCTGTCGGTGCATCACTCTAAACCAGTGGTGAGTCCATCATCGGTACCTATATCGATATCGTCTCGATAAATTCCGATAACCCCGATATCAATCTCCGATAATTCGATAATCTCCAGTTTGTACTGAACGATGATTCCATTCGAACCCAGAGCTTTTATGTGGAGCTGGGCCACGTCGGATGAAATTCCGAGATCAATAAAGATAAGTACATGCAGTATTTGACTCATGTAGAGAAAACTCCCGACACGTATTTCCATATTCGAGTAGAAAGAACCAACGAGAATCTGACGAAGGAAAGGTTGCGGGCGTCGGTTTATTTGCGGTGTGAATAGAGTCTATGTGTGGTATAAATGCTAAGTGTGGTAAAGTCTCGTGATATGCTACTTGTTGTTTTTATTTTAAAATCTAAACTATACACTCATAAAAGAAAAAGAACGAGATATGACGAATTTACGAGAGTCGGAGCTCGAGAGGCCAAGTGTACACACTAACATGTACCGAGGACGGGGACTTCCGAGGAGATGGTCCAAGGTACTATCTATTTTCAAAGGAATCTTCTCTAGACGGTATATGACGTAGGTATTAGCCGTACGATTACGTGAATTACCTCGTGACGTGTTCTATGTTTCTTAGTTGTTACTTTCCGATTGCGATTGTGTCATTGAGTAGGAGGTATCTTGTGTTGTCATGGTGTATGGGCGCCATGGAAACATTTAAGGTATCTTGTGTTACCATGGTGTATGGGCGCCATGGAGACATTTTGATATCTGATGTCAACCGCGGTATATGGGTGTCACGGGGAAACACTATATATCAAAGTACAAAATGACAAGATCTTTACGGTCAAACCTGAGCGAATTCTCGATCATCGAGCGAAGCGGCCAACATATAGAGAAAACATTCGGAGCGATTAGTCCGAAGGTTAGTCTCGTACAAAGTCTAAATTGGGATAGAGAAAATTTTGAGGGCGAAATTTTGTTTAACGAGGGGAGAAATGTAATACCCGGGTAATTATTTATACGTAATATTATATTTCAATAAATAATACCTATTGAAAATAGGTGAATATGTGGTTTCAAATAATAAGTAATAATCTTATTTCCTAAGGTAATTTCTATTGAAATTAGGGTGAATAAAGAGCTAAAAATCCCTAAATGCAATTGTGGGCCATAAAATACCCTGAAAATATTATGATAAATCCTAAGAGGCAATGAAATATTTATTAAAAATTGGAGAATATGTTGTCTCTAATTTAGGTAATTTTTGGGATTAATTTCCTTGGAAAATATTGAGGCAAGATTTAATATTATTTTGGGGATCATAATTGATCCCATGATTTTTAATATTTTACATGGGATATAAAATACCAATGTAAGTAAAATAATTGTGAGATAATGATTTATCCTAATTAATAAAATTATCAAAAATTAGTAAGTGGCTAATCGGTAATTAATGGGATAATTAAGGTATAAAGTAAATGAATTAAAAATAATTTAAATAAATATTTTTAATTGGAGAAATTCGAAATTATTAAATAAATAAAAAATAAAAATAAAATATAATATTAATAAAATATTTATGCTTAGAAAAATAAATAAAAAATAAAAGAAAAAAAAAATAAATATCATGATATTTTTGTAAAATTGTATTATTATATAATATAGTGAATAGTAATGGAATAAATAGGAAACGGATCCTATCTAGAGAACCAAGAATAGGAATTCCAAAGTCAAGGTAAAATATTGATCAGTGAGTTTTTACATTCAAGTGACCTCTTCCGGAAGTTAATTCCGAGGTCGGTAGCGCATTTGCCTAATAAGACGAAATAGGGAAAAATGCGAGATATTCACATTTTCGATTTGAAGAAAATAAATTATAAGTCAACATCCGGAGATGAGTTTATAATTATATGGACATATTTGGAATCAGTGAATTATTATCCGAGAGATTGATGATTCCGAAAGCGATTTCCGACACCGGACGTGTTCGGACACGTTTTTCGAGAAATTTCAACCGGACGTGTTCGGACACGTTTTTGGAAAAATTCCTGGACATGTTGGAACCCCGTAAGGGACCGAAATCCAAGTTAAATTAGATATTATTGATGAGGAAGAGAAGATCTTCAAAGTTATGAATCCAGAATTTTGAGATTTCTCCGAAGAGACGCGAAACGGAGACCGAACGGGGAAAATCAGCCGAACCGGCCATAAAGCAAGTTGACTCACCATTTTTGGACCAATTGTTTGCTGCCAAATCAGCCTTGAATGTCGACCAACATGCTGCATGGCTAGGAATTAAACACCATTATGCTTTGATTTTACTTGGTTATAAGGTAAGAGAAAATTACAAGATTTGGAATATGGAAATTACCAAAGTGGCACAATTTTTGCCTATATAAAGGCATGAGCACCTTCTTCATTTCTCACACCAAAAATCTGCCTCTTAGAGAGAAGTTAGAGAGAGAAGCTCTGGAGAAAGTCTGAGCAAAGTCTAGGTAAGTTCTTCGGTCCCTGGTCTTTAGTTTCGATAGTTCTTTCGGTAGATATAGTAGGAATGCTAGATTTATCTTTAATTTTTCAAGATAGTCTAGATATCATATTTAGGGGTAAATATGATATATATTTCGAAAATATGATGAGGGAAAAGATCTGTCAAAATTCTAGAGAGATAGAGCGAAAAAAATAAGCTCCGGCAAATTCCGCCGATTAGGGGTTCGGGGGCAAAATGGTAATTTGTACCTAAAATGCCTTATGATTATGTTGCTAAAAGTTGTTAAATATTATCCTTATAGGATATCTCGAGATAAATCGTCAACAAAGGTACGTTCCTTCGTAACACTAACTCGATGTTTATAGTATGCATATATGTGCCGTATTGTCGTATAGTTGTTTGTTGTATGCTTTTACGTTCCGTTTCGGAAATTTATCGTTTTCCGTAAAAGTACCGTTTTCCGTCAACAAAGGTACGTTCGCGTCGTAACACTAACGCCGATGTTTATTGTATGCGTCTATGTGCTATGTGTATGGTATGTCTATGTGAAGTAGTCGATAGCTATGCGCTATGTGTATGGTATGTCTATGTGAAGTAGTCGTGGTATGCTTATTGTACCGTTATTATGCTTTTGGGTGTTGGGATACGTTGGCTAAGTGCGAATACCATTGCTAAGTGCGAATACCATTGCTAGGTGCGAATACCATTGCTAAGTGCGAATACCATTGTGAAGTGCGAACCGTATGCTAAGTGCGACATATCGCCGGGGGCTTATATGATGTTGGGGTATGCTTGTTAGTGTGCTCATATACGTCTATGTGGTGTATATAAACATGAGGTTAACCGTTACCCGAGGTTCAATGGGCATTGAACCTCGGCTCTTAATATAGCGATGTGTTCGGAGGAACGAGGACCGAGGAGAAAGGCAAGCAAAGACGCATAGGGACTCGGCCGAAGACTTTCCTCTACCGCTATTTACTTTTGAAAACTCTCGGTCATTGTACCGCTTTTGTAATCAGCCAAACTTACGGCATTTTGAATATAAGTATCAGTTACTCAATCGCTCCGATGCTCTACTCTGATGAAAAAAAAATATACTGCTTTTGAAAACGGGATGTTTCATATATATATGTTGATGGATTTCACTTTATAACCATTAAGTATATGTGATATATTTTTTTAATTCTTGGAGCTAGTTTAGAAACCCACCTTCATTACAAATAAAAAAATACACAAAAAAATAAACAAAAAATAAAAATAAAAAGCTATGGGTCCTTATCTGAGGAAGGATTTGAGGCTTCATTTTTGCCCTATTTCTTCTCTTGTTGTTCACCTTTTCGTGCGGAGAACAAACAAGAGCAGTTAGCTCCTTCAAGTATGCATCCATACGTGCTTGCTCTCTCAGGTAAGCCTAGACCATATAATAAAGCTCATAGGTCGCGTGAACAGTTGTTATATTTTTGTCACGTATTTATGAACTAAACTTTACAGTTAACTATTATAACCATTAAGTATTAGTTTGTGCGGATTCCACCTGCCATGTCTGACGATGCCTCTTTTTAACCGTTAAGTATTAGTGATATAATTTTGTGTGGACTCCACCTCATACTTGATGGTAGTTCTCTTTATAAACTATTAAGGAATAAGTGTTCACAATTGATCTGTCACTACTACAAAAAAGGTTTTTTAGACTGGATAAAAAATGTTTCTTAGATCAGTTTTGGAACTGGTCTTGATACAGACAGTCTTAAAAGTCTGTTATTTTTTAGATCGGTTGAGCAACCAGTCTTAAAAGATAATTTTTAGACTAGACTTTTAAAATATGAGATCTTAAAAGCCGGACTTCTAAGACCGGATTTTTAAAATATTAACTTTTTAGACATGTTCTTTGTAACAACCCGTCTTAAAAATAATAATAAAAATTTAAAAACTTTTTAGACATGTTATAATTGTAATAACAGGTTTTAAAAGTAATAGACATTTTATTTTATTTTTATTTTTAACTTTTTAGACATGTTATTTGTAACATGTATTAAAAGTAATAGAATCGATCTAAAAAATTCTTTATATTTATAAAACTACCACCAGTCACACTTTTTAAACTTGATCATCTATAATCCAGTCTAAAAGGTTCTTTATATTTACGAAGCTGTCACCGGTCATACGTTTTAGATTTGATCCTTTATAATCCGGTCTAAAAAGTTCTTTATATTTACAAAACTGTCACCGGTCATACATTTTAGACCTGATTCTCTATAATCCGGTCTAAATGTGACGGTCTAAAAGCACCTTTTTGTAGTAGTGAAAGGAGTATTAACAGGATTTAATTAGAAAAAGATTGATAAATATAGAAAACATGTCAGCCTAAGATTAGCTTCTCAATTAGATCCTAATTTAAGAAACGAGGAGTAGATATTTACCTATATATTGATAAGCGATTGTTTCCCTTAAACATCCAACTTATGCAATTACAAATTTGAAATTGTTGTGTATCAATCACGATTTCCCCAGAACTGTTGTTTGCCTTAAAAAATTATCTATGTTTGTTTTATAAACTTTAGCTACAATATTTCAAATTCTCTAATTGTATCATCTAACTATTCACCACAAAAATATTGATAAAATATATTAAAATCATTGACTTTGTCCATCACATTGATTCTGAACTTTTACTATAAAAAGTAGTATAATTTATTTGTTAAATATACTACGTATACTTTCAAACGCAATTTTAAAAGTCAACAAGCTGTATTATATTCAGCAATCAGAACAGGAATGATCAGATAGTATATTTTATATAGGTGAGGAAAACACTGACATTTTCATTTCCCACATGATGCCTAGTTTCCAACAATTTGAACAGTTTAGTTTTTGTCGATCTAATTCAACATCGATCTTGTGTATTCAACGGCACGTACGATCTTGTGGGTGAAAGTATAAACATAAAATCCAAATGGCCATAGACATCTAGTACGGATTTGACATAAGCAAATACACACACTTTATACACGGTAACTTTTTAAAGTAGGTACTGAAAATTGGATCAGTGGTTTAGACAATGTGTTAGTAGTCCAATTGTGATTAAATTAATGTCTACCCAATCATGATTTAAATAATACTACCTTCGATTCTTAGTATTAGATTCAGATAACTAATATAGAGAGATTAAGAAAACTAAATAAATATTACTAAAATATAGAAAGCTAAATAAATTATTTAATTAAAATATATGTTATATGATCTCTGAAATACTCATGTGTATTATTTTTGCTTGTTTGGAATAGCAATTGAAACCTTCAGAAGCAGCTTTTCAATAGTAATTTACAAATATGAGGTAATTATGTGAGATGGGATTTATCTTGATTTGTGTGAATACACACTTTTGATTGTCCAAAAGTGATCCCAAACACGCATTAATTAAAAACAAGAGTAGTATAAAAGGGGATATTATTTCTACATCTGATGCAGATAATTTTATCTGCTGCAGGCCAAAACGACCCCGTTTCATTAATTTCTTTTTTTTTCCAACTTCTCGCTCGCTCAATCGCACAAGTGTTTCCTCTCTTGTTTCTTTCTCTTCCTCACTTTGCTCACCTTCTCTCTCTAAGTATCACTTTGCAGAACACTAAGTATCACTTTGCTCATCCTTCTTGCTCTTAATTAAAAAACCACACCGTACCACCCCCTCTCACTCTTCTCCTCCTTCTGCAATATGCCACCATGTGAAGAGAATGATACCTCCGCCCTCACACCCCTCCTAATCTGCTCCCGTCGATAGCACCACCGGCCCGATCGCCCACATGGGGTGCCCAGCCTTCCGGTAACGTAGTCCGGTCCACGGAGTCAACCTCCCCTAACTGCTCCAGTCATGTTCTCTTGAAACACTCGCTTTCTTCCACTCTTCCTATCCCTATAAGATAAAGTAAGCAATTGTTTTTTTTTGGTCGGAAGTAAGCAATTGTTACTTGAGCTATGAAAGGAAAAAGGGCTGCACAAGAAGTCAAAAAAGGCGGCTATAAAAGATATGGAAGGAACAGGAAAAATGTAGAAAGAAGAAGCTACGAAGATGCTCAGCAATTTCCTTTCTCTTTCCTGGTTAGAGCATATGTTTTTCCTTGTCTCATTCCATGAATGTCTCTTCGGACGACCTTCAATCCCTTATATATTCACTATTCCTTAGGCTTCATTCGTTCACGATACCTTAAAAGAAAAACAGAGCTGAGTTGAGAGCGTTAGAGAGGAAGTCTACGAAGGAGAGAGTGAAAGTTTCAGCTGGGCAAGCCCTGTTTTAAAGCCAAAAAACAGAGTGAGACCGATAGGAGGTGGTGACTGGAAACGTGAGAGAAGCACCAAGAGTTAGAGTAAACCGAAGCCTTTCCAACGTAAGTTTTGCTGACTGGATAGTATATAGTGTATATATATGTGTATCAGGAGAATGGGAGAGTTCTCTGCGATATAGTATTAAAGAAGACATGCCACCACGAATATTTGCCAAAGCTTGAGTTGCAAGAGCATGCTCACAGAGGGAGGCCGACGAAGGTGCTCTAGATGAACAAAGAGAGTCACCAGCGGTTTGATGCTGAAACTCACAGCGCCATTGATGTTCACTAGGAAAATACAAAGGGAGGCCGACGATGGAGTGTGAGAATGGAAACGGTGGTTGGACGGCCAAATGGTTCTGTGCAGATCGGTGGTGGCAGTGAGCTGCAAATCCGTCGACGGTAGAAAGATACAGAAGTTGGTGGTGAACGGCGGTGCAGTCGTCAATCTTACTCTCCTCTGACCTCAAGCTCTCATGGCGTAGGTAAGTTGCGGCGACGATGGAAGGCGAAGGTGAAGAACGAAGAAGGAAGGTGGTCTCAACTCTCCGCGTTGCCGGTTTTCGTGATCTCGGGCTCCCTCTCTTGCGTCACGAAACCGGCGTCGAGGACGGCGACGACTCGTGAGTGGCATATTGCGAAGGAGGAGGAGAGTGAGAGAGGGTGGTGTGGTTTTTTTAATTAAGAGCGAGAAGAGCAAAGTGATACTTAGTGAGCAAAGTGATACTTAGAGCGAGAAGGTGAGCAAAGTGAAGAAGAGAAAGAAACAAGAGGAAACACTTGTGCGATTGAGCAAGCGAGAAGTTGGAAAAAAAAAAAGAATTAATGAAATGGGGTCGTTTTGACCTACAAACGAGATAAAATTATCGCATCGGATAAATGATATCCCCATAATTTAATTAAAATATAAAAAATATTCACATGTAACCATGGGTAATATTTTAATATAAAAAAAGGTATCAATTCACAAGTAAATTGAACATTTATATGTAAACTACACATAATTCAACAAAGTAGAGTTGCTAAAATACAAATGTATGTGACAGACATACTTCTATTTTTCTTGAACTCAAAACAACATCGTTCCATGCTCAATAAGAAAAGGAGAACAAATCTACAATCAAACTACATCGTTCCATGCTCAATAAGAAAAGGAGAACAAATCTACAATCAAACTTGGTTGCCCTATCTAAGAAAAGGAGATACTACTGGTTTACTATTTCACCAATTTGCCTGGCCAATTCGGGTCGGGTTTTGATACCATGTTCCAAACTAATCACTTTTATAGTTGAATTGATCAGGTGATCGATCATTGAAGAGGCTCAAGTGTGAGAGTAAGTCCATGAGCAGGCCTGAGAGAAAGCATGATTGAGGGTGAATGACGATAACGGGGTGAGAGTTTAAACCTAAACCTAGAAAGAAGAAGTGTTAACACAATCTTATACTCCATGAACGACAAGTTTCTCCCCACACACATTCTTCCTCCGAATCCAAAAGGCAAGTAACCCATCTTGTGCCTACACCCTCCATTAACGTCGTCCTTAAACCTCTCCGGCCTGAACTCGTCGGCGTCTTCACCCCATAGTTCCTGGTCGTGGTGCATTGCCACCACATCGATCCACATGTTGGTCCCATTAGGCACTGTTACGTTGTCCAATTTAATGTCTTCCCTGGCTTGCCTTTGCACGTTTGGTGCAGGTGGGTATAATCTCAGAACTTCATTCATCACCCACTTCATCTGCAAATTAATTTATAAAAAAAGTATTGTGAATATGAAGAAATTATATATATAGACTTAGGATAATCGATTTCAATTAGAATTGTTCTCCCATATATATTATGTTTTGGTTAAATTCATATCTGTTGTGTTGTGTGGCTGCTTCTATACGTGTTTATATTTATTTATCAGACATTTGGCTGCGTGGTCTTGGCTCTAATATCAAAAAATGAAATAAAGTTAGTGAACGTACAAATCTAGATGTCGCAAAATTAATTAATTAGTAAAGGCTTAAAAGCCACACCGCGTTTTCTCTATAATCTATTATTTTCCTTCCAAAAAGAATATTTGCCTTTTGTGGCTGAAGCTGCGCACGTGGATGCTTTGTCTTGTCACGTGGACTATTCAAGTTATTGTTTTTTTAATTATTTTTGTATGGTTTTATTCGTACCTTTCAATAGTCAACCACAACAGCCACAAAATGCTCACACACGTATCAATATTGTCAATAGGTCAATTCACAGACACACACATATATAAAAGCAGAATCATTCATACGGGTCCACTCTACTTAAAAGTAAATGAAACCATGTAGAACATGATCCAAAACAGCATGAGACAAGCTAAATTCCAAAGTTTTAAACTTTTCTTAATCTAGCATATCATTATTAATTATTATCATTATATTTGAAAAGGAATCAACACTACTACAAAAAAAAAAGTTCTTTTAACAACAATGTCTTAACATCTGCTTTGCTTTTTTTTTTTTTTTAAAGTTAAAAAGGAGGCAGTGTCATTTTTAAAATTTCAAATTTTTATCTTTTAACGACTATTTCTATATAAAAGTTGTTAAAAGCTTAACTATCAACTACTTTTTTTTTTTTTTAATAACCAGGTAGTTGGCATTGGTTAAGCTACTAAAGGCATTATGGACTTGTATTGAAAAAAATGTTGGATTAAATTGTTGATATTATCTTGAATTACTCCAATTAGTTTTGTTTAAATTAAGTTGTTGTTGAAATTTTTATATGTCTTACTTTTAGAGGGAAATGCTGCTGAAATTTTTAAAAAATGAGTAAGACATCCATTCCTTCACCCATATTCACACAAGCTTTTCCATACATGATCAAACATGAAATTTTAAAAAATGAAACCATGTAGACATGATCCAAACTTTTCTTAAGTATTTTGAAATTTTCAAACAAGCTAGCAAAAAGTTTGATTAGCAAGTTATTTTTTTCTTTATAACAACAGTTTAGATAAGTTGGGTCTTGGAGCTCACTAGGATTAGGGTATGCCTTTGGGCTCAAAGAGCCAATAAGATTTGAACTCATGACCTTATAGGACTCCTTACAGACTAACCTTTGTTATTTTAATTTATGTCTTAATTTAGTGGCCATTAATTCTTTGAACGTATGAGAAAATGACTGAAAATTAAAGAATCGAGCTCATTGTACGTACCTTTCTTAAACCTGCAAGCAAATTGACATCAACAAGTTCATTATCTCCCACAACTTCCTTAATCTCATCCCTGAGTTGATTTTGCCAATCTTCATGCGTAGCCAGAAGCAGCAAAGTCCAAGCTAAAGCAAGAGCAGTAGTTTCATGTCCCCCAAAGAAGAAAGTCTTGCACTCATCAACAAGTTCCCTCATGGTCAACTTATTCTCTTGCATCAATAAACCCAACAAATCTTGTTCATTCTTATAAGAGTGCCCCTTATTTTTCGACTCTTTTCGAGATTCGATTATGGACAACAAGAGAGAATCAATCTCTTTGCCCAGCTTCTTAGCCTCTAGGGTTTTCTCAACGTTCATGTAACTCCCAAAGGGAACACCCACATAACGATTAGTCTTAAACAGAGTCATTTGAAGAGCTCTTAGTTTATCAAAAACTTGCCTCGCCTTCTCATGATCTCTCATTCCGAAGCTTGTCCTCGCTATGATTTCGCCCGCCGTTGCGATAACTTCCCTTTCTACGTCTATCTCAGAATTCCCAGAATTTATCTGAGAACACCATCTTTCTATCATTTGATTCGTGGATCCCACCATCATGCACGTCATCGCCTGTTTTTTTTTTTTTTCCCCATAAAAATGAAAATAAACTAGATAATGAAAAATTGATAATAGACTTGATTTTGATAGATCATGCCTAGCTTAATTAAGGTATGGTGGTACAACCTATATATTTGCAAATCATGTATATATATTCTCTACCCTACCACTAAATGCCTTGTCTGCTGATAAAAGTCACATGCCTTTCAAAGTCGTAATCATTGGGTGAGTGTATTTTTTTTCATTAAAGCCCACCGCATGTTCAAAACCTAGAGTAAGTGTGAGAGAGAGAGAGAGACCTTGAGGTTAAGAGGAGAGAAGGCTGGGGCGATAATGTGACGATGACGAACCCAATCGTTGCCTTCGACCATAACAAGGCCACTTCCAAACATGGCGTCTCTATCATTTCTGAACACATTAGGCTTTCCCCATCTCTTTGCCAAAACCTTGGTTGACATATTCTTCAAGAATTCTGGCTCTGCTATGTACAAAAATGGCTCCGTCCCTAACCAGTACACAAACACTTTCCCTGCATATTATTATTGAAACCAAATACATTAATCATTAACTCATTTCTCAACAGTAAGTAACGTTAGTTATCTATCTCCACCAATCAATATGAAAGGTTCAATATATAAGATTCACCTTTACGAAGAAATTGAACTGTAAAGATATAATCACGAAAAAAGTATATATACAGTTGAAGGCGCCCTTACCGTGAAAATTCTGCCACCGAGCGAAGTAAGGGAAAACGGTGGAGTGAATATTATGGCTGGGTTTTGAGGATGGTGATGAAGAAGAAAAGTGATCATCTTCATCATCATCAGTAATAATAGTGTTTGTGGTATTCTGCTTTTTCATCTCTTTAATGTTTCCGAGAGGGAAACTTGGGGTTGGCCCTCCAAATCCACATCTTTTGAGTTTAAGATGTGTTAGGACAGGCTTCACCCACCATGAAAATGCAAGTTTCAGAACTAAACTCATAAAGCTGAACAAGACAAGACCCACAATCACCCTTATAATCTCCATATCGATCTCTCTCCCTATGAATTAAAGTGCAATTACTCTCTATCTCTATCTCTTTGTGTGAGGCTTTGGATTTCTGTAGTAATTACAAAGCTTAAATTCTGAGTGGAGGTTGTGATGAGGAAAGTTATAGGCGATTGGTATTTATAGGAGAAGACAAGCGTCGGATATTCCGTGGCCTTTGACTCAGCAATAGTACTGTAGCTTGGTTTAAACATTTTCTTTTCCGTCCCTTATTTTTTTATTTTTCTGTTTTCGGCCATAGATTCCGCGACTTGAGATTTCGGGACCCACATGTGGGCTGTTCTGTTATTTTTGTTTTGTTTTGTTTTATTTTTTTTTGAGCCAGCAAGTGCCGTCATCTTTTGCTCTTTTCATTTTGTCTTTATTGAATTTTGCTTTCTTTTTCAAAAAAAAAAGTATATATATTTTTTCTATAAATATAAAAATAAATTGCAAATATTTCTCTTGAGATTTTATAATTGTATATACAAGTCTCCTATTTTGAAGAAATTAAAACAGTGAATTTTATTAAAGAACCATAGGACAAAATTTATTTCAGTCTGTTCAGGTGTGGAACTAGATGTCCAGCCCAGATGGCTGGTGATTTGATCTTGGATTGAGTTGCTTGTGCCGGAATATCTAAGAGTAGAGATATCCCGGTGAGCGATGAATTACTGGACACAAGGCCTTTCGCCCAAGGGGGAGGGGGTATGTGTTCAGTGGGGGTTGTGATGTGTAGTACAGAATGTAAAGAGCTAGAGTTAGAACGTGTGCACCTTGATGTTCTTCCCTTGTATTTATAGGGTGTTTCACGGTATCTTAACTGCACAATCTATCATATCCCTGGATTATGGATATGATAGATTGCCCCATGATTGTAGGGGAACCCGGGATACTCGGCATCCCTCTACTGGGCCGTCCCCTGGCTGGACTGAGGTTCGGGCGTGCCTCTGCTGGGCCGCCCCCTAATTGGGCCGTGGGTCAGGTCCGTAACAGTTGCACCCCAGCTCGGTAGTTCAAGGTTTTGAGCTGCCGGGGTGTACTTCACTCTCCGGGCTAGGATGTGTCCTTGCCCCCGGGCCTGGGTATTCTGTCGGGTTACCTATCCGATGCGCGGATCCGAGGTGGCTGTCCGGTCTTCCGGACCCGAAATCGTTTCTCAAAGTTCGGCATCTCTGTTGGTGACTTTAGGGGCCCGAGGTGGCGCCGGGTGGTTTGCTTGGTTTCGAGGTCGAAAGCCCTTCCGACTTCGCCATCATGGCACCGAAACCTTCCGACTTCGCCATCATGACGCCCTGCCACCTGGCGTCTTTGGAATGGAGAGGATTTGCAATCGTCATTCCCTGCCGCCTTCGGTTTCCGTGCACATTTAGTGTGCGTGCTTTCCGAGGCACGTCACCCCGTTTTGCAGGTGAATTTCCGATTTTACCCTTAATTCCCCGGCGCCTCTTCGCGCCTCCTACCAATTCGAAGGTTTTTAATCTCGTTTTTCTTCATTTTCGTTTAACACCTTCGACCATTCTCTGATTTTTTTTCTCATTCTCCATCTTCTCCGAAGAACTGGGATTTCTGCTTCCGGCGGCTCTCAAGCTTTCTCCTTCCGGCGATTGTCCTCTACTCGACCTTCTCTTATTCTGGTAAGTCATTTCTTCTGCTGTTTTCATCTTTTTACTGGATTTCTTGCTTCTTCGCTTAGTTCAGTTGGTTTTGGTACGAACCCAATATGCTTGTGGTTTGTCGAGGTTTCTGGGTAGGCTTTAGATTGTTAGGTTAGGCTTGCTTACTCTGCCTATAACCACATGCCTTCATTCCCAGAGGGGTCATCGCTTTTTTCCTTATTGCCATTTCCTGTTTCTTTAGGTTTGCATCCTTTGGTGACAATGAATAGGACTAATCAACCTTCGACTTCAAGTCATGACCTAACCTCTGAAGAGGAGGAAGCCCTTCGTGTTCGTTACCCTCGAATGAGCCATTGGCTACTGGGTACTCCTCTGTCCGAGGAGCAAAGGCTGGCCTCCTTCCCCGGGTGGCGGCTCGGGTAGCACGGGTAGGAGGGCCGTTGGAGGGTCTCGTCCCCGTTAGACCTTTTCCCGAAGGTCGGAGAGATGTCGAGGCACTTGTCCGCACATGACCCATCGCCTTTATAACCCTCTTGTTCGCCCTAGGTTGGCTCCTATGCCGGAGGGATATGCCGGCCCTTGTTGGAATTGTATAGAATCAAGTTCATACTACGTCACCAGAGGCGAAGATTCTAGGGCCGACGTCATTCTAGGCTCTTGCCGTCATAGGTCGGCCTTTGTCCCAGCCTCGGGTTCTGGGGGCCGTCTTGCTACCAGTCCACCCATCTCTTCTTTTCGACCGGCTGTTACTTCTGTGTCAGGTGCCCTCGCTTCTACTGACTTTAGTATTTTTTGTTTTTTGTATAGGTAAATGGAGTCATCGTCTTTGCCAGGTAATGCCCCCTCGGAAGCTGGGAGGTCGGATTCCTCTATCATTTCCCAAGATCTTATGGAGAGGTTCTCCTGGGTGACTCGGGATGTGTTGGCGACCCATTCCCTGATGACCGTACAGGCCTTCCGCCAGATGAACCTATCGGCTATGGAAGGCTGTTACTTTTGCCCCCCGGGTGGGAATGAGCCCGTCTGTGCTTCGAGGGCTGAGGGTTTTACCAACTTCTTTTTCTTTTACAAAGCTTATATGACCCGGCTCGGTGTTCGCTTCCCGTTCACTGAGTTTCAAATGTCCTATCTCAACCATCTTCATCTAGCCCCTTCTCAGCTTCATCCCAACGGGTGGGCCTATATAGTTGCTTTTGAGCAGCTATGTCGGTCTTTCTCGGTCCCTATTCCGTGCACTACCACCTTATTCTTCTTCTTTTCTCGTCCTTTTACTCCCGGTGCGGTAAGGAGCTGGAGCGCTAAAGGGGCTTACCTCTCTCCGAGGTGATCCCGACAAAAAACTCCTGACGGCCTTCTCTGAATCGTTTAAGCACTTCAAAGACGGCTACTTTAAGGTGGTGGCTAAAGCCGGCCAACAGCCGTGGTTCTTGAGGGGGGCCGAGGAGGACGATGTGGAGTGGAGGTTCCCCCTTTACTGGACCGATGATCATCATAAGTTGACCGCCTCCTATCAAGTAGAGTCCGATGACCTTCCAGTTGACGAGGTCCTGTCGATTGACCGCCTGGTATCCTGGGCCAAATCTTGTGGTGCCCATTTTTTATTAACGGAGCCGGCTCTAAGCCGGGATACATAATTTGTATGCATCTCGAGGTTCTTTTATTATAATGCTTACATCTTGTTTTACTTTGTTACTAATTCAATTGCTTGCTTTTGCAGCTCAACCGATGGCGGAACTGCCACGGTATCTTACGCTCGTGACGCCTGCCCCCGATGCTCAGCCTAAAAAGAATTCCCGCAAGCGTCTGTCCTCGGAGGCTCAGAAAGGGCCGTCCTCGGAGGAAAACTAAGCCAAGATGGCTAAGAAAGCCAAGGCGCCGTCCCCTATTCGGACGTCTTCGTCACCTGGGGGTGAGCCTGCACGACCACCTGCCGCCTCTCTATCAAAGGGTAAGGAGGTTTCCGAGGGTCCGTCGTCTCCTCAGGGTACTCCTGTCCCTCCTCTCGTCCTGAAAATCAACCGAGGTCTAGCTTGGGAGAAGGGGCCTAAGGCTGGAGAGCTTGAGGTTGCCTTCCTGCCACCTCGTCAATTTATGAATGCCCTACCACTGGCTGATATTGACGAGGCTGTGGTTCACGATATCCAGACACGCCTCTGCCAGGGTGTTGGTTTGGCCCAAGCGTATTTGCACTTGAAGGCCAAATATGTGAACAAGTTTGCCGAGGCTCGCTAGCTGCGGAAGGAAAAGGACGAGATGGTGAGGTTCAAGGAGAAGGCTGAAGAGGACCTCGAGGTTGCGAGGGCGAGTGCTGGGAAAGCGACCGAGGAGCTTCTCCTTACCAAAGAAGCTTTGGACAAGACTTCCTCGGACTATGTGGCTCTTCAAAAGGCTTACTCCACAGGCATAGATTCCCTCAAGTCCCTTCAACTTCAGCGGGCGGATCAGTGCTCCGAGCTCGAGCGGACTAAGGCTGTCCTTTCTGAGGAGAAGCAAGCCCGCCTTACCGCCGAAGAGATTGTGAGGGAGGCCGCGGCCGACTGCTTTAAAATGGCCCTAGCCCAAATCCGCTATCTCAATCCCGAGTTGGAGCTGAAGACGGATGGGTATGATCACCGGGCATATGTGAAGGACAGGGTCTTCCATCCGGCCCCTCTCTCCTGCGGATGACTCTGACTCCCTGTTTGAGGAGGATCAAGACGGGGAAGGGGAAGATCAGGGTGCCGAAGGAGCCGATGGTGGAGGAGAAGGGAGCTCCAAGTCTGTTCCGGATGCCGAGGTGGCTATCCCTAGCGCTGAGGTGGTGGCTTCAGGAGATAACACTTCCTCCGTTTAATTATTGTAGCTTTATACTTTTTGTACCGGTGGTTTGTACCGTGTTGACTTTGTAGTCTTGTAAAATTGCTACTTTAATTAATTGTATATAAACTTGATTTCAACCAATCAGTTTGTTTTGTCAACTTTATTATAGTTAACAATTTGTTTTTTATGGCCGGGCCAGGGTCTTTATATGCGCAGTATCTGCTAAGTGTTACTTCCGATAGGTTGACTTCGGGAATAGGGGGAGGGGAGTAAACCCGGGCTACCAAGATCCGGATATGGCTGTCCGGGGTTGTTTTTCCAAAATAGGGGCAAAATGTTAGATGCGTAATCGTGGTGTAAAAACGCGCGATTGTACATGTTGGCCTGATCGGGACCTGCGTGACAATTCACTTCCCTATTTAGGAGCATTTTTTCGATGCATCTATTTTATAATAGAGATAGTGTTTTTACCATCTCGCGACCGAGGCGTGGCAGCCCGGGTGTATTCCCTTCTGTTGAGATTTTCATTTGACCGCGGCTTCTTATGCCTCTGTGATAACTTATTTAATCAAACGTATTTGACCGCGGCTTCTATGCCTCGGTGACAATTTATTTAACCAAAAGTATAGCATAATTGGTGCATCCACTGGGGAGTCTTAAATAAGAATGCTTGAAAGAAACAATGCGTGCTGTCTTTCAGCGAAATATGAAACTGAAATTGAAAATACTAAACCAATTGAAAAAGCATAAAAAATGAATGCGCCCGTCGGTCCTATCTTAGCAGGTGGACTGAGGTCTAACTGTAATAGATTCTCAGTTTGTCGGCATTTCAAGTCCTTTTGACCGGCTTTCGCCTGTGGTCTCCGTAACGTAGGCGCCTTTTCCAGTTTTTCCTTTATGCAGTAAGGACCCTCCCAGTTTGCCGCTAGCTTGCCATCTCTGGCGTTCTTGTTCCCTATGCCAGCGCGTCGGAGCACCAGGTTTCCCCGGTTGAAGGAACGAGGGTTCACCTTTCGGTTGTACTTCGCTGCGATGAGCTGCTTGGCAGTTAGGTCCCGGCAGTACACCACGATTCGTGCCTTGTCAATGAGGTCTAACTCTGTCATCAAGGCGTCACTGTTCGAGTCTTCTCCTTTCCTGCTAGCTTTCATTTTCCTCCATGTCGGTTGGCCTATCTCGACCGGGATCATAGCCTCGCATCCGTATGTTAAATGAAATGGAGTTTCCTGAGTGGAGGTTTGGACGCTAGTCCTATATCCCCACAAAACACTGTAAAGTTGCTCGACCCAGGAAGAATCGGCATCCTCCATACGTCTTCTTAATCCGTCAACAATGACTTTGTTGGCGGCCTCGGCCTGCCCATTGGATTGAGGGTGTTCGACAGATGCAAAGTGATGGATGATGTCGAGGTCCAACATCTTACTCTGAAACCCTTTGTCAACGAATTGAGTCCCGTTATCCGTAATTATCTAGGCTGGGATCCCGAACCGAGAGACGATACTATGCTGAAAGAATTGTTGAATGCGGGCCGAGGTGATTATGGTCAACGGCTCGCTTCTATCCATTTGGGAAAGTAGTCGACGGCAACAATGAGATACCTTAACTGTCCTGGGGCTGTTTTGAATGGTCCGAGAAGATTCATCCCCCATTTGTAGAAAGGCCAGGGGGCCGTAATGCTTTTCAGCTCTAATGGGGAACGCCAGAGGATGTTGGCATGTTTCTGACAACTGTCACACCTTCTTACTGTTTCCATAGGGTCGGCCGCCATCGTCGGCTAGAAGTACCCGGCTCTAAGTGCTTTCCGAGCTAAGGATTTTCCCCCCATATGCTGACCGTTGATGCCTTCATGTATCTCGGCGAGAACGTACCTGGCCTCGGTCGCATTCAAGCATCTCATCATGGGAGAGTGTAATCCTTTCCTATATAATTGATCGTCCACCATAGTGTACATGGTGACTTGTCGGATCAACTTTCTAGCTTCCGTCTTGTCGACGGGTATAATTCCTCTTTCCAGATAGTCCTCGATTGGTTTTCTCCAGTCTGAGGCTGATGATATGGACATGACACAACTTGGTTTGTCCAGATTTTGTTGGACGACGGTTCGGTAATTTCCCAGACCTTTGGTGCCGCCGCCTTTGATAGTATGTCAGCCCTGGTATTCTCCTCCCGAGGGATGTGAGTGACTGTTACCTCTTCAAACTCAGCTATCATGTCCTTGGCTTTGTTCAAGTACTTTGCCAACAACGGGCCTTTTGATTGATATGAGCCCTGTATCTGAGCCGCTACGAGCTGGGAGTCGGTCAGGATTCTGACTTTCTGTGCCCCATGCTCCTTTACTTGTTCGAGGCCTGCCAGTACTGCCTCGTACTCTGCCTGGTTGTTAGATATCGGAAATTTGAGGTGGAGAGAGTGTTCGACGGCAATTCCGTCTGGATTTTCAATTATTATTCCAGCTCCACTCCCCTTTGCATTTGAGGATCCATCGACGTACACCGTCCATTCTTTGAGGCCGACCTCCCTTTCAGCGTGGGATGGGGTAAGTTCCCTTACGAAGTCGGCCAAGGCTTGCGACTTTATCGCATGTCGGGCTTCGTAGGAAATGTCAAATTCAGATAACTCTATGGCCCAGCTTGTCATTCGCCCGACCAAGTCTGGCTTGTGTAGAACTTTCCGGATTGGCTGACTGGTATGTACCATGACTTTGTGCCCCTGGAAATATGGGCGTAGGCGTCTTGCTGCCATCAACAAAGTGAATGCTACCTTCTCCAACTTTTGATATCTGAGTTCCGAGGTCTGCAATGCCTTGCTTACAAAGTAGATCGGTACCTGTCCGGCTTGGGTTTCACGAACCAGAGCGGCGCTTATGGCCTCTTCGCCTACGGACAAGATGGAAAACCGTCTCTACCGAGTCGGGCTTGGATAGGATCGGCGGGGTTGCCAGGCATTGCTTGATCTTTGCGAATGCGGACTCACATTCCGGGTTCCATTCGCCTCGTGTCTCCTTCTTCAGTAGTTTGAAGAAAGGTAACGCGTTTTCAGCCGACTTAGGTAGGAACCTTGTCATTTTCGCCAATCTCCCGGTTAGTTGTTGTACTTCCTTTTTGTTGGTCGGTGCTTTCATCTCCAACACCGCTTTACACTTGTCAGGGTTTGCTTCAATTCCTTGGTGTGTCAGCATAAACCCGAGGAACTTCCATGCCGGGACTCCAAATGCACATTTTGCCGGATTTAGCCTTATTCGGTGGTTCTGTAACTTTTCGAACGTCTATTCGAGGTCTCGGATGTGGTCTCCCGGCTTCATCGACTTGACGATCATATCGTCAATGTACACTTCTATATTTCGACCGAGCTGGTCTTCAAAGACTTTGTTCATCATCCGTTGGTAGGTGGCCCCAGCATTTTTCAATCCGAACGGCATGACATTATAGCAATAATTAGCCTTGTCGGTTATGAAGGTCGTCCCTTCTTGATCTTCCGGATGTATCGCTATTTGATTGTATCCGGAGTAAGCATCCATGAAGGATAATAGTTGAAATCTGGATGAGTTGTCGACCAACTGATCGATGCTCGGCATCGGGTAAGAGTCTTTAGGGCAGGCTCTATTTAAATTGGTGTAATCTATACATACTCTCCAATTCCCGTTAGGCTTTATGACCATGACCGTATTAGATAGCCATGTGGTGTATTGTATTTCCCGGATGAATCCAGCCTCTAATAATTCCTTCACATGCTTTTCTAAGGCGTTCTGCCTGTCGGTCCCCTGTTTTCGTCTCTTCTGTGATACCGGGGTCGATCCCGGTTTAATTGCCAACTTGTGACAGCAGAAGGTGGGGTCTATTCCGAGTACTTCCGAGGCCCTCCATGCGAATAAGTCTCGGTTCGCTTTTAGGAACTCGCTTAATGTCTCTTTGAGCTCTAGGGTCATTGCGCCTCCTATCTTTGTGACTTGGGTCGGATCTTCCCCCAGGATTAAATCTTCCAACTCCCCTTCTGGCTCGGGTCTTGGATGTTCAGGTTCCTCGTCCCTTATGTCCAATTCCACCACACTGACGGGTCGGCCCTGTTGTTTGCCTTTTTCCCTGCCCGAGGTTCTTTCAACACTTTAATCCTGGGATGATGATGCCTTCTCGGTCTCGTTCTCCCGCATAGTTTCGTAGTAACATTGCCGAGATTCTTTTTGGTCCCCGGTTATGGTGATTACCTGGTTTTTTGAGCTAACCATTTTTAACTTTTGATGCTTGGTGGACACCATCATATCCCAGATGTGGATAGTTGGTCTGCCCAATATCATATTGTACGGAGAGGGGAAGTCGGCCACGATGAATCTTACCCTCTCGGCTTTGAAGGCTTCTTTAGTTCCCAACGTCAGCTTTAGGTCGATATACCCCTTTGGCCTGGATTGTTCCCCGTTAAAGCCCACAAGTGTTGTCTTGCATGGACGCAGGTCTTCCTTATCCAAGTTCATCCTTTTAAAGGCGTCCCACATAATAATATCCGTTGAACTCCCCGAGTCAACGAAAATCCTTTTCACAAGGTAGTTTGCCAGGATCCCGGTAATTACCAATCCATCTTGGTGTCCCGACACAACGTCTTTTAGGTCTTCAGAGGTGAACTGTAATGATGGAGGTTTCGGTCGGCCATGGTCATCTTTGAACTTGGGGGGGTTCTTACTGATAGTACCTCCCTCAAGTATTTCTTTCTTTGACTTGCGATGTCTCCTCCTCCACCCATGCCACCACTGATTACATTGCACCTGTGGTTCATGTCTATTTCCGGGAACTGCTCGTCATCAGAAGACGACTTTCATCCTATTCCATCAACCTTACAATCGTGTGGGGTCAGACTCGGACTTCGACCTCCTTGTTTCCTTTTGTTGTTCTTCCGACCCTGTGTTTTTATCAGGTATTGGCGCAACTTACTCTCTCGGATGAATTTTTCAATTACGTCCCTGAGTTCGTAGCATTGATCCGTAGTGTGCCCCGGTCCATCGTGGAAGTCACAGAACTTTGAATGATCCGTGGTGGGCCGAAACCGTGTGGGCCAAGGTCTGTCAACCTTTTTCATCTCTGTGAAGGCCACTTCTTTCCATAACTGGCCTCACGAAACGTTGAGCGGAGTGTATCTCTCATACCTCGGCTTCTTTTCTGACTTGTCGGTTTTTGGCCTGCTATCCCGATTTTGACTGCGGGAGTCTTCCCTACGACCACCCGGCTGATTCTTATTCCGGGGTTGTGTACGTCTTCGTTTATCATCGCCATTAGTATTGGCGATCTCCATCTGCTCCACTTCCAAATACTGCTTCGCTCGAGTGTTAAACTCAGTGAGACTGTATACCCGGTTCTTGAAGATAGAATTTGCTAGCCGGGAAGAAGGATCCAACCCGTCGAACTATACTGAGATTTGGGTTGTTTCCGGCTAGTTGAGAAATTCAATTCGAATTTTCGCCCGAGGTCTTGAAAATCATGGATGGACCTCCTTGGCAGTGTGTGGAGCCAAATTTGAGCTGGTCCGATCAATGTGGCCGCGAAAAGCCGACTAATGACCGAGCCTTTGATTTGCGTTACGAACATGAGTAGTTCGAAGGTGTCGAGATGGGCCCTCGGGTCGAACAGGCCATCATATTTCGGTAAGGAGGACAGCTCAAATTTGCTAGGGTATGGAGCATTCTCGATTTCTTCCGAGAAAGGGCTGCTGTTGTGGCCCGCTATGTATTTCACGTGATATTCCCGGGGCGAGCCCTTTGGTCGGAGCGACCTTTCTCTGTCTCGGTCTTCGTCATCCGAGGTCTTTCCTAGAAAACGTTTCTTCTGAGCCGACGTGTGGTCTCGGACCTCCTCATGCTCGGAGTCCGTTTCTGGAGAGGTCATTTTCTATGCATACCGGCCATGCCTTGATTTTTTGGCTGGCCGAGGGCTTCCGTGTTTCTGAGATATCCTTACTTTCCTTCTCTTCATACCCAGGTCCTGTTCGTGTTCTGACGCTTTAGCTTGCCGGAATCTTCCTGGCGCTGGAGGTTATTTCGCTTCTCCGTACTCTCCATCCTCCTCAGAATTGATTCCTGCGTCTTCTGGAGGAGAAGGAGGTCTGGGTTTGGTATGTCGTTGCTTTTATCTCTCAGCGAAGGAGACGAGGCTGTGTCTGATACACTGTTCCCATTCTTTCTATCATTGTTTTTGGGGATACCCTCAGGCCGGGGAGGTCCTTCAATCTGTTGTTGCCGACTGGTCTCAGCCTGCGAACGCGATGGACTTTCACGGTGAGGGTTCCGACTGCTGCTTCTGGTAGTCGCCATTGTTGGTCACGGGGATCGAAGTTTACAGTCCCCACGGTCGGCGACAATGTTCCGGTGTGGAACCAGATGTCCAGTCCAGATGGCTGGTGATTTGATCTTGGATTGAGTTGCTTGTGCCAGAATATCTAAGAGTAGAGATATCCCGATGAGCGATGAATCACTGGACACAAGGCCTTTCGCCCAAGGGGGAGGGGGTATGTGTTCAGTGGGGGTTGTGCTGTGTAGTACAGAATGTAAAGAGCTAGAGTTAGAACGTGTGCACCTTGGTGTTCTCCCCTTGTATTTATAGGGTGTTTCATGGTATCTTAACTGCACAATCTATCATATCCCTGGATTATGGATATGATAGATTGCCCCATGATTGTAGGGGAACCCGGGATACTCGGCATCCTCTCTCGGGCCGTCCCGGCCGGGCCGAGGTTCGGACGTGCCTCTGCTGGGCCGCCCCCTAATTGGGCCGTGGGTCAGGTCCGTAACACAGTCAATGACCAAAACATTATGAAGTTCCAGTCACATGAGGTTTTATAAATGTATACTGCAGACACTTGTTTATTATTATGCTCTTTAAGAATAAGTATGCAACTTTTTATGAACAAGTAGAATCCTCCTATGAACAACACATTAATTTCTGATGGTCAGAGCTCCAATCGATCGGTTATACTGGAGCTTCAACTAGTCAAGCGTGCCAAGCGAAATGGTCGTTAGAGCTTTGGTGATGATCAAATATTGTTTTTAAAAAATGAAGCAAGGGGCATATATTGTATTTTTATCTACCCAACTTATTTCTATTTGAAAATAAAACGTTCCAATATTTTTCTTGTAAAAATAAAAAAAGGCTTATTTCTTTTGTGTTAGATCTCCTTTTCATTTCTATACATAATATAAAAATATTAAAAGACTATATTATTCATAAATTATAGTATGTACAATCCATTCATCAGATTTCGTAAAATATGAACTATACTAGTTTGTTTAAAAATAGCAGTAATAATACATATTTAGCTCTTAACTATATACAAAGTTAAAAAAGCCTATATGATTTCAATCATTTAAAACTAATACCGTTAATATCAAATGCTGATTTTTATAACGATTATTGTGTTTTTGAGAATTAAAGTTAATATGTCAACATTTTAAAAGAATTTTCCAATATTTAAAATTATAATATTAGTATTTTTTTATTAATAATATTATGGTAAATGATTGAAAAGACACTTTATAAAATTAATGAACCAAGATGAAACATTACTTAAATTTAAAGGATTAAATTATTAACTTTTTAAAAATATGTGTAGCCCTATTTCACATGAATTAATTTTTTTTAAAAAAAATCACATAATTGTAGCAAAATTCAGACAAGTTTTCTTACAGTTTCTACATAGAAAACTGGTTGTAATTTTTTAAAATATAAGGAATATTTATATAATTTTCTTACCAGAAAGATTTATATAATTTGAAACTGTCTGGTGTGTTTTTTTTTTTTACTATTTTGTAATAGTCGGACACTAAACTAATGGGGATTAGACTTTTTCGTGGTCTTTTATTAGGAATTGCGGCTGCACGTTAAAGGGGTGTGGAATCGACCAGACCAAATCCGCCACACCATCGTCCAAAAACTAAAAACTAAAAACAAAAAACAAAAAAATCAGCTGCACCGCCCGGTTCTGTCATTCTCTGCGGTAAGTATCTCGTATATTAGAACCCTGTTACTTCATATAAGGGTTGCGACCTCTCATACTTCACATCTACCGGAGGTGGATGCTTAATAGAAGACATTTTAATTTAATTTAATTAAAAAATTAGTTAAATTAATTAATATGATATATTTTTTAAAATGCTAAAGTATACATTTGGTCTTTCATATTTGTCTCTGGTATCATTTTAGTTCTTTAAGTTTATAAAGTAAACGTTTGCTTCCTTAATGTTAATATCATTAGTTTGACTTAACGGAAAATACTGACTCTACACTTTTAAGATATGACTGTGTAATTAAATGTTGATCAAGACGCTTATATATTAGTATTATATGACTGTGTAATTAAATGTTGATCAAGCGCTTATATGTTAGTATTTTAATAAATTAATATTTTAAGTCCTATTAATTGAAAAATACTTAATCTTCTTCAACCCAAAAAAAGAAAAATCTTCACAAACTGTGAAAAACCGTAAAAAGCAGTCTTACGGGTTTTCACAGTTTGTAAAGATTAATTTTTTTTTGTTAAAAAAGACTAAATATTTTTCAATTAATAATATTTAAAATATTAATTTATTAAAATACTAAATATAAGTATGTTTGGTTAGCATTTAATTGTACAGTCATTGCTTAAAATTGTTGAGTCAATATTTTCCGTTAAGTCAGACTAACAGTGTTAACATTAAGGGACCAAACGTGCACTTTACAAATTTAAGGAACTAAAATGATACCAAAGGCAAAAATGAAAGACTAAACATATATTTTAGCCTTTTAAAAACATTATAGTTATCTTCTTTAATTCTTTCTTGTCTCTCGTCTTTGATTTTATTGAGGGAGCATCAATAAAGGTAAAGTAGGAAAATATTGACAAATATGAAAATTTTATCTTATATTTAGGACCAATATCAACTCTTGAAATATATCTTATATTAAAAACAAAGGAGTATTAAATAGGGTTTAGTATTTTTCTAAAGTAATTTGTGGTGCATTCAGCTGAAATATTTTTCTAAATACATTTAGTATCTTAAAGTATTTTGTGATTCCTCCAACATCCTAAAGTATTTTTTATAGGGTGAGTCCAACACTCTAAAGTTGCCACTAAAAAATACTTTCCCTGTTAGATACACCTTCACTTAAAGGATCTTTTGAGAGTTCATGATGAGATTTAAACTACTCCTTAAAAAAAAAAAACTTCATGGGCAAATTTTCTTTTTAAAAGAATAAAGATTTTAAGGGAAAAAATTGCATCATAAAATACCTTAGGGTGCTGAACGCACTTAAAAAATACGTTATGGTGTTTGACCCATAACAAATTACTTTAGGACGCTAAAAAGGATTTTGGATGCACCATAACCCTCCTATTGAAGAACGCTATAAAGACACTTATGTAAGAAACAAGTAACCTAACAAATTCTAAATCTAAATAAAGGGCAGTGCTCATGTTATTTAATTTGCCATGACCTTTAAAAAGTTTACAATTCGAAAATCAACAAAATAGCCATAGAACGTTTAGGCTTTGATACAAAAAATGTAACACCTCAAATTAAATCAACAAAAAATGTAACCAAAGTATTTTAAATATTGTCAATAAGGATACTCAACATCCAAAATATCAAAATAAAAATTTAGTTCAGCTAAATCCCACATCATAGTGTCAAATTCAATCCCTAAAATTATCAATAAATAAAATGAAATATGAAAGTTTGAGGGTCATGGCAAAATGAAACGACTCAACATGAGCTCTATGAGCATAAACAATCCTTCAATGCTCACTTCATAGGTGTCTTCCCTTGCTCCCTACTAGAATAATCACCTGAAAAATTGTTTATATAAAGGGTGAAATTTCACGTCTTAGTAACTACTAAATGTTTCTATCTTAGTAAACAAACCACATATGATAAAAAGAATGAGATGGTTATGTATATATTTGCATGTACCATAATCCTCATCTAAAACAACTTTAAATTAATTCATCATTATGTCAATCTGTATTTTCATTACATCATATACTATACAATTATGCAGTATGCAATATGTAACCTCTCTTATATCACCATCCATCATTATACCCCTGACTCGAGCCAAAGACTAACACATAGTCCAATAGAAAACCTACCCATTTGACTGGATTAATTCAAGCTCTTAAGTTCTTAAGATACACCTAGCCAAAGATGCAGAGGTTAATTTTGGACTATGGCTCCCCTCCTTAAAAGAACACAACTAAGGAGGTGTCATATATCCTACAGTTCCAATACAATCCTGGCCAAAAGAAGACATGGAAGAAAGGGCTCTGATAAGTGTCAACTACTGTGCACCGAGTGATGACATACCACGTGGTAAAAGATATCAACATACAAGTTTCTCCTTACTCCAACCCATCACAAATGTAACTGCTATGATAGATGTATTCAATCACCAATAATATAATTATAAGACGAGGGACAATAAATCATGCTTTCATCCATATAAAATATAAATTTACAATACATACACATATACAAATAATTCAGTCCATACATTTTTAATAAAATATAGTTATTCACAATCATACACAATTCACATGCATATAGAAGAATATTCAGAGTTACCTATTATTCCTAGCGTACAGATAATCACACAAGTGCTACTCCAAAACTTTTAATGAGAGTCTACAAAATCACACACATAAATTTCTATTAATATATTACTCAAAAGCATTATATATATACTCTAGTTCTATACCAAAGTCTTCAACTACCCTCTATAATTAAATTTCCAACGAGTTTGATGACATGTATATTTTAGAAACCTCAAGCCTGGGGTGAAATAGGAAGAACAGGAAATAAGTTTCAACATATAGGTTTCTGCTACACAATAAAGGAAAATATCGTGACAGCAATTTAAAAATATGTATAATAATGAAATATACACGTACACAGTAGAAAAATGGGCTTGAAGAGACAATAAAATACACGCCAACATTGACCAGGAAGATGTTGGATAAGGATAATTTTATAGATATACGTACGGTTGACAGGACACAACAACATTCATTGAAGAAAGGAGAGAAACCATCATGAAAAATGGTGTTGAAGAGACATTAGGCTAGAGTTTAAGATGAAGAAAGAGGAAATGCACCTGTGCGATTGTGAGAGTGAACCAACGCTAAGTGTATGGTAGGTGGGAGAAGAAAATGGGGTTTTATAAGGGTAGGGTTGGGGTTTCACCCCTCTTATAAAAAAAATTATTATTATTTTTTAAAATATAATATTTATTTATTCTTTTTCTCTCTTCTATTTTTTTTAATATTTAGATATAGATTAGATTATTTCATGAAAATATTTCCCCTACATATTTTATTTTCCATATTATTCTTATCAAAATCATTTATCATTGTTAATTAATCAACTTTAATATTATTATTTTTATAGTAATATATTTATTATTATTGTTGTTGTTGTTGTTATTGCTGCTTTTACCTCCTAAACCACAATTGACTCTATAAGTCCCAAAAATCAAGGTTGTTACACTTTCGGTGTCTCCAATTCAAAATTGGGACGCCTAAAGTGTCCCACATATATGCTCCGCCCTCCTCCCTCGTTTATCAGACAGTCGCGAGACGTCTTCCCTCACCACCATTTTCCCTCCTTTCTCACCCTGTCGAACCTCCGTCTTTCCTCTTCTCCCATCGTCAAACCTTCATACTCCCTTCCTCTCCCATCGTTAGACCTCCATCTTCCCTTTTCTCCCATCGTCGGTGCTTCGTTGTCCCTTCATCTCAACTGTAGCTCATCCATGCTCCCTCCTCTCTCACTGTTGGAGCTCTGTACTCCCTCCCTCTCCCACAGGCAGACCTTCGTCCTCCTTCCCTCTTCCACCGTGGTTGCATCTTCGTCCCTTCCTCTCCATTGTAACTCCTCTGTCCTTCGTCGTCTCTCCCAACGCCTGTAACATCCCATTTTCAAAAGCAGTATATTTTTTTTTCATCAGAGTAGAGCATTGGAGCGATTGAGTAACTGATAATTGTATTCAAAATGCCGTAAGTCTGGCTGATTACAAAAGCGGTACAAAGTGACCGAGAGTTTTCAAAAATGGATAACAACGAGAAGAAAGTCTTTAGCCGGGTCTACGTGCGGCCGCTCGCCTTTCTCCTCGGTCCTCGGTTCCCGAACCGACGCTATGATAAGAGCGAGATCCAATTGCAATTTGGATCTCGTGTAACGGTTAACCTCATGCTTAAATACGACTACATATACACGGCACAAAGCAATCAATACAAAGTCCATAACGGATGTATGATTAAAAATACATAACCACGTATGTAAGATAATAACCACGTATGTAACATAACCACGTATGATACGGCAATAATAACCTCGTATGTGACATAACCACGTATGTGACATAACCGTGTATATAACATAACCACGTATGCTACAACAACAAACAGAACACAACAAACATATATAATCATACAATAACCATCAGAGTTAGTGTTACAGGACGTGAACGTACATACCTAACAACACATATACGCATATAATAAACATCAGAGTTAGTGTTACAAAGACGCGAACGTACATACCTAACAACACATATACGCATATAATAAACATCGAGTTAGTGTTACAAAGACGCGAACGTACATACCTAACAACACATATACGCATATAATAAACATCGAGTTAGTGTTACAAAGACGCGAACGTACATACCTAACAACACATATACGCATATAATAAACATCGAGTTAGTGTTACAAGACGCGAACGTACATACCTAACAACACATATACGCATATAATAAACATCGAGTTAGTGTTACAAAGACGCGAACGTACCTTTTTGGCGGTACAACGGAACTTTTACGGAAAAACGGTAAATTTCCGATACGGAAAAAAACGGCGGTGTGACGGCGGCACAACAGCGGCTCGACGGCGGTACGATTATCTCGATATCCTATAAGGATAATATTTATCAATATCTAGCAGCATAACAGGCATTTTAGGTACAAATTACCATTTTGCCCCCGAACCCCTAATCGGCGGAATTTCGCGTAGCCATTTGTTTTCGCTCTATCTCTCCGAATTTTGACAGATCTTTTCCCTCATCATATTTTCGAAATATATATCATATTTACCCCTAAATATGATATCTAGACTATCTTGAAAAATTAAAGATAAATCTAGCATTCCTACTATATCTACCGAAAGAACTACAGAAACTAAAGACCAGGGACCGAAGAACTTACCCGAGACTTTGCTCGACTTTCTCCGCAGCTTCTCTCTCTAACTTCTCTCTAAGAGGCAGATTTTTGGTGTGAGAAATGAAGAAGAGGAGCTTGGTATTTATAGAAGAGACGGATGGCGTAACGGTAAATAATTCGAACTTCGGTCTTGACGAATATGGACCGTAGGATCGCATTTTTGAGGACAAAACACTCTTGGCCATCCATGGTCAAGATCGAAATCTAAGAGCCCTAAAGTCAATGGATGAGTTGTCATCCATGATGGCTCTTGCTTTATGGCCTCCGCCCGATAAAGCCTACCGATCGGTGTCCGTTTCGCGCGATTTCGCGAAACTCAAAAATCCGGGCGTGTAACTTTGAAGATCTTTTCATCCTCTTTCATATTATCTATTTGGATCCTCTTTTTGATCATATCCAGGTATTCTCCGGTGCGTCGGAAGATATTCGGACAAACGCGTCCGGTTACGGAAATCGCTCCGATAGAACCAACTTCTGGACAACAATTCACTGAATCGTAAAACGTCCGGTTGTTGCCTAACTTAATCTCGTGTTTAAAAAGACGCAATTGTTTCTATAGGTTCTCACTTTGCCTATCTCGACTCTACTCTATCCGATCAACTTTTCGTCTTATTTGAAATCGGGTTTTCGGTTGCGGAAACAACGCTTGGTAAATTCTTTCTTCGTGTAAAAATTCACTTGTTCTTAATTTGATCAGTCTGAAAAGACTTTTACTCTCGGTTTACCTGTAGAATTTATTTCTAACCTTTCCCCCCCGCCTATGTTCGACTCACCGCATTATATTATTATTTTATTCAAAATGCCTTCACATTTATTTATTTTTTCTTTTATTTTTTATTTATTTTTCTAAGCATAAAATATTTTATTAATATTTTATTTTTTTATTTATTTAATAATTTCGAATTTCTCCAATTAAAAATAATTATTTAAATTATTTTTAATTCATTTACTTTATACCCTAATTATCCCATTAATTACCGGATTAGCCACTTACTAATTTTTGATAATTTTCTTAATTAGGATAAATCATTATCTCACAACTATTTTACTTACATCGGTATTTTATATCCCATGTAAAATATTAAAAATCATGGGGTCACTTATGATCCCAAAATAATACTTAATTTTTGCCTCATTATTTTTCAAGGAAATTATCCCAAAAATTCCTAAAATTAGAGACAACATACTTTCTAATTTTTAACAAATATTTAATTGCCTCCTGGGATTTATCATAATATTTTTAGGCCATTTAATGCCTCAAAAATACATTTTATGGATTTTAGCTCTTTATCTCTCCTAATTTCCATAGTAATTACCTTAGAAAATAAGATAATTATTACTTATTATTTGAAACCACATGTTCACCTATTTTCAATAGGTATTATCTATTGAAATATAATATTCCGAGATAAATAATTATCCGGTATTACATTTCTCCCCGTTAAACAAAATTTCGCCCTCGAAATTTGCTCTATACCCATTTAGACTTTGTACGAGACTAACCTTCGGACTAATCGCTCCGAAATTTTTCTCTATATGTTGGCCGCTTCGCTCGATGATCGAGAATTCGCTCAGGTTTGACCGTCAAGATCTTGTCATTTAGTACTTTGATATATAGTATTTCCCGTGGCACCCATATACCTCAGTCGACACCAGATATCAAAATGTCTCTATGGCGCCCATACACCATGGTAACACAAGATACCTTAAATGTTTCCATGGCGCCCATACACCATGACAACACAAGATACCTCCTACTCAATGACACGATCGCGGTCCGGTTGTAGTAACTAAGAGATAAGCATCGGAAACTAAAATTTTCGTGGCAAGTAAGATAACTACTTATCACACGGAAATTTATAGACACGCATTTCTAGGGGTTCCTTACTAAACATGTATCTTCACGATTTACCCCGTACTCGGTATAGTTTTAAAACTCAGGACTTCGCGTCTAACACAGAATTTCTCACTCATTTAAAAAACACAGGACTTCTCATCCATTAAAACACAGGATTCCTCATCCATTTTAAAAACACAGGACTTCTCGTCCATTTGAAAACAAAGGATTTCTCATCCATTTAAAAACACAGGACTTCTCGTCCATTAAAACAAAATTTTACGTTTTGCATAATCATGTAGTTTAGACAAATGCTAATGCCCGCATCATACAAAGTCTAAAGAAGATTCCCTTCTAAGAGAGATAGTACCTTGGACAAAACGTTAGATTAAAAAGACAATGATTAGTCTATCACAGACTTTATCACACTAATTCTACAAACGATCGGACACTCATTCTATTTTAGAATTTCGTTGATTCGGTCTACTCAGAAACGGGTACGGAATTTCGTATTGAGAGTTCCTCTACATGAGTCAAATACTGCATGTACTTATCCTTGTTGGTCTCGGAGTTTCATCCGGCGTGGCCTAGCTCCACATATAAGCTCTGCGCTAGGGTAATAGTCGTCCGGTAAACCGACGATTATCGAATTATCGAGTTATCGAGAGGCGATATCGAGTTATCGGAATTATCGGTCTCGATATCAAATATGAATATGGACGATGGATTTATCGATTTCGGGTTAGAATGATGCACCGACGAGAGGGTGGTACACCGGTTTAGAATGGTATACCGGTCCCAGACCGGTACACACGACTTAGGGCTATATCGTACTCATTTTCAAAACACGCTCAAAGTTTAAAAGGCCGATTTGAACATAACTCCGTTAACCAATGTAACGAATGGCGGATAAGTGTCTATCATGGGGACCTCACCAACTCTATGGCGACCGCGATTGGCCACACCCACATAGACTAGCCTTAACCGTCCTACCATACGTCCGTAATAACATAGTCATATCAATGCCAGGACTACTGCTCTGATACCAAAAATGTAACATCCCATTTTCAAAAGCAGTATATTTTTTTTTCATCAGAGTAGAGCATTGGAGCGATTGAGTAACTGATAATTGTATTCAAAATGCCGTAAGTCTGGCTGATTACAAAAGCGGTACAGTGACCGAGAGTTTTCAAAATGGATAACAACGAAGAAAGTCTTTAGCCGGGTCTCGTGCGCTCGTCGCCTTTCTCCTCGGTCCTCGGTTCTTCCGAACCGACGCTATGATAAGAGCGAGATCCAATTGCAATTTGGATCTCAAAGTAATGATTAACCTCATGCTTAAATACGACTACATATACACGACAAAGCAATCAATACAACAGTCCATAACAGATGTATGATTAAAAATACATAACCACGTATGTAAGATAATAACCACGTATGTAACATAACCACGTATGATACAAAGCAATAATAACCTCGTATGTGACATAACCACGTATGTGACATAACCGTGTATATAACATAACCACGTATGCTACAACAACAAACGAACACAACAAACATATATAATCATACAATAACCATCGAGTTAGTGTTAAGACGCGAACGTACATACCTAACAACACATATACGCATATAATAAACATCGAGTTAGTGTTACGACGCGAACGTACATACCTAACAACACATATACGCATATAATAAACATCGAGTTAGTGTTACAAAGACGCGAACGTACATACCTAACAACACATATACGCATATAATAAACATCGAGTTAGTGTTACAAAGACGCGAACGTACATACCTAACAACACATATACGCATATAATAAACATCGAGTTAGTGTTACAATGACGCGAACGTACATACCTAACAACACATATACGCATATAATAAACATCGAGTTAGTGTTACAAAGACGCGAACGTACCTTTTTGGCGGTACAACGGAACTTTACTTTAAAACGGTAAATTTCCGACAATGCGGGAAAAAACGACGGTGTGACGGCGGCACAACGGCGGCTCGACAAATGTACGATTATCTCAGATATCCTATAAGGATAATATTTATCAATATCTAGCAGCATAAAGGCATTTTAGGTACAAATTACCATTTTGCCCCGAACCCCTAATCGGCGGAATTTCGCCGGAGCTTGTTTTCGCTCTATCTCTCGAATTTTGACAGATCTTTTCCCTCATCATATTTTCGAAATATATATCATATTTACCCCTAAATATGATATCTAGACTATCTTGAAAAATTAAAGATAAATCTAGCATTCCTACTATATCTACCGAAAGAACTACCGAAACTAAAGACCGGGGACCGAAGAACTTACCCGAGACTTTGCTCGACTTTCTCCGCAGCTTCTCTCTCTAAATTCTCTCTAAGAGGCAGATTTTTGGTGTGAGAAATGAAGAAGAGGAGCTTGGTATTTATAGAAGAGACGGATGGCGAACGGTAAATAATTCGAACTTCGGTCTTGACGAATATGGACCGTAGGATCGCATTTTTGAGGACAAAACACTCTTGGCCATCCATGGTCAAGATCGAAATCTAAGAGCCCTAAAGTCAATGGATGAGTTGTCATCCATGATGGCTCTTGCTTTATGGCCTCCGACCGATAAAGCTACCGATCGGTGTCCGTTTCGCGCGATTTCGCGAAACTCAAAAATCCGGCGTGTAACTTTGAAGATCTTTTCATCCTCTTTCATATTATCTATTTGGATCCTCTTTTTGATCATATCCAGGTATTCTCCGGTGCGTCGGAAGATATTCGGACAAACGCGTCGATTACGGAAATCGCTCCGATAGAACCAACTTCGGACAACAATTCAGAATCGTAAAACGTCCGGTTGTTGCCTAACTTAATCTCGTGTTTAAAAAGACGCAATTGTTTCTATAGGTTCTCACTTTGCCTATCGACTCTACTCTATCGATCAACTTTTCGTCTTATTTGAAATCGGGGTTTTCGGTTGCGGAAACAACGCTTGGTAAATTCTTTCTTCGTGTAAAAATTCACTTGTTCTTAATTTGATCAGTCGAAAAGACTTTTACCTCTGGTTTTACCCGTAGAATTTATTTCTAACCTTTCCCCTAGCCCGCCTATGTTCGACTCACCGCATTATATTATTATTTTATTCAAAATGCCTTCACATTTATTTATTTTTTCTTTTTTTTTTATTTATTTTTCTAAGCATAAAATATTTTATTAATATTTTATTTTTTTATTTATTTAATAATTTCGAATTTCTCCAATTAAAAATAATTATTTAAATTATTTTTAATTCATTTACTTTATACCCTAATTATCCCATTAATTACCAGATTAGCCACTTACTAATTTTTGATAATTTTCTTAATTAGGATAAATCATTATCTCACAACTATTTTACTTACATCGGTATTTTATATCCCATGTAAAATATTAAAAATCATGGGGTCACTTATGATCCCAAAATAATACTTAATTTTTGCCTCATTATTTTTCAAGGGAAATTATCCCAAAAATTCCTAAAATTAGAGACAACATACTTTCTAATTTTTAACAAATATTTAATTGCCTCCTGGGATTTATCATAATATTTTTAGGCCATTTAATGCCTCAAAAATACATTTTATGGATTTTAGCTCTTTATCTCTCCTAATTTCCATAGTAATTACCTTAGAAAATAAGATAATTATTACTTATTATTTGAAACCACATGTTCACCTATTTTCAATAGGTATTATCTATTGAAATATAATATTCCGATAAATAATTATCCGGGTATTACACCGCCACTCCTCCTTCTCTCCCGCTCCTTCTACACCATCAGTCCTCCCTCCGCAAGTATAGTTTTTTTAAAAAAAAAATACAATATTTTGTATTTCTTGGAATAATTCTAATGTTATCTTTGTTTTTTTTTGGTTAGGCTTGAGTAGAGAAAATAAATTTCAAGCATCAGGATTTAAAGTTGAGGTAATTATAGTTAAATATTGTTGTTTTTATGTGCATTGAATTAGTTAAACTTTATAGTTTGAATGTTGATACTTAGAAGTCCATAATTTATAGTTTATGAGTGGGTTAAATACCAATTTTGCCACAGAAGTATTGGTAAGGTGGCACTCAGCACCCGGTAGTTTTTTTGGTATCAAAATTTCCTTGGAAGTTTGAAAAACGTAACATATTCGTCCATCCGTCACGGTAGCTCCGCGTAGACCGTTAAAATGACACATGGTTGTGAAACAGACACGTGGAGGCTAAGGTGGAATTGGTGTAGGGCAGATCATTCATCTCTCTCTCCTCCCTCTCACTTTCTCTGTATACGCAGCTTCACTGTGTCGCCAAAATTTCTCTCCCTCCTAGAATCATAGGGCAGCGGCTATAGGTGTCTACAAAACGCCTTCAGCCGCGGTCGATGCGCCACCCAGGAACTGCGGCGGCACCCCTCCAGCAAGATTTGTAGAGTTCATTCTCGGCAAAGACCAAGACTACTTCTAAGATTTCAGCCTCATCGACGGCTACAACCTGCTCCCGATCTCCATCACCCTATTCAAAGGATCTGGGAAAGGTGGTCTGCAGCTTCGATTTGGCTTCAATCTGGTGGTTAGGTTTCATCAATTTTCAGATCTGGACCATTTTCTCTCTTTTCCTTCTATGTTCTTTATTTGTCGACTTCCTCTTTCTTCTTTGGCAGTCTGATTTTTTAAAATTGATTATTGTACTTTGATTATTTTGATTTCATTCAAAGTATATCTTTAAAGGGGACAAGGAGTGTTCTCAGTGAAGACAGGCAAGCACTTTTCTTTCGGTGGAAAATGAAATCTGGGTATACCGTTTGTTTGTCGGGTTGTATGTCATATATTCATCTATCTATTCTCAGATCATTTGAATCTTCTCTTGTTATTTGGCAATCTGATGAATCTGGGATGTTTTTATTTGTTCTGTGTTGTTTATTCACTTGTGATGAATCTCAAACCCAAATTTTCAGGAGAATTATTAGGAATGGGTCTCAGGGTTTGGGGTTTTTTTTCAGTTGATTGTTGACGGATGTTGAGGATGATGAAGGTGAAAAGGTTCTTGCCATACTGATATTTTTTTCCATTGATTGTTAGGTGTTGGTGATTTTTGTTATATTCTTCATTATGTGGTTGTGGTTGTGATGTCTGAAGGGAACCAGTTGCAATGTCGGAAAATCTAGGGGTGTTGCTTTGATGAGAATGAGATTGATATCGGAGAGAAGGAGACTGGAGCTTGACTCTGCCTGTGTACCCAGAGAGAAAGCAAGAGGGAATAGAGAGAGAGATGAATGAGGTGCTGACATGGATTATTATGTACCATTTTGGTAGAGCCACGTCAGCATAATTAGGTCAACTATCTGTTGACTGTTAGAGTCTGTTAAGTCAGGGGAAATATGCTACGTTTTTCAGACTTCCAGGGAAAATTTGGTACCAAAAAAACTTCTGGGTGCTGAGTGCCCCTTTACTAATACTTCCATGGCAAAATTGGTATTTAACCCTTTATGAGTTAGACGACTTAGCTATATTTTTATATTTTGTATTGATTAAAGGGTTAAGCATCAATTTTGTTCCTGAAGTACACGTCTAGGAGCAATGTTGCCTTAGAAGTTTTTTTTTGGAGCAATGTTACCTCGAAAGTCTAAAAACGTAGCACTGTTGCCCCTTCGTTAACAACCCTAATGGTCATACGTTAGTTGACCCGATTATGCTGACGTGGATTTTCTACATGACATCTTTCTCACTTTTTTTTAGGTAAAGTAGCAAATTTGCCTCGGAAGTACACGCCCTGGAGCAATTTTGCCCTATATTTTTTTTTTGGTCTCAATGTTGCCCTAGAAGTCTAAAAATGTAGCAATGTTTCTCCTCTGTTAACAACCCTAATTAATTGTATTTGACACTTTTTGTAAGCTTTATTCTCTCAGTTATCTCTGCTTACAATGCACAAGAGGTTTGTTAATCATTCACGTAGATAATTCCGCAGGTGAGTGATTATTGTTTGGAAAAATTCGTTTGAACTGTCTGTGACGTACTCATTTGATCTTTTATTCAGACAAATTCATTCTTATTTTTTTTGTTTGATTTGTTCGAAACATATTTTCTAGAAAAATTCAGCAAACGAGTGATTATTGTTTGATTGGGGAATGCGGGATGGAGGAAGAAGGTGTAGGCTAAGTTTACTTTTTTTAAAAAAATTGTCACCCTACTCCCTCCTGTCATGATTATAATTATAAGATCGGGTTGAATTTTTTTTGAAGAAATTAAGAAAACTAAATAAGTTACTTAATCATACTACCTCCGGTCCTAATTATAAAACCAGATTGACGTTTTTTGGAGAGATTAAGGAAGCTAAATAAGTTATTTAAATCATATGATACGTTTTTAGACTTTCAGGGCAACATTGAGACAAAAAGAAACTTCCAAGGCAAAATTGCTACTTAAAAAAGTAAGAAAAATGCCACGTAGACAATCCAAATTAGCATAATCGGGTCAACTAACGTTTGACCATTAGGGCTGTTAATGGAGGGGCAACATTGCTACGTTTTTTGACTTATGGGGCAACATTGCTCCCAAAAAAAACTTCCAGGGCAATATTGCTCCTGGGCGTGTACTTCAGGGGCAAAATTGATACTTAACCCTTGATTAAATTGTTGATATTGTCCTAAAATGCCTTAGTTAGAAAGTTTTGTTTGAATTAAGCTGAAATTGTTCGCTATTGAAATTTTTGGGATATCTTACTTTTAAGGGAAAATTTCATATAGGTCCCAAGGAACGAAAAAAATTACAAAAAAGTCCATTGAAATCATCAAATTACGCTCAGGTCCCAAGGGACTTTTGTGTAATTATTTGTATGGAGGTTTTTAAATGTTGTTGTTAATACATGCATTTCCTGTTGTAAATACATGCATTTTCTGTTGTAAATAGCCAGAGACTTCTGTGTAATTATTTGTATGGAAATAAAATCCAGGTTTTTAAAAGTTGTTGTAAATACATGCATTTCGTTGTAAATACATGCATTTTTGTTGTAAATACATGCATTTTTACGTTGTAAATGGCCATATTTTAAATTTTGTTGCAAATGCAACATTTCCGTTGTAAATCTATGCTTTTTGTTGTAAATGACCTCTCTATGTTCAAAATCCAGGTGTTTAAATGTTGTTGTAAATATATGCATTTCCGTTGTTAATATATGCATTTCCGTTGTAAATGGTCGGGTATTTAAAAGTTGTTGTAAATATATGCATTTCGTTGTTAATATATGCATTTCCGTTGTTAATACAAATAATTACGAAGTCCCTTGGGACTCGAGCGTAATTTGATGATTTCAAGGGACTTTATTGTAATTAATTCCCTTCCTTGGGACCTGAGCGTAATTTTCCCTACTTTTAATGGGGAATGATGCCAAAATTTTTCTAGAAAAAATGAGCAAAAAACATGTCGTTCGTTGACAATTGTTCTAAACTTGAGTGTTGTAAGAAATGGCTTAGGTGGTAATAAAGTGGATCATAGTTGGATGAATGCTTTGAGAATTAGTGAAGAATATGAGAATGAGGTGGAAGAATTTATTGAATTTGCTAGAAGGAATGTGCCTACAAAAATGGGATGCATTTTTTTCCTTATGTCAATTGTTTAATGAGTTGACAGGTTATTGATGATATAAGGGATATGATCTCCTACTTTGTGATGGAATAAATCTTCGATACACAACATGGATATGACATGGTGAGGAAGTAATTCTTGTTGGTCGCATAAGAAGCAAGTTGTAGATGTCATAGATAAAGATACTATGGAGAAAATGATTCATGATGTTGAGGTGGAATCCTTTGTGCAATCACATGAATATGACAGATATTGGTGGGTTAAACTTGTAATCATGTAAACTTTTTTTTTTTGCCCTTCAATTAATGCAATGGTTTTTTTGTTTTTGTTTTATATATTCAACAATTCATTTATCATTTTAATTTTATCATAGTTTCTTCCACAACATATGCATTGAAATGAGAATAAATGGTTTATATGAATTCCTATGTCCCACAAATACAACAAAGAAGAATAATAAGTTGGAACTAAAGATGACCTATATGGGCTACACAATGGGAGAGACTAAATTGCCTTGTTATCTAGCACCAATTCTTGAAAGGTTTGTATTTTAGTTTTGTCTATTTAAGATGCTTAAAAATGAATTGCCTTTTTATCTTAACTTCATTTTAATCTGTATATGTCGTTGTAGTTATCATTGGACTCTTTGTGTTGTTTCTCCCATCATGAACACCCTCTATTGGGTTGATTCCTTGGGTCACGGGCCAAACAAAGAAATAACACTATTACAGACAACACTTATAACGTATGTTTTTTTTGCCTTTTAACATATGAAAACAGGGGGACTCATATGCCAGGGATGTAGTAAAGTTAGGATACAATATCCGTTAAAAAAAGGGATGCCATAAGAGACTTATGACGCCCCTTTTTAGAAGGGACGAGTAAGTTTTTTTTTTTAAAAAAAAAGGAAAAAACAATTTCTCAGATCCTCAACATGATGCTCCACCTCTTCATACCTTCCTTGCAACTCTCTACAAATCCTCAGCAATTCAAGCATCGTCGTCGTGCTAGCCTATACACCTTCCTATTAGGGCTTGCCAGTGCCAGCTTCCTTTTCCACTCAACCTTGAACAACACCTTTGGTAGGCAAAATGGGACGGTGAAGAGTGATAAGGAGTGTGATAGCACCGCCAAGAGATTTGGAGTAGAGGAATGAAGAAAGAGAAGAGTCGTAGCGGGAATGGAAGGAATTGAAGAAAGAAATGCAACAGAAACCAGATCTACGGCTGAGACTAGATTTGCGTTGAATGAATCTTGGCGCTCGGAGAGCCTCTATGAGGTGCTTTGAGTAAGCCAGAATGCTTTGCCTAGAGGGATTAAGTCGGTCTACTGGAGTTTGGTTAAGATCTACCACCAGATTTGACACTGTACGGATCAGAGTCTGAGGACAACCAGAACTTCATCGAGATCCACAACACTTGAAGAAGAGTGATTAGACATTGGTCTTCACTAAGGAAAAAAATGAATGTTAGCTATCAGCAGACATTGAAGAAGAGTGAGGATGATTGATGAACTTGGAGGAAGGCACCGTTAAGCTCCCGAAAGCTAGATTCCAATGATGTTAATGACGGTGGCGGCAGTGATGGTGAAGAAGGTTGAAGGAGCAGAGATGATTGAGATATGTGAAGGGAATCATCAGCACAGCCCATGACGACGACGATTCTCAAAGAAGAAGAGATGGTGTTGAGAAGAATGGATATTGGGTGAAGAGAGGAAATAAGATAAAAAGTAGATCATTATGTGACTCTCTCTTCGGCCAAGACACAGACACGGACTAGCAATTTAGGCGTCCCAATTTTGAATTGGGGACGCCTAAAGACTATTTTTGGCATCCCATTTAGAAAGGGGACGCCGAAAGTAGTGCTTTTGGCGCCAAAAGCTCTACTTTTGGCGTCTATTTTCTAAAATCGGGATATGCCAAAATCGTCCACAGAATTACAAAATGTCATCGCCTTCCATTTTTACTTCCTTTTTTGAAAAATGGACGTTTTTTTTATGGAAGTAAAATCAATTTCTTGTAGTAGTGTAAAATGCATCTTCAACATATAAGTTAATTTTTTTTCCTAAAACATTGATTCTTGACTTAAATGAATTATTTTAATGTTTGTTGATTTTCATTTTAATGATAGTGCACTCAAGACATATAGACTACTTGGTGGGACATGAGAGGGTAAAAGCATACAACTGAAGTGGTTTTATCCAATAGAAGTAGTTTCAATTCAAGTTCTTTCATTGACAGTGGCTTTAGATATGCCTTTATTCATTTGCTTTTGATTTATAGTGCCCTTGACAACCAAGGAGCATGAGTGCAAATACTACATTATATTTTTTTTATATATATATAACATCTTTTAGAGTGGAGTTACTACATATTTTGAATAAGTAATCACTCCTTCATTCTCAAATGATAATATTTTTGGTGTTGTACTTAAATTGTTAATTATTTCATTCACTTGATTGATTTATCTAACCTTATTTTCCAATTTACATATTTTTTGTAATGACGAAACCTACTTGGAGGAAGACATTAATTTGATTCAAAACATTTTGGTTGGACATCTTCTTCATCACATAGATAAATAAAGTTCTTTGCGGTGTTTTTTGTAATAGTAATGGTAGTTAACTCTTTAATTAGCTAGAGCTGGATGTTTCCTTACTGTAACAACATTTTGGTTTATGATGATTTGCTTGATGCTGTTTTTGTAGGGTTTAATTGCAGGGCAATGAAAAATATGCAGAATACACACACACACACACACACATATATATTTAAAAAAAAAAAAAACTTTCAACATCCATCATGTAAAAACGGACCCCGTAAGTTCGTTGTAGGTAGTACTTACGGCGTCCCTTTGGTAGCAGACGTTATTACTAGGTTTTACTATGTCAGTCATATAGGCGTCACCCTTAAAGGGACGTAGAAAAGACCTAAAAATGGACGTTAAAAAGCTTTTTTGTAGTAGTGTAAGTTATAAAATGATTAAGACTATAAGGACTTGCAGAAAAACCCCGCTGGGAGACTCACCTACCATAGCCAGGTGCGCGACCCAGGTCGGATTTGGATTAGTCAGGGCAAAGCTCTAAATATCGGATGGGCAAAAAAAAACTATAAGGACTTAGTTGCATTGAATTAAAGTTAAGGAACTCAATTACAATTGAGTTAAAACTATAGGTACTGAGTTATACCGAGTTAAAAAGTAGGGTATTGAGTTATAACTTAGTCAAAACTATAATGACCGAAATGTTAATTCCCTTTTTATTTATGTTATATTACTTTTTGTTTAATAAAACTAGAGGAGCGGAGGCTGGAAACAATGTATTTTTATTAACAACAATCATACTAATAAATCAAATTATGGCTTAAACATATCCTTCCTATTTAAGTTATATCAAGATGGGAAAACTTTGATGGTGACTAACGTAGTTAAACTTAATCCCCACTATCTAGATGAATAGGAATAAGACTATTCATTAGAGGAATCCATAGAAGCTTTCAGGTTTGAAACATCAAAGGTATCGGTTTCTTTATGCAGGTCATCTGTCAATAACTCGATTTCAAGTATTCCTGCCATTGGATGGACAATTATAAGCAAAAGGGAAATTGGACGTCTTATTATAAAGCATAGATATGCTATAAGCTAGGGAGGGTCATTGCAATCTTTTAAATGGAAAAATATCTCTTGTAAAGCTTCATTTGGTCAATTATGTTTTAGAGCACTCTTGAATTAGATCACCACATCTCTTTTTTTTTCAACCACTAAACAAAGGAGCAGCTACAATATATATATATATTTTTTTTTACTGAAAAGACAGTTCCTTCCTCCGGAAGGAGCAAAATCTAGGTCTCCAAATAATGTTTATCAAGATATCAACATTCTTCTTCCTCATTTTACATGAAATGATATTTTAGCATTCAACAGTTTAAAAAGTACCTAGACTTTTACATTCACCAAACTTATGTTATGGTATGATATTGGACATATGATATAAAAGTTTTTCGGTCATTAATCCATTTGACTTTCATTAAAAGGGAATTATTCTTTTACCCTCCACGTCACATTTTGAATATATGTTGAAAATTGCGATTCAAACCATTTTAGTTTTTTTTTTTTCAAAAACTTGTTTAAAAAGAATACTCTACAAAATTGCTTTTAAAACATAAACATAGATATATAATAAAATCAAACAAGCCTTAAATAATGATAATTCATTTTGTATGATCTCGTTTTGATTCAATTTAAAAACATTTTTTTGTCTACATGAAATTGTTAAATAAGACTTATATATTGTAAATTGGACGAGTAGTGAAGAAGCATAATTTACTACCTGTGTTTTTTTCTCTGTTAGTTAAATCTTTTTGGAGCTATTTTTTTTTTAAATATTGCCATTTTCTAGACATTCTCAAATGCCAATATATGAAATTTTATTTTTAAAAAATAAACAATGATTAATACAAAACGTCATCATTTGAGACTAGTGATAAGGTTAAATGACTGAAAAAATATTTTATAAAATTAAATGACTAGAGAAGAAAATGCTCTCTCTCTCTCTCTCTCTCTCTCTATATATATATATATATATATATATATATATAATATTATTTATGAAAAGGGAGTATGAGACTTGGTCACTCTATCATTATAACGTAAACGTCTATGGTCCCATAATAGACCTAATATAGGATAAATGTCTATATAATGTAGGTAATGTCAAATATAATTTATATTATTCTACAAAAAATACATAATTAATGGAAGCCCATAATATTTTTGTTTACACTATATAATAATATTTTAATAACATAAACTAGGGTTAATTAAGGGTAAAAATAAGATAATGTTGTTGTCATCGGATTTATATAAATGGTATATTGGGCGGAATATGACTAGGTAAAAGAAAGCGTGTAAGGAAAAGGAAAAGTTTGGTTTGGAAAAGAACTTCCACTTTGCGAATCTGCTAAATATCTGAACCGAAAGTAAAGTTCATACTTTACACATTTAAAAGACAACAAAATTCACACACACCCCAACACAGGAGAAAATAAAATCTTATTTTGAATTATTCCTTTGGTTAAATCACACACACTCTCTTTCTCTCTCTATATATTTGTAATTAACGATACTAAAATTGATAATTTACTTGCATGCATATTGTTTATATAAAAAAAAAAAAAAAACACCATTCTGATTCTAAATATATGTATAAGCTAGTCGATGGATTTCATTTAATCTTAAATATAATACTTCATTCCATTTTCTTTCACAAATTTATAACTTTTTTTTCTCCAACTTATCCTTTATTGAGTGCACATAATTCGAATTTCCATTAAAGGCAGTTTCAATACGAATGATGATTAAAAGAGAATGTTTTAAGAAAATCAACATAATTTTTTTTTTTACAAATAACTAACTTATCTAATTTTCTTATATCTACAATTTAATTATCGAGCTCTTATATTAAAAATAAAGGCTTAGTCTAAGTTCAACATCGTTATTAGGTATAGGGATCACAAACCCAAAACTCCTTAAATGTTGTAAACCAGAACTACGGGTTTTTTTTTTTTTTAATGAAAAAAAAAAAGGCAAGCATGGGTTTGAGCTGCTTTCATCGAATTGAAACCAGCAGTGGACCAATTTGTTGTGCCCTTTTTCCTTATTCTAACAAGTAAACTACCTTTACTAAGTCTACCCAGGCGATCACACGCACTCTCTTCAATGGAGTCCACTCCTTATCCACACATGAGCCTACATCCTTTTAGGAAGGTTGTAAGGAAGGACAGTAGATGTCGGCTATAGTATACCGCTCTTCTGTAGAATAAGACTTGGTCTTTAGTGCCTTATGAACTAAAACTACACATCTTGATTCGGGTCTATATACTTTAAATAAGTTTTAGTTTTAATTTATACAAATTTCGATTTTGGTCCTTACATTTTTAATGAGTTTTAGTTTTAGTTTATATACATGATGACGTTAACTAAAGTTAATACCACGAAATTCAAACTAAATCCTTATGAAATTATAGGGATATTAAAAACTACGATTTATAATCGTAGGGACTAAAATCGAAATAATTTTAAACGGTAAGAAGCATTAATAGTATTAACTAAAAAAATTGTAATTTCAACTCTGCACATTGATCAATGTCAATATATATCAATATAAGATATAAAGGATAGAAAGTAGTTATGAACAATGTGATTTATTTTAATCAAGCTTTGAGTAACTATACATTGAATCTAGTTATATCACTTTAATTTTGAAATGGTCTTCTACATGATATGATATAAATTTGACACATGAAATTCAGACTTGAACGCACACACGCACATTGGTTGGAAATTGAAAGTGATATATGTCTATCCAGGGCATAATTTTTTTTATAAGAAAACCTAAATAATATTATGCTAAAAACATAAATTCTATATATAATCATAAGGTCTAAGATATATACCATACTATTTTTTGAGTCATACCATTACTTTTCTCCCACTACTTTTTTTTCTGTATGAAAAATATTTCTACAAGACATATATGATATGATGCACTATTATGTTTCGAGCTACAATTTTCACATCAAGGGATATTCCTACATATTTGTAAAAAAGTGAGAAAAAGAGGAAAAACATATTTTGATTCTCGTTTTGCATGTGTAGCAACTTTCTAAGTGCAATTTGCCACACATTTGGTTGCCACTTCAGATTGAATTACTTTACTCTATATTTTCCTGGTTTGAAATTATTCCTGTTTTTCATCTTCAACTATATCAATCATTGCCATCTTCACTAGAGAACCTCTAGTATATAGTTCCCCGCGGCGTGAACATGCCTATGCACCTTTTTTATTAGGTAATAAACTTTACGTGCATTGTATATGATAATAAATTCAAAGAAAAACTACTATGGAAATCCCAATAATTTTACCTAATTTTTTTATTATCATTTTATTGTATTTTGTTAAGAGGGTGAGTCTTAGTGCAACATAAGGTTGTTGCCATATGACCTGGAAGCCACGGGTTCAAATCCTGAAAACAACCTCTCCAGTGTTAGGAATAAGACTGCGTACATCTATCTCTCCCTAGACCCCGCCTGGTGGGAGACTTGTGCACTGGGAAAAATGATGTTACTAGCACTACTAGAAAAAGCCTCTTTAACGTCCGTTTTTTTAGCACTTTCAACGTCCTTAAATAGGGGGACGTCTATCCAGGGGACGTCATGTTGGGATTCGTACACACAGCGGAAGGAATATATTCAATAAAAATTACGAATCGCATAAGAGGATCTATCAACGGCGTTTAAATTAAACTAGTCAAAATCATACCTTTCTCTCTGATGATGCGTCTTGTTCAATCACTAGAAGCCAACCAAACAATCCATCTCCCTCTACTGGTATCCACACGAACAAGACTCCAACACAGGCAGCATGCTAGCGCCTCTAACTTTTGCGTCCGTCTCGTCTAGGGTTTCTTTCTTTCGGCTTATCTTAATACGTCTTGCTAACTATCTTATATATAGTTTGCAAACCCTAATGGCTTGTATTAAATAATAAAAAATAATCTTAATTAATTTTGAAATTCGAATTGAATTAAAATAGTATTAATTAAATTTGTCCAACAGATCTAATCTAATCTATTTATTTAATCCAAATTAAAAGCCAGCCGATTTAATTTATCTTCATAAATTAAATATGAGATATAATATTTCAATTCAAATTAAATTTGAGATACGATATCTCTATTCTAAAATTAAATCTGAGATACAATATCTCTATTAGTTTTAGATATTTAATTTATCAAATAAATTAAATACAAAACAAATAGTAATAATAATATTATTATCTATATAAATATTATTATTTTCGAATTTATTATATATATATATATATATATCCATCCTCCATAGATTATACATTGTATTAATCAAATCTTAGACATTTCTTAGATTCAATGAATCTGGACATTATAGCTCGTGTTAGGCTATTCTTATGTGTGACCCTGTAGGCCCACATAAAATTGGCAGCAAGCCAACACTGCACCAGCCCTCAAGTCGCAAGCAGCCTCTAGCAAGACATTACGACTAGCCAATTCATATAAGGATCGATGATACGATGCAACCTATCATACAACCATGCCATGTCCATTTTGTCACGCGATAATTTGGTCAAGGATGAAGCATGGATAGTGTCATCCTTCTGTTCTTGACCATTACTTTCTCGATTCTTGAGTAGTCTGACAACTGAAATGGAAACTCCTTTTCATCGTAGTATGGTCATACATTTGTCAGACTTACTCATCGAGGGGCCTAGTAATATCTCTCTACAAATGTGAGGGACAAATCTCATCTTGACCATTCACATACCTCTACATGAAAACCACTAATTAATCTCGATTGAAGCCTTTATCATCACCTGGTCAAAGGTGACTTTTGACTAGGTCAAAGATCAGCGACTCTCATGTAGGAATCCATGATGATCTCAGGTCAAAGGGCATTGTGACGTGGTTATACATGAGATAAGTTTATGACTTAATCCATGCAGCTTTCTCATAGTGGGTCGGTCCATCACCTTGTACTCTTACAAGTGCCTAAGACTTTCATTTGTATCTCCATACCTTATCAAAGTCATATTGGTCTTATTTCATCTTTGCTCCCGCATAGATGACCGACCAGGGACATTTAGGACAATCTTTATAATACGTCCAAGGATACAGTTATCATAATAAACATGCAAATGATATGATATGACTTAACCCTTTTATCTAAAGATTTATTTGTGGATAAATTCAAATAAGGTTGTGTGATCCATGTAGATGATCTCATCTAATATGATATGACTTCTTGTTGTCATTGCTACTAGTATATGAATGTTTTGTTAAAAAAATGAAAAAAATGGTTAAAAGTACTTGTTTGAAGATTGTATTTGTCATAAGGATATGATATATTTTCATATAGAGAAAGTACTAGCTACTGGTACTATGATGAATTTCATATATATATATATATATATATATATATATATATATATATAGACACACATACATACACTCAAATTTAGATTTTATGACTAATAATGTTTTTAAAGCTTTTTCCAAATTATATCATTATGAACATTTTTATACTGAAATTGATTATATTAATTTGAATATTGATTTTCAGATATATATATTGTTTGATTTTTCACACTCGTATTATTAATAATTTAATTTCATTTATTGAATCCAAAAATTTAGAAAAGTATGTATACTGTAATAATATACTAGAAAAATCATGTCAAATTGCTCTCAAACTTATGATAACTTTTTGAATTTGATTATTTTAATGACTTTGTATAATAGAAAATTTTTAAATATGACAAACTATAAATGTTGATGGTTTTTATTTTAATTATTTAGATTATAAATTTATTTAAATCAAATTGTTATCATTTTTTATATTTTATTATTTAATTATATACTTTTAATAGCAATTTATGAATAAAAATAAAGTTTTATGAATTTACAGTTTACATTTTTGTCCTTTTCATGAGTTTCCTTAAACTCGTAGGTTAAACAACCATAATTAGTTGGTTAGAGAGAGAGAGAGAGAGAGAGTTTCATGAGTTTCCTTAAACTCGTAGGTTAAACAACCTTAGTTTGTTGGTTAGAGAGAGAGAGAGAGAGAGAGAGAGAGAGAGAGAGAGAGAGAGAGAGAGGATTAGAGTAAAATATAAAGGTCAATATAATGTTTTTTTTAGCTAGTCCTTACAAGTTGTTTCACATACATGTTTTTTGTAATACCCTAAAATTCTTATTTGTCATAAATACTATATTTTGATAAATAATACATATTAAATACAAAGGTGAATATTTGTCTCAAGAAATTATAATCTATTGATTATATTTTCATCCAAATTCCACTTTGGAATTAATTAACGAATGGTTAATTATGAGACATTATTTAGGAGCTATTTAATATGACATAAATAGCACATAAAAAAGTAATTAATTTATAACCAAAAGGAGGAATGTAATATCCCAAATTTTTGAATTTGGAAACAAGAAATGTTTTATGGGAATTTATTATGCAAATTTGGCCTAAATAGTTTTAAAGCTATTTTCTGGATTTTGAGGCCTATTTTCCCAATAATTCAAGGAAAAATAGTTAGAGGATAATTTTTGGTCTATAAATTTTAGAACCAATATTTTATGACCTAGAGAGTTAATTATGGAAGAAAATTCTTATATGGAATTAAGGATTTTATTTTCCAATACTTATTTAATATTTGTAAATAAATATTAAATGGTAGTTGGATATTGGTAGATATGTATAAGGTGGTATGAATGTTTGGTAAGAGTGTTTGGTGTAAGAGTGTTTGGTGTAAGAGTGTTTGGTTTGAGTGTTTGGTTTGGGTGTTTGGTTTGAGTGTTTGGTTAAGGAAGAAATGTAGTTGGAATAGCCTTGAATTTCTTCTATAAATAGAAAACTCTTCTCTTCATATTCTTCACACCAAAATCAGCTCAAAGCATCTGATTTTAAGATTAGAGAGTGAGTAGAGTGAAGTTCTTGGAGCAAGGAAGAAGTAGTAGCAAGGTTCTTCAAGGGTAAGTTCTCTAGTTCTTGAGTTCTAGTTTTAAATTCATAGATAGAAGTTGCTTTGATCTTAAATATGCTAGAGTAATTTTATTTTCATGTTTTTATGGTTAGAAGTGGTTTTATTTCGAAAAAATGATGGAAAAGATTATATAGCAGAATTTTTGGAAGCTAATCATAAAGTAGCGAAACTCTGGCGAAATTTTGTCGGTTAGCAATTCCTGAGGTCAGGGGTAAAAACGACAGTAATTTATATTGAAGATGATGTTCTTAAATTCTGAGAAAATTCATGTTCAAAGTAGACATATAGGGCTTTTCAAATATACCAAGAGTGTATTATTTCGAGTTCTGTGCTAGGAGCTATAAATGTCCAAAGTTGGGCTACGTTTTCTGGAAATTTTCTGGGCAGAAGATGAACACTTGAAAACTGGGAACTATTCATAAAATCTGGGAAAGAAACAGTATTTTTCCACAAAAGTAGACATCCTAAGGATTCGGGGAATTTTACGGATCCTCGTTTCGAGTTTTCTAGAATTACTTATGAATTTTCAAAGTTAGAAGTAAATCTGGCCATAATGCTGAAAGTAGCGTTTTTATTAAATAAAATGTAATGGCAAAATGGTAATAACAAATCCACCAAGGGTAGAAAGGTAAATTAACCTTTTGGATATTATTCTAAGCAATATGGTAATATGTTAGGATATCCAAGGATTCCGGAGTCAGATTTGAAGGACGAGAATATTACTATTCATAGTGCCGTATTTATGAATAGTACCGTATACATGAATAGTAAATTACTATTCACACAGAAGGAAGGTACGTTCGCGTACAGTAACTTTAACTCTGATATGACTTGTATGCATGTATGAGATGGAATGATTTCATAGAGTCATGGACAAGACTTGGTCTTGGGTCATGCACCGTGGTTAAGACTGTCTTGAATCACTGTTTATATACATTCGGCTTGATACGGGTTATAGTCTTGATAATGCCGTGAGATTGTTTTCCTAGCGAGGACACGAGTGTACATCGTGGCACGGGTGGTGCAGACTATTTGACTATACATGGATTTGTATAGATAACTTTACATGTCTTTGTGTGCTATGTATTGGTTAATCTTTGAAATGTAATGAATATCTGTCATACATATCCGTTATACTTTTCATATGAGGTTAACCGTTACCTAAGATTCAATTTGTTTTGAATCTTAGACTTGACTAGAGGTTCGGGAAAGGAACCAGGATTTATGAAGACGTTGTGAATGGAGCCATGAGAAGGAGCATTAATGGACGGAGCCGTGAGGAGGCACCGGTCAAAGGAAATGCGGGAAGAAAGTCAACAGAACCTACCTTACGACATGAATCTAATAAAGTTACTTCACATCATTTGGTGCTTAAACTAGAAGGGTCGTCTATGTGGTTCAGTCAATCAGTCACCCTAGCACGGTGAGACTTCCACTAGACCTACCCAGCCTGGCCAAATGAGATGATTTAACTGAGTTAGGTTCTATGCCCCAAGTCTACTCAAGGCTTGGCGGAAAAAAAAAGGGTATAGTTACATGTAAGAATTGTAATTATAAAGTTTTGTATTACTGTATCACATGAACAATCCTTCGGGAAATTTATAATATATCAGTATACGTCAGGCATCAGCATATGTCTGAGTATTTTTATATCAGTTACTCAATTGTTCAAATTTTTTAGTACATGCTCTTCGTTTCCGCATTACGCTAAGCTGTAGCACCTCAAAACTCTGATGAATATTTATAAAACCACGTGTCACCGGCACGATTTATGCTACGGAATTTGGGGTGTTACATTTTTTGCTTGTTGATTTGAACTTTATTGATATATAAACCAAATCAACCAAGCTTGATTTACTTAATTAATCAATTAACACAATTTAGTAGGTTGATAACTCTCATCTGAGATCTAGGTCATTTTCCACTGCTTAAAAAGTACTTTGAAATCTTATAGTACATTACTAAATTAATGAAATCTTTATATCACGACAAAACTTGAATAAAAAAATGTGATGACCAAACTTTACAAAAAGTACTGACTTATATAATGGTTTGCATTACAAGCAAAACAAAATGAGGAAAAGATATTTTATATATCTAAGAATGAGTCATTCATGTTTGAGTTGGATTCTTATTTGTAAAGCGAAAGTAAATATATAATAATTGAATCCATATGTTGCACATTTATCTTCAACACAACATACTCATTCAAAAAGTACTGAAGCCAAGCTACTTTTGTGGAATGATATAGATTTTTTATTATTATTTGGCAATAGCAATTGGAGTATTTCACCCAGAACGTGTCCGTTACATATTTAACTCTGAAAGTGTTCGTGTGTGTGTGTATTACTTACTCATTCAAAAATGGCACTCGTTGAAAAGTGTTTAGTAATTGACGAATTTGTATATTATCAAACTAATCCTTACTAACTTTCATGAGTTTAGGATGGAATCAGTTACCACCCCCACCCCCCCCCCCCCCCTAAAAAAGTAAAAAATAAAAAATTCACACACACACGCACACACGTATTATCCTTTGGTCATAAATAGTGACATTTATTTAATTTGGACTCGTACAAATTCACCAAGCCAACAATAATATTAGTACATTTGCAATTTTTACTATAAGAGCTAAATTACTCGTTTACTAATATAAAGAAAATTCGTTTAGTCATTCGTAATAAATGCGTGTTAGATTTCCTAAAATATCTCATTTAATTACTATCCCAATTGAGAAAAAGCTCCTTTAATATGCTCCATCTGGTCCTTATTATAAGGCACAAACTAACTTTTCTCACAAGCCAATAAAAGTAGTTAAAGTCAATAAAGTTGCCCTAGAATCTAAGTAATTTCCAGTATTACCCTTACTAATTGTACTAAACTCTAAAATTATATTAATTATTACTCTCACTCACTGCCTTTATTAATTAGGGGCAGATATGGAAAAAAATAATCATTGCTCATTTGGACCAAGCAAGTGCCTTACAAAAAAAAACCAAATAAACTTACTAGTTGGTACCTTATAATAAGGACCAGAGGGAGCAGATAATCTATAGGATAACTAAAAAGGAAAAACCTTAGGTCAACTTGCCAATAAAGAGTGGTCCAGTTAGTGAGAAATTGACTAATAACCAAAAAGTTATTTTTTCAAATCTTGTTGTTGATATGATGATCTTGTTGGTGGTTGGTCAGTGATTTGTAAATACCTCTAAAAGCGTTTTGAACTTGAAGGTATGCTTTGACCATGATAAGAACCCAACTCACTTTTTTGTATAAAACACTTGAGCCAGATTCCTTATAACTATATTAGGTCAAATTCTTCACTTACATTGCAATTTGTCCTATTTTTTCCACACCATCATTTAACCCGAAACTCCAGCCCTGTCAAACCATGTTACCTCGCTCCTTAACGTTTCTAAAAATAAAAATATATGAAAACCCTATTTGTAGCTCACCTCTTTAAGGTGTGTTTGGTATGAGATATTTGGATGGAAGGTGAGGGGAAATACAATTTTTGTTAGTTGAATTCAAAAAAAATTGAAAAAGTAGGGTTAAATTTTTTAATAAAGATACAATTTAATAAAAAAGGGTTATAAAAATTAATTAAAAGCTTTTAGGGAAAATTATAATGAAGGACCTGGAGGAAAAAATATTTATTGAGAAGAACCATAAAAATTGTAATTACTTAGACGAACCAAATGCAAAAAATATAAAATACTAAACTACCCCTAAGAAAATCGTCTTCATTCCCTTCCACACCCTATTTTTAAAACTAATACAAAATTCTAAATTTCACTAAATTAAATAAATTTTTCTCAAGTTTCATTTTTCACAACATGCCTAGATATTTTGGAAAAAAATATCACATATTCTTGAATTTTTTCAAAATATGATTTGTTAAAATAATAAAGTTTTAAATATAAATATAATTATATGATTTCAATAAAACACAAAGTCTTTTACAATTTAGTCTATATGTTAGACCAAAAAAGTTTATATGACTTATTTTTATTTTAGAAGAAATTTATGTGGGTTAAAAAATTCATTTAATGTTAATAACATTAAAAAATTTATTATATCCTGAAAAAATTGAAATGAATGTAGCTTTTTTTTTCATAAAAAAGTATTTAATTGATGTCAACGTTGATACTTGATAATATAAATTTGGCAACTTAATAATATATTCGTTAATTAGATTATCTATTGATTATATGAATATAGAACTTGTTGAAAAAAAAATGAGTTTGAACCGTAGTTAATCAAAAATATGATAATTTTACAGGAGCCTGAAATGGTGAAAAATAAAAATTAAAAAAAAAAAAGATATGATGATACTATATGTGATGGAGGGCGGTTTTACTTTTAATTTTAGTTATTTTTTATTATGAATATAAGAGATAATGTAGGAGGTTTGATTAAAGACAATTTAGTAATTTTAAATTTATATTATGATGTTGTCCTTCTAAGTAATTGTAATTTTTATGGTCATTCTCAATAAATATTTTTTCCTCCAACTCCTTCATTATAATTTTCCCAAGCTTTTAACCCTACTTATTTAATTTTTTAAATCCAACTAAATTTTTTCCCTCTCCTCCACTCATATCAAACAAGCCATTATTCGCATGCATAGTTTCCTTTTTCAACTTTTCTTCCTCAGCCGCAGACATTTTACTTCTCCATAACCTTCTCCTAGGAATTCTTCTCTATAACCCTCTCCTAGGCATTCTGGCCGGTGAACTCAAATGAGGGATAGGCTTGAAGCGCATTATATTGTAACAGGCTAACAGCCCATGCTAAAAACAGTTGACTAATTTAGATATATTAAAAAACTAAATAAATTACTTTAAAATAAATATATTTATCATTTTTTCTCTATAGTTTGTTTGACTTATAAACTAATATATAATTTAATAATACATATAAATATTTCAGAGAAAGATTATGTAACATTTGCTACAATTAAGCTTTTTTGTTTAACTTTTTTATTCTTTTCCTTTAAGTTAAATGAGTCTTATATTAAAAATTTGATACAGTATATTAATTTCGAGGCTTGCACGAAATATTTTCGTCCATTGTGATAAATACAAATATTGAAACGTAGCCTCCATATGTTGTTCATTTATCTCATTAATTAAAATGATCTCAACGTACGTACGGGACTAGTAAAGTAAAGCCAAACTACATTTTGTGTGTGGAGTGGAATAGATTTATGACGAAACAGTGTATTTGGTGAATAACGCGTATGTTGAATATTCACAAAAGCAAAGAAAATAAGCGAAGAATGAGACGCTCATGCAAAGACGCGTCAAAAATAGCGTAGTTGCAACAAGCAGCACAATATGTGGATGGAATTGATGGTTGAAATCAATAGCCACTAATAAAAATGAAATTAATGATCAAACACTTGTTGGTCAAAAAATAATGATTCGCCTTTTCTTACAATTGTGGTCAGCAATCATGTCTTTTGTGTAATGTGTGCTAATAACATATACATATGATACGACTCACACACACACTTTCTTGTTTTCTCTGTTTTTTATTATTATTATTATTATTATTTTTTGGGAATGAAATAGTTTAGTTTCCCATATTTGCGGATATCTGAGAAGCGATCAAGAGTCTAGAATCTATGGATGTCCAGGAGTTTGTACAGGAGTTATGTATCTCATCATTTGAATTATCCATGCATGTGAGATTTGGATGGTTCAAATGTTATTTTCATCCAAGGTCGAATAAGTGTTATTTTTTCATTTTAATTAATTTTTTAATAAGTAATAATAGGTGAAAAATAAAATAATCCTTCAGGTCCTAAATATATGACATAGTTTGTAGTGCAAACTATGTCCTATATTTAGGACCAGAAATAGTAATATTTATCTTATTATAATTATGAGTAAAATACTTTAACGTCCCTTGCATTTGCCTTAATTACACATATTTTTTTACTATTTTAAAAATATACACTTATATTCAGATTGTTAACTCTGTGAAAAATAATTTTAAAAATATTTAAATAAATTTTATTTACTAATATATCCTTTAAAGTATTAAATTCCAAATTTTGGATAAAATTGTTTTGAGGACTTTTTTTTCGTTTTGAAAATAATTATTTATTTATTATAGCAAAAAATATGTTTAAAATTTTTAAATTTTAAATCTGAAGAATTTATATAACCTCTCAAATTTATATGTTTTATTTTATACAACTGGAAAAATGAATTTAAAATATATTTTTATCCATTTAAACAAAACTTAAATAAATAACTTTTAATAAATGTGATGACAAATTAAAATTATAGTAAAATTTTATAATATAATCAAAATTAATAAATTGAATAACATATTAAAGGTTTGAAAATATATGTTTTTTAATTATTTTTATATTATATAAAAATTAATTTTGGGGAAAATATAAATGTTTAAATACTTCTTATATTAAAGATGGGCCTTTTGGTCAAAACAAAAGTTTCGGGGTAGACGTTAATGGAACGAATAGGGTTAGGTAGATGAAAATGAAATCTCTAAAACATAGGGGTGTTAGTATATTTTACTCGTTAAAAAAAAAGGTGAGCACACAAAAATGGTGTATTTTACTTTAGAATTATTTTAAATTGAGTAAAATATATTGAACTCCTATATGTTTCACTTTAATTACAAAAACTTTTCGTTAGTTTTTATTCTCAAAGCATATGCATGTAAACCCCTCTGAAAATAAAATACTTTTCTTTAGTTTTCTAACTATAAGTTTTTAATAAACATAATTCAAAATAAATTATTTATTTTTAAATATGGTTAATATCACCGTTGGTTCTTATAGTTGGATTGAATTTTGATTTCGGTTCTTATATTTTTTTTCTTTTTGGTTTTGGTTCTATAATTTTATAAGGACTTGGTATGAGTCAAGGTATATATACCAAAACCATAACTTGTTAAAAATATAGGGACCAATTTATTGAGACTAAAACCAAATCCTTACAAAACTATACGAAGTTCTTATGGACTCATATAATGGGCCTAGCAGATATGCGGCCCAATGAGGTTATTAATGACAATATCCTTCCATAATCAGGTAAAACGCCAATCACTCTGTAATCATGCCTATAATCATGGGACGTACAGGTAGTGGAGCAGGAACATGCAGAACGTGAAGCGCACATATTGATGGCAGGATGTAATTACGGCAGAGACAACAAAAACCCTAGGTGATCTCTATAGATAGAAAGAACATTCATACTTAGTTAAGAAGTTTTAATCTTAACCATTGGACCCATACTTAATGAAAAAGTTTCAATTTAATTAATATAATATCTTATTAAAATAATTCACTTCCATCTTCTTTTCCAAGCAACAAAACCATATACCCTTCCCTTTTAGCCATTTAGTGTGTATTTTAATTAATAAAACACCTCTTGTTTCAAGCTTTCTAACTGGTTAGCCCACATATTTGGCTTTTCAACTCTTTAATTATCCCATGTGCTATCTTATAACATTAATTAATTTATGCTTCTTCTCCAAGATAGGCAAAACCGTGGCTCCCTTCTCCTCCTCTCATTTTGTGTTTCTTTGTCTCAAAATATCCTATGTTCAAGGCCTCTTATTGGTTAATTCATTTTCTCATGGATTAAGGTTTTAAACATGTAATTAATTTAGGCCATTAGATCTAGCTTTATGAAATTAAATCTTGGCTCTTCATTTATGTAGAAAAATCCTACTTACTATTGATGATATTTGTTGTAACATCCCATTTTCAAAAGCAGTATATTTTTTTTCATCAGAGTAGAGCATCGGAGGGATTGAGTAACTGATACATATATTTAAAATGTCATAAGTCTAGCTAATTACAAAAGCGGTACAGTGACCGAGAGTTTTCAAAGTAAATGACAACAAAGGAAAGTCTTCAGCCGGGTCTCTATGCGGCCTACTTGCCTCTCTCCTCGATCCTCGGTCCTCCTGAACCTGACGCTATATGCAGAGCTGAGGTCCAACGCGCACCGGACCTCAGGTAACGGTTAACCTCATATTTACATATACAGTATATCAGCATACAAACAAACATATCCCAACATCATATAAGCCCCCTGGCAGACATGTCGCACTTAGCATACGTTCTACACCTAGCAATCAATTCGCACCAAGCATCTCGCACCGAGCATTTCGCACCTAGCAGACGTATCCCAACACCCAGCAAGCATAATAACAGTACAATGATCATATCATAGAGCTATCAACTATCTCACAACAGCATACAATACACATAGCACATATACGCATACAATAAACATCAGAGTCAGTGTTACAGTACGCGAACATACCTTCGTTGACGGTATTTCGGTACGTTTTAAGAAAACGGTAATTTTTGACAGCGGTACGACAACGGTATGACAGCGGTACGATTACAGATATCCTATAAGGATTATATCTCATTTTATCAGTATTTAACATTATAACGGACATTTTAGGTAGTAATTACCATTTTGCCCCTGACCCCCTAATCGGCAGAATTTCGCCAGAGCTTCGCTATTTTGACTCTATCTCTCCAGAATTTTGACATATCTCTTCCCCCAACAATATTTTCGAAAATAATACCATATTTACCCCTAAATATGATATCTAGACTATCTTGAAAAATTAAAGATAAATCTAACACTGCTACCGAATAAAACACCGAAACTTAAGACTAGGGACCGAAAAACTTACCCAGGGCTCGGCTAGAATTTCTCCGGGCACTTCTTCTCTCTACTTTCTCTCTCCAGTCACGGTTTTGGGGTGAAGAAATGGGAAGGGGAATGCCTTCTATTTATAGGCCAAGGGATGTTACTATTCATCACTTTATCATATTGGTTTTCGGCCGCCGGATCGCACTTCGTCACGTGGCTCCATCTTGGCCCTCCATGTGTCTCTGCTGACATCATCCTTCTAGAAGAAGATGATGTCACCCATGTTCTAGAAGAGCCGGTACTGATAAAGTTTCCGGTTCATTGTCCGAAACGCGTAATCTCGGCGAAACTCAAAAATCTGGTAGCACAGCGCTGAAGACATATTCTTCTTCTTTAAGATTACTTGGGTTGACTAAATTTTTGATCCCATTAAGGGCATTTCCTTGTCTGCTGAAGATTTTTGGACAACCGCCATCGGTTACGGAAATGACTTCTGGTAGAACTAGCTTTTGGACAAAAATTCACTGGTTCGTAATATGTTCTGATTGAAGAAATCAAATCCCTAGTTTGTTAAATCTAATTCGTTTTCTATGAGTTCTCATTTGTACTATCTGACCTATTTCTGATTTATCTTGTATCTTAAAGACTCATCTGGTTTCAGAAATTACTTCGGAGATAGTCCACTCCGAGGTAGAATTTCATTGGTTTATAAAAAGTCCAGGATGTCTTAGACTAAATCCCTATGTTTTGGTGTAGGATTTAATTTCTATCCATTCTCAAATGTCATGTTGGCTCTTTACCGAATATATTATTATTTTATTCAAAATATCTAGATATTTATTTGAAATAGCCATAACCCTTTTCACACAACTTTTTCATTTATTATTTATTTAATTAATAATTTTGAATTGCTCCCCTTAAATTAATTATTTACTAATTAATTTACTTATATCATAATCCAAACAATTAGCCACTAATTACTTAATTATCCACTTACTAATTGTTGATAATTTTCATAATTAGGATTAATTATTATCTCACAACTATTTTACTTACATTGGTATTTTATATCCCATGTAAAATATTAAAAATCATGGGGCCAAAAAGTGCTTTTAATAATATTATATTTATGCTTCTCTATTTTTCAAGGAAATAATCCCAAAAATTCCTAAAATTAGAGATAACATACTTCCTAAGTTTTTGTCAGTATTTGTTGCCATATGGTATTTATCATAATATTTTCAGGCCATTTTCTGCCTTATAAAATACATTTTAGAGATTTTAGCTCTTTATTCACCCTAATTTCAATAGAAATTACCATAGAAAATAAGGTAATTATTACACTAGTTTTGAAACCACATATTCACCTATTTCCAATAGGTATTATTTATCGAAATATGATACTTATCATAAATACGATTTTTAGGGTTTTACATTTGTTCATAATTTATGTGCTCTTAGGATTTAATATTTGTGTAACTATCTTACCTTTTCAAGAGTGAATTTTCGCCACCCATATTTGAATTAGGGAAGGTTAAATTAATCTTGGTTAATATCTCTAATATAGAGTTTTAGGTGTTATTAGGCCTAATTGTCAAAGTATGATTGGTTACTATATTAATTACGATCATTAGAAATCCCCTTTATGATAATCTTGGGTTCCTATTAACCTTTGATCACTAATTAATCTCATATATTCTTTAATTATGACTTTTTAATTTAATTATTAATTAATTACGAAAATTAACAAAATTACTTTAATTGTTGCAAATTTAATTGCCCAATAGTTGTTGGTAATTTTCTCTAATTGAAATAAGTATTTCTATCTCATTTAATTGCCTCTCATGATTTAATTAAGACTATGCTTAATTATGATAATTTTATGATGTTTTATGATCCCTACAAGAAATTAGAATATTTGGTCTTTAGCTTATTTAATTTAAAGAAGAAATTACTTAACATAATAATCAATAAGCTTTTAAGGTTTGAGACCACATATTCACCTATATTCAATAGGTATTATTTGTTAAATTATGATACTTATAATAAGTGAGATTTTTAGGGTATTATATACTCCCTCCTTTTACTCTATTATTTTATGTTTTCATTCCTATTTAATTATTTAGAAAGAATCCTCTCATTGGTTAATTCTTCCTCCACAAGGATTACACTTTATGATACTTAAATTAAGGCCTTAGGATTTAGCTTTATCGGTTTTTAATCCAAGCCTTTGATTTATGTTGGAAAAAATCTAAACACTATTGATGATATTTGTTAATGATTTAGGATTAAGAATTAATGCAACTTAGTCTTTTTAATAAGTAAATTTCGCCACTTATGATTTTAGGGAGGATTAATTAATCTTGGTTAATATTTCTAATATAGTGTTTTAGGGGTTATTAGGCCTAATTGTCAAAATTTGATAGGTTACTATATTAATCTTGATGATTAAAAACCCCTTATGTGTTAATCTTGGCCCTTAGATATCATTTGGATGTTAATTAAGTTGATATATCCCTAATTATGCCTTTTTAAATTAATTATTATTTAATTTCGAAAATTACATAAATATTTCAATTATTGCAAATTTAATTGCCCAATAGTGGTTGCTAATTCTCTCTAATTGATTTAGGCATCTTTTGATGATATTTGATTGCTTTTATTATATAATTAAGATTATACTTAATTATGATAATCTTAGATATTTTATGATCCCTAACAAGATTTAGAAAATCAAATCTTTGGTCACCTTAATTCTAGGAAGAAATTGCCTAGAAAATAAAATAAACATATACAATAATTTGAGACCACATATTCACCTATTTTCAATGGGTATTATTTGTTAAAATATGATACTTATAATAAGTGAGATTTTTAGGGTATTACACAAGCCTTCTCAATATATATAACCATGTTATAAAGCTAAATATATAAATAAAAAATAATATTACAATTTGCTACACGCGCATATAATTGAATAAAATTACCTATCTTATATTTATTTTTTTAATTTATATTTTCTATTCAAAATTTAGAAATTGTTTAATCCTATTATTCTAAACTAGATATGAATCATTGTTCGAAAATCGAGTCATATTATTTATAATAACTTATTAATAATGTGTCTTGCAAGAATTTTTATATTTTATATCGATATTAATTATTTTTTTGTTTAAATATCTTATATAATGTCTCGATAAAAACAAAAAGTATATTAAATTAATTAAAAATAGCTTAAAAACATCATAAAGTCGTGATTTTAATTCAAAAAAATTCATATGATAAATAAATGAATTTAATAGAAATATAATGATTACATAAAAAATTAATTTAATGATTTCACTTTAAGAATATTATAACAAATACATAATATAATAGAAATATAAAAATGAAAATGAAAAAAGTGGACTCACTATCAAACGATCCCTATCATACAAAATGCCACTATAACTAAGAAAACGCCACTATAACTTTTCATGACAGAAAATGCTTGACCCGGTTGGATCACTATCCTCAATTTTTGTTTTCCAATTAATTGGATCACCACTTATCATCCTTGCGCTGCAAAGTTTCATGTTATATGATTGGTAATTAATGGCCAAGAATATAATGTATGTATGTAGACATTCTTCTACTTTCCAATTTTGGCTTCCTCTCTCATTGTGCGGGGAGGATTAATAATGGCATTACATAAACTTACTACCTATTTACATACTATTTTAGAAAAATGAGGGGCATGTTATAAAAATTCACTACTACATCTGGTCCTTAATGTAACATCCCATTTTAAAAGCGGTATCAGTGTCATATTATCGTTCAGAACATAGTGATGGTTGACCCAGATGTTGGGGTAGTCGAAGTTATCTCCGACAGAAGAGATGGTTGACCCAGTTGGGCTTCCCAGAAACAGGTTGCCCTCGCACAGATTTATAGGTGCAGGTTTATAAACGTTGTCAAGATATCCTGGGCCTGGATAGTACTCCGGTCCTGGGTGATTTATGTGTTCCATCGGATCATATTGGAGTTCAAAGGGATATATCAGTTCGGGAGGTGCTGGGAAAATCGGGGGTTCTGGTTCAGGTGGTGGGTACATAGGGTCGGGGTTTAGTCGCCTCCCTACCATTCTTGGTACAACCGACTTTCTTGCCGTACGTCTCATTCTCCCATGGTACATCACGAAAGGGTTTTCATCTCTGTCCATCACTACACATTACATCAAGGTTAAGTCAGTACTCATTTTCAAAATGTGCTTTTTAAAAAAAAACAACATTTCTAACTACGCTACTCAAACAGTTTGGCCAGGCCGGGTATTATTTTATGGAAGTCTCACCGAGTATTTACGGCGACTGAGCGACAACCACAAAACCCTTTCTAGTTTAAGCACCAAACTGATTGTAGCAACATAGCTAGATCTGTGCCAGAATGCACGCTCTAATTTTTAAAAGGCTTTTGAACCTAACTCCGTTAACCGAACAGAATGACCAGGTAAGTGTCTATCATGGGAGCCTCACCGTGCTAGGGTGGATCGATTGGCCGATCCACATAGACTAGCCTTAACCTTGGTACCCCCAAAACCGTTCGTACTAACATAGTCGATTCATGCCAGGACTATCGCTTCGATACCAAAAATGTAACATCCCATTTTAAAAGCGGATTTTTTTTTAATCGGAGTAGAGCATGGGAGCGGAAAGAATCGAGTAATCGAACCATTAACAAAACGTTAACCATAGTGTAAGAGTAATGATACGGTCATCCAAGGTTCGTAAGTAAATACGTAAAAACAAGTAAATAAATCTTCATCCGGAATCCTACGGGCCGTACGCTTGCCCCGATCACCAACCCTCGGTCCTCCCGACTGAAGCTACAAAACTCGAGATCCATTTCCCATATGGATCTCGGGTATCTGATTAACCTTATACTCAAATAAAACAAGTATATGGACAACGAGATATTCATAACAATACAGTAGCATATCAACACATAAGCACAGAGCAGATGTATGAACAGCAAAATGACAGAACATAAGCACAAAGCAATATGTAAATCCCAACAACATGTATGCACATACCCTGTACCACGATCACAACACGTGTCCTCAGCTCTAGGAAAACTCATACGGTATTATCAATTCTATAACCCGTGTAAACTGTATGTATGATCGACGACCCTAAACAGAGCCTCAGTCTATGAACGAATCTATCACATATATGTATATGAGAAGTATAGGATTAGGGTTACAGTACGTGTCCGTACCTTTGCTGACGGCACTACGGTACTTTTCCTGAAAAATGATATTTTGACAGCGACGACGGAGGGGTAACGGCGGAGTGACGGCGGTACAACAGCGGACTAACAGCGGTCCGATCAACTCAGATATCCTATAAGGATAACATTTATCAATATTTAAGACTATAACGGGCATTCTAGGTAAAAATTACCATTTTCCCCCGACCCCTAATGGCGGAATTTCGCCGGAGCTTCATTTGTTTTCACTGTTTTTCTCCGAATTTTGAGAACTTCTCCGCCAATAATATTTTCGAAAATAATACCTTATATACCCCTATATATGATATCTAGACTATCTTGAAAATTTAAAGATAAATCTAACACTTCTACTATATCTACCGAAGAAACTACCGAAGCTTAAGACTAAGGACCGAAGAACTTACCCAGGGCCCGGCTAGAACTTCCTCAGAGCTCTTCGTTCTCTCTAACCTCTCTCTAGGATTGGTTGTGGTGTGGAAATGAGAGAAGGGAGCTTGCTATTTATAGAGATTTTCAGGTTACTATTCATGCTTTATCAGATTGATTATCGGCCGTCGGATCGCACTTCTCATAGGTGTCATAATCTTGGCCCTCCATGCTCCTTGGCTGACCTCCCCTTCCCGTTTCCCAAGAAAAGATGATGCAAGCAATGATGTCATCATCCTTGCTTTATGGTTTGTACCGATAAAGTTCCCAGTTCGGTGACCAAATCGCGCAATCTTGGAGAAACTCAAAAATCTGGGAACACAGCGATGAAGGTCTATTCTTTTTCTTCCAAATACTTGGGTTAACTCAATTTTTTGATCTCGTTAAGGGTATTCCGTAGTCTGCTGAAGATTTTCAGTCAGACGCCATCGGTTACGGAAATCACTTCCGGAAGTGTCAGCTTTTGCACAGAAATTCGCTGGTTCGAAATATGTTTTGTCCTAAGAAACCTTATCCTTGGTTTGTCACAACTAATTCGTTTTCTATAAGTTCTCATTTGTACTATCTGCCCTATTCTTAATTTATCCTGTACTCTAAGTACATCGTTGGTTTTAAATGACTTCGGAGACAAATTTCACTCCGGGATAAAATTTCACCTGGTTTATAAAATGTCCGGATATTCTTCGACTTAATTTCTATGTTTTGGTGTAGGATTTTATTTCTATCCATTCTCAAATGTCATGTTGGCTCTTTACCATATATATTATTATTTTAATCAAAATATCTAGATATTTATTTATTTTTTTCTTTTATTTTTTATTTATTTTTCTAAGCATAAAATATTTTTTTTTATTTATTTCGAATTTCAGCTCTTATTAAAATTACTTTTAATTAATTTTATCTTATAACTTTAAACATCCAATAATATCCTATTAATTACTTAATTAGTTATTTACTAATTGCTGATAATTTTCTTAATTAGAATAAATCATTATCTCGAGAACTATTTTACTTACATTGGTATTTTATATCCCATGTAAAATATTAAAAATCATAAGGCCTAAAAGAGTTTTTACAATAATATTAAATCTTCTCTCTTATTTTTTCCAAGGAAATAATTTATTAAATTGTTATAATTAAGGGAAATATTGTCCCTAATTTTTAATAATTATTCCGCAGCCTTCTAAGATTTATCATAATAATTTCAGGCTATTTTATGCCTCAAAAATGTATTTTTTGGCCTTTTGACACCATTATTTCAACAAAAATTACTTTAGAAAATAAGATAATTCATGCTCATTGTTTTGAGACAACAAATACACTTATAAAAAATACTCATTTATATAGAATTCCAGATATTTAAATATCCGGGTATTACACTTAATATAAGATTTTGCTTACTAATTTGGAGAGATTAATGAAGCTACATAAATTATTTAATTATAGAATATATTTCAACATCTCTCCGAAATACTTATATATATTATTAGATTATATATTAGTTTATAAGTCGGGTAAATTAGTTTAAAGAAAAATAATAAATAGAAGAGATAAAATGGAAAAAATGTGTTAATATTTAGGACCGGAGGTAGTACTTTATTTGATTCTAAATGTAAGAGCTAAATAATTAATTTGTAAGAATTAAAAACTTAGTTAAGTTAGTTATTTATAAAAGAAATTGTGTTAATTTTCCTTAAAGTACTATAGTAATTATTTGCATTGGAAACTACTCATTTGATTGAAAATCCACTTAAACCAATAAGGAGAATTTAAAAAATAATTATAATCTTAAGAAACAAAGTGATTTGAGATCTTACATTTTAGAATAAAATAAACTCCTTTACTGGGTCTTTCATTTATAACAAAATGGAGTGTGTATAATTTGAGAGAATATGTATTTTCATACCGCAATAGTGAGGTACTAGTACCTATTTATACATCAGAGAACGAGATACTACTACAAAAAAAGGCCTTTTATGATAGTTATTATTGATCATATATGATGGTTTCGAACCGTCACATATGCGAGCACTACATATGCTCTTCTTAGATAAATAACGGTTCTGAATTGTAATATATTAAAGGCATATATAACAGTTCTTTGTTAATAACCGTAATGTATTAGATTTATTTTTATTATATATAGTTATTTTTATTATTAATTTTTACTATTAATATTTATTATTTAAGACACAATATAATCGTTGATAATACCAAGATAATAATATATAATAAAAGCTTCTATTCATAGATTCAAAATTCAACATATTATAGGTAAACATCATACAATTTAAAAGAAATTAATAACTTAAACACTCTCACAATTAAAAAAAAAATTATCTTATAATGTTTTAAATTCCAAAAGAAAATCAATTAATAAAAAATTTCATAATATTCTTCAATGCCTTTGTCATAGATTGTCCATCATGTATCAATGCGCTCCAAGGGTTCCCGTCACATATCTTTTCACCGTAAAATGATAGTATAAATATAAAAATAAGCAAATTTAAAAATTTAAACAAATCTTGCGATATAACTTTTAAAAACATAATATAGTAAAAATTGGCATATATAAAAACTTGAGCAAATCTCGGAACTTGATTCAACAAACCTAATTTCAACATACGGTTTGGATTGCTAAAGTTTGGAAATGTGAGATGCTCAATAATAATAATAAAAAGTCAGCATTTTACCTTATCATCCATGTTCTTTGCTTTCTCTTGCATTTTTTCTCTTTTAATCTTCAAACCAATAGCTATCATTAGATTAGATATCGTAATCCCAACTGGTGACCTTGAACATCAACTAGCAAGCTCTTGTTATATAAAAAATAAAATGAAACAAAAAATGTTAACTGAAAAAAAAGCTTGCAAAAGGAAGAATCACAAGAGGAAGGAGCTGCATAGTGAAGCCTCATGGTAGTGGGGGAAGACAAGACTTAAAGCGCCAGAACAACACTTGTGGAAAAAAGAGTATGAGACATACTAGTGAAGCTTAAAACACGTTTGTGAATGAGTTTAAAGAGTTGCATCAAATATTATTTTTTTTAAAGAATCTCGCCTCTTTATATTTGATTTTTTTTTCAAGATCCTGGCTTTTCATTAAAGAATACTTAACGATTCTTAGTATAACATCCCATTTGAAAACGGCGGATTTTTTTTTTTAAAAAAAACGTTTCCAAATATTTCAAGCGAGTAATCGAGTAGAGCATTGGAGCGAGTAAGTAATTTACATTACATTCAAAATATGGACCATAGTGTAAATGTATCGGATTACAGTCATCCAGAATTCTCAAAAGTTAAAGAAACTAAAGAAAACGATAGATAATGTAGACACGCCTTGGCCTACTCCAGCGGCTTGCCTCGATCGCCAAACATCGGTCCTCCAGACCCTGATGCTACAGCTGAGATCCATTCCACATATGGATCTCGTGTAACGGTTAACCTTACGCTCAAATAAAAAAAGTATATGTACAACGAGATATTCATTTCAATACAAAGACATCATCACAAAAGCGACGACGAGATGTATGATCAATAACATGGATGAGAACATAAGCACAAAGCGTATGTAAAGTCTCTCTCGACTAGTTCTCGCACATATCCAATGCCACGCCACTAACGTGTCCTCGCGCTAGGAATAACTCAAACGGCATTACCAATACTATAATCCGTGGGTAAATCGTAAGTATCTCCGACGATTCTCAACGAACCTCGTCTATGAACGTATCTATAACGCAAAAGTATATAAGCAGCATAGAGTTAGGGTTACAAAGACGCGTCCGTACCTTAGTTGCGATATCCGGCTCTTTAGGCTAAAAACGGTACTTTTTGTGGCCGTACGTAAAACAAATAAACAAATGCGGGAAAACGGCGGAACGATGGAATTTCGACGCGGTTCGACGTCGAAGTATTCTAATCAGAATAATAACACACTTATGAATATTTGGCAGCATAACGGGCATTTTAGGTGAAAAAGACCATTTTGCCCCTACTACCCCTATTTGGAGGAATTTCGCGTAACTTCGTTACTTTGACCTTATTCCATTTCAAAATTATCCCCACTAGGTTTTTACCTCGTCAGGCATCTTTCAATGCAATGAGGCTTTAAAACAAGTATAGGAATATATTCTGAAACTTCCTAGATCAAAACAACAATTCTACTATAACTACCGAAAGAACTATGGAAACTAAAAGCTAAGGACAGAAGAACTTACTCGGAGCTAGGCAAAATTTTTGCAGAGCTTCTCACTCTAAGATTTCGGCCAAGGAAGAGGGAAGAATGGTGTGAATTTTCAAGAAGAGGGGAGGGGTATTTATAGTGAAAATTCGGGACGTAAAGGAAATTTTCTGCTTTGTTTCTGGACCGTTAGATCTAGGGTTTTGTGAGATGAAATCTTGGCCATCCAAGGTCTTGCCGACATCAAGGGGTCCCAAAAGTCAAAGAATGAGTTGTCATCCAATGATGACTCTTGCTTTATGGCCTCCGCCCGATAAAGTTACGTCCGATCGTGTCCGTTTCGCGCGATTTCGCGAAACTCAAAAATCCGGGCATGTAACTTTGAAGATCTTTTCATCCTCTTTCATATTATCTATTTTGATCCTCTTTTTGATCATATCCAGGTATTCTCCCATGCGTCGGAAGATATTCGGACAAACGCGTCCCGATTCTACGGAAATCGCTTCCGATAGAACCAACTTCGGACAATAATTCGCCGAATCGTAAAACGTCCGTTGTTGCCTAACTTAATCCGTGTTTGAAAACACGAAATTGTTTCTATAGGTTCTCACTTTGCCTATCGGCTCTACTCTATCGATCGCTTTCCGTCTTATTAGTAATTAGGGTTTTCGGTTGCGGAAATCAACGCCTGGTAAATTCTTTCTTCGTGTAAAAATTTACTTGTTCTTAATTTGATCAGTCTGAAAAGACTTTTACCTCTGGTTTACCTGTAGAATTTATTTCGACTTTTCCCCTGGATCCGCCTATAAGCCGACTCACCGCATTATATCATTATTTTATTCTAATTATCATTTTAATTATTTAAACAATTCATTTTAATTAAAAATACCAAGAATTTCAGCCCCTTAATTTTAAAATTCAGTTTTAATTATTTTTTCATAATTTTTTCCATTTTTAAAAAATATAATTTTTTTTTTACCAAAAATTCTTGTTTTACCCCGCCTTCGTTAAGGCTTAATCGAGCCTAAATTCTTCGTTTAGTGATCTTTTTAGGATTAGATTTCTTCATATATTTATCTTTACTAATTTTTTCCTTAATCCTTTTTATCATAATTAGTAAGTATATTTTATGCTAATTACCTGACCTTAATCTCTTAATTAAGGATTTTACCATAAATTTAACTTTCTATATTCCTCTTATTTTATTGAATCAATTAGCTAGTAATTATCTAATCATTCTCTTACCAATGGTTGATAATTTTATAATTTACAGTATATTATTATCTTACAAACTCTATCTTGACATTGTCATTTTATATCCTATGTAAAATATTAAAAATGTTTACACCATAAAGTTACTTTATGGTTTCGGAATGCTTTTTAAACATTTCTTCATGTTATTTCCTCTGAAATAATTTATTAAATTCTTATAATTAAAGATAATACTCCCATAATTTTCTCATAATCCTTCAAGATCTTTTAGTATTTATCATAATGTTTTTAGACTATTTTTATCACCATTATTGCATTTTTAATCATTCGTTCATCGATTTTTACGTAATTTTTCGACAATTTACTCGACAATTATAACAATTCTATATAATAGTTTTAAACTCATGAATTTGCTTCATCAAAATATTCATTAATTTCTCTTATCTCAAGAATTCTAGATTTGCTAAAATCCGGGTATTACACTTAGTAAATCACTGCAACGTATTGTCAAATAATTGTTTTTTCAGAATCCCACATTTGTTTATATTTTAGAATACTTAATGGTTCTTTGTGAAGAGCCGTAATCTATTGTTAAAAAATACTTAACAGTTTTTAGTGAAGAACCATAATGTATTGTTAAATATATTTTTTTAGATTTCGCCTTCTTATATTTGATATCTGTTAGAATCGCACCTTTATTTATATTAAAGAATACATAACGGTTCTTTGTGAAGAACCGTAATGTATTGCTATTTTTTTTTTGTTAGAATCCTACATCCTTATATATGATAACTTTCATAATTAATCTCACTTTTATTTATATTAAAGAATATTTAATAATTTTTTTGTGAAGAATCATAATGTATTGTCAAATTATATTTTTCTGATCATGCTCCCTTATATATGATGTCTTTCAAAATCTTACCTTTATTTATATTAAATAATACTTAACAGTTATTTGTGAAGAACCGTAATGTATTGTCAAATAATTTTTTTATTGTTAAGTATTCTTGAAGAATATATAAAGGTTCATTGGGAAGAGCTTTCAAATATTATCAAATATTTTTTTTTTAAAAAAAAAAATCCTGCCTTCTTATATATGACGGTTATTTCGTAAGAACCTTCATTTTTGTTATTAAATATATGATGGTTAATAATTATAACCGTTATATTTTTATTTTCGCGAATTCCACCTCTCAATAAATGACGGTACACCTATTTAACCATTAGGTTTTAGCATTATATATTCTTGCACGACCTCTGTCTCAACATATATAACGTTTATTGATTGTAACCGTTATTTATTAAGCGTTATATATTTGAGAATTTGTAGTAGTGAGACAAAGCAATAAAAGCTAATAAAACTTATTAAGGCTAATAATTACTAATAAAGGGCAAATATTTACAATAAATGCACGATATTCCTATACTCACCCTCAAGTTTGATCATTGATGTTAATCATGTCCAACATGCGTATATAGCTTTTAAATTTTGGTTTTAAAACCCTTTTGTCAACACATCTGTAGCTTGATGATAAGTTAGTCATATGATTCTTTCTTCCACTTTTTCCCTAATGAAGTGCCTATCTATCTCTATATGTTTTGGTCTTTCATGCTGGATAGGATTTAAGGCCATGCTTATGGAAAATTTATTATCACAATAGAGTTTTAGTGACAAATCTATACTGACTTGTATCTCATCTAAGACGCGTTTCAACCACAATTCTTCCATTATCCCTCGAGCTAATGCCCTTAACTCAAATTCAGTACTGCATTTAGACACAACCCTTTGTTTCTAGCTTAATTTTCCAAGTAACGATATTTCCCCATATAAAGGAGCAATAACGAGGGGTTGATCTCCAGTTGAGATGAGTTCCTCCTCAATTTCATCAATGCACACTTCTATAGTTCTCTATTCCTATTTCCAGAAGAACAACCCTCTACCAAGAGTACCCTTTAGATACCTCAAAATTTATAGACTATGTCCATGTGCTTTTTCTTTGTCTTACTCATGTACTGACTTGCTATACTTACTGCAAAAGCTATATTAGATCATGTATGAGAGAGATAAATCAACTTCTCAACAAGTCTCTGATATCTTCCTTTGTCAATAGCTTTGTTTGCTTCTTGTTCTTCTGATCCTTCTTCTTCAATCTCACTATCCGAGTCACCTTCTTCTGATTCTTATTTATTGTTATTCTTTAGTTTCTTCTTCCTCTTTTTTGGGATCACAATGGGAGTTGGCTTAGGACTACAACCCAACATTCATGTTTCTTTTAAAAGATTAAGTAATTTTTTTTGAGAGACATAGATACCTAGTCTTGACCTGACAACTTCCTTCCCAAGAAATATTTAAAGTTTCTAAGATCTTTGACTTCAAATTCTCTCCCAAATGCAACTTTTATTCTTGATATTTTATCAATATGATCTCTAGTGAGGATTATGTCATCAACGTACACAATGAGGATGCACTTATTTCCTTCCTCTATTTTGACAAGCATTGTATGATTTGATAATCCTTGTTTGTAGCCCTAAGATTTTAAGACTTTTGATAACCTATGAAACCATACCATGAGAGACTATTTTAGTCCTTATAGAGATTTCTCCAGCTTGCATACTCAATCACTTTTATCTTTTTTGAAACCTGGAGGTGTGTAGATCTTCTTTTAGCTCTCCATTTAGAAATGCATTCTTGATGCTAGCTTGTAAAGAGTCCATTCTAGGTTGGCTGCCACAGACAATAGAACTCTAATAGTGTTCAACTACACCACTAGTGCAAATGTTTTTTAATAGTCCAGACCATTTGTCTAAGTGAACCCTCTTACTACCAACGGGCCTTTAACTTGTCTAGAGTACCATCTACCAAATATTTAAGGGTAAACACCCATTCATAGCTTACAAGTTTCTTGCCTCTAGGCTTTTCAACTATGTCTCAGGTTCCATTCTTTTCTAGTGCTCTCATTTTCTCTGAACTTCATTTCTCCATTTTGGTATCTCAAGTACCTCTTCGATGTTATTGGGAATGCATAATTTAGCCAAATTAGTAACAAATGCTTGGTAACTAGGAGAAAGAGCTTTATATGACATGTGCTTCTGAATTGGCTGTAATGTACAATATCGAGGTTGTTTCCTGAAAGCAATAGACAAGTCAAGGTTGGATTGTTCACTAACCTATTTTTGGAATTTGAGGATAAACCTTTTGAACGAGAGTTTTAGAGCTTTCGCAAAATAACCGGTTTTAATATAAATTTGCAGCATAGAGAACTTGGATAATTTCTCAGAGAATTCATAGTTGATCTAATACAATCAATAAAACATTAAATGGTTAGGGGGTTTCAGTGTGCAATCAGTCAAACAATAAACTAGAACTAAAGACAAAAATTAACAAACGAGATTAATCAAATTAAAACGATTAACCCAAAAATGGGATTCCAAAACCTTCATTGGATGAAAATAGAATGACTAAACTTGTGATCGATTTTGGACAAACCAAAATCTCTGCGTTTGTCCAGAAAATCCCTCGACTAGATGATCGCCTAGAATCTGATCGAACACGTGGTGTGTCACTATACAATCGCATAGTAATCACAATAACCCGGTTCGACCTCTGTCCTTGGGATATTTCAATCTAGGTATTTAATCTAATACCCAATTTGAATGCAAAATCGAATCCGATCAAATAAAACATAAACGAGTTAGTTACCGATTAAGCGTGAGTCCTTTGGAAGGCCGGAATCCTTAATCCATGGGTCAATCACCGAAGTTTAGCCAAGCATGGCTTCACAGGTAAAAAACGCAGATGAACTTATGAAGAACATCAAGAACATCAAGAACATGATGAACACTTTCAGAGAAAATATATATTTATGTTCAATCCAAAAATCAATTCAAAACATAATGACAAGGTGTTTTTCCTATTCTACTCACTTAACCTAAAATGGAAAATGCAGTAGGGCTACAAATCCAGCCCAAAATAGAAACAACTAATAAATTGTCTTTTAATTACAAAATTCGGGCCCAATAAATTTCCAGAAAAAAACATATGACTTTGGCTCCAATTTTGACCATCTTCTTGTCTGAATTTGCCTTTCAAGTCTTCATATCAATTGAATCTCTCCAAATCATCTAAAAAATGAGATAAGAATGAGGCTAATCGAACATCCGGTTCAAAAGTTATGGTGAAAATAGTGAAGCATTGTAAATCTGAAATTTTATCATAAAAATTTATCAAATCTAATAAAAAGCCCAAAGCCCAATTAAGCATAAAATTATATTATTTATTAACTAACCAATCCGAAATTTATTAATCAAGAGATACAAATAAATATAATAATATGCAATTAACAAATCCCCCACACTTATCCGTTTGCACTCTTGAGCAAAATTAAAAGATAAAGAATAAAAGAAAAATTTATGCTTTCTAATAATTGTCAAAAATACAAAAATTGAACAAGGATCACAAAGCTTCAAAAGATCAACCAATCAAGACAGAAATTCTCTCATCTCAAATTACAAAACATGGCAATCTCAATCAATGATGCTAATCTCATTCAATGACAATCTCTCAAGGATACCCTCAATCAATCTCTCAAGTGTATAGGGTTAATAAGCGTATCACTCAAATTCCACTCAATAAAATTGTTCTACCATAAGCTTGCTCATTTTCTCCACTACTCACAACACATGCATACAAAAATCAATAGGACTTGTTATTTAAGGTTGTAATGGGACTAAAGTGAAGGTATGTATAAGTATGAACAAGAGAGGTTAAGCACCAAAGAAATCTAAAAGAGCATTAGTAGTTAAAGAACATGAAATCACTAAAATATCTTTTTTTTTTTCATTCTTTCTCTTTCTTTCCTTCTACTTCTATTTTTTTTTCTTTTCTTCTATTTCTTCTTTCTTTTTCCTTTTCTTTTGCTCCATTTTTTTTCAATTAGCTATTTACACAATCACAATGACCAAATCAATGCTAAACGATGAATGACACAAAATCAAATACCCTCCCCTATTCTTAAAATGTTGCACACCTGGGCAACCCCCTCACTTAAACACAAAACTAAGGTAAACCCAATACGGTAAAATTTGGTTTTGACACTTAGGCTGGTAATATGGCTTAGAAAAAATGAGTCAAAAAAGCACAAAGGGGCTAGCAAAGGAAATATAATGCAAGGGAAAGGCTACTTGGCTAAAGTGGAAAAATGAAAGAAAGAAAACAAGCCACCATCTTATTTATGCATGTAAGTGAAAAATGCAGTTTCAAAAATAAAGGGAGCAAGTTCTAAAGAACATAAATAATGAGCAGAAGCACATAGGAAAGAAATAATGGTAGAAGATGAATTCCATTCATGCAGGCAGTGGTGGACCTTGGAATAAATATTTGGGGGGCCAAATGTATACTCATTAACTAATTAAAAATTTTATGAACAATTTTTTTTGGAGGGGGCATGGCTGTAATATCCTTAATTTTGGGCCTAGAGACTTGGAATAAACCTATTATGGATAGACAACTGGACCCAAGTTTCTGGAAACTCAATCTGGACAGTGAGGAAAGATGTTAAAACTGGGAATTTTCTAATTTGTTGTGACTTGTGAAATTACTTTTCCATGAAAGTGGACTTGTCTAGGATCACAAGAGAGTTGGAAGCACATTATTTTTAATTTTGTGCATTTAATTATGAATTTTCAAAGATAGGTGAAAATTCTGGCAAATTCTAGGCTAAGTCTGAAATTAAAGAGCAATAGAAGTTAAAGATAGAAGCCTAACCTTAAAAGTTTAAAATGGGCCTTTGAAGTTATTATGAGCTTTTGGCTTTAGGATGAGCCCAATATAATATCCAAATTTGGTATTGGATAAATAATAATCCGCCATCCATAAATATATGGTTATAGGTATCGATATTTTCCTGAGCAACGGAAAGGATCGAAAGCCAATTGGTAAAATGGAAAAGCGTTCAAGGAGTAACTCTAACTCTCACATATTATGTATCTTTGTATATGTATGCTGAACCATGTTTATGTGTTATGTCGTATCGTATGTTCATAGTAAATGCTGCATAAGACTAGTGTTATGTGATTTTTTAATATTGCGTATGCCTCTGTGAGCTGTTTTATGTGCATGGTTAACTGTCATGTGCATTGTATACATTCTATGTGAGGTTAATATGTTACTCTGGGTACCTTTGGGGTCCTAATTCTTGTTGCTACTTGCAAATAGTACAATATATTGGATGCGGTTCCCATGATGAGGTGGTAAATACCAGCAGGCGAAGGATCTGGATGTTGCTCGCGGACCAAGACGATAGGTGGTAGAAGGTGAAGACTCTTGTCCTGTTCAGTTAAATTTTTAGTTGAGTTAGTAAATCCAGGAGCTGTAATTAATAAATATATAGATTCATGTGAGAACTATGTAATGTAAAGAAGAAATTTTATATCAGTGTCACATTTACTATTTCTGTTTTTCCCCACAACTGCGGAGATCGCTGAAGTGCGCATAATTACTCTAATATTGGAGGGTGTTACAATGGCCTTGGGATAAATATTTGCCTATGCAAAAATAAATTAAATTTTAGATTATATTAAATCAATAAAAACAAAATTCTTAACAATTTTTTTTTTTTTTTTTTTTTTTTGGGGGGGGGGGTGGCCCCCATTGTCATTGAGAAGCTCTGCCACTACATACAGGCCCAAAATCACGCAAACGTAAATACGAAATCATGTAATCAGCATCATAAAATCAACTACCAAGACATATATAATCCAAGAGTCACGAACTTCAGTCCAAACGGAATGATCCATCAAAACCAAAATGTCCAAGTTCATAATGTGTAGCTAAGCAATCATAGAAAGAGATATTGTATTATTCACAAAAGCTAATTTTATTTGGAAAAATCAAAATGGGAAAAATTGAAGAAATAAAAGAAAAGGAAAATAGAGAAAGAAAGAAGAATAGTCCCCAAGGTTCTTATGGAGCATAGATGGCATCAGTGAGTAGGATCTCTGCTTCTACAGGCTGCGGCTGGGATCCCTCATAAAATTGCTTGAGGCGATGTTCATTCACCTTGAAGGTTCTCCCAAGCCTAAACTTGAGATGAGAATTGAATAGAAGGACTTTCTGGCCCACAGTAAAGTCACTTTGCAAGATTTGCTTATCATGGAATGCCTTTGTCTTTTCCTTGTACAACTTTAAACTCTCATAGGCATCCAATTGAAGCTCATCCATGTAATACCCTAAAAACCCTAAATATCATAAATGATATATTTTGATAAAAACTACATTATAGTAAAAGGAGAGTATATTGTCTCAAATTTTGGGATATTGTTTATTATAAATTTATGAGCAATTTCTCCTTGAGATTTAGTAGATCAAGATTTAATCTTGAAATTTCTTTTAGGGATCATAAAATACCCTAAAAATATCATATTAAGTTATGGTTCATATGTAACCAAAATAAGCAAGAAAGTGCTATGAAAACACTTAAATTAATTAAAAGGAGTATATGAGATTAATTAGTGATCAAAGGTTAATAAAAACCCAAGATTAGCATAAAGAGAATTTCTAAGGATCATAATTAATATAGTAAACTATCAATTAAGCCTAATAACCCCTAAAACACTATATTGGAAATATTAACCAAGATTAATTAATCCTCTCTTGAATCATTTAAAGCAAAATTTACTACTAAATGAGGCTAAGTAATTGCACTAATTCTTAATCCTAAATCATTAACAAATATCATCAAAAGTAGTAGGATTTTTCCAACACAAATTAAAGGCTTGGATTAAATCTAATAAAGCTAAATCCTAAGGCCTTAATTAACCCTCATAAAGTGTAATCCTTGTGAATCAAAAATTAACCAATGAGAGACTTTTCTCTATATGAATTAAGATGATTTAAAACACAATAATTTGAAGAAAGAAAGAGAGAAGTCAGTTCACATATGAAGGAAGAGTGAAGTTGATTAATTAAATAAAATGCTCAAGTTAATTAATCACATGCAAGTCATAATTATGGAAGACTTTGGGGACAAAATGGAAGAAGCAATTAAAGGAATCACATGGGTTCACATTGGGCATTTATTGTGGAAGACTTTTGGGGCTAATTGGTGAGATAAGAGGGCCACGGTTTTGGTTGTAAGAAAAGAAGAGGGAATTGATTAATATAAACATAAACATACATGTGGTAATTAAAGTCAAAAAGAAGATAACTTGTTGGCTAAGGTAAGAAACTCGTTGAAGAAGTAGAATTGAATGGAAAGTTAAAAACCATTGGGATTAATTCAAGACACAAGTAAATGAGAACCTATAGAAAATAAATTGTATCTTGAGAAGCTTTGATCATAGATCAAATATAAGGATTTATTATGAACAAGCATATTTTAAGCTTGGATTAGGTTGTCTCCAAAATCATTTCCTCAACTTTTGTGATTAATCTTAAAATGATTAAAGTGTTAATTGAGACTTCTAATGAAGCCATGATTTTTGAGATTAGAGTATTAAAAAGGAAAACTTGAATAAACTACAAAATAACCCCTAATTATATTTTTGATAATCAAACACATGGGATTATTATGCATTGATGAAAAAATGCAAGATGATGAGGGTATGAGAGAGGGGAGGACGGTTTTGAGGCATAAAAGATGAGGAAGGAAAAAAATAGGCTTAATCCAATGTAATTTGAAATCCACCAATAAGAAAAATCAAGAGAAATGCTTTTAAATTAAATTGAAACTTCTTCATTAAGTATGGATCCAATGGTTAAGATTAAAACTTCTTAACTAAGGTTAGATCCTATGGCTTTAATTGAAGAAGAGGTAGGTTTGAAAGAATTACTAAAGTGTCATGACCTTTCACTATAAATAGAGGCTTTAGCTCTTCATATTCTTCACACCAAACTCAACCAAAGTATATGAGTTTTAGAAAAACAAGAGTAGGGAGAAAATCATAGTGGGAAGCAAGAAGGAGGAGGAAGTTCTTCAAGAGGTAAGCAAGCTCTTAAGTTCTAGTCTTTAGTTTTGTAGTTCTAGTTCAAGTTCATAGTTAAATGTTGTTTTGATCTTTAATCTTCCAATATATTCTTGTTATCATGTTTTTATGGTTAAAAATTGTTTTATTTCGAAAAATTGATGAAGAAAGTGATATAGAAATTTTTTTGGAAGATTATGATCAGAATAGCGAAGCTCTGGCGAAAATTTGTCGGTTAGCGATTCCTGAAGTCAAGGGTAAAAACGCCAGTCTTTTATGTTGAAGATGAGATTATAAAATTCTAAGAAAATTCATGGTAGAAGTAGACATATAGAGATTTTCAAATATACCTAGAGTGTAGCATTTTGAGTTCTACGTAAGGAGAAATGAATTGTTGAAATTAAGCCATTTTTCTGGGCGAAATTCTGGACAACGTTGGGAAAAATGAAAACTGGGAATTATTATTAAAATCTGGGAAGGTACCAGTATTTTTCCTAAAAATTAGACATCCTAAGGATTCCGAGGAATTTTACAGATCCTCGTTTCGATGTTTGTAGATTTAATTATGATTTTTCAAAGATAATTGAAAATTCTGTCCAGAAATTCAGTATTGCGTTTTTTGAGAAAATGTAAGGGTAAAATTGTAATAATGACTACATCAAGGGTAGAAATGTCAAAATGGGTGGAAATATCCTTTTTGATATTATTTTAAGAGATAGAATATTAGTTGTGATATTATGGGAAAAATGAATGATCCGACAATAACATATAGGATATCCGGGAAGTCCGGAGTCGGATCAAAAAGTCAGGCAAGTTGGCCAATACACAGTGAAAGGTACGTTTGCGACGTACTGTAACACTAACTCTAATGCTTATAGTATGTTTATATATGATAGTTGTATTCATAGACTAACACTTTGTCTTAGATCTTTCATTATACATTCAGATATATACGAATTATGGTTATGATAATACCGTTGAGTTTTCCTAGCGCTGAGGACACGACCATACATCGTGGCACTGGTGAATAGTGCAGACCGGGATAACATGCATACTGCAATGGCTGTGTATTGTTATTGCCTTACATATGTGATTATGTATTTCCTACATCTGTTATGGGCTTTTGTAGTGAATATTGCTGAAATGTCATGAATATCTGTCATACATATATTGTTTACATAAGCATGAGGTTAACCACTACCTGAGGTCTAATGGGCATTGGACCTCAGTTTTAAACTAATAATTCAGGAAAGGATCAAGGATCCGAGAAGGCACCAGTAGGTGGAGCCGTAAAAAGGTACCAATGGATGGAGCCGTGAGGAAGCACCGGTCAAAGCAAATGAAGGAAGAAGCTTAAACAGAGCCTACCTTCTGGCATGAAACTATTAGGGTTACTTCAAACCAATTGGTGCTTAAACTAGAAAGGGTCGGTCTATGTGGTTCAGTCAATCAATCACCGTGAATTCGGGGAGACTCCCACTAGACTTTACCTAGCCTAGCCAAATGAGTTGATTTAACTGTGTTAGGTTCTATGCCCCAAGTCAGGAAATGGCTTGGTCTGAAAATGTATAGTTACAATGTAAATTCTGTAATTTTATAAGTCTTGTATCACATGAATATTCCTTCGAGAAATTTTAATATACCAGTATACATCGGGCATCAGCATATGCCTGAGTATTTTATATCAGTTACTTGTTCAAATTTTTAGTACATGTTGTTCGTTTCCGCAATACGTTATGGTGTAACACCTCAAACTCTGACGATGTTTCTAAAACCAAGTGTCAACCGGCACGATTTATGCTACGAAACTTGGGGTGTTACAATCCAACTCTTGCAACTGCAACTTCCACTCCATCTCATACTTAACCAATCCATGTTATATTGTTAATTTCCCAATAAGCCTAATGCTCCAACTCAATTAGAAGATGACATGCCTTACTAAAGACAAGCTGATAGGGGGACCCCAAATCGGAGTCTTATACACGGTCTAATATGCCCACAAAGCATCATCTAGTCTCTTGCTCCAATCCTTCCAGGTAGAGTTAACAGTCTTATGAAGGATATGCTTAATCTCTCTATTCAAGACTTCAACTTGACCGTTGGTATGAGGATGGTATGCTGTGGAGACCTTATGAATCACCCCATACTTCCGTAACAAAGCACTCATGCTATGGTTACAAAAATGAGAACCTTGGTCACTCATGATAGCTCTTGGAATACCAAACTTGCAAAAAATGTTAGACCTAACAAAATCCACCATCATAGTATAATCATTTGTCCGGGTGACGTTCACACTAACCCATTTTAAAACATAATCAACAGCCAACATAATGTAAGTAAAACCATAGAAAGCAGGAAATGGACCCACAAAATCAATACCCCAAACATCAAAAATTTCACAAAATAGTATAGGGTGTTCGGGTATCTCATGCCTACATGAAATACTCCCTGCCCTCTGACAATTATCACATGACTTACAAAACATATGGGAATCATGAAACAAGGAAGGCCAAAATAAACCCTAGTCTGACACTTTTCTAGTAGTTCTTTGGGGTCCAACGTGACCACCATAGGCAGAAGCATGACAAAAGTGTAAGATGAAGTTAAACTCATGATCAGGCATACATCTCCAAATTACTTGGTCACTACAAAATCTCCACAAATAAGGGTCTTCCCAAACATAATATTTTGATTCACTTTTCAATTTCAAAGTTTAGGCCCTAGTGGAATCAGTAGGTAAAACACTAGCAACCAAATACTTAACCAGATCAGCATACCATGGAAGCTTACCTTGCAGAGTAGAAGCTACTTATTAGGAAAATCATTCCGAAAGGAAGAAGGGTAAGAGGGAGAATGAGTTATGTGACTCAAGTGATAAGCTACCTAGTTTTGTGCTTCAATTCTATCTCTATTCTCAATATCAAATTCTTGGAGCAATAACATCCACCGAATGAGTTGAGGCTTAGCATCTGCCTTTTTTAAATGAAACTTCAAAGCTTCTTGGTCAGAGAAAACAATTACTTTAGAGGTTAACAGATATGATATAAACTTATCCAATGCAAACACTATAGACAAAAGTTCTTTTTTCAGTGGTGATGTAATTGGATTGGGCAAAATCTAAGGTCTTAGAAGCATAGGCAATGACATGAGAGGCTTTGTTGACCCGTTGTGCTAAGATAGCACCAACAACATAGTTGGAAGCATTGCACATCAACTCAAATGGAAGATACCAATATGGTGGATGGATCATAGGAGTTGGGGTCAAGCAATGCTTCAATTGATTGTTTCATCAATTGACTAATGAACTATAGATTGCATTCTAATTTGGGCACATAAAGAACGACTCTAGAGTGATATATTCAAATATGTGGATACTTACTTCCTCAATGTTTGAAACAAGAGAGCCATCTATAATTTGAACTTTCAAGCTTTTTTAGCACATGAGGTATAAGTAGGGAATAGTTTATGACAATTGGTCATATGATCTGTTGTTCCAAAATCAACAATTCATAATGCTTTGTTCTTTGATGTTTTGAGAGCTCAAAGAAAATTTGCTTTATGAGCCAGTAATTCCAGCATCTACTGATTGATGATTATGTTGGCTTCAGATGGAGAATTTTCATTTCTCATAAGGAGCCATTGGTACAGAGTAATGATATTGTTGTATTTCTTGTATGGACCAAACGTTTCACTATGACAACTGCTTTCTGACTTTCATGGGTTTCTGTTTTCACTTGACTCTGGCAGGACACAAGTTGAACAACTTAGGTACAAATATCAAGTACCCACATATAGAAAAATATAGTGTCAGATTGTAACCCCTCCATTATCGCCAGAAGGAGTTGTCATTACTGGAAACAGGGGCTCACACACTCGTACCCACTAGAGATGCGTCTCTAACACAAAATGGAAAAGAGGCATGTGTGACATTTATGCGCTGTCGCTTGTGACAATCTCTGAGGTTAGAACCGATAGGAGGTCTCTGAACCTCCCTTTGCAGGTGGTGATACTTGATAGTCGCCCTCACAATATCGCATGTGCACACAGGTGCTCTGATACCATGTAGATAATTTGACAGAAGAATATGCATTTCTATATCATAATAGTGAGGTACAACTATCTATTTATACATGAGAGAATGAGATAAAGCAATAAAAGCTAATAAAGCTGAGTAAGACTGATAACTTCTAATAAAGGAAAAATATTTACAATAAATGAATGGTATTCCCAAATCAAATATATACAATAAATTCATAACATTCCCATATGGATATCTATTCACATATAATATTATAATGAAAAATGAAAAAAGGAAACCTTCTCAAAATGAATAACTACCTTTTATTAATTCTTTTGATCAAATGTGAATTTGTTCATTTTGTTAATTTCTTTAAATTTTAAACCAAACAAGCATTTGCACCCAATTTGTTTTTTTTTTTGCTCAGAAATGCTACTTGTATTACCATACATTGTCAACCAGTACAACTAATATAGGATAAATAGGGGACATCGAAATACAAACATAACCGAAAGACAGTCATAAATAGAAAGGAAATAAGATCAACATAAATTAACTTAGCTAACCTCCATTACACAACTAGAAGGAGTATTGCCATCCGCAACAATATTAGCCTCCTAAGTATCCAAGGTTAGAAGGGACAATAAACAAGGTGTTAGTTGAAAAACCCACCCAACCAGGCATACCTCCTTATAAGCATTTGCTACTAGTAAATCAACTACTCTATTATCCCATCTTGGGATATAGGATAAAGAGAACCCAACCTTGTCTGAAAAAAGGAAAATAATATCGTGAAGGATGCTTCTACTCCTCCAGTCAAATATAGGAGATTTGGCTTCAATACTTTCCTATATTGTAGCAATGAAAGACAATCTATTTCAAAGACAACTTTATCATGGCCCAAGTCCACCGCTAACATCAAGGCCCATTTTAGAGCTTAAGCTTCAGTCATAAAGGCAAAAATTGATTTAACTTTATCCATATAGCCCCACCTAAAAGAGCCAAGGTAGTCACGACAAATCACACCAATTGCAGCAGGGTCGCTCCCAGACACATAAGCATTATCAATATTAATTTTCAAGCACCCAAGTTCAAGTGGGGCCCAGCGAACAAAGCAAACTGTAGGCCTATTTGATATACCCATCATACATTACATACTATCCTAGTGACTCCAGAATTGAGCATTACTCTTTCTAGTAAATTCTATAACAGCAAAAGAGTTGGGTTCTAAGTAATTAAATACCTTGTCATTCCTGTGTTTCCATATAAACCACAATATCCAGAAAATTAAGGAAGTGTCTTGGGAGCTAAGGGATTGCATATTGATTATCATCAGTCACCCTGCATTGAAGTTTGTTACGTTGGAACAATGGAATCTGACTCTTAAACTTCATCCGTACTAAACACAACAGGTCTAATGGCATTGAAAAAAAATTGTTGCTTAATATTCTCCTCAGCTCCTTCACAAATAGGACACGGACTTACTTGGGATCATTTCCTTCTACCGAGAGTGGCATTGGTGGCTACAGCATTGTTGAGGAGACGCTACATGAATTGTTGCACACGGGGAATATTTTTAATGCTCCAAACTGACTTCCAACAAGAGTAGGAAACAACAATAAAAGCCCTTTCTTTATGAACACTCACCAAAGTCTTTGTTTTTTGGGTATGATAGCCCACCTTAACCATATATTCACCATTCTTTGCACTAGTCCATATCAACATGTCTTCCAATCCATTTTTGGGGATAGGATTTGCATAGATAGCTTCTTTGATCTCTATTGGTACATAATTAGCGATGGGAGCAAGATCCTATGTGCCATCAACAATAAGATGGTTTCTCAAGAAAAGTGACTCTTAGAACCCAATTATCACCCAAAGTCTTATTACTTGCCCGGAACCTACATCCCATCGAAGGTCCTGCCTTAGGAATTCTCGGCCATCAATTATGCTAGACCAACACCAGAGGTTTTGAAGCCTTTATCCACATCAAGAAACTCAGTCTGGGGAAAGTACAAAATCTTCAGTACTCTAGCCCATAAATCATTGGGATAGGTCATTAGCCACCACGTAGTCTTGCCAAGTAAAGCTTCATTAATGATAACCAAGTCATGAAAACCCATACCGCCCTAACTCTTTCCCAATGTAAGGCAATCCCAAGCCTTCCAGTAAGTTCTACCTCTAAATGCATTTCCGTCCCACCAGAAATTAGCTACAAGACTATATATTTCTTTGCAAGTTTTGAGTGGAAATTTGAAACAATTAATAGGATAGATAGGAATAGTCTGGATGATTGCTTTAATCATAACTTTTGACCTTGCAAAGGAAAGTAAAGTGTGCCCCTATCCTTGAAGTTTACTAGTAACACGCTCCTTGATATAAGCCAATGCTTACTGTTTGGTTTTTCCCCATATACTCTGAATACCGAGATACCTCCCAGGATCCTTAGTGGTAGGAATATGCAACAAGTTTCCCATTTCCATGCGAACGTCTTCTGAGGTATTGTCAGAGAAAAAAATGCTAGATTTATCAAAGTTTATGACTTGGTTGGATGCCTCACAATACTGATGTAAAATGTTAGCCAAATGACGACAATTACCCTGGCTAGAGTTCATATATAAAAGAGCATCATCCGCGAAAAGCTATGTGTAAGAATTGAAAGATAGAATATCACCAAGAGGGGGTGAATTGGGTGATTTAAAAAACTTTTTCTCAAATGACCCTGATAGCACTAAAAACAGAGTAGAAAAGGAGAAAGATAGACATAAGAGATTTATACTGGTTTGGTCTAAACTCTTGACCTATGTCCAATCCCTAGACTCTCAGGGTATTTCACTATCTCTTTCAATTGATTACACACTCTGTAACTCTAAGTCATCCTCTCTCTAAGATTCACTCCACCTTACAAGTTGTAATTAATATACCCACTCTCAAGGTCCCACTACCTTGAGTTTCTTTACATAAATGATGAATATAATTTAACTCTCTTATAGAGTAGATTGATAAACAATGAAGATCAAATATCCAAATATATTACACATTAAAGTGAATGAAACAGTAAATGCGATAAGTTTGTTTGAGCCTAAGTGTTTCCAGTAGTTGAATCATATTGAATCTTCTGCTTATATTTGGTGAAGGTAATTAATGACCGTTGAAAAGCTTCAATGAATTGTGTGAGTAATAAATATAGCCGTTAGACGTTCGAGGCTCGTTCGTTACTCACATGCTTTATTTCTACAAATGATCGCCGACATTCTGCCGCTTGACATTATTTCTGCTCTTCCTGTTGAGTGGCGTAGCATTTAATTAGGGAAAGAGAATAGTAATACCTTCTGATTGCTCAGAGAATGGTTGCCTATATTATACTTGGTTTTCTGCAATTGCATTAAATGTTTCAACGTAATTAATGCTTTTTGATTAAGTTGCAATTAATCCTTTATCTAATCATCTGAAACTCATTAATAAACTGATTAAACATAGTTAGGAACAATAATGAGTGATGATAAGAAGTTATTAAATCATAAGCAAAAATTTAAGTTTTACGGACACATTGGTTTGCAAAACCATAAAAGCTAACTCGAGTCGATTTCAAGCACACTCGAGTTGCTTACTCGAGTTGATCATTTATCACTCGAGTCACAGTTTCATCTTCTTTGAAAATATATTTGAAAGCAATAGAGAAGATGTCTCTACATGAACTTAACTCGAGTCTAAAATATTCACTTCAAGTTGTGCACTCGAGTCAAGAATATTTAAATCGAGTCAATTTCATTTTCACAAATGTCTTCGAGTTAAGTTTTAAAAATGTTTTGAACATAGGGCATACTCGAGTCATTGAGTGATGACTCCAACATATGACTCGAGTCATTAATCCCTTAACTCGAGTTTCCAAGATAAGCTTTGAAATATGTTTTCAAGTGATACTCAAGTCACTTAAGATCAACTCGAGTTAATATTTTGACTGTTAGAAAATATTGGAAATTGGGACTTAGAATTTGAAAAGATAAGATTAAGTCCACAAAAGGTCAACTCGAGTTTAACAGTCTTAACTCGAGTTGACGCTTTTCATAAAAGCATTTCACAAAGTATTTAACTCGAGTCACCAGAGAGTAACTCGAATCAGTCAAAGTTAAAACACATTTTGACTGAAGTTTTAAAACACTTGACTCAAGTCTATCAACCTTTAACTTGAGTCAGTTTATGACAGATACTTAAAACAGTTACTGATTCAACTTTCATCAAGATATAGCATTTTCACTTGAATCATTAACTTCATTTTATTTTCAATTGTCTATTATCATCAAAACTAACATTCTCCCCCTTTTGGATGATGACAACACTTGTAAACAAAATGAAAAAAGTTGAAAGAGTCTTTGAGAATGAAAGGTATCAAAATATGGATAACAACAACAAGAAAAGCAAGTCTACAGCTCTCTACTCTACTTTTCCCCCTTTGTCATCCGGCAAAATAGGAGGATCAGAGTAAGTGAAAGCAGGTGGAAAAGGTAAGGGTGACTAAAGGGATAAGGTGAGACAAAGAGAAGAGGGTTGGGGAGTAGATAGCGAGAGTTTGACAGTGGATGGTTGAAAGGCAGGGACAGGGTTGGTAGCAGGAGTGGTTGTGATGATAGGAGTGGTGAAAGAGAGAAGAGGTGAGGAAAATAGAATAGGTGAGTGAGATGGAATAGGAAAAGCATGTTGAGGAGAGGGTGAAGGTGTAGGAGAAGAAGTAGGTATGCTAAGGGAAGGACCAACAACAGAAGTAGCCTTTACCAACTTGTCAACTTCAGCAACAGGCTTCAAAAGCTTGTTGAGCTTCACATCAATGATGTGAAGCATGCCATGGATTCTAGAGAAGCTTGATGTATAATCTTCTAGAGTACCTCTAATGTTCTCAATCTTTTATCCCATGTTTCCAAGAGTCTCAGCTTGTTCTTCTTGGACCTTTACCAGTTTATCATGACTCTTGGTTACCTTTGACACCAACTTACCAATCTTAGTCTCAAGCTTGACAGTGAGCTCATGATATTGAGCAGTCAAGGCAGTATGTAGAGGGCCTACACACTCAACAATGGCCTTCTTAATAATGGCCTTGATAGAAGCATTGAATCCAAAGGGAGGAGTTTGAGAAAAAGATGACTAAGCACAGGAGCAGGAGATAAATTGAGCCTCATTTGCTATTGATTGAGTAGCTCTACATCTTGTAGGTGCTCTAGACTGACCTGAACCTTCTCTAAATAAGATCCTCATATGATTAAGATGGAATTGACCAAAAAGAGTAGGTTTAACAGGATTCTCATTCAATTCCAAATACCAAATCTTTTATGAGAAAAGAAGCAATGAAACAAGATTTGGAAAGGGATTTGTTGAGGTCTTTTTAGAGTTGAATCTAAACCTCTTCATCTCATTATAGACCCATTGACCTATGTTATGAGGGACTTTGTCAATTATGGAAGCAAAAAGGGAGTAGTCCCTTTTAGCAAAGTGAGTAAAATTCTTACCTTTCTGCATAAGGTTTTTGGAATAGATGTACCAGATAGCCCTATACATAAGAGGCATTACAACTGGAGGGAAAGGCAGTGACTCGAATGGTTCATCAGGCATAGGAACTTTGAAAATATCCTCATCATCATATGACAATTCAAGAACAGGAGGTGGATCAGAGATCCTCAAAAGAGTGTTTATGACATTGGCAGTGATAAGAACTCTTCTACCCCTAACATAAGTGATAATCCTTTCTTCTATAAGATCACCATTGTCATCCAATTGATTGGCAATGGACATGTTGAAATAAAAGGATTTAACAATAAAAGGACTTTAGGGGGTATTTATGGCTAGAAGATTTTGAAAGGGTTTAAGCCATAGGGATAAGTCCAAGTTGCACTCATCCTTAAGCTTGGTCAAATTGACATAGATAGTGGGACATAACCCACAAGACTCATAATGCTCTTTAAAGAGCTTTAACTCAGAGTCAGAATAAGTGATAGGAGTGCAAAGATAATGATGAAGGGGTCTTTTAAGATTAGAGGTCTTAAATAGAGAGGTAGGTGGTCCAGATACCTTGGATGAAGATTAACCTTGAGCCTGAGTAGATTGACTCTGAATTGGGCCTCGAAAGTCAGAAGAGGAAACAATTGATTTTTTCTGTTTCTTTGGAACAACTACCACTTGTTCCTTATCTTTCCTCTTCGCAGCTTCAGGATCAATTTTCTTCTTTGCAGGTTGCTCAAGGGCTCTTTTATCACCACGCTTTTAGCCTTAGTCTTTGTAGGTGTTGATGCATCAGTCACAACCTTAGATTAGAACCTTTTTGGAGGTTGTTTCTTCCTTCTAGGTCTCTTCAATGGCAAAGAGACGAAGATTGGGTAGACTCATAACCTGATGAAGAATCCTTGGCCTTGGAAGGATTTTTGGCTCTCATGGTTGTGGAGAAGGCTCGAGTTAAGGTTCAAGTATTTGGGGGTTTTAAGAAAGAGTGAGCAAAACGACTCGAGGGTTTGAGAAGAGTGAAGCGCAACAGTCGACACTATATATATATATATATATATATATATATATATATATATATATATAAAGCGCTTCACTTGAGTTACTACTTAATGACTCAAGTTATTAAGAACTGACTCGAGTGTTCATGTAAATACACTAACTTGAACTTCAAGTGTGTATATTAGAACACTTGAAAAATACCTCTAACTCTAGGTCACAACTCCTTGACTCAAGTTAGGAAGTCATTTCAGTCTAACTTGCTCTTTGTCTTCGAGTGACTCGAGATACCCGAGACTTGACTTGAGTTATAAGCTCATCTCAAACTTCCTTGCTCTCTGCCTGAGATTGACTCGAGTTACTTATGCCTTGACTCAAGTTAACCTCCTTTTCCAAAATTGATTTGCTCTCTGTCTGAACCTCACTTGAGTTACCAACACCTTGACTCAAGTTAATATTTTGACTGTTAGAAAATATTGGAAATTGGGACTTAGAATTTGAAAAGATAAGATTAAGTCCGTAAAAGGACAGCTCAAGTTTAATAGTCTTAACTCGAGTTGATACTTTTCATAAAAGCATTTCACAAAGTATTTAACTCGAGTCACCAGAGAGTAACTCAAGTCAGTCAATGTTAAAACACATTTTGACTGAAGTTTCAAAACACTTGACTCGAGTCTATCAACCTTTAACTCGAGTTAGTTTATGACAGATACTTAAAACCGTTACTGATTCAAGTTTGATCAAGATATAGCATTTTCACTTGAATCATTAACTTCATTTTATTGACAATTGTCTGTTATCATCAAAACAAACATAGAGAATTAACAAGAACCAGGCAACTATGACTCAATTTAATCCCCTTAAGCAAATCAGCCCCTAGCTCTTAGTAATCATAATCAAGATGACTTCTGCAACTAGAATGAAGAGGTATGGTGAGAAAGGGTCCCCTGACGTAGACCCCTTCTAGGGGAGAAAGAATTAATAGCTTCCTCATATAAACATATATTTATCTTGACTGACCGCACACACTTCATAACTTAAGAAACCCATTCGGTACAGAAGCCAAAGCGTAGCAACACATTCTCTAGGAAATTCCATTCAACCAGATCATACGCTTTACTCATGTCCATCTTAAGTGCAAATTCGTGTTTAGGCCCACCTTTTTTCCTTCACAAATAATGATAGACCTCATGAGCAATGATAATATTATCCTCTATACATCAACCCGAAACAAAAACACCTTGGTTGTTAGAGATGCAGATGTCAAGTAAAGGTCTCATCCTGTTCTCCATAAGCATATAGATTATTTTGTATGAGAAATTACACAAGCCAATTTGACGAAAATGAGACACATGTTTAGGCCTATCTACTTTAGGTATTAAAGTTATGTTGGTCTCATTAATCAGATCTAGCATGGATTTTCCTGCAAAGAATTCTTGCACCATATTACACATAGAATCACCAACCTCAGGCCAGACATTATGATTAAAACATACCAGAGAAGCCATCCGGACCTAGCGCTTTCAAACCCCCAAGAATAAATGCAACTTTCCTAATTTCATCCCTTGTGGTTGGCATCATAAGGCGTTGGTTCATCTTAGGCGAGATCTTACTATCAATAAAGGTAAGAACAGACTCTATGTTATCCGTCCCTGAAGTAACAAATAGTTGCTGGAAAAATTAGTAATATTATCCACCACAACATTTTTCTCCAATTACCACCAACACTCATCATCCTTAATCCTATGAATGCTATTAAGTTACCTTTTTTTTAATTATTGTTGACAAGTGGAAAAAACGTGAATTCTTGTCTCCCGCCATTAGCCAATTCACTCAAGACCTTGGCCACTAAAATTTTTCTTCTAGATCAAACAAGCACTCAATGGCCATCTTAACATCATTAATAGCCCTGGTAGTCTCAACTTTTAATCCTCCATGAGAGAGAGAAGCTAGTTGAGCTTTCAAGTTTTTCAACATTCTGGCATTTTTAGGAAACTCTTTTCTACCCCCACTTCTCAAGATCTTCCTTATATCTCTTCAGTTTCCAAGCAAAGTCATTATTTGCATTGTCACTGTCACCAGAAACAAGTCTCCAACAACCTCCCACTACCTGGCAAAAATTAGAATGATGAGTTTAGGTTGCTTCAAACCGAAAAGTCCATGTCCTTCGAACCTGGTCTAGATGACATTGAATAAACAGAAAATGGTGGTCAGATCTAACAGAGTCAACATTAAAAACTTGAATATTAGGAAATGGTTCCCTGAACTGACAATTACTCAGTGCTATATCAATACGCTCTCGAATGGTTGCTGGTTCGCCAAGTGAATCTATACCCATTAAAGCCCAAATCATCTAGTTCACATCCAACCACAACACTTAAAATTTAAAATTTTCCTCCATGCCCTAGGCCTCCCTCCTAATTTCTCAGACTGGGATAATATATCATTGAAATCACCAAGGCATAAACCAGGACTCACTAATATTTCTACTTATCCAAGTAAGTTCCTACCAACACAAGAGCCTATCATCTTCAAAAGGTGGACCTTAAACAAATGAGATATATGTTGGAGAAGCCATCAAACTCGATACATGTATCTATAATATTGGAGGAAGAGAATAAAATACTTACCTTGACTGACTCAATTCACCAAACAGCTAGACCCCCACTTCTCCCCACTGATTCAATGAGTTATTCATCACTAAAACCACAATGCCATCTCATCTTTCTCACATCTAGCCTTTTCCTTTGTCTCCATTAAGAACACCATATGAGGTTTTTCTAGAAGCATTCTTCCAAGACCTTGACAGTCCCGAGCTAAGATATTCATGATGAATCGGTAGTTGGTCCCATCCAACCACCGGCGTTTTGAGTAGAGGAAGAAGGATGAGCTTCAGTAATTTCAGCTTCACCTATGAGCCAACTTGCTGGAAAATCGATCTCATTTGTGACCGAAATACCACACAAGGCAACAAATTACTTCTCATCTTTCCTGTTTCGAATAGATGACTTCAAGGATCGATAGCTTTTCCGACGCGCTCTCGGAGCCAGAGTTTCTGTAGGTCGTGGATTTGGTGGTACGGTGGGATCGTAAAAAATCAGCTTTCGTTGTCCTTTTATCACAGCTGAGCCCAAGTCCACTTCATAAGGCCGTTTCAAGTGAAAACTCTTCAATGAAAGGGACATGGCTGAGATGGGCAAGAGTCCATTATGAGGGGTAATAAAATCGTACATGGGCTCAGTCTCATTAGGGAATTCAACCCGGTAACACCACAGCGAGTTTTGTTAGCTTGCTCATTCTTCTCAATAAACATAGCCTCATTCCAATCCTCCCTACTCACCTCTAGAACCTCCTCTAGAGTATGTACATCGGATGTACCAAGCCAACTACCAAACTCAAATATTTCCTCTTCGCCATCCCCTCTTACTGAAGGAATCTTACAACCATGACTTTCATGTCCAATACGTCCACAATTATAGCACTAGTTCTGTAACCTCTCATATTTAACAGTTATCCAAGCCGGATCTTTCTGCTCACGCGAAACCCAGAAAGCAAGGGTTAAGGGCTCACTCAGTTGCCCCATAATTCAATATAAATTGAAAGAAACTTATATAAACCCATGTCTAAAGAGAAAATCATAAAAAAAAAATTATATTGTCAAATATAAAAATAAACTACATTACTCATAATTTAGGGATGTGTTGCTGGAGGTGGGATTTATCTATATGTACGTACATGAAACATGGACCTAGTCAATATTACGCTAAGAGTTTGAAATTAAACGCAACAAATCTCTATATGCATTTATAAAATAGTAGAAATTATTAAACTCAATATAATTCAACAATAATAAACCAAATTGTAAAATAATAGAAGTTATTTAACCAAATTAGAAAATGGAATTATTGGACATTTTTGGAAAATGTCTATGATTACGATTTATGATTCATAACTTTGGTATAATTTTTAATATCCCGATTAGAAATATCATAATTTTAATTGTCTGGTATTGAGATCCCAATAACTACAATTTCATCTCACACTGTGTGTTTTCCTTTTTTCAAATTCGATTTACTTTATTACCTTATTTTAAAAATAGGGTAACTTTACTTTTCTTCTCTTTCTTTTCTTTTTGTTGATTGACGATGCTCCCATGTGAAGCATGTCAGAGTGTACATGTAAAATTATAAAACATGCTTTTTTTAAATATTAAATTAATAATATGAAATTAATGTTAATCAGATGCAAAATTAACCGTTAAGGCCAAATTTGCTCACATGAATATAATTTATTTCCCTAATAACCTAATAAATTGATATTATGAAATTCCTAGACGGTAGAAAATGATTAGAGATCTCTGCAACCATGAAAGATGAAGTTATGGGGCATTGCCATTCCCATATGTGAATATGCGTAGCTTTTATAGTCTCCAAATATCTATTAGGAGATTATGACTTATAGTTCGTGAGTTGATGTCTATTTTCAAACTCAGTCAAATTTAATTCATGATTTAATGTCTATTTGTAAATTCAATTTACTTTATTACTTTATCTTTAAACCCCAATAATAAAAACTAAGAATAATATCCCATTGAATTTGAATAACTTGGAAATAGAATGCATAACTTAAGTACGCAATTATTGTTGAAGAGGTCAAACTTTATGGGGTTATGAGAAATTGTCAATGTTAGGAAATAATTCCTAATGGTTTTACAAAAGGGAAAATTTCATTAAAATACCATTTGAATTTGCAAAACCCTCAGAAGTCTTCCGAATTTGTAAAAAGACTGAGAGATACCAAAAACCTATGAGGGCTATGCAAATTCGGGTGAAACTACCCTTTTACCCTTAGTTTTAAATAAATCCAAAAAAAAATACAAATATCCTCACCGGAGGGCTGCCGTCGGGTCGGCCGGCGGCGGCTGGGCGTCGGCCTCCGCCACCGCCGGTTAGGCCGGCCGGCCGCGGCCGCTGTGAGGGTGGAGGTTTTGTTTTGGGGGGGGGGGTGGGGTTTTTCTTTTTAAGAAAATGATTTTCATTGAAAGTGTGGGGGTTGGGGTTCAACACAACCGGGAACCAAGTGGCTTGGTTCCTTATATATATATATATATATATATACACACACACACACACATACTTTAACAAATATATATATTCTTTTTAACATTTTTCAATTGTATTTACAAATCCTGAAACGAGAATTACCATTCCACAAACAAGAATTACCACTTTTTCTATAGGGTTCCCTTTTTTTACCATTTGATACATGTTTTGTAAAACCAAAAAAATTGCACTATTACCATTCCACAAACGAGAATTACCACTTTTTCTACAGGGTTCCCTTTTTTTACTCTGATGCATGTTTTGTAAAACCAAAAAAATTGCACTATCACCATTCCACAAACAAAAATTACAATTCCACAAACGAGAATTACCAATTTTTCTACAATGTTCCCTTTTTTACTCTGATGCATATTTTGTAAAACCAAAAAAAATGCATTATTACCATTCCACAAACGAGAATTACCACTTTTTCTACAGGGTTCCCTTTTTTTACTCTGATGCATGTTTTGTAAAACCAAAAAAATTGCACTATCACCATTCCACAAACAAAAATTATCATTCCAAAAACGAGAATTACCACTTTTTCTACAGGGCTCCCTTATTTTTACTTTGATGCATGTTTTGTAAAACCAAAAAAAATTGCACTATTATCATTCCACAAACGAGAATTACCACTTTTCTACATGGTTCCTTTTTTTTTTTTTACCATTTGATGCATATTTTGTAAAATCAAAAAAATTGCACTATCACCATTCCACAAATGAAAGTTACCATGTTTTTTGGTTTTACAAAACATGAATCAAATGGTAAAAAAAGGGAACCCTGTAGAAAAAGTGGTAATTCTCGTTTGTGGAATAGTAATTCGCGTTTATGGAATGGTAATTTTCGTTTGTGGAATGGTAATAGTACAATTTTTTTGGTTTTACAAAACATGCATCAAATGGTTAAAAAAAGGGAACCTGTAGAAAAAGTGGTAATTATATTCTCGTTTGTGGAATGGTAATTCTCGTTTGTGAAATGGTATTAGTGCAATTTTTTTGGTTTTACAAAACATGCATCAGAGTAAAAAAAGGAAACCCTGTAGAAAAAGTGGTAACCTTAATAATTTCAAGTTTAATCCTGAAATTTACCTATGTAACTTTGAAAATAAAACCTTATCCAACACCATTAATTTACTTAATCAAAAATTCCTAGATAGAATGAGATTAATTAAAAAATAATTTTAAATACCTAATCATACAAACAAAATAAATAAAAAAGTGTTTACTTATTTTCCACTTGGCCGATTACGAAATGAATTTGAGGCACTGTGTTTATAAGGCGGACAAAGCCAATAAACACCATTTGCTTAATATAAAACTAATCAATTTAATCAAGTTTTTTAATTACAACATGAAGATTAAAAATAATATTTTTCCTTATTTTCTTTTATTTGCATGATGAGCTAGTTGTGGAATAAATTAACTTCATTCTTTACAAGCATTTTACGTGTAACGCCTCAATATTTTAATATTGTGTATAGTTCATTAATGAGATTTTAAGACTAATCAAATGTCCAAAATGATTAGGATAGATGTTTGGAATTGGTAATTAAAGTTAGGAGGCTCAATCATACACATTATAGGCCCAAAACCTACTTCAAAAGGGATAACATGTGAGCTTACGCTACGACGCACATGCACAGTTTTTAATTCTGGTTTCACGAACCGGATTGACAAAGGAGAAGAAGGTGTGTATTAAGGGGACAGTGAAGAGTTACTTGAGCACATTTTCAGTTAAAGTTTCCCAACTAGGAGCTTTATAGCTCAGTGGCATGAAGTGGTACCCTTATATTATTAATATTTATTTGTCTAAAACCCATTGGGTTTCATTATTTCTATCAGTTGTTTCTATATTTTAAGATTAAATTGTGTTTTCACTTTTCACATCTTCATTTATTAGGGATGTTCTCAAGACGGCACGGAATGAGATCGGTAAACCCCATTCTCGATCCCGATTCTGAAGACGACTCAGGAAGGAAAATCATTCTCGATCCTGAAAATTGTTCGTCCTGATCAGAATCGAGATCAGGAATTTCTGAAAAATGTTTTGGGTCTTCCTTTTTTGCTGTAGTTTTAGGTCATGATCTTAGTCCAGTTAGCTTGACCTTATGGTCTTTTTATGTTATTATTGTGACCTTATGGTCTTTTTATGTTATTATTATGCAAAGGCTGTTCGTACACTACATATGGATATGTTTGGATTAGTTTTTACAAAATAACTTTTTTAAAAAAATGATAAAAGTAATTTTAGAGAATATATTTTAGATGATAGCTTCTAAAAAAACCTTATGTTCCGGTGTGGAACCAGATGTGGCTAGCCCTCATGGACTAGCCTGTTTGATTGTTTGCTTATATGGAGCGGACTTGACCTAAGCGCGATGCCTAGGGCCTACGTACCCTGTAGAGGGATCAAAGTCCACGTAGTTCGAGGACACACGTTGGCGTGTAGCCAAAGGGGTGGTGTGTATGAGCAAGAGTGTTCTCTGCACCTTAGGGTTAACCTCTGTATTTATAGGGTGTGCCTCAGGTGGGATAGTATGGGCGTAATCCACTGCCCTAGTATCATAACGGTCGAATCTATCTTTAGATAAGATAGATCTCCCCTGATTATAGTTGAGATAGGATTTTCCTTTATTATAGGTAGATCCTAATATGTGATATTGTCTGTTGGGCCATACTGCTATTGGGCCCAAAATATGGATCCGCAACAGTTGCCCCCCAGCCCGGTAGTTTGAGCTTTCGAGCTGCCGGGATGTATTTTGTCCCCGAGCAGGTTATTCGAGGTAGGTTGACATGAACCTTACCCCCTCGTATGTCTACCGTGCATTGTCGGGTTGGGCTATTCTGGCCCTGGCGACCGAAATCCGAGGTCTTGCCTCAAAGACCCGAGGTAGCGTCTCGAAGATTTGAGGTACTCTCGGGGAACTTGCTTGGTTTCAAGGCCGGGGTTCCCGCTGTGATTGCCATCATCTTGATGAATTCGGATTCATTCGTATTCCGTTACCGATTTGCCTGTTTAGGCGATAGGTTTTTTTCCCCAGGAGGGATAAATTTGTCTTTCTCTCATTCTTTGTTTTCGCTTGCCTCATCTCGGTTGATGGTGAGCCCTCATGGGGTTTCGTTAGTTCTTCTTTATCCAATTTGACAACTGACAGTCGTGGGCCTTACCTTGCGAGCTTTGTTATGTTGATCCATTTTGTCAAGGCGGCTTACTTCGAGGATCCGAGGTCTTATTCCACATATCCCGAGTAGTGCCGAGATGGTTCGCCTTGCATTTGAATCCGGTGTTGACCCCGGCTATCGAAGTCGAGATCTTTCGTATCCGAGTTGTTCCGGCTTGATTTGCTTTTGTCCGTGTTTTGATGAATTCGCTTCATTTGCCTTCGATCGAATTGCCCCAGTTTCTCGGTAGCTCAAGTGTTTGAATTGCCGAGATGTATCATGCCCTGGTACTTTCTGCCCGAGGGGATATCGAGGTTGATCGGATCCGTTGGCCTAGCATGTTGGATTTTTAATCTGACTGGGCTTGACCTAGGAATGTCGCCTAGGGCCTACGTACCCTAGTAAGGGATCAAAGCCTACGTAGTTTGAGGTATTACCAATCCTTTACCGGGTGCCGTTCTGTGAACGTTTGAACCAATTCACTATTTACCTCAGCCATGGAGGTTACGTTCTCAAGAATCCGAGGTCCGATCTCAAGATCCGAGGTCCTTTATGGAGGTGTGCCGAATCCTGATTTTGTCAAGATTCTCCTTTTTTGAGAAATTTGTCTCAGGTGCCGAGGTATGAGATAAGGCCAAGAGTCTAGGTTAAAAAACCTTCTGCCTTCTCGATCATTGCCCCTTGCCATGTCAATCCGAATAACCCGAAAGGGAATGAACCGAGCTTACCTGGCTAGTTTGTTGTATCTCCGGATTCCCACCGGGCCTATTTGTTGTAGCACCGGATTCTCCTAAACCGAATTATCCTGAAGAGGAACGGATCAGGCTTGCTCATATTGCTGATAGCTTTACAGTGTCACACTTGTCTTGTCGTCCCCTAGCCCGGTCAAGGGCTCGGGCAACGGGTGTATCGACTATGAACATATGTTCATAGTTGCAATCGTGCATGTATTCGCCTTCATCCGTTGTGCTATGCCGGTGTATAATACCAGATTCATTGTGTAATAAAAATTTGTGAACATTGATTTCAACCTTATCAATATCGTCACTTAATTTGCTAACTCTTGTTTTGAGTTATAGTGTTTTTATGACCGGGCCATTGTCTTATATGCGCAGTATCTGCTAATTATTTTCTTCCGATAGGTTGATTTCGGGAATAGGGGTAGGGGAGTAAACCCGAGCTACCGAGATTCGGATATTGCTGTCCGGGGATATTTGCCAGAATAAGGGCAAAATGTCATATGCATAAACGTGGTGCTTAAACACATGTTTACACATGTCGGCCTGATCGAGACCTGCACGACAATTCACCTCCTTATTTAGGAGCATTTTTCGATGCATCTGCTTTATAATAGAGATAGTGTTTTTACCATCTCGCAACCAGGGCGTGGCAGCCCGAGTGTATTCCCTTATTTTGGGATTTTCGTTTGACCGCGGCTTCTTATGCCTCGGTGAATTCTGACTGGGTGTAAGACCTCGATGTATTTTTTGACTATCGATAGTTTTTGTCATAATGAGGGCGTTACCGTATCCCGGAGGAGTACGTTTTAGCCATAATCCCGGCTTTACTGTGCTCCCGAGGAAACACGTCTGTTTCCAAGGGAACACGTTTTAACCTTTATCTCAATGGAGCTCGGTTGTTAACCAGATATGGTGTAACCGGGTCCATCTTCGAAACTACATGGATCCCAGATTTTAACTATATTAAGTGTAACCGGGGTCCTTCGTCTTTTTCTTTTTGGAGGTGGACACCTCTGCAAAATCTTTCATGAATTTGTTCGTTCATCCATGATGGGTGTCATACCCCAGAATTTGCATATCCGAGGTGGGTGTCGTAACCCAGAATTTGATTTTACGCGGAGCCCGGATTTTAATTGTTCATTCAGTTTAACCGGGTTTCGTCCTCGTCTGAAGTATAATCCCGAATTTGTTTATCCGGGATGGGTGTTGTAACCAGAGTTTCTATTATGGGTGTCGATACCCTCTTTTCCATTATGGGTGTTGTGCCCCTGGATTTTTGTTTCCACAGAGCCCAGATTTTAACTGTGTTGAGTGTAACCGGGGTCTTCTGTGGCTTATACTAGCCATAAACCAGTGAGAGAAATTGGCTTCTAGCGCCTCGAGCCCGACTTCAAAACTTTTACGCGGATCCTGAACGTTAACTAGATTCAGTTAACCGGGCCCGACTTCAAAACTTTTACGCGGATCCTGAACGTGAATGAGATTCAGTTAACCGGGCCCGCCTTCAGAACTTTGCGCGGATCCCGAACATTAACTAGATTCAATTAACCGGGTCCGCCTTCTTCTCCTTTACAGGAATTTAAGATAGACTTGGCGGCCATAGCCGTCGTAACATGATTCATGAAAGCTGGTTTATGTACCTCGGATTCCTACACGTTTAGCTCCGACATGATCTTCGGAAATAGGTTTATGTACCTCGGATTCCTTCATGTTTAGCTCCAACATGATCTTCAGAAACGAGTGTATGTACCTCGGACTCCTTTTCATGTTGGCGTATCGTCAACCTCGACTATCGCGATGGAGTTGGGAGGCCATAGGTTTTGAATCGGCCTCGGCTATCTAGATTTGCTCGTTTGAGATTCTCAAACGGGTATTGAACTCGCAACTGTATCAATTCCTAGATCTCATCCGTAACATCCCATTTTCAAAAGCGGTATATTTTTTTCATCGAGTAGAGCATCGGAGCAATTGAGTAAGCGATACATTTATTCAAATTGCCGTAAGTCGGATGATTTACGAAGCGGTACATTGACCGAGAGTTTTCAAAATGAATAACACCCGAAGAAAGTCTTCGTAGGGTCTACGTGCGGCTGCTCGCCTTTATCCTCGGTTCTCGGTTCTCCGAACCGACGCTATGATAAGAGGGCGAGATCCAATTGCAATTTGGATCTCGGGTAACTTGATTAACCTCATGCTTAAATACGACTACATATACACGACAGCAATCAATACAACAGTCCATAACGAGATGTATGATTAAAAACACATAACCACGTATACAAGATAATAACCACGTATGTAACATAACCTCGTATGATACAACATTAATAACCTCGTATGTGACATAACCTCGTATGTAACATACCGTGTATATAGCATAACCTCGTACACTACTACACAACAATCATATGCAATCATATAATAAACATTAGAGCTAGTGTTACAGTACGCGAACGTACCTTTTTGGCGGTACAACGGAACTTTTACGGAAAAACGTGAAATTCGACAGCGGGAAAAACAGCGGTATGACGGCGGCACAACAGCAGCTCGACAGCGGTACGATTATCTCAGATATCCTATAAGGATAATATTTAACAACTTTTAGCAGCATGACGGGCATTTTAGGTACAAATTACCATTTTGCCCCGAACCCCTAATCGGCGGAATTTCGCGAACCGTTACTTTGACCGTATTCCATTTCAAAATTATCCCCACTATGTTTTTACCTCGTCAGGCATCTTTCAATGCAATGAGGCATAAAAACAAGCATAGGAATATATTCGAAACTTCCTAGATCAAAACAACAGTTCTACTATAACTACCGAAAGAACTACGGAAACTAAAAACTAAGGACGAGAAGAACTTACTCGGAGCTAAGGCACAATTTTTCCGAGCTTCTCTCTCTAGAACCTCTCTCTAGGATCTGAATTTTGGTGTGAAGAATGAGAGCAAGAGAGCTTGCTATTTATAGAGAAAAATAGGGACAAGGTGGGAATTTCCAAAAAGTCTTCGAGAAATGATTCGGCCGTTGGATCTAGGGTTTTGTAAGATGGAATCTTGGCCATCTATGGTCTTGGTCGACATCTAGGGCCCAAAAAGTCAAAGAATGAGTTGTCATCCAATGATGACTCTTGCTTTATGGCCTCCGGTCCGATAAAGCTACCGATCGGTGTCCGTTTCGCGCGATTTCGCAGAAACTCAAAAATCCGGGCGTGTAACTTTGAAGATCTTTCCATCCTCTTTCATATTATCTATTTGGATCCTCTTTTTGATCATATCCAGGTATTCTCCGGTGCGTCGGAAGATATTCGGACAAACGCGTCGGTTACGGAAATCGCTTAGATAGAACCAACTTCACGGACAACAATTCACTTTGAATCGTAAAACGTCCGGTTGTTGCCTAACTTAATCTCGTGTTTAAAAAGACACAATTGTTTCTATAGGTTCTCACTTTGCCTATCGACTCTACTCTATCGATCAACTTTTTGTCTTATTTGAAATTAGGGTTTTCGGTTGCGGAAACAACGCACGGTAAATTCTTTCTTCGTGTAAAAATTCACTTGTTCTTAATTTGATCAGTCACGGAAAGACTTTTACTTCGGTTTACCTGTAGAATTTATTTCTAACTTTTCCCCGATCGCCTATAAGGCGACTCACCGCATTATATTATTATTTTATTCTAATTAACATTTTAATTATTTAAACAATTCTTTTTAATTAAAAATATTAAGAATTTCGACCCCTTAATTAAAAAATTCAGTTTTAAATATTTTTTCATAATTTTTTCCATTTTTTAAAAATATAATATTTTTTCACCAAAAATTCTCGTTTTACCCCTCGCCCGTTAAGGCTTAATCGAGCCTAATTTCTTCGTTTAGTGATCTTTTTAGGATCAGGTTTCTTCATATATTTATCTTTACCAATTTTACAGTATATTGTTATCTTGCAAACTTTTATCGACATTGTCATTTTATATCTTATGTAAAATATTAAAAATGTTTACCCCATCGGGTTACTTTATGGTTCGAAATGCTTTTTAAACTTTTCTTCATGTTATTCCCTCGAAATAATTTATTAAATTCTCATAATTAGGGATAACACTTCCATATTTTTCTCATAATTTTTCATGATCTTTCGTATTTATCATAATAGTTTTAGACTTGTTTTTATCACCATTATATCATTTTTAGTCATTCGTTCATGATTTTCTGTAAAGTTTTTGACAATTTACTCTATAATTATAACAATTTTCTATAACAGTTTTAAGCTCATGATTTTGCTTTATCAAAATATTCGTTAATTTCCTTTATCTCAAAACTTCCAGATTTACTAAAATCCGGGTATTACATTTCTCCCCCCGTTAAATAAAATTTCGTCCTCGAAATTTGCTCTATAACAACTTAGACTCTGTCTATCTAAATTTCGGACTATTCGCTCTGAAACTTTTCTCTATATGTCGGCCGCTCCGCTTGACGAACGAGAATTCGCTCGGTTTGACCGTAACGATCTTGTCATGTCGTACTTTGATATATAGTATTTTCCGTGGCACCCATATACCCCGGTCAACACCAGATATCAACATGTCTCCATGACGCCCATACACCATGGTAACACAAGATACCTTAAATGTTTCCATGACGCCCATATACCATGACAACACAAGATACCTCCTACTCAATGACACGATCATGATCGAATAGTAGTAACTATGAGATATGCATCGGAAACTAAAATTTTCGCGGCAAGTAAGACAACTATTTATCAAACCATAGGGGATTTATTTTACCCTGTACTCAGGTGTAGTTTTTCGAACACAGGACTTTTCGTCCATTAAAACACAGGACTTCTTGTCCCTTCCCGAGTTTCTTTCAACTCAAAAGGTACTTCAAACACTTGTGTTAGCAGTACAATTCTATACAATACTCACTAACTCTAGGTCTTACATCAATTAGTTCAACTTGAGAGGCTTCAATAGGCGAGAGGCGTAAGTCATCACGCTGTCCTGCTGCAGCAAGACATATCCCGACCCATAGCTAATGGCACCACGACCATCTACTTGGATCCGGGACAACCAACTCTTGGTGCTATGACCAACTTCGTTCTCGGTCTATGCAAGCTCGTCTCGATCGTGTTCTACGCAATGATTTAAGTTTTACTCTTTAAGCTTTATCAATGGTTATGAGAAAATTTCGGTATGAATCTGCGGTACTATCCCGCTAGATCCGAAACTAAATATCTATGTTACTATCTTCGAAGATTGCTATTCCTTGATGTACAACTGAAATGGTGTTCCGAGCATACGTCAACCCTTGACAAAACGTAGGAATTACATAAGCGAGTAAATCGTAGATCATGGGAAGTGGGTATGTGTTCATGATAGTCTTTTTGTCCATCCTGTGATGGTTGATACAAAGTCACAACTCTTGTACTTTGTTCGGTATCATTTGATACGGCGTTTTAGATGTTGATCCTATGCTAGGTATTAATGTCATAGTGAATTTTGAGAATGTCGTCGATGTTTGTGAACGAGTTTTGAACGAGATATATATTCGATTTGGAAATTCAGACATGATTACATAAGCAAAATAGTTCACACCCAATGGTGTAGCTACTATTGGATCGTAAGGTAATACATATATGTATGCATCCCAAAATGATTCGCATATGCATCTGACATAACGAGTGATTAGCACCCGTGTCGTACAATATCTAAGGTAGGTTCCCATCGAGAGATAGTTATGCGGATCCTCTCGGAGATTATTCGGCCTCGTTAGTTGTCAAAGCGAAAACCCGGCACGGGTTTTGTGGCCTTATCCCCGTAGTCCTTTGAGGACGGTTCATGTATAAGTGCCCCGGCTTCCGACACTTGTAGCATATCCGCTCCCCCGCACGGTTGGTTCTGGGTGGTTCGTTTTGCATTTTGGACATGGTCGGGGTCCGGGCATTCTGGGTTGTTACGTTGCTCGGATCGGTATGGCATCTTGCCTCCCCTTGAGGGTTATTCCATGGTGCTGCCCTCTTCGCGAGGAACTTCGCGGCTCAACCCGTCACGACTTGCACCGCTTTGCGGTTGTCGATTCTTGATGTGCGTAGTTCCGTTATGTTACGTTCGATCAACCGGCATGACTCCACCGCTTGGATCAATTGCGGGAACTGTTGGGATACCGGCTTTTCCCTTATTTCATACTTTAGCCCATCTACCATCCCGCTTGCCTTCCGGCTCTCGTCAACGTTACGTTTCGATATGAAGAATATCGAGGCAGTTGGTAAACCGGGCGAAGTAGTCATCGAATGACTCCTCGTGACTTTGTCGAATATGGAGGAATTCGACTCCTTGATAACTTGTACCGAAGGAGGAAAATATTGTTCGTTGAACTTCTCGAGAAATTTCTCCCAAGTCACGGGACAATAACGGGTTTGCAATGTTCTTGCAATGCTTTTCCACCATCGGTCTGCATCCCCTTCCGGCTTATAGGCGCAAGTTGGGCTTTTCGGTTTTCCGGACAATCCATCACTTCGAAGATCTTGTCGATCTCTCATAAGCCGGTCTTGGCCGAATCGAGCTTACCACAGCGGAGGTTTGAGCTTGCGAGTGGGTGACCCATTCTGCGTGGTCTCAACCACTCTGTTGGGTCGAGGTAGCACTTTGCTATTGCCCTATTACGTCGAGGGGTGTCGAGATCTATCGGACTCCTCGGTTTCACGTTCATCATCGGGTTCGGTTTCATCTTCTTCCTCGGCATTTTGTCGTTCCTCATTGGCTCGGTCACCTTCCTCTTCTCTCTCCCGCCTTTCGGCAAGGAGTTCATCAATAAGAGCCCTTTGTTCTTGCGGCATCCCCGCATTTCTTGCAACTCATTTCGCTCCGGTTGCTGCGATCCTTGTCGTTCGGGTTCGTGTACCGGTATTGGTATTATTCGTGGCAGTTGCATGCCCTACCTCTACCTGCGCCTCGGCCTCGCCTCGGCCTCTGGGAGCTCCGGCTCCTCTTAAATTAGCCATGTCTCACTCTTTTTCCTTCATTAGGGAAAACGTTAGATTTTTTTTTTAAAAAAAAAAACAATGGTTACTCTATCGCAGACTTTATCACACTAGTACTACGAACGGACACTCGTACTATTTCCCCTCGTTCAGGGTTTCGTTGGTTCTTTCCACTTTGAAAACTAATAGAACTTCTCAACATGGTTCAAATACCACATGAATATATCTTTGTCGGTCTCCAAGTTTCGTCCGGCGTGGCCTCGTCACGAGTTTCATCCGACGTGGCCCGGCTCCACATATAAGCTGCGGGTTAGGGTGAAGTTACCGTCCAGTACAACCGGCGATTATCGGAATTATCGGGATTATTAGAGGCGATATTAGTACCGACAATGGATTTTCGGATTCGGGTTAGAGTGATGCACCGGCAAAGGGTGGTACACCGGTTCAAGATGGTATACCGGTTCAAACCGGTACACCGACCTAGGGCTACCTCGGTACTCATTTTCAAAACACGCTCAAAGTTTAAAAGGTGATTTGAACATAACTCAGTTAACCTAAGAACAGAATGGCCGGATAAGTGTCTATCATGGGGACCTCACCAACTCTATGGCGGACGTGATTGGCCACACCCACATAGACTAGCCTTAACTGTCCTACCATCGTCCGTAATAACATAGTCATATCAATGCCGGGACTACGCTCCGATACCAAAGCGTAACATCCCATTTTCAAAAGCGGTATATTTTTTTCATCGAGTAGAGCATCGGAGCAATTGAGTAAGCGATACATTTATTCAAATTGCCGTAAGTCCGGATGATTTGAGCGGTACATTGACCGAGAGTTTTCAAAATGAATAACACCCGAAGAAAGTCTTCAATAGGGTCTCGTGCGGCTGCTCGCCTTTATCCTCGGTTCTCGGTTCTCCGAACCGACGCTATGATAAGAGGCGAGATCCAATTGCAATTTGGATCTCGGGTAACGGTTAACCTCATGCTTAAATACGACTACATATACACGACAGCGGCAATCAATACAACGAGTCCATAACGAGATGTATGATTAAAAACACATAACCACGTATACAAGATAATAACCACGTATGTAACATAACCTCGTATGATACAACATTAATAACCTCGTATGTGACATAACCTCGTATGTAACATACCGTGTATATAGCATAACCTCGTACACTACTACACAACAATCATATGCAATCATATAATAAACATTAGAGCTAGTGTTACAGTACGCGAACGTACCTTTTTGGCGGTACAACGGAACTTTTACGGAAAAACGTGAAATTCGACAGCGGGAAAAACAGCGGTATGACGGCGGCACAACAGCGGCTCGACAGCGGTACGATTATCTCAGATATCCTATAAGGATAATATTTAACAACTTTTAGCAGCATGACAGGCATTTTAGGTACAAATTACCATTTTGCCCCTGAACCCCTAATCGGCGGAATTTCGCCAGAACTTCGTTACTTTGACCGTATTCCATTTCAAAATTATCCCCACTATGTTTTTACCTCGTCAGGCATCTTTCAATGCAATGAGGCATAAAAACAAGCATAGGAATATATTCGAAACTTCCTAGATCAAAACAACGGTTCTACTATAACTACCGAAAGAACTACGGAAACTAAAAACTAAGGACGAAGAACTTACTCGGAGCTAAGGCACAATTTTTCCAGAGCTTCTCTCTCTAGAACCTCTCTCTAGGATCTGAATTTTGGTGTGAAGAATGAGAGCAAGAGAGCTTGCTATTTATAGAGAAAAATAGGGACAAGGTGGGAATTTCCAAAAAGTCTTCGAGAAATGATTCGGCGTTGGATCTAGGGTTTTGTAAGATGGAATCTTGGCCATCCATGGTCTTGGTCGACATCTAGGGCCCAAAAGTCAAAGAATGAGTTGTCATCCAATGATGACTCTTGCTTTATGGCCTCCGGTCCGATAAAGCTACCCGATCGGTGTCCGTTTCGCGCGATTTCGCAGAAACTCAAAAATTCGGGCGTGTAACTTTGAAGATCTTTCCATCCTCTTTCATATTATCTATTTGGATCCTCTTTTTGATCATATCCAGGTATTCTCGGTGCGTCGGAAGATATTCGGACAAACGCGTCGATTCGGAAATCGCTTCCGATAGAACCAACTTCTCGGACAACAATTCTTTGAATCGTAAAACGTCCAGTTGTTGCCTAACTTAATCTCGTGTTTAAAAAGACACAATTGTTTCTATAGGTTCTCACTTTGCCTATCGACTCTACTCTATCGATCAACTTTTTGTCTTATTTGAAATTAGGGTTTTCGGTTGCGGAAACAACGCACGGTAAATTCTTTCTTCGTGTAAAAATTCACTTGTTCTTAATTTGATCAGTCGGAAAGACTTTTACTTCTGGTTTACCTGTAGAATTTATTTCTAACTTTTCCCGATTCTTTATATAAGCGACTCACCGCATTATATTATTATTTTATTCTAATTAACATTTTAATTATTTAAACAATTCTTTTTAATTAAAAATATTAAGAATTTCGACCCCTTAATTAAAAAATTCAGTTTTAAATATTTTTTCATAATTTTTTCCATTTTTAAAAATATAATATTTTTTCACCAAAAATTCTCGTTTTACCCCCCTTCGTTAAGGCTTAATCAGCCTAATTTCTTCGTTTAGTGATCTTTTTAGGATCAGGTTTCTTCATATATTTATCTTTACCAATTTTACAGTATATTGTTATCTTGCAAACTTTTATCGACATTGTCATTTTATATCTTATGTAAAATATTAAAAATGTTTACCCATCAGGTTACTTTATGGTTCGAAATGCTTTTTAAACTTTTCTTCATGTTATTCCCTCTGAAATAATTTATTAAATTCTCATAATTAGGGATAACACTTCCATATTTTTCTCATAATTTTTCATGATCTTTCGGTATTTATCATAATAGTTTTAGATTTGTTTTTATCACCATTATATCATTTTTAGTCATTACATTTCATCGATTTTCTGTAAATTTTTTGACAATTTACTCTATAATTATAACAATTTTCTATAACAGTTTTAAGCTCATGATTTTGCTTTATCAAAATATTCGTTAATTTCCTTTATCTCAAAACTTCCAGATTTACTAAAATCCGGTATTACACATCCTCTATCCAGTGGCTATTGTTGCGCGGTGGGCCTGGAGGCTGCTGTGCCGGGCTCCCAACACGATGTCGCGTAACCTCGATCTCGGCTTCGGAAGCCTGCTACTTTCTTTCTCTATCTCGGCCTTTTCATGTTTTGGCGTTCAGGCATCTCGGACCCCGGCCACTACAATCTCGGCCATTAGTAAATGACATAGAGAGTTCAAATGTTGTGATTTCTTATAATCCAAATAGGGCATCTAAATTTATGCCAGAATTGAAAAGTCTGGGTTCCCAAGTACAGAGGATGACAATCCTATGTTCTCGAGGAGAGAGGATGACGATCCTGGGTTCTCTCCTCCCGACGAGAGGGGATGAAGATCCTTCCCATATCTTCTCGTCACGTGGAGACATGAAGAGTTAAAAGGAAACCCATGTAATGATCTGAAAATACTCAAAGTGAAATAGAAGATGTAGAAGAATCTCGCATGGGTGACAGTAAATTCTCTTAAAAGAATTCGCAAAGAGAGAACCTGCCGATCTTCAGAAATACCCAAATTGAGATACAAGATGTAGAAGAGTCTCGCATAGGTGACAGTAACTTTGAGGTGTTTTCCATTTTAGAGTTTCTCTTAAATGAGTTCTCAATGAGAGAATTCTCAAAGGAGAACCCGGCGATCCTTCCAAGCTTGTCTAATGAGAGTCTTGCATGGGTGATGATAACTTCTCTTAAAATAATTCTCAATGAGAGAATTCTCAATGAGAGAACCTGGCTCTCCTTCCGACTATCTTTTTGCTCTTGCATAGATGAAGGCCTCCCAGCATCACCGAGTCGTAAAAATAACCCCTTTGGTTGAATCAGCCTTGGTTTGCCAACAACCTCGGCTATCTCTATTTGTCGTTTGGGATTCTCAAACGAGTATTGCGCGATGGGCCCGGAGGCTGCTGCGGATTTTCAGGAATTGCCCATGCAAAGGCATCCGATTCTTTGCTTCTAGTATTGACCATCTTTGGTCATGGGAATCGAAATTTAACGATCCCCACGGTCGGCGCCAATGTTCCGGTGTGAAACCAGAACGCTAGCCCTGATGGACTAGCCTGTTTGATTGTTTGCTTATATGGAGCGGACTTGACCTAGGCGCGATGCCTAGGGCCTACGTACCCTGTAGAGGGATCAAAGTCCACGTAGTTCGAGGACACACGTTGGCGTTTAGCCAAAGGGGTGGTGTGTATGAGCAAGAGTGTTCTCTGCACCTTAGGGTTAACCTCTGTATTTATAGGGTGTGCCTCGGTGGGATAGTATGGGCGTAATCCACTGCCCTAGTATCATAACGGTCGAATCTATCTTTAGATAAGATAGATCTCCCCTGATTATAGCTGAGATAGGATTTCCCTTTATTATAGGTAGATCCTAATATGCGATATTGCCTGTTGGGCCATACTGCTATTGGGCCCAAAATATGGATCCGCAACACCTTCCTTTTTTTTTTTTTGATATTGAAAAACCTTCCATTTTCAATCCATGATTTGCCTCACTAAAAGTAATTTTTAGGGTCTACTCTAGAGTACTGGGCCATTTGAAAAGATATTCATATCCACTTTTATATGGGCTTCTGTTTCCATTTCGGTCCAATAGATTGCGTGTAAGTGTTTTTATTTTATTTTTTGTAGAAAGATGGAGCGTAATTATTCCTCGTGTCAGGAACATAAACCAGTTCATTGGGCTCAACTCATTTGAATGGCTCTAATAATTATCAAAGATAGTAATAGTATTCAGTTATAATTTTGTTTAACAAATATATTTATATTTGATTTATATATTATTTTCATCAACACCTAACGAACTTTACTGAAGAACATTTCGAAGAGACAAGTTTTTATACAACCTGTTATTTTATTTTTTTTGGGTGTGTGCGATGAGGTAGTTGTTGAATAAAATAACTTATTTCTTTACAAGAATTTTTGTGTAAAATACTGAAATTCTAATGAGATTGCATTTAATTAATGAGGCTTTAACATTAATCAAAGAGTTATTGGAATACATTTTCAATTTGTATTTCATAATTTCCGGTGTGAGATACCAATTTGCAGGTACCTATACATTTATTCGATGTCTAACTTGGCACCTGTGCGTTTTCCTCTTTGAATTAAATAATTTATTTTTCTCTGTTAACACTGCTAGTTTTGACAACTGTACTCTATTAACACTATTAGCCCTTTTAGTGGAGATGATACTAATAGAGTAAAAATAATGTATTTAATTAGGAGAGAAAAATACACGGGTATCAAATTAGAAATTCAATAAGACTATAGACACGTACAAATGAGTTTTCACTTTCCAGTGTCCCTAAACTTTAATCGTGTCTACACTTTCCATATCCATGTATATCAAAGCAGTATGCAAAGCTAAATCACCCGGGGTTATTGACTATTCATTTTAAAGATTAAGGGAAAAAACTCTTTTTTGTTGAATAAGATTAATTTGTGATGATGTCAAATATAGATTTTAAATATTCAGAGCAAAAAATTTATATAATATATTTATCTCCTATGTTGACTAATTTCTATATTTAATGTAGATTGAAAGATTATAAGATATGAAGTTCAACTATGAAGAATGATGAAGAAGAAGATCAATAAAGAAGTTATTGAATTCAATTGATTAAGAGGAAGAAGAAGAAAGAAATTGGTTGGCGCTAAAATTTCAGAACTTACAGTTTGGTACCACGAATTCATAAATGACAGTTTGGTATCACGAGTTTCCAAAATGTCAATTTAGTTCATGCTTGCTTAAGTTTCCATCATGCTCGAGCACATAATTGACTTACTTGAACATCATGCTCGAGCAAGCCCGATATTGCTCGAGCATCTGTTCTCTAATGTCTCTGTTAGCCTCTGTTTCACGTTTCACTTGAGCAAGGTCTAGTTATTCGATGATGTCTCTCAAACCAAAGATCCAATTGAGATGAAACCAAATTTTGTATGAAACTAGACTTCCAATGCATCATTTTAACACCAAATTCAAGTCCAAAGGAGTTTAGATGAAAGGGCTATGAATTGTAGAAGTTGCCACTGCAATTCACGCCATACAGTAGACCCAACTTCGGTATTTTGGGTGTATCTCACAACTACACATCCAATTGAGCTGAAACCAATAGCATATGAAACTAGACTCAAAGTTTCACAAAATTTGGAAGCAAGCAAAAAGAGGTTCAAATGAAGGAGATATGAATTTTGGAAGTTCACGGTCTGACCAACACGTTGCAGAACAATGCTCTCACTCTATGTTTTGAACAGTCGCCATTCATTTGATCATATCTGACAGAATACAATGATTTTAAAGCCAATTCTTTCCTTTTTCTGGAAAGAAGACTTAAAGAGCTTTTTGAGCATGGTTGATTTGCTAAATTTGGAGTCATATTGAAGACGTTATTGTCTGTGGAATTTGACCTACGTTCTGCTATTATACCTACATTTTGGAAAGTCACTCCAAGCCACTCACACTCTTTCTGATAGTATTATGAGCTCGACTAAACCAGGAACATTTGTCAGTATAAGTATGTGATGAACGAAGCTTACTGGAAGAATATACAGTTTTGATACTTATTCAAGTAAGTAAGTGATTACTCGAGCAAGGATATTACTCAAGCATGTATTAAATCTTACTCCAGCATAATACTCGAGCATGATATTCTATTACTAAAGTTTTGGCTTTTGCAACAGGTGCTCGAGCACAACTAAATCTTTACTCGAGCAAAGGTAAAAGCTCACTTGAGCATATTCGTCCTATCGACTTATCTTCTGTTTTTCATTGCGGTTGCTCGAGCACGTTGAAGCACTTACTCAAGCATGGTACTTGAGCAAGGCTAAATGCTTACTCGAGTAAGGTTATTTGTTAAGCTATCTCTGTGAAAATATTTAAAGGTTGCTTGAGCAGCAGAATATTAAATATGTTGCACAAAACAAAGCACTCAGACGGAATGCAATTCAGAGTATGTCAAATGATCATGGCTTCAGACACCCATTATGGTGAAAGCGAAAGCAACACTTCCTTAGTCAACTATAGTCCAAAGGCATGTCGTATGAAGATTTTCAACAACGATACGAAAGTGACATATTCTCCAATTTTCCAACGACCTTGGTTTGTGTCTAACAGAAAACTTCTCTAGTGTAATAGACAAGTTGAACACACTCAACGAAAAACTTCCAACAGTCATGTTGCAGGAGACACAAAGGAAGAATTTACTCAACGGTCATATGATCTCTATCGATTATAATAGAGAATCATTCAAGACATCACGATCCATCCAATGCATCGACGAAGAGAATGATGATAGCTTACAACTTCACCGTCGAAATGTCAAGACTCTGAATCCAACATTTATCTCATACACTCTCTATGTCTCAATGTTTATATAATTTAACGTAGAGAGCAAATTGATTTGTTATGTACTTTTGTGTTCATCTTATACACTTGTGAGAGAGAAGATTAATTGTAATCCGTCATTATAAGGTTGAATCCTTATGGTTTATAATGGGGAGTATCTCGGTGAGAGATTTGTGAAAGGCTGCACAAGTTCCTGGCTAAACTAGTGGGATTGTAGAGGTTTCTCTTGTGCCCAAATTAAATAAGAAGATAGTGGATTGAAAATCTCAGGAGGAACTTGAGGATTGGACGTAGGTCATCGTGGATTGGCCGAAGCAGGATAAATCATAGTTTACATATTCTCTTCTCTAAACTCATATATTTCCAGCATATATGTTTAAATGTCTGACTATCACTTTATAACTCATTACTGTCATATAAACTGCTTTTACTAAGATGCGAAAAGATTTTCAAAGTTCATAAGTTTTTATCATACATCCAATTCACCCTATTCTTAGGTTTCAACCAGTGCCAACATTTTTTGCCAATAATATTTATATATATATATATATATATATATATATACAAAATAAAACTCCACTCACATATTTTTTTGTACATTACCCAATTATTTAAAATAAGTTAATTCCAACACCCATTCTATATGTTTGGCCCTCTTGAGTTGGGCAAAACACTTGGGCTATAGACCCCACATGTAGAATGAAATTAAGGAAGTGTCTCATTTTTATCTCCTAAGCTTATTTGTTCTTTTATTAGAGGCAATGATTTTTGAAGCACTAAATGTGGACACATTTCCAATAACAAGCGTCTCATTGTTCAAACTAAAATCCCTAATTTATCAAATTACAATTCCTACCCAAATATACCCATTCTCAAATTCAACCACAAATCACCAAATTAAACCTATTAAACATCAATTCAACCTTCAATAAAGTATTCTAAACGCTAAAATGAGTTAGAACTTATAACATGAATTCTAAAGGTCTCAATCATAACCCAAACCTACAATTAGTTATTCTCAATGTAATCACACCACTAAAATTACTTCCTTACTGCAATTACCCACAATGAATTCTTATTAGGGAATAAAATTTGGGAGGTTACCTACAAAGTTAAACACACACAAAATGTGCGCCTTCTAAATTTTATTTAATTATTTCTATAATTTTAATAATCATGTTAAATGAGTAACAAATAAATGAAAATATTTTTAATTTTCAAAAAATAAAAAATTTCAAAATATAAACTATTGGTATTAATGATTTACCTTAAAAATAACAAAAATGAATGCCTCTTGTTACACCCCTACCAGCCTCACCCTTTTAGGTGGCGGGTTAGAGAGATTCCTCTTATCTTTTACCTTTCCATGGTTATTTATTCCTTTTTAACATACATCAGAATGTGTGTAACAAAGCATTTTATCGGTTTGGACAAGTACGAAGTACTGGTAAAAGTACGATAACCAAAAGTAAATAGTCTTCGTAGGGTTAAGGGTACAGTCATCCAAAATAAATACAGAACAGTAAATATATGTACAATCATCCCAAAATAGAGATACAAAATATAATAAGGCATCCCCTGTTCTTCATTCTTCCACCATATGCCCTTACCTTTCCAAAAAGGTTTCCCTAGCTCAGGAACGATCACTTGTGTCTACAGGTTGGTTTGGAGTTTAAAAATGAACCCCAGATTAATTGTTAAACTCAAGTACCATATGTATGCAGTGTATGAATGCAACCATAATCATGAAAATCACAGTCAACATGGCAAACATACCAGATATGCTTTCAAAACCACAACACAACATCATATACCACAAGCCGTTGAGCTACCTTACCAAGAGAAGTCCCAGAATCACAAGCAGTTGAGTCACCTGAACCAGGCCAACCCCGGAATCACAAAGCTGTCGAGCCGCCTAACAAGGCTAGCCCCGAAAAAATCCTCAACGCTAGGAACAACACAATAGTCAGGGCCTCGAACCCCAACTGTTCTGGATGCATATTAGGCAAACACAAGCATGACATACAAACATATAACAGTAACATAAAGTACGTGACTAAACAATTACTACCTATTGGTTGTTCACTTATTCAAAATTTTACAATGCCCAAAAGTCGTTCCGGATGTGGTTTTACCCTAGACAACATCAATATACCTTGCTTTTAGTATTCCTTTGAATTTTTCTTTTACTTTTGAGAAATCTGAGCCAATTCTTCAAAATTCCAGAAACTCATGTTCAACTTCAAACATTTTTAATTAATTCCACAAAAATCCGATTAACATGAAATCAGTGGAAATCGAACACTTAGGATGTGTAGTTTGTGGTACAAATACTTCCTAAGTCCAAAAGGGTTCATATTTAATCACACAGCTAATACTTTGCTCGCTAGTCAGAAAACAAAAATCAGTTTTCTGAGCAATTTTCACAAATTTATTTCTCCTCGTAGGAAAATCGAAAAGTTGAAAAATCTTATATCCAAATGAATCTCAAGATGTCTAATTCAAGTCTATAAAATTTCAAGGCAAACAAAATTCATTTACTATTTTAAAACCATCGATTAAGTGTTGCTGCCCAAAATTCCTGAACCTGGCAGCTAGCTGTTCCTTTTTGTTTTTGGGGTTTTTGAGTTCGTAAATTCTAACTTTGACCCAATCCCATAAAAATATCATTTTAAACTCAATGGAACCCTCAAAAATATCAAAATCACATCACAAATTCGTGCTTTAACCAATTGGACGAAAATCCTAAGTTTCAAGATTCAGAAGCTAGTTTCAGAGTTTACCTAAATTTGGAGCTTAAACCGATATTTCTGCTTCTTCCTCCAGGTAGTTGGAACTTGGTTGAACACTCCCTAACCCTCCTTGGATTCACCCTTGGCATCCAAGAATGTAAGGGTTATAGTCCTTTTAAAATGGTCAGGGTGCAGGGAATTGTCCGGTTCACGCTATCGTCAACTGGTTAATAGCATGTATTAGGGTTTTCTTGCTTTCTTCCCAAGAAATTCTAGAGCCTTCCAAAAGTATCTGATGTGGTGCCTTTCTTCCCATGGAAATCAGATTTTTATAATTTTCCATGTGTAAATTACTTTAATTACCCAAAATGCCCTTTTGTCTAGTAGTTAAAAGTATGTTCCTTGGGTTTTTGCATGTTTTCTCCTTTCTTTTCTTCCAAGTAATTCTAGATCTTTTAAAGGCTTAATGTGGCACATTCTGGGCCATGAAAAATCTGATCCATGTGCTTTTATTTGGTTTATCCAATTCACCCTTTTATGTCCTTGTTGTGCACCGCTGGTTAGCGTGCTCCCTTTTCATTTTTCTTCATGTTTTTCATATCTTTTTCCCTAATTTAACCTTCATGTGTGGCACCATTATATACCCTGAGATGGCCCAATATTTGGTCCATTTAATTCAAAAAGAAGTCCCTAATTGGTTCTTGTTGGTCCCCTTTCACCGGTTAACTTTCCTTAAGGCTTGTACCTTGTGTTTGGGCTTACATGTGTAATACTTGAAAAAAAAATCCCTAAGTGTTTTAAATATAATATTTTGGTAAATGATACCTATTTAAAATAGGTTAATATGTGGTCTCAAATTTTGTAGTGTATTTAAGTTATTTTCTAGGGCAATTTCTCTTTAAAATGAACAAAAAATTCAAAATCCCTAAATTCTTTTATGGATCATAAAATACCCTAAGATTTCCATAATTAAGTATAATCTTAATTATGTCATAAAAGGTAATTAAATGTCATCAAAATGCCTAAATCAATTAAAGAAAATTATCAACTATTGGGCAATTAAATTTGCAATAATTAAAGTAATTGTGTTAATTTTTGAAATTAATTAATAATTAAATTAAAAATTCATAATTAAGGAATATATGAGATTAATTAGTGATCAAAGGCTAATAAAAACTCAAGATTAGCATAAAGGGGATTTCTAGTGATCATAATTAAGTAACCTATCGATTAAGCCTTATAACATCTAAAAACACTATCTTAGAGATGTTAGCCAAGATTAATTTAATTTTCCCTATTCTAATATAAGTGGCGAAAATTCTCTTTTAAAGGGCAAGATAATTGCACAAATTTTAAATCCTAAGAGCACATAATATATGAACAAATATCATCAAAAGTAGTAGGATTTTTCCAACACAAATCAAAGGTTTGGATTAAAATTAATAAAGCTAAATCCTAAGGCCTTAATTAAGTATCATAAAGTGTAATCCTTGTGAAGTAAAAATTAACCAATAAGAGACTTTCTTCTAGATGTTGGAGATAATTGAAAAACCAAATTGAAGAGCAAATTTTTTTTTTGGGGGGGGGGGGAGTAAACACGGTTCTAACTAGCTTGAAGAAGAAGAATTGAATTGTCAATATTAAACAAACATGCACATGGGTTGACATGGGGCATTTATTGTGGAAGACTTTGGGGTTAATTGGAGAGAGAAAAGTGAGAAATTCATTAATGGTGAGTTAAAAACCATTAGGATAAATTCAAGACACAAGTAAATGAGAATCTATAGAAAATAAATTGTATCTTGAGAAGCTTTGATCATAGATCAAATATAAGGATTTATTATGAACAAGCATATTTTAAGCTTGGATTAGGATATCTCCAAAATCTTTTCCTCAACTTTTGGGATTAATCCTAAAATGATTAAAGGGCTAGTAGAGGCTTCTAATGAAGCCATGATTTTTGAGATTAGAGTATTAAAAAGGAAAACTTGAATAAACTACAAATAACCCCTAAGTATATTTTTGTTTAGTTGTTAACCAAACTACCATTTTTCATCTAGCTACTTGGTGTAACTAGAAAAATTGAATCATAAAGTAAGAGATGAAGGGGGGAGGACGAAATTCTTGGCTTGAGAAAGGGGTAGGATGATTTGTTTATTGTTTAAATTATAACACATGCTAATTCAACATTTATGAAGGGAATAAATTGGAGAGAAGGTGTTGTACTTAAGATAAGGGTCATTAAAGAAATGGAAGAGGATGAGAAGGAGGGAAGGGGGACGGTTTTGAAGGAAATGAATGGTGAAGATGGAGTTTTGAAGTTAAACTAGATCCAATGGCTAAAAATCAAGAAGAGAAAGGTTTGGAAAAATTACCAAAATGCCATGACAAATTCCTATAAATAGAGGCCTTTAGCCTTCACAAATTTCACACCAAAGCAAGCTTAGTAATCTGATAAAAGAGAGTGGAAAGTAAGAGTGAGAAGCTTGGAGAAGGAGGAGCAAAGTTCTAGGTAAGTTCTTAAGCTCAAGCTTTCAAGGTTATAGTTATTTTGTTGTTTTGATCTTTAAACTTCCAAAATTAGTTTTGCTTTTATGTTTCTGAGTTTAAATATAGATTTATTTCAAAAAAAAATGATGAGGAAGATGTTATAGCAAAATTTTTGGAAGATTATGATCAAAGTATCGAAGCTCTGGCGAAATTTTATCGGTTAGCGATTCCTGAAGTCAGGGGTAAACACGCCAGTATTTTATGTTGAAGATGATGTTCTTAAACTCTGAGAAAATTCATGGTTACAGTAGACATATAGAACTTTTCAAATATACCTAGAGTGAATTATTTCGAGTTCTGTGCTAGGAGATAAAAATTCTCAAAGTTGGGCTACGAAATTCTGGGAAAATGCTGGACAGAGTTTAGAAACCTTAAACCTGTGAATGACTCAGGGAATCTGGGCATAAATGAGTATTATTACTTAAAATTATACATCCTAAGGATTCCGAGGAATTTTACGGATTCCCGTTTCAATTTTTGTAGAATTAATTATGATTTTTCAAAGTTAGCGAAAGTTTTGCCCGAAATGCTGAAATCAACGTTTGTGTAAAAGAAAGGGATAAAATTTGGATAATAAATCCACTAGGGGTAAAAAAGTCAATAATGGCTAGAATATCTCTTAGAATATTACTTGTAAGAGAATATTGCGAAAATAATGTGATAGGATATTCGAGAAAGTCCGGAAACGTACCGAGTCGATAGACATACCACTATCCTCACCTACGAAGGTACGGACGCGTACTGTAACACTAACTCTGATGCTTATTGTATGCTTATATGTGATAGACGATAACTTTACATCTGTTGTGTACTTACGTGCTATTGGGATACATCTGTTGTGTGCTTATGTACTATTGGGATACATCTGTTGTGTGCTTATGTACTGTTGGGATACATCCGTTGTGTGCTTATGTATTGATTGTTGCTGAAATGCCATGAATATCTGTCATACATATAGTGTCATATTTAAGCATTAGGTTAACCGTTACTTGAGGTCCGATGGGCATTGGACCTCAGCTCTTACTATAGCCTCAGGATCCGGAGGAATCAGGATTGAGGACAATGGTAAGAAGCACCAGTGAGAACCCGGCCGGAGAATTTCTTTTTGGATATGTATTATCGTACTCTTAAATATTCGGATAATTGTACCACTGTATAAGCAACCAGATACACCTACAGTGAATGTTTATCAAATACTCGCTCTTTTAAATTGTTCTGATGCTCTACCCTGATTAAAATATCTTGAAAACGTTTTTGAAAATTGGGGTGTTACAACGTGCAGATAAAATCATCTAATTTTCTCCCCTATTTTTGTGTGGCCGAAACCTTCTCCTTGATGGGCAAAGAATTGACTTTTCTTGCTATGTAATCATTACTTACTTTTTTACTTTTAACCCTGTGGTGACACGTGTCCTCAAGTAATTATTACACTGACTTTTCCTTTCTAGCATATGATTATTATTTTTTGCAGTGTCTCTTCCTCTCCCTTCCTGTGGATGGCGCATACATACTCTACAAAGGAAGAATTTGTGTTCTATTAATACTCTATGTCCCTTATTCATTGTACTGGCTTATACCGTTCCGATATTTTATGTTTAGCTCACTTCCTTTTTAAATTAGGGTACAATTACCACCTCTTTTTCCTTGATCTTATTAGGAAAAATCTTTAGCCTATCTAGGGTCCAATACTTTATCCCCTAATGGTCTTTCCGATACTTAATAAGTCAATCTGCCTTTATTCGCTTGAATTTTGTTGCAAGACAACTCTTCCTATTATTCCACCCATTAGTTCAGAGTTTGACTTTAACTAGAGTATCTAGTTCATTGTCTTCAAGTCTTTAAAATAATTACTGTAAAATATTACCGAGAATGGTAATACAAACTGCAGTCAAAAGCTTCTCATTATTTCATGAGTTCATACGAATACATCATTTACAAAAGCATGGGTGTTACACCTCTACTACAAAATATACTCACAACATTGGTTATTTGTTAAACCCGATGTTAAGAAAAGGTGATGACATTTTGGTAATAATTTGAATAGTTTTAACGCCACTTATTTGAACAATTGACGTTGTAAGTCTTGACAGGATAAAAATTGGTGAAAAAGGCTAAAAAAACTAAGTCACTGCAGTTGTTATAATAACCAACATCAAAAGTCTAGTTAGTTTAAATTTTAACCTAGACGTCTCGTGTTTTAACAGTTTCACTTCTCATTTTCACACCCCACCCAAAGGCAGACACAGGGGGCTAGGGATGGCCCCCGCCCCCCTAAAAAAAGAAAAAAGAAGATGTTATCTGTGGATGCATACGGGTTGGATTCGAATTGGTGACTTGTGAGGTGAAAAAAGGTGTTCTAACCATCAAGCCACATGAAAGGAGATTGTAAATCATGCAATTTGGTATATACTTATATGATTTTAATTTGTTAGATATACGTTAATTAAACATGCCAATGCCATGCATCATATGCATGATTTTATTTTTCTAATCATACTACTTTTATACTGATTAGAGAATATTTTAGGATTAAAATTTTAGGTAAGTTTTGAGTTTTGTTAAAATATGTCTATGAGAATATAGATGATGCTAATAGTTAATTTTAATCATTTTACTTTTGTTATTAATATTATTTTTAAAATCATATTGGTCATGAAATAATTCATGCTCTTGGTCATGAAGAGTGTCAACCTCTTCAAGAAGAGAAGGAATATTACTGTTATTTGGAAGCGACTCCTCTAGTAGTTGAGAATGTACTTGCATCATCTCTACATCTTGTGTGGGTATATACTTGAGGTTAGGAACTTTCCACTTGTGGAGTGGCATTTGAATCTTGCTATTTAGTTCCATCATCATCATTGGAGCCATGGGGCCATGGAGCTCCTTCTTCTCCTTCGGTTATTATCTATAACACATGGTCAAGGAATGCCTTGATGAAGTCTTGTATCTCCTTAAATTGCTCTTCCTACTCCTTGGGAAGCACATTTGCCAACATGAACAAATCATAATGTTCAACCTTGATCTGATCATACATTCTTTTCAGTGCATGGGTTCTATCATCCATGTTTGGAAATATGTGGAAAGAATCAAGTCCGTTGGGTTGAGGTGTGAAGGATTATGGTAGAGGGTCATGGAATAATGGAGAAGGTGGTTCATATGAAGGTCTATGTGGTGGATATTAGATATGATAAGTTTTGATGATGTCAAATATAGATGTCAAATATTAAAAACAAAAAGTTTGCATAATGTAGTTATCTTCTACATTGACTAACTACTATATTTAATATGAAATATCTTGTAGATTGGCCAAGAAAAGAAAGAAGATACCAAGTTGGAATATGGAGATTGATCAAAAAGAAAAGAAAGAAGATATTGGAGAATGAAGTTATCAACTATGAGGAGAAGAAGTCAATAAAAGAAAGAAGTTATTGAGCTAGATTGTGGAGAATGAGCATCAAGAAGAAAGAATAGTTAAGAAAGAAGAGCCTTCATCATATTAGTTAAGAAAATAAAGAAGCTATCTTGTTGGGCTATGAAGAATGATCATTAAGAGCAAAAACAAGAAGAAAGAGTGAATAAAGAATAACCTTCATCAAATTAAGTTAAAGAAAGAAAGAAGTTATAAAATTGGAATGATAAAAAAGACCAAGAGAGATTGAGAAAAGAAGAACTTGCAAGATCTAATGGGAATGTCAATATTCAAGCTCTTAGATGTGATATTGGAAGTCTCTATGGTCAAATGAAGGTTGGAATGGGTGAATTCAAAGCAAAAATGACTTATGTGGAAGTTATACCAACTTCACTCGAGTGATCACTTTTTGGATCATAACTTTCAGAATACAATGAATTTGGAGTTGATGTTTTTTGCATTGATGAGGACTTTAAAAGATTTATGATGATATGTCATTTTCCATATTTGGATTCAAATTGAGTTTATAGTTATCCAAATACTCCATTGATGTATCAATGATATGTCTTTCAAAGAAACAAAATCACTCGAGTGATCTCATTTTATGCATCACTAGCACATTATTCCATTGCTCCAAAGAGTGATGCACACATCACTTCTAGTGATGCATAATTTACTTTGAAGATCACTCGGGTGACTATCACTACCACATCAGCACAGTGGTTCCAAAGAGTGATATTATGCACAATTTTTTAATCACCGTCTCGAATTTCATGATTTTCTTCTAAACTCATATAAACCTTGATTAATACTAATCAAGTTTATATGAAGATTACATATGATTAAATTTGGATTAGAGCTTTAACAGGCAAAAAGAACTTTGTGTCAGAGTCTCCAATGGTCATATTTCTATAAAGCTCAAAGACATAATCAAAATGGGAATATGAACGTGCCTAACAGATACTTCAACATCTCCAATGGTCATCAGAGCTACATCAACTATAAATTAAAAATCATTCAAAGACAAAGAGGAGAGCGCACCTTCACCATCAAAATGCCAATACTCTGACTCCAACGTTTATCTTATATGCTCTTTGTTTTCTTAGTGTTCATATAATATACTTTAGAGAGAGAGATTATTTGTATTATGTTTTAGTGTTCATCTTATTCATTTATGAGATAGAAGGTTGATTGTAATCATTCATCTGTAAGAGAGATTATAACCCTACGGTGTGTAAAAGGGAGTTGTTATCTCGGCGAGAAAACTGTAAGTGGCTTCACAAGTGCCCAGATTAAACTTGTGAGATTGTAGTGGTTCTCAAGTACTCAGTTTAAGCTTGAGGGAGACAGTGGATTGAAATATCATGAGGAACCTTGAGATTGGATGTAGGTCATTAAGGATTAGACCGAATCAGAATAAATCATAGTTTGCATACTCTCTCCCCTTATCTCTTAAATTTCTAGCATATATTATTTGAATAATTAACTGTTGACTTGTGGCTCAATATCTTCATACTTCTTATTTTCAATAAGATGCAAAAATATTTTTAAATTTTTTATTATACACCAAATGCACCCCCTTCTTGAGTGTCAGCCGATTCTAACAGTTGAGAGATAAGTTGAAATGATGGAGGATGAAATGGAGATTATGGCTCATGGTAGAGGGAAGTGGGTAAGTCTTGGGGGAATGTGAATGGTGAGGAATTGTGGTTGAAGTTAGAAGGGTGGGGTTGGAAGGTGATTTAATGGTAAAACAATGTATGGTGTGATTGAAAGGTAGGTTTAGGGTGAAGAAATGATGTTTGTGGAAAAGATAGTTCACAATGTTAATGGAGATAACAAGGCATTTGAGATTCAAAGGATTTTTCTCTTTGTTCCATTTGTGCTTGACTCCAATTCATATTGAATCACATCAAGCTTTTGAGAATATGTGAGATTAGAAGCTGCTTCATGTCTCCAAGTGACATAGGATCCATCCAAGAATTGAGAACTTGAGGTTCCCTCATTCCCAAAAAAGGAATGCATAGGAGGGTTAGTGTCAAACATAAACTCATGATCTTTATTAAACCAAGCCATAGAAAAAAAAATTGCAATCAATCAAATCCCAATAAATTCTAAGTCCTAAAAAGTTCTATATATGCAAATGAATCCTAAAAATTATAAGAAAGAAAAGAAGAAAACTCAAAAACTAAACTAATGACAAATCTAGAAAAATTCCAGAAAAAAAAAAAAAAAAAAAAAAAAAAAAAAGTGGTCAAAACATTGGAATTCGGCTAATATTAACTACAAACAATAGCAAAGCTATTGGTCTTATAATGGCTAAATCCTTTAGGAAACTAAAGCTTGAAATTCTCTCGAAAAAAGTTTCAAACAATTCCAATAAACTTCAAAGTGAGGTGTAAACGAATTTTAATGAAACTCCAATCAATTTCCAAGTGTGTAACACTTAGTTCCAGTCAATGTTATCAAAATCGAGTTTCTACGTAGACACGGAAAGGGGTAGTAGAAACGTAAATCATAGAAACGACATGAAACATAAAGTTTTTACTACATAAGGTCAGAATACAAAATTATATATATATACATATAAAAAAAATATAAATCACTACTCAAAATTCAATCAACAACTTCAAAATAATATCACTTAAGGTAACTACCGCATGGGGTATTTTGAAAAATAATTCTGACCCCTTGGATCAAAATTTCGACGACCAGGATCGAAGATGAAGAGGGATAGACAGAGGAGGGATGTGGAGAGTATCTGCTTCCGCTGCCATAGTACTATTAGTTTTCTTTTTACTAGCTGAAACATCCCATTTTCAAAAGCAGTATATTTTTTTTCATCAGAGTAGAGCATAGGAGCGTAAGAGTAACTGATACTTATATTCACAATGTCGTAAGTCTGGCTGATTACAAAAGCGGTACAATGACCGAGAGTTTTCAAAAGTAAATAGCAGTAGAGGAAAGTCTTGGTGAGTCCCTATGCGTCGCTTGCCTTTCTCCTCGGTCCTCGGTCCTCCTGAACTGACGCTATATTAAGAGCTGAGGTTCAATGCCCATTGAACCTCAGGTAACGGTTAACCTCATGTTTATTTACACCACATAGACAGTATATGAGCACACTAACAAGCATACCCCAACATCATATAAGCCCCCTGGCAGATATGTCGCACTTAGCATACAGTTCGCACTTCACAATGGTATTCGCACTTAGCAACGGTATTCGCACTTAGCCAACGTATCCCAACACCCAGCAAGCATAATAATAGTACAATATGTTAGTTATGCTTAGTTTTGATGATGTCTTATATTGATGCCATTATCTAGAACAAAACGTTTATATCATATACATTGACTAACTACTTTGTGTATTATAGGTTAGTCCAAATTAAATTATAGTGAATGATCAAGAATGGAGTTTGAAGAAAGAAGAACTTGTTAAATATCATGAGAATATCAATATTCAAGTCTCTGTGATCAAATAGAAGTTGGAACGACTCAATTCGGAGTTAAAACAAGCAAGTTCAAGCTTCAGGATGAATACTGGTTTGTTTGGGGGTATTAATGTAATTTCAGCATTTTATCTCACCCAAACAGTGCCTTGCTCGAGCAAAAATAATTTCATGCTCGAGCAACATCGTCTCCAGCCCAATTTTGTTCAAAATCCGTTCTTGCTCGAGCAAGAAAGAAGGCCTTGCCCGAGCAAGGTCGTGGCATCAGCATACTCTGTTCAGCTCTGTTTCAGGCGACCTCTGGTACTTTCATGATATCTCCCAAACCAGAAATCTTATTGACGTGAAACTAGAGGCATATGAAACTATACTCCCAATGTGTTATTTGGACATAAAATTAAAGTCCAAAGGAGTCCAGATGAATTATATATGAATTTTACAAGTTCCCATAAATATCACCGTCACAATCAGGAACAAGCTTCAGTGTTTTGGGCGTATCTTACAATCTACAAATCCAATCGAGGTGAAATATGTGCCATTGGAAACTAGACTCAAATATATTTTCAAAAACATCAAGAACACAGAAAATTAAGATCAATTGAAGGAGTTATGATGTTTTAAAGTTGATAGTCTGTTCTGGATTCTGCAAAAACGCTGGATGTAGTTGATAGTTAATGGACGAAATACAACTAGTTTGTAGTTGATTCTTATTGAAATGAAATGAATATTTGAAGATCTTTCTGCGATGATATGATTTGCTAAATTTGGATTTTTGCCGAAGACGTTATGCTCGCTCGAAATTGCTGTCAATATGATTGCTTCTTGAAAGTCTCTATACTCTAGAAGTTGAAGCTTTGTACTGGAGAGTATTATGCTTATTCACATATGATCAAAAGCTTCAAAGAACATGATGCCCAAGCATCAACGAGTTCAGAGTGAAGATTTGCAATTTGGAAAGTCATGCTCGAGCAAAGCAGAATGTTGCCCGAGCAACAACGGGCTCACTGAAGAAAGAAGGAAAGCACAAGCAACCTGCCCGAGCATCCCTTGAAAAAGGCCTGAAAGCAATACCTTGCCCGAGCAAGGTTCTTGGTCTGCCCGAGCAAGAGTGAAACAGAAGCGAGGATCCAAATGTCATAGTCCTTGCCCGAGCATAAGAAAGTGCTTTGCCCGAGCACATGCTCGAGCAAGAAGAAAAAGCTTGCCCGAGCAACCTTGGAGCTCTTCCTAGTTTTGACTCTTCCTGAACCTTGCCCGAGCAAGAAGGAAGTCTTGCTCGAGCAACATCGTCTGGAAGACAATACTTCCAATATTTTGAAGAGCTTGCCCAAGCATAGATATCACCATGCTCGAGCATCATCTGCAAGGAACGAAAATGCTTTCCCGAGCATTACCGAGTAGAAAGTGCTTTTACACTATGATACAAAGAGCTTGCCCGAGCAAACCAATAATCTTGCCCGAGCAATGTCATCCCTGTTCTCAAAAAGCTTCGTCTGCGTAAATTCTCTGATGATGATATTGATCTTATTACTTATGATTATTGTTTATTAAGTTTACCAAATGCTTTTAACCAGTGTATTAGTGAGTTTCAGATCATCAAGGCACTAATTACCGGCTGATTAGAATAAAGCACTTTGGTTTGTCAGAAGCATTAAATGCAAAGTAGAGACATTCACCATTTTGGCAAGAAACCTTCTGAGCAAACAAAAATCATTCCGGCCATACCTTATACAATATTCAGAATATGTCTCAACGGATAATTTGAATAAATAATGTCAACGAAGAATAAACGGTCGAATGTCGAAGCGTACGAGGAAACAGAGCAAGTGTTTTACAAGGGACATATTGATTACTCACAACGGCTCATTAATCCCTCTCAACGGTCGAATGCTTTCCATCAACTATAAAAGGAGAAGGATTCAAAATGGACAAAGAGAGATACGAATGTGCACTGCCGAAATGCCGACATTATGAATATACACTTAACTCTTACTCTTTGTTTCTCAATGTTTATATAGTTTACAGTAGAGAGTGAGATGATTGATTATGTACTTCAGTGATTAGCATTCATCTACTCAGTGAGGAGTTCTTAAACACCGATTAATTCTTCTAGTTGTAAAAATCTTAAGGTTGTGGAACCTTAAGTGTGGGTGTATCAATTACAACTTGTAAGGGGGAGTGAGTCCAAGAGTGAGAGGATCATCCTTCGTTTACAGAGTCGGTAATTGTATTCTTACAGTGCGTAAGAGGATATCTCGGTGAGAGATTGTAAAGGCTACACAAGTGCCCAACCAAACTTGTGAGGTTGTAAAGGCTTTCTCTTGTGCCTAGGTTAAACAAGGAGATAGTGGATTGAAAATCTCAAGTGGAGCTTGGGGATTTGGATGTAGGTCAAGGATTGGGCCGAACCAAAGTATAAATCACGGTTTGCATACTCTCTTCCCTTATCTCTTATATTTTCGAGTACATGTTTATTTGAATATCTAACTGTTGATTTAGAAGAAGCTAAAAGATTTTCAAAGTTCCAAAGTTTTTATCAGACACCCAATTCACCCCCCTCTTGGGTGATAGCCGACTCTTTCACAATAAGCATACCACAGAGCTATCGACTACTTCACATAGACATACCATACACATAGCACATAGACGCATACAATAAACATCAGCGATAGTGTTACAGTACGCGAACGTGCAGCATACAACATAACAACTATACACACACAATACACCTAGCACATATATGCATAACATAAACATCAGCGTTAGTGTTACAGTACGCGAACGTACAGCATACAACATAACAACTATACACACACAATACACCTAGCACATATATGCATAACATAAACATCAGCGTTAGTGTTACAGTACGCGAACATACAACAGATATATTACACACTCAATACACATAGCACATACATGCATAACATAAACATCAGCGTTAGTGTTACAGTACACGAACGTACAACAGATATATTACACACTCAATACACATAGCACATACATGCATAACATAAACATAGCGTTAGTGTTACAGTACGCGAACGTACAACAAACAACATAGACATAGCACATATATGCATACTATAAACATCAGAGTTAGTGTTACAGTACGCAAACGTACATACAAACAGCAGAGCTATCAGCTACCACATACAATACACATAGCACATATATGCATACTATAAACATTAGCGTTAGTGTTACAGTATGCGAACGTACCTTCGTTGACGAAAAACGGTACTTTTTGACAACGAGTGAAACAGCGGTATGAAAGCAGTACGACAGCGGTACGTTTATCTCAGATATCCTATAATGATAATATTTATCAATATCTAGCAGCATAACAGGCATTTTAGGTACAAATTACCATTTTGCCCCTGAACCCCTAATCGGCGGAATTTCGCCAGAGCTTCGTTGTTTTCGCTCTATCTCTCCAAAATTTTGACAGATCTTTTCCCTCATCATATTTTCGAAATATATATCATATTTACCCCCTAAATATGATATCTAGACTATCTGGGAAATTTAAAGACAATTCTAGCATTCCTACTATATCTAATGAAAGAACTATCGAAGCTAAAGACCAGGGACCGAAAAACTTACCCAGAACTCGGCTATACTTTCTCCGGGCTCTTCCTTCTCTCTAACCTCTCTCTAAGGCACGAAATTTTGGTGTAGAAATGAGAGGAGAAGTGCCTTCTATTTATAGAAGAAGGGAATGGCAATTCGGTAAATAAGTCGAACTTTATCAGATCGATTCTGAGCCGTCGGATCGCACTTCGCCACGTGGCTTCATCTTGTCCATACACCTCTTGTGCTGACATCATCCTTCTAGAAGAAGATGATGTCATGCATCTTGACTTACCGATAGCGTTTCCCGATCGGTGTCGAATCGCGTAATTTTGCCGAATCTAAAAATCCAGGAACTAGGTTTTGTAGTTCCATTCTTTCTCTTTAAAACTACTGGGTTTCATTATATTTTTGATCCCATTAAGGGTATTCGTTATCCGAAGATTTTGGACGGGACACCAACTGATTCGAAAATCACTTCCGATAGAACCGCCCTTCTTGCGAGAAAATCACCGGTTCGCAATATGATCGATCTAAGTAACCATATCCCTGGTTTGAAAAACACGGTGCGTTTTCTATAAGTCACTTTTAGCACTATCTCGCCTTATCTTAATTATCCGGTACTCTAATTACGTTGTTGGTTTTGAAACGACTTCGAGACCGCTCAATCCGAGATAGAATTTCACCTTTGGTTCATAAAAGGTCCAGTGGTAAAAGACTAAATTTCTATATCTTGAGGTAGAATTTCATTTCTATAAGTTCTCATATCTCCCGTTGGCTCTTTACCGATTATATTATTATTTTATTCAAAATATCTAGATATTTATTTATTTTTCTAAGCATAAAATACTTTATTAATATTTTATTATTTATTTAATTATTAATTTCGAATTTCTCCTTTTAAATTAATTATTTACTAATTAATTTACTTATATCTTAATCTAAACAATTAGCCACTAATTACTTAATTAGCCAATTACTAATTGTTGATAATTTTCATAATTGGGATTAATTATTATCTCACAACTTTTGCATTGACATTGGTATTTTATGTCCCATGTAAAGTATTAAAAATATTTGGGGCCATAAAGTACTTTTAATAATATTATATTTATGCTTCTCTATTTCTCAAGGAAATAATCCCAAAAATTCCTAAAATTAGAGACAACATACTTCCTAAGTTTTTGTCACTATTTGCAGTCATATGGGATTTATCATAATGTTTTCAGACCATTTTCTGCCTTATAAAATAAATTTTTCAAGGATTTTAGCTCTTTATCTCTCCTAATTCCCATAGTAATTACCTTAGAAAATAAGATAATTATTACTTATTATTTGAAACCACATATTCACCTATTTTTAATAGGTATTATTTATCGAAATATAATATTCCAGATAAATAATTATCCGGGTATTACACTAACTATGTATGTTACTTCTGTCTTGTATGTTATTGTTGGTTATGTTATGTTTATGGCTGCAGGTTTCAACTTATGAAGTAGAATTGGGCTCCGTTTCTGATGAATGTTTTTTTTGCCAACCCGTTTCTGATGAATTACTGAAAAACGGGCCCAATATATGGGTTGTGCTAAAGACCTAGTTTATATATTTATATATATATATATATATATATATATATATATATAATCATTTTTGTTATATGAAAAAAATATAGTCATTTTTTTATAAGAAAAGTATTTAAAATTATAAATTATATTTAAAATTTTAAGAAGTAAATCATACTTCCTCTAGTTAATAATAAGCCCTTTTTAACCAACTCACTGGAAAACGGTTAACTCATTAAAATTATATTAAATAAAAAAAATTATCTTCATTCCTTAAATATGTGGATTAAAAATAATAAATATGATGAGCCATATTTAAGCTTTAATTATAATGAAAATTGGTAAATAGTATTAATTACTTTTTAAATAACTTGTATTATGAATATAAAAAAATTAGAGGACGACTTATATTTCGAACTAAAGGCAGGGAGTACCCCTAATTTTTTTTTTTTTTTTGGATATATAGGAGTACCCCTTATTTTAATTAGGAAAAATTTCAATAAAAGAATTTTAAAAATACTAAAAGACAAAAAGGTATTTCGAATATTCATAATAACATAGAGATGTTATGATAATTTGTCCTTTTTAAAATTAAAGAAAATAATCAAATTGCCCTTACATTTATATGTCACATGAATGCTATTTAATTTCTTCTAATTGGTCCCTCCCACTTTGATTTATATAAATTACTTTTAGTTATGTTATTAAAAAAAATACTATTAATTAGACCAACAATCCAAATGCTTAAGAAGTGAATGTGGAATGAAGGAGGAGAATGGAGAATAGGAACAAAGGTGGATAAAGATGGGGAGAACGCATGTGAATTTGGGAAATGTGGAATAGGGATATATAGCATTATAATTATATGAGCTTCTAGAGATTGATGGGAGGGAGGGCTCATCCAATCTTTAACTAAATGGTTAACAAACCATCAAAACCGTGATGTTAGAAACTTTCTTTTACATACAATTTAATTTAAGATAAAACTCTTCTTGCTTCTTCGGAAATGGTAAAAACTATTCTCCATGGCTAAACCAAATATCCACAAACTGCCCATCTGACTGAATCATTGGCCTCGGCATTATTACTCTTCCACTCTCTCTCTCCCCCGTATCCTTTCCAGCTTCTCCTTCAACGACTGGCCCTATTTTCTCTCTCCTTCATGATTGCGTCCCTTCATCATTTGAATTATTTAATCGACTAATTTCAGGAATCCGCAAAGCACTTGCTTTTTCTCTAATATTTTAAGCACCACAACGCAACCATTTTCTTCTTGAAGAATGGCATCATCCTCAGCTCTGTTTAAAAGTCTGCTCCCCGCGCACGACCATTCCTCCCTCCCCCCATAAGTACTCCAAAAGTGGGAGTGCGAGATTTGAACCCTCACCATCTAATAGATTAGTGGTGATTGGGCCACTAATATCTTTCAATACATTGTATTCAAACAAATACATACATAAATATTGATCTTTAACCCAAACTCATTCACAAATTTTGTTAAAGAATTTATGACATTTCAATAAGTTTTAATAACATTCGTATACCAAATAAGAAATTCCCACTATCAGGTTATTCACAAATTTTGCTAAGAAATTCACGACATTCATTTAGGTTTTAACAACTTTCATTTACCAAGTAAAAAATTGCACTATCAGAATCAGACATTCACAAATTTTGTTAAGGAATTCATGACATTTGATTAGGTTTTAACAACTTTTATTTTTCTATGAGAAAAAAAAAGAAGACAAACTATAAGGTCATTCACAATTTTTATTAAGAAATTATTAGGTTTTAACGACCTTTGTTTTTTTTAAAAAAATCGAACTATCAAATCAATCATTAGTTTTGTTAAGGAATTTACCATTTTTCATTAGATTTTAACAATTTTCATTTTCCCGTAAAAAAGTTTCACAAGTTATAGCCTAATGAAGTATGGTAAATTTCTGGGATAAACACCAATTTTGCTATGAAAGTTTTGGTTTTAGAGCACCTAGCACCCGGAAGTTTTTTTGTATCAGTTTTGCCCCGGAAGTTTACAAACGTAGCAATCTTGCCCATCGGTTGATTTTGACAGTTGGATTGATCATTTTTTGTATCATTTTTGCACCGGAAGTTTACAAAATTTGCTCCTAAAAAAAACTTTCGAGGCAAATTTGCTCCTAAAAAAAACTTCCAGGGCATATATGCTTCTTTTTGTAAACTTCCAGGTGCTGAATGCCCCATAGCCAATACTTCCGTGGCAAAAACTTGTTAATGACATGATAGTGTGAATTTTTTACTTTGTAAACAAAAGTTGTTACAACCTAATAAAATATCGTAAATTTCTTAACAAAACTTGTAAATAATTTGATAGTGTGATTTTTTTTCCTGGGAAAACGAAAATTGTTAAAACTTAATCATATATCGTAAATTCCTTAACAATTTTTTTGAATGACCTTATGATAGTATGCTTTTTTTACTTGGTAAACGAAAATTGTTAAAACTTAATAAAATGTTGTGAATTTTAGAACAAAACTTATGAATGACCTAATAGTATGAATTTTTTTATTTAGTGATGAAAATTGTCAAAACTTAATGAAATATCGTGAATTTCTTAATAAAACATGTGAATGACCAGATAGTGAGAATTTTTTACTTGGTAAATAAAAGTTGTTAAAATTTAATAAAATGTCGTGAATTCCTTAACAGATCTTGTAAATGGGCTTGTGTTTGTTAGACCTGGCTATCACCCAAGAGGGGGGGTGAATTGGGTGTCTGATAAAATTTTAGGAACTTTGAAAATCTTTTCGCAACTTACTGAAGGTAGTTTAAATGACAATAATAATTTATAAAGCAATAGTCAGTCATTCAAACATATACACTGGAATTATAAGAGTTTAGGGAAGAGAATATGCAAACTGTGATTTATCCTGGTTCGGTCCAATCCACGATGACCTACGTCCAGTCCCCAAGCTCCATTTGAGGTTTTCAATCCACTATCTCCTTGTTTAACCGGCACAAGAGAAAAGCCTTTACAACCTCACAAGTTTAGCCGGGCACTTGTGGAGCCTTTACAATCTCTTTCAGAGATATCCTCTTACGCAGAATACAATTACCGACTCTTTACTCAGGATGATCCTTTCTCCCTAGGACTCACTCTCCCTTACAAGTTGTAATTGTACACCCATACTCAAAGGTTCCACAACCTTGAGATTTCATCACTAAGTAGATAATCAAATATGTGTTTAGACTCTCTCACAGAGTAGATGAATAATAATCACTGAAGTACATAATCTATCATCTCACTCTCTACAATAAACTATGTAAGCATTAAGAACAGAGAGTAAGTGAATATCAGAGTATTGACATATTGAAGATGTAAGCTCGTGTCTTTATTGTTCGTCGTCTATCTTTGAATGCTTCTCTATTTATAGACAATTGTCTCTTCGACCGTTGTGTAATATTACCGTTGTGAATAGTAACCATTTTGAATATCGGTCTGTTGAGAACATTTAAACATCTGTGCCTTCATTAAATGCGTTCACCTACTTGTGCAGAAGATGAGTCAGAATAATAGCTGTCTTCGACTGCTACACGCTTTAATTCCGTTTGTGTGTATGTTGATGAATTTGAATTTTATCTCGTTCCATCAAGTGCTTCGCTATTGTGTCTGTTGGAAGTAGCTGTTGAGGCTTCTGTTTGTTTTTTCGCAACCGCATTAAATGCTTCGATGATTTTGATTTCTATCAAGTTTGATATTATCTCAAACTTTAATCACCTGAAACTTATACACAAATGATGTTAAGAAATAGTATAAGATCTTTTGGAATTCATCAGGATGTTCTAGATGAGAATCCAAGATTTCGGACACGGTGATTTTCTAAAGCAAAGATGTTGACTCGAGGCTATGAACTAACTGACTTGAGGCAAGCCTTGACCGACCAAACTCCGTCGTGTTTGACTCGAGGCAAGTGAGTGTGTGTGACTCGAGGCACTAAATCTTGCCATAATACTTTGTTCTCGACTTGAGGCAAAGCACTTGACTCAAGGTAAATAGTCAAGTGACTTCTGTTGGAACCAATATGACTCGAGGCAAGCGGGGATGAGACTCGAGCCGCAAGTGTTCTCAAAACATTTTCTCTCTGCCTTCACTTAACTCGAGGCATAAAATATATGTGACTCGAGGTAAAAACTCTTCTTCAATGAACTTGTTCTCTGCTTGTTCGGAACGCAAGAATATCGTCAACACAAGGGTTAATTTCCAGTGAGTGTAGCGTCCTTGATATAGCTCCAAGATTGGCAAATGACTTATCCCCATATATCTCTTTGAGTCTTCTTTCCAACCCAAGAAGAATCAGCTCCAAACTCATTATATTTTGTCCGTTATGATCCGATGAATGAAGGTTGTTTTTTGACCAGCGTTTTTGTTTTTTGCAATATTCTGAACAGACTATCAACTTCAAAACATCATATCTCCTTCAATTAATCTTTTTTTTCATGATCTTGATGTGTTTGAAAAGGTATTTGAGCCTAGTTTCAAATGGCACTGGTTTCAGCTTATTTGGATTTGTCGTTTGTGAGATACACTCAAATTACCGAAGCTTGGTCTGCTGTGTGATGTTGATTTCACTGTTATCTTCCAAAAATCATAGCTCCCTCATCTAAACTCCTTTGGACTTGAATTTTTTTGTCAAAATGACGTATTGGGAGTCTAGTTTCATATGCCACTGGTTTCACCTCAATCTGATCTCTGGTTTGGGAGATATCATCGAATTAGACTACCCGAGCGAACGTGAAACAGTGAGCAACGTAGTAGCTGAAATACATTGTAACTCGAGGCAATTAATTGTTGTACCTCGAGGCAAACATGGATGCCCGTGGATATTGCCTAGAGTCATACGTAGAGACTGACTGGAGGCAAAATAAGAAGTTCATCAAAATTACGATTTTGCCATTAACACTGAACTTCAACATAATTACAATTTTGCCATTCTGAGTGAATTTGGAGAAATGAACGGGAATGACTTGAGGCAATTAGTGGAGTACCTCGAGGCAACTCATTGCAAGAGCAAAATCACTGTAGCAAACACATATGGATCCGTATGGCACTGTTCATACTGTATGGCACTATTCATGTATACGGTGTACTATTCACGTATACGATACTCTTCATGCTGATGCTTCAAATAGCTTAATTTAATTCTGGATTAAGCTATTCCAACTTCCGCTTGATCCAGTATCACAAGAACTTGAATGTTGATATTCTCATTATATTCAACAAGTTCTTCCTTCTTCAGTCTCCTTTCTTGATTATACATCTACATTAAATATAAGAATTAGTCAAAGTAAAAGATAAATGTAGTATGCAAGCTTTTTGCTCATAAGAATGACATCTATATAAGACATCATCAAAATAATCATATTTAACAGTGTTAAAAATCAAAAGTTAACATATATATTTGTTTGCATATAATGTATTGAAAATCATTGGTGGCCACCTTTTGAACAAACAAAGTGGTGAGTGTTCGAACCCCACCCCATCACTTTGGAAGTATTATTCACTGGTAGGAGGAGGTCGCTAGCCTGTCGGCCACTAGAGCTTCGACGATAGAAGTGACAAGGGGTGGGGGTATTATTTATTTTTATTTTTATTTTGAAAAATTATATGTAATGGCAATTTGGTCATTTCTTTTTTACTTTCAAAAGGACACATGATGTATTAACATCTCTATGGGATTATAAATATTCAAAACATCATTTTATTTTTTCTGAATTTTAAAGCTCTTTTTTAGGATTTTCCCTTTTAATTATATGATAAAATCAACTAACTTTTAAGAAATGGTAGTTAGCATTCTTATACAAAATCTTTTTTTTTTCAATATTTTCCTTCACCAAAAATTAATGTCCACAATGAAGAGAATTAAAAGTATACCAATACAAAGATAATGAGAACTACACTAAATGAACGGGAGACTTGATTGATAATATAATATAAATTCAATATTTTTATCCTTAATTAGGATTGAAGGGAACGTAGTACGATTATCGGATCCCCCCAACTTGATAGTATACAAAATAAATAACCTTTAACTGCTACATTTCGATTACAAAATTGCCATTTTAGCAAAGTTGAGATCATAATTATTTGATTAAGGTCACAATTAATTAATTGGTTAATTAAACAAGGGTTTATACTTAATACTCCCCTCCTATCCTAAATATAATTGGTTCTTAGAGTTTACTCTCATTTTAGTTTTAATCTATAATGTTAAACCATAGTTTTTTGTTTGTAAGAGACAAAATGATTCAAGTCTTTATTAAAATATCAACGGTAATGTTTTAGACTAAAAAATAAAAATAAAATTGAGGGATCAAAACCAATATTTGGAAAACTATAATAACAAAACATATTGTTCTGTATTATTTTTCCAATTTATTCAAAAGCAAAACTGTGGAATATTGCTCACAAAAGTTTGCCTACCTTGACCTTTGTGAACCGTAAGATTCAACAACGAAATATTAAAGGGTTAAATATCATTTTTGTCACGGAAGTATTGGTTAGAAGACATTTAGCACCATTTTTGCCTTAGAAATTTAAAAAAAAAAAAACATATATGCCCCGGAAGTTTTGTTAGGAGTAAATTTGCGCTAAAAGTTTTTTGTATGAGCAAATTTTTGTAAACTCCGGGAGCAAAAATGATCAATCCAACAGTCAAAATCAACCGATGGGTAAGATTCTTACGTTTGTAAACTTCTAGGACAAAAATGATACCAAAAAAACTTCCCACTACTTGGTGCTCCAAAACCAAAACTTCAGTAGCAAGCAAAATTGATATTTATCCCAATATTAAAATACTGGGAGTTTCATCGGCTTCTTGTACTTGAATTAAAAACACTTACTTTATCCCTCTTTGAAACAGGGAAGCAAATTGATCCATCAAATGGTGCTTGAGTACGAGCCCCACCTCAACGCCACCATCACCATCTTTACTCTCAGTCATCCCCATTGATATATTTCTGTCCACTGAAGTTATCTCCACCTTCTCAGGCCTTCCCCACCCAAAGTCGGTCTGATAAACCCCGAACTGGGTCGACCCGGCTACTCCTATACACACTTGGCTATCTTCATTTAGCAAAGAAATCCTAGAAAACAATGTCTCTGCTCCATCAAGCGCTCCTTTCTCTTTCTGTATTTTGCTTATCTTTCTGTGCATTTCCTTTGCTGCTATGACTATCCCATCTTCTATATTGCTTGAGTTTTCCGGCAGAGTTTCTGTAAATTGAGGCATCACACAATTACCAAAATAGTTTTCAGGGATCGGAGGCTCTAACCTACTCCTGCAATCAACCAAGAAACCGAATAATATTTTCTTTGTCCTTTTTTCTGTTATTTCCATGGCTTTTTCTAAGCAGATCCATACATAAGCAGCAGTAAGCACAAAGGTTGATAAACTTTGAGGTTTTGGAACTGTTGAATCTGCTCTTTCATCTTTCGCCTTGTGACTCTCCCACTTCTGTAATACCCTTTCCTTGATCCTGTCTAAATCTCCTCGCTTGAGCTTGAACGTGGCTCGAGCCGAGCCTTCCACTTTCGGCACGAATATGTCGTACATAATCTTCAAGCTTTGCTTCTTCTGAATCAGATCAATACCCAACCAACCATCGATGTATGCAGCTCCAATGCCACGTGGATCGATGATAACTTCCTTATCTAAGAATGGTTGTAGTTCTTGAGGAAGCAAACCAGAAGATTCGTCTTCTTGTTTTCGACATAGATAAGCCCAGGCCTTGATGAACATAGTTGATGATTTCCCATCCGCACAGGCATGGTGTGAGGTCACGCCTATGGAAAATCCTTTGTTGGGAAACAGAGTGATTTGCAGAGATAGAATCGAAGCAAATGATTCAGACGAATCCAAGTTGGGCACAAAAGCACGAGACATAGAGGCGTCACAAGGCAAATTATCTAAGAGACTGTTCATATTAGAATCAGAAACAGCTATGGCGAGAGAGACAGAATCTCCAGGATTGTAATGGACGATGGGTTTGGGTGAGCCGGAGGGCCAAACGATGTTGCTGGCGAGAGGAAGAAAGTGTTGCAGAGTGAGAGAGAGGGAGCGTTTGAGCTTAGGGACGATGTTGTCGAAGAAGGAAGAAGGGTGTAAGTGAGGAACAGAGAAGAAAAACAGACGCTCAACAGGATGAAATCTAAGCCAAAGCAAGTCGAAGAAGGTGAGAGAGAAAGATGACTTTGGTGAAGATGGTGGCGGAGCTATTCTACAGAGTTCATGAAGTTTTAGAGTGCTATTGGGATTGAGAGACGCCATGGACGACGATGAAACAAGAAGATGGTTATCCTCACACGCTTTCTTATCTTGCTTGGGTCGTCTGGTAAACCGCCTTTGAATTTATGAGGTGGGAGCCGCCATGTTTACCTATTTAATTTCAAGGAAAAATCAGGTTCCAATGATCAGAAATAATTACAAAAAATTCTCTTGAAATCACCAAATTACATAAAAGTCCCAAGAAACTTTTTTGATATTATTTGTATTAACAACAGGAAATGTCATATTTACAGCAGAAAGTACCATATTTACAACAACATTTAAACACATGACCATTTACAATAGAAAAAGTCATATTTACAACAGGAAGTGTCATATTTACAACAACATTTAAACACCTGGATTTTGAACGTAGAGAGGTCATTTATAACAGAAAAAGGCTATATTTACAACAGGAAATGCTGTATTTACAACAAAATTTAAAATCGGCAATTTACAAGAAAAAAGTCATATTTATAATAGGAAGTGTCATATTTACAACAAAATTTAAAAACTAGATTTTGTTTCCATACAAATAGTATTAAAAAAGTTCCTAGGGACTTTTGTGTAATTTGGTGATTTTAAGGGACTTTTTTGTAATTTTTTCTAGTCTACGTGACTCGCACCTAATTTTCCCTAATTTCAATTGCAAAAACAATTTTATATTTTATATTTATGTTTTTTTATTCTTTTATATAAAAAAAAATCTATATTTTTTGTTACAAATTTTCAGAAAGCAATGAACTCAAAATAATTTCTTATAAATTATACGATCAATTTGTTGGTTGATACGATAAGTAGTCTCAACCCTTAGAAGAAATAGAACACAAATTCAAATCCGGAGAAAAATATTTGGAAGAGACAAAAACATTATGCGCTTTAAGCCTTACAAGAAAAAACCTTTAATCAAATATAAAAAATATTTATTATATATTAACTAAAAGTAACTTCATAGAGATAGAACTTCTCATGTCAAGATAATAATTATCCAAGATGGGATATGTAGTTCCTTAAAATCTTTTATATATGCTTTAGGATGTAATGAACTTTGTAAGCAGTTTTTTACGCTACTCTTTTGTTTTTTAGTGCACAATTATTCTTTTTCATAAAAAAAAAAATATTTAAAGGGCAAATATAACTTTAAATTTATTAAAGAATATGTATATCTTTCAGTTTGTTCTTTACCAAAAATTAATGTCGACAATAAAATGCCTTATTAGAATTAAAATACCCTCATGAAAAATAATGCATGAGAATGTAGTAGGGCAACGTTACTCGTTTTATTAATACTTTTGTGGTGACATATTGAGCACAAAAAAACTTTTAGATACCTATAGTTCTTTCACAAAAACGTCAAGGGCAAAAATCACCCTTGTTCCGGAGTGGAACCAGATGTCCAGCCCAGATGGCTGGTGATTTGATCTTGGATCGGGTTGCTTGTGCCGGAATATCTATGAGTAGAGATATCCAGGTGAGCAATGAATCACTGGACACAAGGCCTTTCGCCCAATGGGGGGAGGGGGTATGTGTTCAGTGGGGGTTGTGCTGTGTAGTACAGAATGTAAAGAGCTAGAGTTAGAACGTGTGCACCTTGGTGTTTTCCCTTTGTATTTATAGGGTGTTCCATGGTATCTTAACTGCACAATCTATCATATCCCTGGATTATGGATATGATATATTGCCTCATGATTGTAGGGGAACCCGGGATACTCGGCATCCCTCTACTGGGCCGTCCCCTGGCTGGGCCGAGGTTCGGGCGTGCCTCTGCTGGGCCGCCCCCTTATTGGGCCGTGGGTCAGGTCCGTAACAACCCTCAACCTTGTTATAATTTGTATTGCTTATGATTTCTATGTTCCTATTTCCACTAACATGTCTATACATATATTTTATATAACATAATCTAAACTCAATGTAGGAAAATATTTTATATTTTATATTTTATATAACGATGAATGAAAATAGTACCACTGCTACTACTTTTTTGTGATAAAATGACATTTTTTTATTAAAACAAACTAAAAGTTACATGATAGAAAAGACCAGTGGACCTTAACAGGTAAGAACCACTGTTATTAAATCAAACTGGCTGATTCGGTCTGGAAACCAGCAAACCAGTCCGGTCTAGATATCAACCCAGTTCAATTTTTTTAATTGATTTTTTTTCTCTATAATGTCATATTAATAATTCTGAAATTTTTACTTTCTCACAGGTTTGGCCCTTGGTTAGTTCCGGTTTGACCTCAGTATAACTTATTTACCCTTGATCCAGCATTCCAGCCAGCTCAGTGACCGGTCCGAGTTTAATAACCTTGGTAAGAACCATCATCATATCGTGAGACCAAGATGACAACGAAGGCTCTACATATCTCTATTTATTTTATTTTTGTTGTGGTGACATATTGAGCACACACAAAAAACTTTATAAATAGTGACTTCCTACGCCACATCTAGTTATCCTTTGCATTTGCCATGGTTGTTTTTATTGTTGTGTTTCCAAGGGTGGACCTAGGAATTTTAATGACCTAGTACTATATCATAAATAAAAATACTTGAAATACAATACAGACCTAATATACAAAAAAAAAAAAAAATCTATTACAGAAATTAAGATCACTTCTCTTGACTCTTATTCTAAGAGTTTTCATATTGTTAAACTCATCTATAATTGAATCCGCGCTAAAACTAAAAACAATTTCTTTTTCAATGTATGTAATTAAAGAATCATCAAGAAATTGATCTTCCATTTTATTTTGAAGCATGTTCTTCATTATCTTCATAGCAAAGAAAGATCTTTTAGTAGTTGCAATAGAAATTGGAAAAGTGAGTACAAGTCTAATAACTCTATCAATAAAAGGGTAAATGATGGAATTTCTAGTTCTTGCTAGCTCTTGATACAATTCAGATGTAGTTGATAAATTAATCAAATCTGGATTTTAGGCATGTCAAGCTTAAAATATTGTAACTCAATCTTCAAATGTAATTTTTCTTGTTCTGTGAAATCTTTAGAATAAAATTTATCAAGAAGTTTGTAAATATCCTCACTATTAAATGACGTGTACCTGTTTCTTTGGATCTAAAGCTATACTCAAAGCAAATAATTCAATAGTATTATCATTGTACCTTCTTTTTAATTTTTATAATTGATATCAATTGTAGCACAAAAGATATTGACCCTATAAAATTTTTCGTAGCAAAATCATCTTGTTTATTTCGAAACATGACCTCTCCTTCCAATATATTTTGCACTCATATCCGGAATGTCAATGTTATGTTTTATGCAAAATTTTTGAATTTGAACCAAGAAAGCATCCCAACTTTGTCTCTCTTAATTTCTAAAGTAACTCTTTTGTAGTTGAAACTAGATATAAAGCATTTGAAATATCTTGAGACTCTCATTGCAAAGCTTGACAAATGTCTTCAGTAATACCCATAATTTCTTTTATAAGGTGCAATAGGATAACAATACACGGCTCCCCCATTTCATTAATTGTTGGACTCCCCGATTTCTCATATATTTTTTATTTTAAATTTTAGGGGGGTGGGGGCCACCCTGGCCCTTGTGTGTTACACCAACTTCTTGAAATTCAAGCATCTCATTTATTTGTATAGTTGATGTATTTAAATCTAACCACAACAATTCATTTAAAGAAATGGACTATCTAGGGGTGGCAAATGCTTCATTTGATGGCCCATCATCCTCAATAGTAGAAGTATTGTATTCATATGAAAATAATGCATGACTATGTAATAAAGATGTGAACGATTGAAATTGAGTGAGATTTAGTGAGTTGGAAGGGAACGGGTGACATGTAATGAGGTTTCATGTTGTGTAGGGTTAGAAGAGGTGAAATGAGATGTGTGGTACCCTATCTTATATTCCCTATTCAGTGGAAATTTTCAAAAGAAAAAACTTTTCATAAATTTGATTAAACAAATCATAAATCAGTGCAATTAAAATTAGATTTAAAATTGAAACCTTGAGGTCTCAAAACTGACGTATATTACCATATAATACAGGATAGTACTTACAGCTAAAATAAGAGCCACTTATTTTGATTTTCCCAATTGTTGAACCACCATTGATCCCTAAAATAAAAGATAGTAAAATAATAGGTATCAAGAGCAACATAAATACAAATTCAAATTAGCCATTACAAACTAGAAAATTAAGAAATAAATACCCACAATAATTGTAAGAAAAGTGACCGATGTAAAGAATCAGAAATGTAACAAGAAAGTTAAAAAAAAAAAAAAAACAAAACAAAACAAAACAAGAAAGAGGAGCAATGAATAGCTGGGAAAGATGCAAAAACGAGAGAGCAAGAATGATAATGAGAGTGGGAGAGCAAGAATGAGACGAGAAAGCAAGTATCACACAGATTTTAAAGCAAACCTTGTTACTATTATCTCAGGAGCTTGTATGATGAGGGGAAGGGGTTGACATGGCCAATCAATACATTGGGAAGGAGGAGAATTGTGCATGATACTTAAAGACAATGTACGGAAGAATATTTCTTTTTCGAAAGAATATACTTGACAAAAAAATTTAAATTATTTTTAAAAAGTCACATCAATTAGAAATTGTTCACATGAAGAACGATATTCTAAAATCATTCTCGTAAAAAATAATTTCTGATTTTTGTCAGATTGAAATTTGTTTTTGTAGAAATGACTTCTTGACAAATGTGAAATTCGTAAGAATAATTTTAAATATAACATTGTAGTAAATACTTTCTCCTTCATAACATTTTAGTATGATCTTTTAACGTATATAGTATTCCAATTAAAAATAACGTATATAGTATTCCAATTAAAAAGCCGGCATATAGATGAAAAAAAACGCATGTTCTATCTTGTTTTCCTCTGCACTACTACAAAAAAAAGTAGTATAAATGCGTTGAGAACTAGTGAAGAATATGAAAATGTGGTAGAAGAGTTTATTAAATTTGCTAGAAGGAATGTGGTTACAAAAAATGGGATGTATTTTTTTCCACGTGTTAATTGTTTAAATAGGTGTCGACAGGATATTGCTGATATAAGGGATCACATACTTTATAATGGAATAAACATTTGATACACAACATGGATATGGCATGGTGAGGGAGTAACTAGCAGTGCATCCCACGAAAATGAAGTTGAGGTAGATGATGATGGAATGGAGAGAATGATTCATGATGTTGAGGTAGAATCTCTTGCACAATCGTGTGAATATGATAGCATGTGGAGTGATGCAGAGTCACCTTTGTTCCCTGGGTGTACTAAGTATACACGGTTGACTGGGACCTTACATTTGGTCAACTTAAAGTTAACTTGTGGGTGGACCGATAGTAGTTTTACGTTGATGCTTGAATTGTTGTGTGATTGTTGCCAGATGATAATGTACTTACAAATCGTATATATGAGGCCAAGAAAATCTTGTCTACAATGGGTATGGAGTATAAAAAGATACATAGTTGCCTTAATGACTGCATATTGTACAGAAATGAGTATGAAGGCCTTAGTAATTGTCTGAAGTATAAAGCTTCACGATACAAAGTGAAGAAATGTGGTGGTTCTGGAGATCAGAGAACAAAAAGGCAACCTTTGAAGGCGTTGTGGTATCTTCCAATAATACTGCGGTTTAAACGTCTGTTTACTAATGCATCAACGGCGAAAAAGTTGAGATGGCATTCTGATGAGAGAATATCTTATGGAAAATATCTTCGACATCTGGCTGACTCTTCGCAATGGAAGAAAATATATGAAATGTTCCCTCAATTTGGCAGCGAGCCAAGAAACCTTCAACTGAGGCTTTGTACAGATGGCCAATCCGTATGGAACTCTTAGTAGCACCCATATTGCATGGCTGGTTCTCCTTGTAATATACAACCTACCTCCCTGGCTATGTATGAAATGCATGTATGTGATGCTTTCTATAATGATTTTTGGACCAAAATAGCCGGGGAACAATATCGATGTGTACTTGGCGCCTTTGGTTGAAGATTTGAAGAAGTTGTGGGAGGAAGGCATAAATGTGTTTGATGCATATAAGAAGGAGTCCTTCAAGCTGCGTGCAATGATTTTTACCACGATAAACGACTTTACTGCATACAGAAATATGTCAGGGTATAGTGTGAAGGGGCATAAAGCATGTCCAATATGTGAAGCATACACAAACTTCCATCAACTAAAGCATGGGAAAAAAACGATCTACCTCGATCACAGGAGGTTTCTTCATCGGTTCCACCCATATCATAAGTTAAGAAAGCGTTTTAACGACTTACCGGAGCATAAAACGACTCCAAAGGCATTAACCAGAGAGGAAGTTTATAGTCAGGTGGAACATATCAATGTCATATTGGGTAAACAGCAAAGGATTGCAGGTGAGAAGAATATATGGAAGAAGAGATCAATTTTCTTTGATCTTACATATTGGCGTAGTCTTGATGTGAGACACAGTCTTGATGTGATGCATGTGGAGAAAAACGTTTGCGATAGCCTTGTCGACGCTTTTGCACATAAAAGGGAAGACTAAAGATGGAATTAGTGCGAGACTAGACCTGGTTGATATGGGAATAAGAGAACGGTTACATCTACAAGTAAGAGAAGGTGGTAAGAGGGCATACATGGAGCTAGAAGCTCATACACTATCAAAACCTTAGGAGAAAAAAAGTTTGTGTGGGTGTATATATGACATTAAGGTTCCACAAGGATATTCTTCTAATTTGAGAAGGTGTATTTTAATGGATGATTTGAAGTTAGTGGGAATGAAGTCCCATGATTATCATGTGTTAATGCAACAATTATTACCAATAGCTATTAGAGGCATTATGAAAGATGAAGTGCGAACCACTATAACAAAATTGTGTATGTTCTTTAATGCTATCTGTAACAAAGTTATTGACATTGAAAAGTTGGATGAATTGGAAAATGAGGGTTATATTATTTTTTCCCAACTAAAGATGCATTTTCCTCCTGCATTTTTAATATAATAGTACATTTGGTAAGGGGGTAAGGCTCTGTGGTCCAGTTTACCTAAGGTGGATGTACCCTTTCGAGCAATACATGAAGATATTAAAAGGGTATTCTAAAAATCCTTATCGACCGAAAGCGTCAATAGTTGAAAGATATGTAGTTGAAGAGGTTATAGACTTTTGCAAAGATTATCTATCAGGGGCGACGATACAATCTCAGCATGTGGAGGGTATGAGCAAGGGAACTCGCATAATCAAAATGAAGAATATGTCTCGTGAAGAGGTGATGCAAGCACACTTTTACATCCTGAATAATATGGAAGAAGTTCAACCATATATTGATGAACATAGAAAGAGTTTGAAGAATATGAATCCAAGGAAGAATGACATGCATATAGCTAATGAGCAAAAGAAGACATTTATAAAGTGATTCGAGGAGAGGGTATTGCACGAGACCGGTGTGTCTGATATAATGGAGTGGTTCGCCTGGGGGCCTTCTTTTCAAGTCATCACTTGGAGTGGTTATGATATAAACATGTATTATTTATACATAAAAGACCAAGATGACGAAGTTCTATGCAAAATAGTGGGGTGATGGTTGAAAGCTGAATCCATGCACTTTTCGAGTTCGAAAGACAAACACTGGTATTAGCATCAATGGCCTATTATGGAGTTATTGAAGAAATATGGGAGGTGACTTACAACAAGTTCAAAGTTGCTTTATTGAAATGTAAGTGGGTTAGCAATAATGTTATTGTAATAGATCCAAAATTTCAATTTGTCTTAATTGATCTTCAAAGAGTTAATCATAGAGATGAGCCATTCATTCTAACAAGCCAAGTGAAACAAGTGTTTTATTTTACAGACATTGCAAATAAAAAAATGTCCATTGTACTTCAAACTAAGAAACAGAAGTATGGGGAAGAATCCTTTAACCTTGACGATACACCCCCTTTCCCAACAAATCCACCTACAACACGTGAAGTAGTATTGGTAGATGATGAAGAATATGCTGCAAGAAATGATCATTGTGATGAAATATGGGAAACCATATAAAGTAAAATCTTAAGTTATGAAATAGTACTTTCTTTTTTGTGGTGGTTTAACATGTTAGTTAATTTTATTAATTTGTTTACTATTTAATAACCTATCTAACATTGATTTATCTTTGGCCAAATCTGACAAGTCACAAAGTGATAGAGATGAACACGTTGTGAGAAAGGGTAGAGGTAGCACAAAGATGTGAGCATTGGTTGCATGTCGTGAAGGTCAAAAACAGAGGCTGCATGTTGACTTTGATGCCAATATGAATGCAATTGGTCTAGAGGAAGACAATTTCATTAGCTATTTAAGCTATTTGGGTCAAAACAAAGTTCGCATTGTATACTCTAGTTGGAAGTTGGTTCCTAAGAAAACGAAGCAGTTGATTTAGGCACAAATTTTGGTATGTCATTTTCGATATATCTGCATTTGTATCTTTAGTCTAATTACTTGAAATGTAATTATCTTCTCTTTTACCTTGCAAAAGCAAACTTACGATGTCCCTAACAATACGACGATGTACAAGCTTTGGATGGGGAAGTTCGTCTACATTGGAAAGATTTCAAGAACAAGCTCACTAGAAAGTATATTTGAGGGGAAAGGAGGAATAAGGATCCATGTAAGAAATATTCTTACATTTCTCCAGAGGACTGGAGGGAGTTTGTGGCATCACGGCAAAATCCTGAATTTCTTGTAAAATTTCTTTCATATCTTATCTTTTATTTGAATCACTTGACATCGTAGGCTCAATTTTATTTGTTTTTGTGTCACAGAAAATAAGTCAAGCAAATAAAGAGAGGCAAGCAGGAAATAAGTATCCGCATTTCATATATCGAGGTGGGTATAAAAAGCTTGAACGAAGGATGATGGAAGAAGAGTTAGAGAGAATGAAGGAAGCTGTCCAATTCGATCCTTCCATTATTGTCCAGGCCCTTGATCGTCCTCCTTGTCACAAAAAATGGAAAGCTGCTAGAATGAAGGGTGACGAATACATAAATGCAAATGTTGCTAAGGTTGCCTCAAAGATTGTAAGTAGTTAAATTAGAAGTATTAAATAGCCTCAATTGTTTCATATTATAAATGTTTAGTTCTTATTTGTGAAAAAAATTATGATACAGGATGAACTTGAGGTGCAGAGCAGCCAAGGTTCATTTACACCAAGTGCACGGATGGACATTTTGTCAACAGTGATTGGGAAGCAAGATCACCTTGATCATGTTCGAGGGGAGCCAAGGGGAGTTAGTGCCGCAAAATATTTTGGACGATGTTCACGTTGTTTGCATGACGATGACAACCCTAGTCCTCAGCTTGTAGCCAAAATTCAAGCAGAACTTCTACAAGATATCATGAAAGAGGTATGTGGTGAAGTGAGATCTATGATGTAAGAGAAGGAAAATAAGGAACGTAGAACCCACAAATCCCTGGCCTTCCCCAGCAACAAAGAAAGTTTTAACCCTCCGGATGTACTTCTTGGCGAACATTCTCTTACTCCAAAGGGAGGAGAACCTTGCAATCTATATTTGGATGTCTCACACCGATGTAGTGTTGCCGATGCTCTTGTTTACATAGAACAAACCACCAACCATAATAAGCAAATTCCAAAAGATCAATGTAGGGTGACTGTGAAATGTGTTGGAGAGGGGAAAGAAAATATAGACATCCTGATTGATGATGAGGAGGTTCCCACGCTAGGCAATGCCATAAGATCATTCATCCTTTAGCCGAATCATCTTATTCAGATGGCGACGACACCTCCAATCGTAGGAAATAAATTACTAGAACTTGATTTTCCTTGGTAACCCAATCATAATCTGTTTTTTATGTTTTCATAGAATGATCAACCTACTATCATATTTTCCTTCTTAGCACGACTGTGAGAGCTGTACAAGGACATCAACTATATCTCTTTGGATATGCGTGCAGGCATTGTTGGCGCAGATAAATCATATCCCTCTTAACAATTGACAAGAAAGATCTGCAAGAGTTTATACATATGGAGGATTTAAATATATAATTTCTTCAACTTGCAATCATGTAATTTTTTTTCCTTTATTTATTGCATTGATTTTTTTATATATATTCAACGACATTTATCTTTTTAATTCGATCATAATGTCGCTAACATATGCGTCCAAAGCAGCCGAAGTGATTCATATGGATTCTTATGTCCTGCAAACACAACGAAGAATCATAATAAGTTAGCCAAAAGGATGCTTTATGTTGGTTGTACAATGGGCGAGCTTGAACTGCCTTGGTATCTAGCCCCAATAATTGAAGAGTACGTATTTTAGTTTTGTCTATTTAATATTTTTAAGAATTTATTGTTTTCTTATCTTAATTTAATATTAATATGTATATGTTTTAGTCATCATTAGACCCTGTGTGTTATTTGTCCCTCCAAGAACGTTCTTTATTGGTTTGATCCCTTAGGTAGCAATCCAAAAGAAGAAATCAAATCCATGTTTAGCACGTAAGTAAATTTTTGTCTAAATCATTGATTCTTCATTTAAATGAATTGTTTTCATGTCGGTTAATTTTCATTTTAATGATAGTGCACTCAAGACGGTTAGAATGCTTGCGAGGTACGAGAGGGTCAATGAAATGGGTTTATCCAAAAGTAAGTAATTTCAATTCAAGTTATTTCATTAACACAATAGTTTTTCGATATGCCTTTATTCGTTTTAACAATTTACTTTTGATTTATAGTGCCCTCGACAACCAGGGAACTATGAGTACGGATATTATGTCATCCTTTATATGTATTACATCATTAATAGCAGACGTACATTAGGTTTTGAATGCGTATGTAATCGATCCGTGATTCTCAAATGATAATATTTTTGATGTTGTACTTGAGTTGTTAATTAATTAATTCACTTCATTGATTTATCTTATACCTTATTTTCCAATTTACAGGTTTTTGGTAATGAGGATCCGTACTCAGAGGAAGACATCGATACGGTTCGAGACGTTTTGGTTGGACATCTTCTTCAATAAATAGATATATAAAGTTTACTTCACATTTTTTGGTTGGATCAAGTGATCATATATTTTTTGTAAATTTTTTGATAGACGAATGCTTCTTGAGATTCTTCTGGAACTGTGATGGTGGCATTTGTATTGCATGTCTATTAAGTAAATTAGGTGTTTCATTACTATGTATTTGGTAACAGATGGTTTAGATTTATAAAACATTTTTTGCCTTTTGCTTTGAGTGATTAAGTTCTTTGAGTGTGTGGGAACCGCTTAAGTATTGCTTTTTAGAAGTGTTGTAATGTTGTTGCGAACTAACGAGATGGTGAAAAGGTCTAGAAGCTAAGGGAAGCATAAGTAAATGTTTGTTGTTTGTTCATTGAAAATTGTTGTTATGGTTGAAACTTTGTTTGCTGTTGTAATTTCAATGGGCAATGAAAAATATGTAGCAGGTGTTATAAAAAAAATATTTCACATACGGCGTCCCAAATATAGATTTTTGGCGTCCCAAAAGTTATTTTGGGACGCCAAAATTGAGATTCCAAAAAAAAAAGAAAAAAGAAAAAATTAATTACGGTGTCTTGAAAAAAAATTCCGGATGTTGTAACTTTGATTTTTGGCGTCCCAAAATTAATCTGGGATGCCAAAAATCACGTATATTATGCCCCTGAAATTTCATTGTTGGCGTCCCAGATTAATTTTGGGACGTCAAAAGTAAAAGTTTTTTGTGTCCCCTCAAAAGACGTCCCTAGAAAAAGGGACATTAATTGGGTCTTATTTAGGACATTAAAAATGTTTTTTCTAGTAGTCTTTGTTTGCCAACCAATTTTGTTCACGAAGATCTATACCTATAAAAAGTCGGCATATAGATGAAAAAATATGCTAGCTGTTACACCCCCTACCGGCCTCGCCTTTCCAGGTGGCAGGTAGTGTGATTTCCTTCCATTTTACTTTTTTAATTAATAATTAGGTTCTTATTAACATGCATCAGAGTCATATTACGTAGCAGAGCATGCAATCAGTTTGGATGATAAATACTAGTAAAAGTAAATAAACATTCTACATGTCACCAAAATAAATAAATCCCTAGGGGTGTTAAAATATAATTATCCCAAAATAAATAGCTAAAAAAACTGATAATATACAAAGTCATCCAAAATATAATGATCGAAAGTCTTCCCTCCGTCTCTTCGAATCCACATAAACATTATGTGTCCTTACCTTTAGATCCTTGATCGGCTCTAAATGTACCACTTGTATCCTTATAATGACACGGGATTCAAAATTGGATCACGGAATAAGCATTAATATTATATACGAGTATATGCAATGCATGCAAACAACTACAAATAAAATACCACAAAACATTCAAAATAACGCACATAGCCAATTCTGAAACTATCAGTCATATATGCACAGTGCAATAACTGCAGGGCACGGCGCACAACAAGGCCCTCAGAGCATGGAACACAACAAGGCCCCTAATGCACACAGTGAGTTCCAGATCCACAGCGCTTGGAATATCACAATAGTGGGACTTTAACCCATAATAATTGAATGCACACTCAATTATGGTAAACACATATACAGAGACACACAAAGCACATGATATTAAAGTTACTACCTGTCAGCCGATCAAGTAACAGTAAATTACACGGTACTTGAAGAGTATAGGTAACCTTGTTCTTTGAACTCTACTTTTCCTTGAAGTTCTTCCTCCTTGTACTTCTTGATGTTTTCAGTCAAGACTTCAGAACACCATGCAAGAGTCATTTATTAAGTTCTTAGGCATATCTATGAAGATTGAAGGAAGTAGAGCAAAAATTCAAAGTCTTACTTACCTTTACCTTTAACTTCCTTAGCTTTTTCTTCCCTTTTTCTTGAGCTTCCTTCTCTCTACTTTCTTTCTCACTTATGTCGACTTTGGCATGTAAAATGGAAGGGAAGAAGTCTTTAAATGATGAACCAAAAGCATGCCAAAATATCTACTTTGGCATTTTACCCTTGCTTTGATCTCTTTTTGTCTTGAGTTTCCTACCCTTTTCTAGAATTCTCTTGATTTCTCTTATTCTTTGTCTCTTAGGCTAAAATATATGTCTTATAGGAGAAAGTTTTTTAATTCCAAAACACATTAAATTAAGGTGCTTAGGTGTCCTTCTCATAGTCATCTTATCTTCCTATAAAGACATTTGACAAGTTTAAATTTTATCCTCTTGATTATCATTTATTATATAGGACAAATGTGTCATTCCTCTCTTAATTCCAACCTAGCCGAAATTATAACCTTGGGAGGAAGAAATTAAATTCCCAAGGTATCATAAATGTGCCCTAAATATGAGTGGTTAAATGTCTCTTTCACAAAGTTAAGCTTTCTCCTCTTTGTGACACTTGTTAACCTAGAGTTCCATAGGCTATCATTATATTTAGACATGTATTAATTGCATTGTCCTTCCTTTTTTCCTATTGGTTGATAGTTTGACTTTAAATCAAGATACTTTAGGCCTTCATAAATGCATTTTGTACTTGTACACATTACCCATAATGTCATCCTTATGTCGTCATATGACATAAGCATGTCATATATTATTTCATAAATTAATATATCTTTAATTGTAGGCAAGGTTGTCAAACTCACGAGTTTAAGCAAACTCGTGATAGTGACGTAAACTTGTATCGTGAACTCGAATCGTAAAGTCGTAAGAGTTTACTTTTATAATAAAATAGGTATTAACAGTGTATAATTAAATAATTTAAATATAAAAAATGTCAATAATTTGATTTAAATATATTTTAAATCCAAATAATTGAAATTAAATATATCAACATTCATAATTTATTATATTTAATAATAAAAAAATCTATAAAATTCATATATAAAGCCGTTGATGATGACAAAATTGAAAAAAGTAACACAATTTTGTAAGCTAAAAACGTAAAAACGGTAAATTCGGTGTGTAAACTCGTGAGTTTAACTAAGTTTATAGCTGACACGAGTTTACTAGAGACTTGACTCGATTTAGTAAGGTAGAAACGTAAAACGTTAAACTCGGAGAGTTAACTCGCTTGTTTGACAACAATGATTGTAGGTGCTTATGATCATGCCATGTGTCTTTATTCCTGGAATTTCTCTTTGTCCCTTTTTCACTATTTCGAAAAATCATGATAATCATAGGGTATCTATATTTCATTTTTTAAATAATCCCAATGCAAACATAAAAACCTTAATAAATTTACTTGTTACCATAACAAGACATGTGGAAATCTCAAGTACCAAGAGCATTAAATATTTGTCAAATCTATTTGACTCCTTGGCTTATCTCTTATGTACACTTGTCACAATTACATTCATGCTCAATAAGCTTGTCAATTACACTTCTTTGACTTTTGCACTTGTAATCAGGAAGGGACACGTGTCATGCTTCTACTGGTCCAACATAAAAGTGTGTTATGATGAAACGATACGTGTCATATTCTTATTGCGCCAACGCAAAAAGTTGTGTCATTATGACTTAATACTTTATCTGTACATACCCGAGATCTTGCTCGAGTTTTACTTGAGTTTGTGGCACGTATATCGAGACCCGTCAAATGACATCATATATTGGTGTCTTCACTAAAAAACGAAGGGCACATCCATCTACCTTGGAAATGCAGTATACTTACTTATACCAATATATTTTTACTCAACTAATCGTTCTATACCTCAAGACATACTTGGGTGGCCTCTTCCTACAACCCAATAACACCGTATAAGCGTTCTGTGCCCTTCTGCACTAACAATTTATTCCTACGGCCTACACAATCTAGGTCCTCTGCCCAGAATGGCCGTACCACATAGTCCACGAGAGGCTTTCTATCTCTTAACATTCTTGGGACGTTTCCCGAACTGGGCTTAGTAGTCTGCCTGATACAAGATTATCCTCAAATTCCTCGACCGGATATTACATTGGCAACCTCCATTCACCCTCCCTCTCTATTCTAAACGATGAATGGTGGAGGTGTGGAAAAGAAGAAGATCCTCTCTCGACAACGCTTACACAACTGAAACTTTGCCTCTCCAAATTCGTGGCACCTCTGCCTCCCTTCTTTCGATTATGATCTCATGGATTCCCCTGTAATGTCGAGGCTTCAACACTGATGGCGGTGGTGGGTCGATGGAGGTAAAAGAAGAAAGGCCGATGGTGGTCTCTGAGCTCTCTTTGATCAATTCTCAGCTCTCAACTCTCACCCTCTCAATATACAAATCACTTCCCCCTCTAAGCTCTGCTCTCCCACACCCAACACACATCGACACCTAAAAACAAAGGAAAAAAGAAGATTGGTTGAGAGATATGACGAACAAACCAACAAGGAGATGTATTACTCACACACACATAATATTGAACGCATAAGAAGATCAAGACTACTCGAGAGAAGTCTAGAATTTTTCTTCCTCTCCCCTTGCTGCTATGACATTGAGGGGAAAATGAAATTGAAGGCTAAGAGTTTGTTTGGGAAAAGACAAAAAAAAAACTCATATGAGATACATGATTAATCTGGGCATTTTGGGTAACAATGGCCATATCTAATTTTATTATGAGAAATTCTCAAACAGATGTTAATTTCATGGAAGCTGAAAATGAGAATCCAGGTTATGTATATAATACTAGTGTAGATGAAGAGCATTCCTCGACTAATTATGCTACACCATCTTAAACTCAAATGAATCAGATTTGCGACACAATTAGAAATCAAATTGTACGGGATCTGTGATCCACTTAATTGTGTAATATTTTTTGATCAAATTGTATTTTACCATTGCCAGATTTTTAAGTTAGCATTTTTCACTTTTTTTGTAATTTTGATTTTAATCTTTCTCTTATAATTATTTCAAAAGCCACTTATGCTACCACCATTCCAAACAAGTTTTAATTTCACAAAAGCTACTTATGTTATCGCCAATACGAATATAAATCATATTACACAATCTGACTTTTATATAAACCATATTGCATATAAGTTATTTTTATCCCAAACACACATATCCATTCAAAACATGATTGAATATCTATATTTTATATGTAAACTATGAATGAATAACCCACCTGACCAAATCTTTATTCCCTTATTAAATTTTGTTTTTTGGAACAATTTATTAAATTGTTATTATAACTAGTATTATTAATTACTACTATAATTTAATGTTTTTAAGTTTTTTTAATGCACGTTTTAGAATTGTTATTACCGTAAGACAAGATCACAAGGGCCCTATTTTTATTCTACCAACCAATCAAGTTATTAAACAATTAATATATTTTAAAAAAATATTTTCATCTTCTGAAAATTATAAATTATCTATTAATTTTTTAGAAGTAACTCCATAAAGAATGCTTCCTTTTATTAAAAATTAAAAATATAAGTCATTTTCAACCACCTCACTAAACAAAAATTATTAGAGTAAAATACATCAATCTGCCTTCTATTTACTTTAAATTAAAAGAGACATTTCTTCTATTTTCAAAACCTATATAAAACCTCCTTTAAAATCAAAATTATGTTGCGTAAGCCTCATTTCTAGTTTTGATATTCAACTTCCATCCACCAACCGTTAAAGTGCATTGACTTATTATTTTGACCAAAATGTCCCTCCTTAACATAAATATTACATAAAATTTATTTAATCACATATATTTCTCCAAAATTTAAAAATAATCTTCATATGTGTGTGCGTGTATTCGAATTTTCTGTCATACAGTTAAATTGATTATCATATTATAAAGTTGATTATATTTATAATTATATTTTTTCATTGAATATAAATGTTTAATCTTGTTTATTTATTAAAATTACTTATGATGTCATTAATATTTTAAATACATATGTTGGCTATAATATAATTTTTTGAACAGTGGCTATAATGTACTTCACTAAACATATGTTTGTTAAAAAACTTTAATCAATTATTTTATCATGTTGTCAATATTTTTCACACACAAAATTACTTAAAATTTTCTAAATTTAATAAAATTATAAAATAGATCATTAATAAATGTTAATTTTAAAAGATAAGTTACGGATTTGGAACAATGAGGGCTACATTAGTAAACAAGATTTATTCTAATATGTTTTTAATTAACAATATACTTCTAGAATCTTTTAAGAATATTTTTAACTTTGTTAATGTTTTAGACTAATTTTCAAAATAGATATGATGTTTGTGTAATTGACTGATTTTGTTGTTAAAATATTGTTGTTAATGTGACTGATTTAATTGTTAATGGTATTGATTTAGTTGTTAACGAGATTCTAAAAAATCCTAGAAAATGCCATGTGGTCTTTTTTAGGATTTTCAGAATCTTGGGGTCCTTTTTGAGACATTTTCTCTAAAAATGGCCCAAGTGGATTTTCCCAAAATTTAATGGCCACAGTGAAGAGAATTAGAAGTGTACCAATTTGAGAAGCCGAAGAAACAAAAAGCGGAGCAATTTCAGTATAAAACCTAATGAGAACTATTATAAAGTAATAAAAGGGCACGTGGCCCTGTCATTTTTTCTTAAATGGCTCGCGGGGATGGGCGTGGCCGCATGGGCTTTATTTTAATATATACGCCCTCCGTCTTGTCAAATCAGAGTTACAAAATGAAAGAAGGCACAAGGTTTTCGACTTTTCGCACGCGCGATTCTTCCTTCCACACCAAGGGCTGGTTATCGTTTAGTTTGGTTCACCAATGTGAGATATGGCTAGATCAAATCTGATCTGCTGAACTAGTTGGACTGGTCCAAGAGTTAAATTTGTTTTTTTAAAATGTTTTTCCCTTTTTAAAGAAAAATTCAAACATATTGAATATAATTAGGACCAAAAAAAAATGTCGATAATAATATAAAACGTGTAAAAAAAAAATTAAATATCATAAATTTATAAGAATATCCTACAACATTCAACAACAATAAAAAAATATGTTGAAAAAAATATTTAAACATGATTTATATAATTAAGATAATAAAATACCAATTATCACATAAAAATTATCATTAAAAAAAGTAAAACTTAATTACACATCCTTAAAAAACTCTAACAACATTAAACAAAAAGTAAAGACTAACATCTAAATTTAAAATAAAATATGCTTAAAAAAATGGACTAGTCTAAGTGGTTTAGTTCCTTAGTTCGGAATCCGGTCCAACCCAACCAGTCGGTCTAGTTCAATCTAGTCTAATTTTATTATGTTGCTATTTAGACTTGACCAGATGAATCGAACCAACTTGGATTGGACCAAACGAGACTAGACCAGTGGGTTTTTACTCACCATAGTTCTACTCAATTACAAATACAAACTTAAATCTACTTCTTTTCATTAAGCTTATTTTATGAACATTGTTCTATATAATTTTAGTTTTCTAACGATAGTATTATGGTAATAATAAGAGAAAATTTTAGGATTAGGGTTTTAAGTAAGTTTTGATTTTTGACACTAGATAACCATATGAATTTAGTGAAAAATTAATAATTAGTTAAGATTCATAGCCTGGTTATTGGGAGAATTTAAAATTGACAGAAAAATAAACAAGAAAATACCACTTGATGAACTTCAAAATCTTAAGTCATTGATTTTTCTCCTCCAATGAGTTTTTAATTGCTATTCAAATGAAGTTAATACTCATACGCTGATAAGCAATTTAAGACATTGAAGTTCAAACGATTTTTTTTTTTTTTTTTTTTTTTGTCTTGTTCTGAAATTAATATACTATGTTAAAAGTTTAAGATTTATTTCATATAGAAAATTTTTACCGATCAAATTTTAAATTATTTCATTAAGATTTAAAATAATTTCTTGTGAGATTTTATTTCGTATAATATATATGTCAATCTTAAAATATATTTTGTGAATTGAATATGGGATAAATACCAATTTTGTCATGGAAGTTTTGGTTTTGGAGCACCCAAGTCTCGGAAGTTTTTTGGTATCATTTTTTCCCTAGGAAGTTTACAAAGGTAGCAATCTTGCCCATCGGTTGATCTTGACCGTTGGATTGATCATTTTTTCCCCGAAAATTTACAAAAATTTGCTACTAAAAAAAACTTCCGAGGCAAAAATGATACCAAAAAACTTCCGGTGCTTAATGCCCATAGCTAATACTTCCGTGACAAAAATGGTATTTAACCCATTAAATATTAGTATACTTTTTAAATAAAATTATAAATGGTTACTATTCTCAAACTAGATAGTAACTATTAGAGCCATGAAAATGAATTGAGCGTAGAGCTGGAAATCAGGGCCGGCCCGGCCCTACAGGGCTGGCCCGTGAAGGGCTAGCGCCTAACAAGGCTGGCCCTCCAAGGCCCGGGATAAGAAAAACATTTATTTTTCAAAGCCCGGCTCGAGAGCACCAAGGCTAGGGCCGACCCTCCAGGGCTCGGAAGTTACTATTTGAAATTTTAACTATTTTTTCCGTTTTTTTTTTCAAAGAAATATAATTAGTAAATTACAACAATTAATGTTCTAATTTATCATATAAATGTTGTCAACATTAATATCAAAATAATATGAATCATCCAACAAATAAGCACAATCACTAATTCATAATCAAAAGCAAACTATGTTTACAAATAACTCACATAAAACATAAGAAATACATCGCTAAGCGACATTAGTACGATGACTATTATTATCGTCATCTTCGCCACTATCATCTATTTCAACGACATTTAATTGTCTTCGCTTTGAGTAGGCTTTGGTTCATGAGTAAGAATATCATGAATTTCTTCTCCCGTATCATGAACACATCCATAATCTTTATCGTAACAAATAATAAACTAAATCATAAAATTATAGTATAGTTATTATATATTTGTGTATTTGTACTTAAATGGATAAATAACTCTATAACAAATACAAAATACATATAAATTAGTAAATTACCATCATATGTGAATTAATGCATCCAAAAAATAATAATAATAAATTAAAAGGGCCTGCAGGACTGGCCCTCGACCCTCCAAGACTAGGTCTTTTAAGCCCAAGGCCCTACATAGCCGGCCTTGCAGGGCTTATTTCATTAAATTTCTCTAATTTTCAAGCAGGGCTTAAAAGGGCCGGCCCGATGGACTTGGCCCGATTTTCCAGCTCTAATTAAGCGTAATAAGCTGCCCCATTTGGCCCTAATGTGTGCTGACTTGACACTTATTTTAATAGTATTTTTTAGTAAGATCAAATGAACCCGACTCAATTCTTTAACTCTTACTTGTTTAATCTGTCATATTTGTTTTTGCACAACTCTTAGGAATCTATTAGTAATAGTAATAAGTAAAATATAGAAAAATTATGAGTAATTAATTTTTTAATCTAGGATTATTATTTTTTACTGATAAACAGGTTTCGCTTTTTGTAACTTTTTTAAATGTGAATGTTTTAGTTTCATGTTAAATGCAATTAAGATCTTAGTTGACAAATGGTGAATGAGGAAAGGATTTTTTTATAACGCTTTCAACAATTTTTTTTTCATTTTTATTTAAAAAAGCCAAAGAATATAGGAAACATGCGGATGATATTTGGGCATTGAGAACAAAAGGCACGAATTGTTTGGCTTTTGAAAACAGATAATTTTAAGCTTATTGATTTTTCTAACAATTATTTTGTTTTCAAGTCAAACGATAAAAACCTTTTTACCAAACTTTTGTTTGATGGTCCTTGGTTAGTAAAGGCCACACTACCTTGCAATCTCAGTTTTTGAGTTTGGAGCGACAAGCTAGTGGCGTTAAAAGTGGGGGAGGAGCGGATAGCACACACTACGCAAGAGTCAAAGGCATTTGAAGAAGGGGAAAAAAAGAAGGGAATATGACACCAAGAGAATTAATATTAGAAAAGTTTCATAACTTGTTAATAATAGTTCATTCACTTGTCAATGGCTACTCTTTTACTTGTCATTGACATTTATGATATTTTTATGATATTTATTATTATTATTATTATTTTGATATGAAAATTTAAGAAAATGGGTTGGACTCACCCACGATTTAAGTACATGGCGAAATCTCCCTTCTTTCTAGGTGATATCATTGTTAGGCAAGACAAGTCATTTATTACCTTTAGCCGTGACACCCAGGAGTTAGGATCCCTCCTCTAACGCCTTGATAAACTCTAAGATTGAACCCCTCTTTTTGGTGAGAGTGTCTAACCCTTTTGCTTGTTAAACCCAAAGACAAAGGGTTGGGAAAATTCCAATTAAATACTATTTGAATTTGTAAAACCCTAAGAAGTCTCCCAAATTTGTAAAAAGATTGAGAGATACCAAAGACCTATAAGGGATATGCAAATTCGGGTGAAATTACTCTTTTGCCTTTAGTTTTAAATAATAATAATAAAAAACCCTCGCGGAGGCCGCCGCCATCGGCCGGGCATCGGCGCCGCCACCGGGCGAGCGGGGTGATATTTTTTTTTTTTTTTTTTTTTTAAAAAAAAATGTTTTTATTGACGTGTGTGGGGGTGGGATTCGAACCCCCAACCCCCCACACATCCTTGGGGCAAAGTGGCCTACCAGTTTGGCCACTTGGTTCTTTTGTTAAATAAATACATTAACAAATATATATATTATTCTTAACATTTTTCAATGGTATTTACAAATCTCATAACGCAAATTACAACAGTTTTTTGGACATTTACACTTTTCAACTCTTTGATGCCCCTGATTGATTATTTTTTTTTTTAAAAAAAATGCACTTTTACAAACCTCATAACGCCAATTACAAACCTCATAACGCAATTTACAAATCTCATAACGCAAATTAGAACATTTTTTTGGAGGTTTACACTTTTCAACTCTTTGATGCCCCTATTGAATTTTTTTAAAAAAAATGCACTTTTACAAATCTCATAACATAAATTACAAATCTCATAACGCAATTTACAAATCTCATAACGCAAATTGCAACGTTTTTTGAAGGTTTACACTTTTCAACTTTATGATGCCCCTGATGAACTTTTTTTTTTAAAAAAAATGTACTTTTACAAATCTCATAACGTAAATTACAAATCTTATAACACAATTTACAAATCTCATAACGTAAATTACAATTTTTTTTGGAGGTTTACACTTTTCACCTCTTTCATGCCTCTGAAACAAAAATGTAAAGTTGAAAAAAAGTTGTACATGACGTTATGAGATTCGTAATTGGCGTTATGGAATTTGTAAATCGCGTTATGGGATTTGTGATAATGTATTTTTTTTTCAATCAGAGACGTGAAAGAGATGAAAAGTGTAAACCTAAAAAAAAACGTTGTAATTTGCGTTATGAGATTTGTAAAAGTGCTTTTTTTAAAAAAAAATTCAATCGGGGCATCAAAGAGTTGAAAAGTGTAAACCTCCAAAAAAAAAACGTTGTAATTTGCGTTATCGATTTGTAAATTGCGTTATGAGATTTTTAATTTGCGTTATGAGATTTGTAAAAATGTTTTTTTTAAAAAAAAAATAAATAAATCACGGGCATCAAAGAGTTAAAAAGTGTAAACTTCCAAAAAAAATGTTGTAATTTGCGTTATCGGATTTGTAAATACCGTTGAAAAATGTTAAGAAGAATATATTTATTTGTTAATGTATTTATATAACAAAGGAACCATGGGCCACTTGGCCCCAAGGATGTGTGGCGGTTGGGGGTTCGAATCCCACCCCTACACTTTCAATTACAACATTTTTTAAAAAAAAACCCTAAACCCAAAAAAAAAAACCACACTCCCTTCCCATTGGGTGACGCCGGCCCTCCGGCGAGGTTTTTTATTTATTTTTATTTATTTATTTAAAACTAAGGGCGAAAAGAGTAATTTCACCTGAATTTGCATATCTCTCATAGGTCTTTGGTATCTCTCGTCTTTTTTACAAATTTACTATGAGGGTTTTACAAATTCAAATGGTATTTAATTGAAATTTTCATTGATATTATTATTTTTATTAAGCCCTTGATGTGATTTTTCAAAAAAGAAGGACCATGTGCGAATACCGAATAGGGAGGGAGAGAAAGTCATTAGCCTGGGGGGCCCATGCCCAAGTATAGTAGTGAGCCCAGGGAAAAAAGAGAACACAAGACCAAAAGTTGGATCACACTTGCTCAAGATAAAGCAAGTTGCCGGATTGGGCCAATGTGAGTTGGCATAGATGGTAAGGGATCAGGATTAGGCGCTTGGGTCGTGGGTTCGATCCTCCGTCGTCGTCATTGGGGCTCGCTTTGGTAGCGATCTCGTAAGTCCGATGTAAGTCTTTCATGGCCGGGCGTCTTGCGCAGTGGGGCGATGTCGAACCCCTCCAAAACCTTTTCAGTATCAAAAAAAAAAAAAAAAAGTTGCCGGATTGGCACAATTGGTTAAGACGTGTCGACCTTTACCTCAAAAAGAAAGGAGGTTTGATATTTGCGGGTCAATATGAGGGCCTTGTTAGTTGGCGATCTGTAAGTACTTCTGTAAGCGTTCTTTGAGTCTAGAGACATGTCATGACCCTAACGAGGTACCAGTGTTTATCCGCATCTAAACTTTTCTGGAAAAAAAAAGAAAAGAAAAGGATAAAGCAAGTTGGGCAGAACCACCAGCATACATTTTTGGCTCGTGACAATAGTTGGGCCTCTAGTTTTCGAGCAGGAGATAGAAAAAGGCAAAACCAAGAGACAAGCTATATTAATGGTGATACACTGTCGTAAGGCTTATCAAAATTTGCTAGATTACAACAGAAAGTAGGTAGCGGAAGAAACCGGATCAGGATTCTCTCCAGTACCAACTCCCATCCGCTGCCCTCCTCTACCATGAAACGCACCGGTTTTTGTGCACATGGACTTGTGGACTTTAATTTGTAAAAGAGAGAGCTAGTGTGAGGTGCTGCCGATGTGAAGGTGAAGAGTGAAGACATTTCCGTTTCATGTACTTTAATTTTTTTAAAAAAATCATAGATTTTTTCAAGATCCTGAGGTATTTTTTTAATATCAATTAGTATCCGAAGTATCTTTTTTAGTGCCAATTAATATCCTTAAGTATCTTTTTAGTACCAAGCAGTATCCTCAAGTATTTTTTTTAATATCAGTCAGTACCCTGAAATATTTTTTTAAAATCCTGAAATGATTTTTCAGGATCATGAAGTATTTTTTCAAGTATCAATAAGTATACTGAAGTATCTTTTTAGTACTCCACTGAAATAATTTTTTGAGATACTAGTCAATATCCTGAAGTAACTTTTTAGTACCAGTCAGTACCCTGTGCCTAAAAAAATACTTCATACTGACTGGTACTAAAAAAAATACTTTATGACTATTACTAAAAAAATACTTCAGAATATTGACTGATACTAAAAAAATACTTCATGATCTTGCAAAAATATTTTAAGGTGCTCATTATATTAAAAAAAAATGCTTGAAACAGAAATGTCTTCACTCTTTAACCATAGCTTTAACAACGGCAGCACCTCACACAAGCTCCTCTTTCACAAATTAAAGTCCACCAGTCCATTTGCCAAAAAAAAATGGTGCGTTACATTGTAGAGGAGGGCGGACGGGAGTTGGTATTGGAGAGAATCCGATCCGAAGAAAACCAGGTCAATTCTCAATGGGTCATTGCTTTTTGATTCTCCCTTCATTCAAGACAGATCAAATTAAATTCAGTTGAGAGAAGTTCAATGATCATTGTAATTATATCAATCTATCAAGGTATCCACACCCTAAGATTGCAGATTTTAACCTATTTCAGATTTTCAAATTGATTTTTTTTTTAAACAAACTTAATATTATGTAAAAATAAAAGAATAATGTTGACACACACAATTAATTTTTTTTAAGAATGAACTTTTGATCTTAATATTAGTTTTATAGGAAATGTATTTTAAATTATGTTAATTATATTTTTTTGTTAATGAATAATTTTATTCCATTTTAAAAAAATGTTTCAGATTAGATCAAGGGAAAATGACATAAAAATATTATTTGAGCTTTAAAACCTTATTGACAACATGAGTAATGAGATTAACAAGAATAATAAAACAATTGACAATTTGTTTTATTGGAAAATCACATATTTAAGATTTTGAAGCAAAAATGGTATTTTTTAAGATTTTTCCTTATATCAATGCCCGACCCTTACATTCAGGTTTTGAGTTGGCCTGAATTACACATCGGGTTGCTCCGATCCCGGCCCCATCCTTTGATGCCCAAATATATTCTTAGTATTTTTTTCTAGGATGCCTACTATAGATTTATGAAACCCATCTATTTTTTTAATACTCTATCTATAATTCTGCATTCCTTACACTTCATTCTAAGATTGCAAACATGAGAATAACATTCTTAAATTGAAAGCAACTAGCTCTTCAATTCATGCAACTAGCCGTGGACCATAGACCTATGGAAATCTATTGCCCATTGCACCAAATCTAGGACACAAACAGACATAGGAAGATGAATTCAGATTGATGAATCTCCCTTATTCATTGTTATCGCATGACAGCTCCAAGAAGTGGGGAAATCTGAGGTGAGAAGCTACTGAATCTACTCAGTCATAGTGGCTTTTGCTGCTCCTTCAATCCTGGAATTGCTCATGGAGTTTTCTTCTCCGTCCTTTTCTTGATTCTCTAAGTTGTCACTGATAAAAGCGTCAAAATCGGGATTCTACCCACTCAGCTCATCTCCCTCTCCTTTTATCCGCGTCCAGCTCCAAAACAGAATCGGTTATGCTTTTTCTCCCCTGCTTCCACTTGCTAACAGCTTCCAGACCCTTCTACGGTGCTTCCATACTCTGCATTTCATCTCATTTCAGTCTAATTTCAGCTGCATTTTGATTTCTGCGTCGACGGAATTCCAATTCCTTCTGCGATAGATTTTCATTTCAATTCCTTCGTGATTTTTCCCTTCTTTGGTAAAAATTACAGCGCATGGTTTGTTCGAAAAATATGATCTGACCGTTGAATCAAAATTTCGACGGTCAGATCTAAAGATGAGGAGGGATGAGCAGAATATTTGCTTCCCGACGCGAAGTTTGCTTTACTCCTCCCAAGTCATCTTCATCGTGATTTAACGCCATTACAACTTCAGTTTTCTTCCAGGTTTGCTTTTTCGGGAGCCCATAAATCTGGTCTTTGTGAATCTAGGTTTTCTTTTTTGGGTTCTTCGTTTTCTTCTTGAATCTGAGTATTATGGGCTGTGTGATTATGTTGTTTATTGTGCAATACTGAAGAGTAAGAATGACCAATAATAGGGAGAGATTGATCTTGTGGTGATGTCAATTTCTTCTTTGTGAGATTATGCTTTTTCTGTATTCTGAGTTTTAATTTGAATGACTTTGTTTAGTTGGTTTTTGAACTGAGTTCTCGATTTGTGGTTACCGGATATGGTCAACAAAACATTGGTACTGGGCTGATGACGATGGCGTTCAACGAAAAAAGGCCCTTTTGTAGAAGGGTGTTTTTGTCTTTTCATGTTGGAATATATTAGTCCACTCTTAATGGATTAGGGCCAAAGCCTAATTCAATAGGGGATATCATGGAGAGATATGAGTTTATAAAGAGAAAGGTCCCTAACTTTATGGTTTAATAATTGTGTCTATTCTCATATAATCGTACGCTTAAGAGTACATATATTTTTATGCGACTATATGTATAATATATATAAGACGTGTGATTGATGGAATAGATAATCTAAATGACACACACAAAATGATTTTTTTCCTTCTTCTAAAAGGATTTCTTATGTAAGATCATTCTCTTCTCTACTTCTTCTCTTTAGTGTATTTGTTATAAGATAAAGATTGGTAAGTGTTCAGCAAATAGTTTGAAGCCTCAATAATCAGGAGGCACACAAAATATATATTTATAGAGTAGTTGCCATACACTTATAAAGCAAATACATAGTGGAACATTATGGACTGGACAGACAAGATACAGGGAATATTATGGACAACAAATACATAATGGCGGAGGGAATATTATGGATCGAGCGAGACGGGATAGAAAGAATATTATGGACTGTGCGAAGGAATATTACAGCGAAAAGTAATGAGAACAAGCTACATGTGACACGAATTATCTACATGATTAATATATTTATTTCTTAACATTCCCCTCAAGCGAGAAGGGTGGGTGACCAATCCGAGCTTGCTTGAAATTCCCGAGGCGAGGATGAGCTAAAGCCTTTGTAAAACCATCTGCAATTTGTTGTGTAGAAGGAATGTATCGGATCTCCAACGACCGAGATAAAACTTTATCACGTACAAAATGAACATCAAGTTCAATATGTTTGGATCGGGCATCTTTGATCTTGGATTAGTAGCTAGCGCCTTTGCACTAATGTTGTCACACCGGATAATAGGTGGTTTTCTACATTTAAAACCAAGCTCATATAGTAATGAGCGGAGCCACATAATTTCAGCAAATGAATCAGATAATGACCGACACTCAGATTCTGCACTTGAACGTGATACCACACGTTGTTTCCGAGAGGACCATGAAATCAAATTGCCTCCTAGATAGACACCAATACCACACATTGATTTTCTATCATCAACACAAGTTGCCCAATCAACATCTGAAAAACCAATTAGGTTCAATCTAGGAGAAGATTTGATATGTAAGCTATAATGATATGTTCCCTTAAGATATCTTAGTACCCTTTTTACAGCTTGAAAATGAATATCGGTGGGCCTGGATAAAAATTGACTCAACTTGTTTGCGAGAATGCTATGGCGGCCGGGTGGTAGTAAGATATTGTAAGGCTCCTATTGCTTGCCAAAACACGGTAGGATTCGGCAACAATTTCCCATCATTAATCGAGAAATGTTTTCCGGATACCATAGGTGTTGGCATTGGTGCGGCAAAGATCAAGCATTCCAAATTTTTGAAGTAGATCCAAAGTGTACTTGCCTTGATTTAGATAAATGCCGAGCTATCTCGAAAAACCTCAATGCCCAAGAAATAATGAATTGCACCAAGATCTTTTAAGGAAAACGAGACAATTCAATTTGTTAACAAATGAATTCAAGTATTCTTTCAACATTTCCGAGTTACCGGTATGTCATCGACATATATCAAAACATAAACAAGCAAATTATCCTTTTTTCAAAGACAAATAAAGAGCTATCACTCTTAGCATTTTAAAAATTCCATTGGATCAAGGTGAGTCTTAAGCGATCATACCAGACGCGTGGTGCTTGTTTAAGTCCGTAGAGTGCTTTATCAAGTTTGCACACATGAGTAGGTTGAGATTGATCCACAAAACCTTCGGGTTGTCGCATAAAAACATCTTCTTTAAGATACCCGTTCAAGAATGCATTATTGATGTCAAGTTGACGAACATCCCAATTGAATGTGGTTGCAATAGTGAGAACAGTACGGATGGTGGTTGCTTTAACCACTAGACTAAACGTCTCGTGATAATTAATTCCTGGAGATTGTTGAAAACCTTTAGCTACCAGTCGAGCTTTCCTTTTCTGAAGAGAACCATCAGGATGAAGTTTGTTTTTGAACACCCATTTGCAATCTATTATTTTCTGGGTACCATTGTATGGAACTAGATGCCATGTATCGATTTTTTGTAGAGCTACAAACTCTTGTCATGGCCGCTTTCCAATCGAAGAGGAGAAGGCTTCTTTTGAGTTAGAGGTTCAGCTATGCATTTCAAGGAATTATTATCCTCGAATGTAGAAGCCCAACAAATGGGTATTTTGGCTTGTAAATTCCACTTTTAGCCCTCGTAGTCATTGGATGGAGATTTTGAACTAGTGATAAACTTGGGGTGGTGACGATGAAGATGAATTTTCAATGATTCTTCTATTAAATTAAGAGAAGATCTGGATTGTTTAGAGATGGTGGAACCACTATAGGCAGTGGTATGGAGTTGTCATTGTTTTCAGCAGCTTGTATCTCTGAAGAAGTATTTGGCGAAGTAGAGATATCCATTGAAGGATTGATAACCAGAGGAATAGCTGCAATATCATTAAGATTGGTTTTTCTGTGAAGAAAACCATTAGCAAAAGGAAAAACCATTGGATCAAACACAACATGGCGAGAAGTATATATGCGACCAGAGGAACTTAAGCACCTGAAACTTTTCTGTTGGGATGCATACCGAGAAAAACACACTGTTCGTGAAAGGAAAACTTGTGATTGTTGTATGGTTTTAAGCGGGGATAGCGAGCACAACCAAAAGGTTGAAGAGTTTTGTAATCGGCTCTTTTTTATATAACGAAAAGAGGTGTTGAGTTTTTTAGAACGATGTTGGCATTCGATTTATTAGAAAGGTAGCGATCTGGAAAGCTTCCATCCAAAAGAGTGAAGTGGCATTTTAGCTTGAGCTAATAGAGTCAAACCAGTCTCCACAATATGTCGATGCTTCCTTTCACCCTTCCATTTTGTTGAGAAGTATAAGGACAAGTATATCGCATCGAATTCCATGAGAGTTAGCAATTGAAACAAATGGTTTAAATTCGGTGCCCATATCACATTGAATTGCTTTAATTTTGGTGCTAAATTGGTTCTCAACAAGTGCTCGAAAATGATTGAATGCAACAATTGCTTCACCTTTATGCTTAAGAGGATATAACCGGGTGTATCGATGTAATCATCAACAAAATGAACATAAAAACGATGACCGAGAAGTTGATTGAATAGGAGAAGGACCCCAAAGATCAGTATGGATTAGATCAAGAGGAGCCAAAGCACGAGAGGATTTGGATGAAGGAAATGGTTGATACTTGGATTTTCCATATTGACAAGCTTCACAAAAATCATACTCATCATGCTTAAGCTTGACATTACATTTATTCAAAATGTGGCTAAGCACTTTTTTACCAGGGTGTCCTAACCTTTGATGCCATAAAGAAAGATCATTGCTAGATTTAAGAGAAGCAAAATGAACTTGAGCACAACGATCATTACTTCGAGCTTCATCACGATCACGGATACAGCCCCGCTTTAGTCTCCCTTGCATCAGAAGTTTTCCTGTCATTCGATCCTTCACATAACAGCCCATGTCATTAAATTCAACAATAACAGGGTTATCCTTAACCAATTGAGATACACTCAAGAGCTTCTTTGCAGAAGATGGTACTACCAAAATCTTATTAAGATTTATATTAGAGGATAATTTCTTTGATCCAATTGCTTGAACAACGGTCTTTTCACCAGTACATGTGTTAAGATGAAACTTACCAATGGCAGAAGCTTGATCAATATACTCAATGAAGGAGTCACATGGTAGTTGGCTCCACTATCCATGTACCACGGATCAGACAACATTTCCAAGCAGAAGCATAATTTATCGACCTCCATCATCGCATAGATAGTAGCACTTTGAGATATCATGACGGGACACTTGCAATAGTGACAATAAGGACGAATTTGATTACGTCCACGAATGGAATGACCACGTCCACGAAAGTTTCCACGAGATCCTTGAAAATTTCCACGAGATCCTTGAGAATTTCCACGAGGTCCTTGACTCCCTCGCCAATGTGCTTGTGTAGTATTGGAATCATTTCCGGAGAAAAAATGTTGTCTGGAATTAGCTCCTCGTTGAAAATTAGCACCACGGTGTGCTATGTTTTGTTGGTTCGATACTACGACTAGCAAATTGATTTAGTTGTTCAAGCCGACTTTCAAAAGCAAGAAGATGAGCCGAATATCAACCCAAGAGAGATGAGTTTGATCAATTAATTTAACAACTATAGCATTGTATTCAAGTATCCAAACCATTCAAAGTATGAACGATAAGTTCATCATGTGGCAATGGAGCTCCGCGAGTGCTAGCGATCAAGCAATGGACTTCATCTTGTTTAAAAAATCTTCCATCTTCATTCCACCTTTCCTTGTTCGATGCGTTCCGATTTATACACCATGACTCGGCTTTGGTTGAAGCACCAAAGCAAGAGAACGTGCTTCAGCCCATATTTCCTTTGCAGTTTGACAATGCAAAAGTTGAGCTCCAACTTCGATGCTCATGGTATTACGGCTTGACCTACTAGAACACGATCGGTAGCATTCCAGTCTTCAAAATCTGGATTCATTTTCATCTCAGCACCATCTGAGATGAGACGAGGAGGTGGTTTTGTTAAGCTATCAAGATGGCTTTCTAGCTTATTACCTTCTATAATAGGTAAGACAATCGATGCCCATATCAAGTAATTTCCACGGTCCAGCTTGACCGAGTTTACTTGATTGAATGAGTTGAACATTGGATTAATTCTGGAGATGTTGTTTACAGTAGTAGTAGTTGGTGTTGCTGAGACAGCTGCAGTAATTGATTCGGTGTGTGAGGGAGTAGAGGAGGTAGACATTGTGAATAATTTGAAGGAGATGCGTTTCTGGCTCTGATGCCAAGATAAAGATTGGTAAGTGTTCAGCAAATAGTCTGAAGCCTCAATAATCAGGAGGCACACGAAATATATATTTATAGAGTAGTTGACATACACTTATAAAGCAAATACATAGTGGAACATTATGGACTGGACAGACAAGATACAGGGAATATTATGGACAACAAATACATAATGGCGGAGGGAATATTATGGACTGAGCAGACATGATAGAAAGAATATTATGGACTGTGCAGAAGGAATATTACAGCGAAAAGTAATGACAGAACAGCAGCTACATGTGACACAGAATTATCTACATGATTAATATATTTATTTCTTAACATTATATAACGTAATCAGACTCCTCATCAATACTTTAGTTTGAGTACTTCAGCAAGTCGGTTAGATTCCAAGTACGCTTAAAATTCTTACATTTCATATTGCCACTACGATAGGAAAATGCTTTTAACCTCGGTTTCAAAAGGGATAGATGTCTACACCAGTGATGTTTTGTCCAAATTTTACATCAATAAAAAACGTCATAAAAACTAAGCTTTGTAGCAAAATCATTTCATTGAGGATGCCGCAGAAATCGAGAAGAGAAAGGTGAAGCAGTTAAATCAAAACAAATTTGAAAACACCTTAAAAGAGAGGTGGTGGAGCACAATGGAGGCATAGCGATTTTAAATTTACGAATAGCACCATTATTTGTCGAAGATAATCTATAATTTTCGGAGACAATAACACCCTATCTATCATTTGGGACGGCAGTGAACGGTGGTAGCAGCAAAGTTAGGCAAGACTTTGATATGTTTTTGTTTTTGTTTTTTGAAAAAAAGAAAGTCTGTGTACGTTTTAGGAGTGTGGTGAAAGCAGTGTTGGGAACTAGATTCTGTTACCAACTAATGCAGAATGGAGGAGGGGAAAGAGATAAAAGAGGAGTAAGAGAAATTCAAGAAGAGAGAAACTCAAACAAAGATGAAGACAATTCTTATTCAATACTCTCTCCAATTTTAAATATAGGATAAAGTTTGTATTACAAACTTTGTTTTCTATTATTTTACACCGGAGGGAGGTAGTATTATTTAAATACATAAAAAGCAAATGAGTTTATGTGAGTTCTGAAATTAAAAGCAAATGAAAATTAATCATAAAAGATAACAACTCATAAAATATACTTCTTTCTTGATCCATCCCTTTATGCAAATCACATCCAACAGATCAAATAGACTCCATCTCTGTTCGAAACAGAGAAGCAAATTCATCCATCACTTGATTCTTCAGTACGAGTCCCACTTCAACCCCACCATCACCATCTTTACTCTCAGCCATCATCATTGTTATATTTCTGTCTATTGAAGTTAGCTCCACCTTCTCAGGCCTTCCCCACCCAAAGTCCGGCTGATAAACACCTAAGCGGTTCGACCCGGCTACTGCCATACACATAACTTGGTTCTCTGCTGATAGCAAAGAAGCATACTTATAAAACAACATCTCTGCTCCCTCAAGTGCTCCTTTTTCGTTCTGTATTTTTCTTATCTTTCTGTGAAATTTCTTAGCAACGATAACTACCCCGTCTTCATCAATCAAGTCTTCCGGTTGTGCGTCAATTAGCTGAGACATCACACAATTACCAAAATAGTTTTCAGAGATTGTAGGCTTTAACCTGGTCCGGCAATCAGCATGGAAACCCATCATTAACATTTTACATGCCTCTTGTTCAGTCCTTTTCATGGCTTTGGCAATGCAGACCAGAACATAAGCAGAAGTAAGCACAAAGGTTGATAAAGTTGGAGGCTTTTGAAGTTTTGATTCTTCTCTTTCTTCTTTGGTCTCATGATTCTCCCACTTCTGCAGCACCCTCTCCTTGATCTTTTCTAAATCTCCGCGCTTGAGCTCAAACGTGGATCGAGAAGAGCCTTCCACTTTCGGAGGGAACATGTCGTATAAAATCTTCAAGCTTGGCTTCTTCTGAGTCGGATCCAAAAATGACCACGCTTTAATGTATTCACCTGCAATGCCACGTGGATCGACGATAGCATCCCTGTCTAAGAACGGTTCTAGTTCTTGAGGAAGCAAACCACAAGATTCACTTTCTGCTTCCATTCGAAATATATAAGCCCAGGCATTCATGAACAAAACTAATGATTTTCCATCTAAAGAGGCATGATGTGAGCTCATGCCTATGCAAAATCCATTATTGGGAAACAGAGTGATTTGCAGGGAAAGAACTGAAGCAAGTGAATCGGACGAATCCAAGTTGGGCACAAAAACACGAGACTGCGAGGCATCACGAGGTGAGTAGTCCAAGACATGGCTGAAATCAGAATCAGAAACAGCTATGGTGAGAGAGACGGAATCTCCAGGATTGTATTGGAAGACGGGTTTGAGTGAGTCGTCGGAGGGCCAAACGATGTTGCCGGCTAGAGGAAGAAAGTGTTGCAGAGTGAGAGAGAGCGAATGTTTGAACTTAGGGACGATGGTGTCGAAGAAGGAAGAAGGATGCAAGTGAGGAACAGAGAAGAAGAAGATAAGCTCAGAAGGATGAAATCTGAGCCAAAGCAAGTCGAAGAAAGTGAGAGGGAAAGAGGACTTTGGTGAAGATGGCGGTGGAGCTATTTTGCAGACCTCATGGAGTTTCAGAGACGCCATGGAAACGAAGCTGATGAGGAGTAGGTGCTTTTTGGAACGCTTAGAACTCCACACACACACACACACACACATATATATATATATATTTTTTTTTGCTCGGACACACATATATATATATATTACATACATATACATATTTATTTATACATCACGTTTAAACTGTATAATTATTATATTTAGTAGAAAAATCTTATTTTTAAAGTAAGTCCCAGCTGGTGCCATGTGCACATTCCTTACACATTGTGCAATGCTTTTAAGTATGAGGATTCAATTTCCAGTGAACTTTGAGTTTTGGCAATGCTATAATATATCTTGATGGCGTTCCGCTCCCACAGATATATATACCTATTTTATTTTATTTTTTATTTCCGTGTTTTCTACTTTTCTTTTGCGATTTTCTCTCTCTTTTAATCTTTAAATTAATGGCCATCATCAAAATTGATGACCTTGAGCATCAACTAGTGAGCTCTCGTTATATATAAAAAATAAAATAAAAAATTTAATTGAAAAAAAAATGAAAGTTTACACGAGAAAGAATCACAAAGGAATGAGCTGCAAAATGAAGACACATGGTAGTAATGGATGATAATACTCGTAGCGGTAAAACAGAACTTATGGAAAAAAGAGTATGAAACTCACTAGGAAAACTCAAAAATTGTTTGAGAAAGCTAGAGTTGGATCTTAGAAGAGTTGTGCCAAATAAAATTGTTATAGAATCCTGCCTCCTTATATTCGATATTCTTTGTAATCCTAACTTTTTATATTAAAGAATATTTAGTAGTTCTTTGTGAATAACCGTAATGTACTGTCAAATAAACGGTTCTTCATTGTTAAATAATCTTTTAAGGATCTAGCTAGCCTCCTTTTATATGATATCTTTTAGAATCTCACATTTATTTATATTAAATAATATTTAACAATTCTTCATCTTTATGAACTGTAGTTTATTGTCATTCTTGTTAAGAATATCCCTTTCTTATATTTGACATTTTTCATAATTCTGTCCTCTTACATATGATAGTTATCATTTTTAACCGTTAAATATTATTGAAGAATACATAACAGTTCTTTATGAAGAAATAACAAGTATTGTCAAATAATTTTTCTTAGAATCTCGTCTTCTTTCATATAACAATTATCATTTGTAACCATTAAGTATTCTTAAAGAATACATCACAGTTCTTTGTAAAGAACTATCAAATATTATCAAATATTTTTTTTCCAAGAATTCTACCTTCTTGTATTTGTATGTGCTTATATAAAGTTCTGAAGACAAAAGGTTTGAAAGTCTTATATAGCGGTTGTCTCGTAAAAGACATAATTTTTATGTATAAATACATGACAATTAATTATTACAACCGTTATATTTTTGTTTTCATGAATTTTGCCTCTCAATATATGACGGTATACATATGTAACCGTTAAGTTTTAGTTGGCGTTTATACTTTATTCTCTTGCGCGAACTTCGTCTCGACAAATGTGACAGTTATTTGTTGTAACCGTTATTTATTAAGCGTCATATATGTAAGATTTAGTTAGTGATTTTGTAACAGTTTACATGAAAACAATGAATGAAGAATCTCCATCACTCGACCATATCTTTATTTCTTTATTATATTCTTATTACTATTATTATTACTCTCACTTCTTTTACATTATAATTTAATGTTTTGAAATTGTTTCCGTAAGAGTATAAGACAATATTGCAATTCGCAAGGGCTCTACATATCTCAATTATTGTTAACAAAAAATTTATCAGAAAGTGGAAAATACTAAGTGGTGGATCAAGTCTAATATGACTCCTTCAAAAGCAAAATCTAAAAAATTTGTGTGTATGTGTGTGTGTGTGTTTTTTTTTTCCATTTTGTCAAAAAAAAAAGTCACTAACCCTAACAGCATCACTTGCAAAACACGTATTCAAAAATGTCAACTGTCAAGAGATTCTTTAACAAATATCACTTGCAGTTAGCGCCAAAATATAAGATTTAAATTTTTATTCTATCAATAAATCTAGCTAGTTATTAAACAATTGGATATTCAATGTTTATGTCTTAATAATTAGATTAAATGGATCTCCATAAATTCTTACAACTCTTGGTTGTCTAACTTTAAATCCATTTTATCAACTTCAATCCTAATCAGTACTCCCTTTGGTCCTTTTTATAAGCAAATTTTTTCATAAGGTTTAGATTAGTTAAAAACAATAAATGTGTTGAAAATACATGTCTTTTCCAAATATACTGTTATTTATGAAAAGAGTATAGGAGAGAGAATGAGTAAAAATTTGGGAGAGAATAAGTATAAATTATGAGAGAAAATGTGTAATAAATAATTGAATCATAGAAAATTAGTGGTTCATTAAAATAAATATATGTATTTAATAGGGGTAGAAAAGAAAAAAATTAGTTTAAATTTTGAGAACAAAAGAAAAGTTTCTTATATTAAGAACCAACTATAAAAAAGAGAAATTTACTTATAAATAGGACTAGAGGAAGTATAGTCTACTCCTTTGGTTCTATATTATATTATAAATCATTAGCTAGTGTTTCATACAAAAAAAAAAAAAAAAAAACCTTAAACTTTATTAACTCTATTATAAAATACAATAATTTTCCAACTTCATCTCCATTCAATACTTCATTTGGTCTTATTTATAGGCAACTTTTTGTCACGGACTTAGTCCTATATATAAACAACAATTATGTTTTGTTTAAAAATTTAATGCAAATTTTCCATTTTTACCCTCAATTAACTTCATGTCTCTTTCATCTCTCTTTCCCGCTCATTCTCTCTCATCCTTTTTTCCACTTTTTCTCTCTATCTCACTCATAATCTTCATAAATAAGGATATGTTCAAAATATATATATATATATATATATATATATATATATATATATATATATATATATATTTATTTATCTTACACATTCATTGCTTTTAACTAATTTTAACCATCGGTTCATTTGCGTGATTTGAGTTGTTGTTGATTATAAAAAAGGCCGGAGGAAGTATACATTATACCCCATTAGAACAAAGTCTACACAATAATAAATGAAGGGCAATATTATATATTCATAAGAAGAATTTAATGAGGTGCCTAATAAATAACATCAAAAAATTTCTTCTCTTTGCCCTATAAATAGGATTAGTGAAGTATTTCTTTATCTTTTTATCATGCATTCTCTTTCGTATTTTTTTTTTTACTATCTCTCTCCCACTTATCAGCTTATAAATTAGGATATATTTTTAAAAGGAAGTAAATTTCTTATGTATTTAATTTATTACTTATGAATGATTTTAACAGATTGATTAAACCACACAATAGAGTTATTTCGATATTTCAATCAAGAGCATTTTGAGTGTGATTTCGTTTGGCAACGATTTGGTCGTTATTAAAATGGTGTGGATCATTGAGAAGATTGTTTTGGATGCTATATTCCGAGAAATATGTCTTGTTTACATCCTTGAACGTGATGGCCAGGCATGCATGTGCACTTTGACTTGCGATCATGATCACCATTTCAACTTCCCTTGACAATTCATATTCCATAGATATATACTTGATCTATTTAAGTATAGCTGTATAAGATATTCTTTAAGCTAAGAAAAAAAAGGCAATCTAATTAAATATTTATAATAATATATAGAAAATCTAAGAGATACTCTTTTATATATATATATATATATATATATATATATATATATATATATATATATTTATACGTATGTGCATATATATACATATATATGTATGTACGTATGCACACGCACGCACACACACGTATGCATGTATGTATGTATGTATGTATGTATGTATGTATGTATGTATGTATGTATGTATGTATGTATGTATGGATGGAGAGAGAGATATGTGTGTGTGTATCTATATATACACATGTATATAGATATACATATGTATATATATATGTGTGTGTATGTGCGCGCGCGCGTGTGTATATATACATACACACACACATATATATATATATACATATGTATATCTATATACATATATGTATATACATAAGACAAAATGTATAACATCTCAAATTTTGGGCCTAAAAGTTCAAAAATATGTCTAAATTAAGTAGACTATTAAGCTCAGTTGAGCTGAATGTTTAAAATATGCCATAAGTAAAATGTTTAAGATAAGTATTAAAATTATTTAATGGCCTCGAAAAATTCAGAAAACATCATGAAATATTATTTTGGGATTTATAAAAAATATGAAGAGGCTCAATTTCTAAAAGTGGCCTACATATTTCAAAGCTAAATTATGGGAATTAATGGGCCTATTTTACTAAAAAATTCAAGAAAAATAGCTAGAGGATGCTTTTTACCTCAAAAATTTGAAAAAATTACTTTGTTGCCCAAAGAAGCTGATTATGGAAGAAAACCACTATAAAGTGATTTAGAATTATTTTTGGAATTTATTTAGTGCTTAAATTTCAAAAAAGTAAGGGAAAAATTGTAAATTCCCTATCATATAAGGCCAAAATTCATTGGGATCAAGTTTGAGCCCTAGGAGAGTGAAATACGAAATTATCATCATATTTTCGTGAATAAATTGTTTATTTAAGTGGCCCAATAAATTATATAAAAAAAGAGAATTAGGGATCACCCTAAATAGAATATTTTAATGGTCACTGAAATACCATTAACACTGCCCTTTAATGAGAACCGGTCTAGAAAATGTTGTCCTAAGTATATATCTTCACTTTCGCACTCAGTCTTCATCTCTATCATCTCTTTGTCCTACACGCGGTCTTACTCTCTTTGTCACCTTCGACCGTGATGATGTTTGTCCCTCTCCACTGTCGAAATGGCTTGGTATTCCTTGCTGTTGGGCTCTCCCTCTTTATTGTTGCATTTTTGCTCTCGCATTCCGTAAAAATCTTTGCTTTTCACAAACCCTCGATAGATGTTTCTTGTTGCATTTCTTTATCGTTCTCTTTCGTTGTCTTTGCTTGCATAGAAGTTTTAATCGTTGTCTTTCACAAACCCTCGATACTCCTTTTCCTTCATTGTTGAAACTCTGATGCTCACTCCTTTCATTTCTTTGCAGAAACATTGATGCTTATGCCTTTTATCCTCTTAGTAATGTACACACACCTTGTGTCCTTTGACCACCACATATATCACAAGGTTTAACCCGCAATGGAAATGGACATACAAGGTGTGCATATACTGTAAAGAGGCTAAATGGACGTACAAGGTGTGCTTGATCGATATTCTCTCTGGTTGGTTGCAAAGACCATATATTCATGAGTTGAGAAGTTTCCAATATGTTATATATGTGGTGGTGTGGGTAGGCCAGTATCACTACAAAAAAAAGACCATTAGTAGTGGTTAAAATGACATATTTGTAGCGGTTTTTGGCGCTACTAATGACATTTGTAGCGGTTAGCTAAACTGCTACAAAATCCACCGTAGCAAACTAATTTGTAGCGGTTTTAAAAACCCGCTACTACATATACCTTGACCGCTATTGTATCTGTGGCGGTTTCAAATGACCGCCACTATATGAGGTCGCGCTGACTTCTTGTTTGAACATTAGTCGCGGTTATCCAACTGCTACAAATTGAATTTGATCAGAGTTGTAGCAGTTACTTAACTGCAACTAATTATATGAAAAAGTAGTGCCAAACGTTTCAAAATATTTTGTAGTGGTTACATGACCACTACAAATATTCCCACATATTTTTGGGAAAAAATTTGCCGCCACCAGTTTTAATTCTTTAGAATATTTGTAGTGGTGGTTAACCGCTACATAAATAAATCCCGCCATTTTTTTGGAAAATAAAAATTGGCGCCATTTTTTCAGTATTTTATATTTGTAGCAACTTGTAAACCGATACAAATTGTTCTGTCATTTTTTTGCAAAGTAGTTTTGGCGCGTTGTTCATATTTGTGTTCGTATTTGTAGCGGTTTAATAATCACTACAAACGAATGAAATTGAAAATAAAAATTAATTTTTTTAATTATTATAGTAATTAAGTAGATATTGTATTATTAATAATTGATATTTTTAGTGAAAATAAATGATATTAAAATATGATATTTGATTATATAAGGTTATTATATAGGTGTAAAACAATGAGAATGTAAGTAAAATAACTACTAATTATGTGTTAATTAAAATAAAATTACTTCTAAAAAAATGTGTGTGAAAGTGGATTGAATAATGTATGTGAAAGTAGAAAAAAGTTGAAAAATATGCATAATGCAATCGTAAAATAACAAAAGTTAGTATCAGGGTAGAAGAAAAAAGAAATATTTCGATAATCATTAGATTTGATCCGGTTGAACGGCACTTACCCCATTCAAACACTTAACCTCTTTGAGAAAACGTAAAAATATGAGAGAAAACGTGTGTAGAAAAGGAAACTGAAGCATATTAAATGTGGTTTGGTGGGGGTATTTATTTTGATATCTGTGTATTATTTTGTAGCGGTTTAGTTTTCACTTGTTGTAGCGGTTTTACTTAGTAGCGGTTAATGATGCGTCTTTTGTAGTTGTTTTTTTTTTCTAGCGTTATTATTATTATTATTTGTAGCGGTTTTATAACCGCTACAAATAATATTATGGTTTTTTTTTTAAATAATAATAATAAGAAGATTACAGATTCCATCGTAGGCATAATTTTTTCTCTCATTCTTTGTCACCATCCCTACAAAGAAAGTTTGCATAAAATGTTACGTGTGAGTTGAATATATTTGAACACAAATAAAAATTTAGTTAAATGTTATTATTTCATAAAGCGTATATTAAAAAACGTACCGAACTATAGGTAAATTGTCATCGCTGTCTGGGAAGAAGTTTTCGCTGGAAGGGCTCACAATCATAGGCGACGTTATCACCATCGCCTATGTCGTAAAGGTCCTGAGGCTTTAAGTGAACCACCATATTCCAATCTCTCGTGACTCTCATCAAGCAACTTTCCATAATACGGGATGTCACCGAACCGCATGTTCCCGTCATTCGCTCGCATAACTCCTCATCCCAAACGTGCCATATACACCTGAGTTTTGGGTCAGCAATCCCTGATCTCGTGAAATGGTGCAAAACTTGAAACCATTGACATTGTATGTCGTAAATCTTTGGGAGCGGTTAAGCGGGCCGAGTGCGAGAGCTCTAAATTTTGGTGAGTGCGGGTTGTGGTCATTCATTATTCTCCTCCAAAACCAACCGGGAATTCTTTGTTGACCTTTCTATCAATTTCGAGGATGTCTACGTACGGATCCTCGCTGACGCTTCACATGACTCCCGAATTCCCCGCAATTAAACATGCGATGACGAGCATGAAATTTGAGTATAAAATGTAAGGAAATATATAGGATAACATATATATATATATATATATATATATATATATATCTCGTGTGGAATCCTTGCGAAGCTACGGTTTAACTTTAGTGCAATTGATCAAGACATGTCTATGTGCTTGAATCTTCTCAAGTGCCGTGAGTTTGAAATTCTCACTTCTGCCAACTGGTTTACCAACACGAGGGACTAACAACGCTGTTCGATGGCTCGGCTCGTGACAATCATCAACACGAGGCGGTCGGTTGAATGACGTCTCAATGTCATCAAAGCATCTAGAACAAAAATACAAGACCTCATCCCCAATATAGCCTTCTGCTATTGAACCTTCAGGCCATGCCTTATTCCTCACGTAAGACTTTAGTTTCCCACGAAACCTATAAAGTAATGAAAGGAAAATGTTGATACATCAATGGTTAGACGTGGGACTAGGGAGTAATGCTAAAGTAATTAATTTTAAATGAGTACCTCTCAATAGGATACATCCATCGGTAGTGAACCGGGCTAGCAAGCTTTGTTTCGTGAACAAGCTAAGGTGTACTGTTAGGTGAACCATGACTGTGAAGAATGACGGAGGAAAGATCATCTCCAAATGACACAGCAGCGTAAGAATAATTTTCTGTTGTAGCTGGTTGAGCTCCTCCACGATCAAAACCTTGGAACACAACTTTCGAAAGAAAGTACAAAGCTCGACCAAAACAATCGACACATCCAGTGGCAGCGTATTTTTGATGGCCTGCGGAAGTAACTGTTGCATAAGCACATGTGAATCATGACTCTTCAGCCCAGTGACCTTTCGAGCCTGTACGTCAACACATCGTGAAATGTTGCTTGAATACCCGTCAGAACTTTTATCTTCTTAAACGTCGCGAGGAAGATTTCCTTATTCGGTTTTGTCGGGGTGAATTTTGTCGGTTGAAATGTCATGCTCATCGGCTAGAAGTCTCCATGAACCCCCATCTCCCATAAATCTTTCCTCACTTGAAAATGATCTTTTGATTTTCTTGGTTCGTTCAGAATCGTGTACAAGACATTGTCGCACACATTCTTCTCAATGTGCATGACATCCAGACTGTGTTAGAGCAAATTATCTTTCCAATACGGAAGAGTGAAGAAGACGCTTATCTTCTGCCATTGCTGGGGCGCACAACCAGAAGCCTGGGCAGTCTTTGTGCCGGCCTTTGCTGCATCTTCTTTTTTCCCATACTCAAATTCAACATCCACAAGCTGCTCTATGATTTCTGCACCAGATAAATTCTGAGGAGGTCTTTTTTTTTCCTGTTGCTCATTGAAACGATTGCATTGCAACCTAAACCTGTGTGTACCATCGAGAAACCTCCGATGACCCATGAAGCACCATTTGCGACTATGGGGAAGGCGCACTGAGTCAGAGTCAAAATTGCAAGCCGGACACGCAAGGCCGGTATGCACATTCCACCCGGATAATGTTCCCAGTCCAGGCAAGTCACTGATAGTCCACATCAACGCCGCACGCAAGTTGAACAGTGTCTTCTTGTGCGCGTCATATGTCTCGACGCCAATATTCCACAACTCCACTAACTCCTTGATAAGCGGTTGGAGATACACATCGATGTCATTTCTCGGTGCCTTTTTTCCTAGAATGATCATGGACATAATGAAAGAGCTCTGTTTCATGCACATCCAAGGCGGCAAGTTGTAAGGTATCAAAACAACTGGCCATATACTATAGCTTGTGCTAAGATTCCCAAACGGATTAAAACCGTCGGTCGCCAAAGCAAGACGAACATTTCTAGGATCCGCCGCAAAATCAGGAAAGTCTAAGTCGAATGCTTTCTAAGCTTCAGCATCCCGTGGATGTCTGAGTTTACCATCTTCGCTCTTGTCAGCTTCATGCCACCTCATATGCTCTTTGTCTTAGACGACATAAAACAGTCTTTGTAAGCGAGGTTTTAAGGAAAGTACCTTAAAATCTTTGCGGGTTTCTTCTTCGCTTCTTTCCCTTCGAATCATCCCGAACCTCGAAGTGTGACACTTCTTACAAGGCTCCCTCCGAGCATCCTCTCCCCAATAAAGCATATAGTCGTTGGGACAGGCACCGATTTTTTCGTAGTTCAGGTCTAATCTGTTGATTACCTTCTTGGCCTCGTAGAAGGTTGTGGGAATGTCCGCGTCAGGGAAATCATCTCGTAGTAATTCCAGCAACATCGACATTGCCTTATCAGTGATCCCACACAAGCACTTGATATGGTACAATTTGATTAGAAAAGATAATTTTGAGTATTTCTGACAACCTTGATACAAAGGACGATCGCTCTCATCCATTAAGGCGAAAAATTCCCGAGCTACATCATTCCTGAAGAAAACTGGTTCTGGACCCTGAACTTCTGTCGTGAAGTTGTTGTCTTGAACACCGAAAGCATCATGAACAGCTTCATTAACCGGATCATGTTGATGTGCTTGATTTGCTACTTGTGAGGTTTGAGGAAGATGATCCACATATCTCATACCACGCTTCTCACCATGAACTTGCTAGAATGTATATCCTTCTGGGAAATGCTTGATAAGAAGATGTTCCATAGCGCCTTCTCGCGTTTGCCACTTCATAAACTTGCATCTACAACAAGGACACACGATCTTGCCATTAATGCTAGCATGATGAAAGCGCGAATCTAAGAAAGTTTTCAATCCCGCTAAATATACAGAGAACTGCGCGGTAGCTTGATCCATGACTTATCCATTTGTAGTAAACAAAGCTAGGATACAATATAAATGTAGAGAGAATGTTTAATTACCTTCATAATAACACCCGAGATGTTTAAATGCAACATGGAAACAATTTGTAGCGATTCATTAACCGCTACATTAACCGTCACAAATATGAAAATAAAATTAGTCGCGGTTCTTTAACCGCTACAAATTTGAATTCAAAATCCCGCCAAACTTCAGTCGCGGTTTTTAAACCGCCACAATCATCGCTACAAATTAGCGAATTTGAATTCAAAATCCCACCAGAGATTTGTTGTGGTTTGTTAACCGCTACAACATTATAGCCGTTTGAATTTAGTTGCGGTTATTCGTATTAACCGCGACAAATGTTGGCGCTATTTTATTCATAGGAAAATTCAAATTTGTGGCGGTTCTTTCAACAAAACCGCTACAAATGTTATTAGCTCCATTATTTATTTTGCAATATCAATTTTATTTGAGAAAATTAATGTTTATTCCCTCCATATTAACTCCATTAATTTTTTTTACAATATCTATTTTATTTAGCTATACTAAATTTTTATATTGTATGTTATATATTATAAGTAACATTAATAACCTAATATAAATGGAATATAAGTATTGAAATATTACTCCAATATATTAATAACATACCATAGTAAAAGATAACAAATATTTAACCAAATAAAAATGTCAACAAGCCAAATAACATAAAAAAAAACAAACATCCAGCGGTGCAAAATAAAAACTAACTATCGGGAGCCCGATGATCGAGTCTGTCTCATGGGAGCTATCTCGGGGGCTCGTGCACGACCGGAGGTAACAATGCCCTCATCATCGCAGCGAGGAGGACGCAGAATTTGATCCTCGTAGACGAACGGCGGGGGAGGGGGAGGCGGGGGGAATCCTCGTCGATGAACGGAGGGGGAGGCTCAGGAGTTGGAAACCGTCTGTGAGGCATTAACTCAATCAAGGCATCGTGAACAGCATCCCAGGTATGCCTCTGACTTAAGTACCAACGGTCGTATCTCTCTTGCATACGCCTATTCTTGGCATCATTCGCGGCCTTCGTGTAGCACCGTTTCGGCAACCTGCGCAGTAACCTTCGCGGCAATGATCGCATCAACCTCTGCCGATGGTGGCCTTCTCGAGCCAGAGGTGCCGGCCTTAGAGCCAGAGGCCTTGCCATACATCATGCTAGGCCTGGCGTCTAATCCCATACCCTTCACGCGACCAGGATGCTCTACTGGGCCCACATCAGCTTTCAAAGGCGCTGTAGGATCCACAGACCCCTGTGACTCTGGGGGCTGCGACGCTCGCAAATCAGCCTGGCTCTGCTCAATCCGGGCCTGATACACAGATTCCAGAAAACATTAATTAAACTATATTTAATTCAATTTAAATATACAACATTAACTATATAAATAATTTTTTTGTGACTTACTATTATCTCCTCTGCTGCCTCAGAAGTCGGCGTCCCATCACGGTGTCTATGGATGCGTGTGAACAACTGCCCATAGTCGGTCTGACGATTCTCCTCCCGAGCCTTCTCTTTTGAAAGAGTTAAAAGAATATAAACTTTATTATTTCAAAAACAAAACAATCATCTTTTAAACCTAAAATTAATTGATCTTTGAACATACCATCTAACCGTAGGTCACGGCAAACGTCTTGGTTCCGCCGTGTGATGGACCCTACGATGTGACCGACTTTGGTGTTCCTCTCGCGACGGGGCCCGCAAGGAGCATCAAACAAAATGTTAAGTGAAATTAATTATAGGTTTAAATGATTTCTTGAAACCTATATTTCAAGTACATTTAAACTATAAATTAAGTTAAACTATTAAATAATTTAAACCAAATGTAAACAATAAATTAATTTAATCAATATTTATATTTTTAAACTACACTCAAACAAAATTAATTTAAAGAATTTTATCACAATAAATTAATTCTTGTTTAAAAAAATCTTAAACTACGATTAATTAAAAAAGTACCGTCCATCCGGACCGCTTCGATAGTGGACAAAACCCCCTGGTCATTTGGGTCCATGCCATTTGGGACGTTCTCGATCACCGCAGAGGCATAGTCGAATCTCCATTCTCGCGCGATTGTAAAGACAACCCCTCGTGCTCTTCCACCCCTCCCCCATTTTCATGAGTACGTACCTCTTATGGATGGCTCGCACGTTAAACTTTTTCTGTATCATAATTTAGTTAGTAATTAAGTAAGAAATAAATAAATAAACCACAACTTATTACTATTAATATTTGAATTTAATTAAACAACATAAGTTACCTGCACAACGTCATAAAACGCTTTGTCCTTGTTCTCCGACGAAATCTTTCTCCAATCGTGAAAAAAGATAGGAAACCATGCCAAATTCTGACAGGAATCGGTTCATCAGATGACCACCATTGCCGATCGGCTGGTCCGTGTTCGTGTTCCAGTGGACTATGACACGATGCTCGTCTATCTGAGTGACCGCGGCAACATCTAGCGTCCTCCTGCTGATGTTCCCATGTTCATCTACACAATTATAAACACATTGTTGTATTGCGTTTAAATAAATTAAAATTACACGTAAGAAATGTAAATTTAATTTTTTGACAAAAAACTGATTATATTTACCTTCGACATCCACCACAAATCCGTGGAATGTGAAGACGGCGATCGGGGTTCCCCGGTCCCGCTCATTCTCCTCATCGAGAAACCGCTCCGCGTCGGCTATGGGAATCTCAATATGGATCTTCAGATTTTCGTCCATGTCGCTGATTGACAGACTTGCACCCTTTTCTCCCCCTACGGTCTCTAGGTTTGGGATTTCCTCATCTGCAAAGAGGGAATCAAACTCCCTCCCCTCTACCTGAGGGGGCGGAGGGAGGATATTTACAAGCCCACGTCCTCTCGCACGGCCCCCTCTACTACTACTGCCCCTTATAGGCCTTCTCTCCCGTTCAAAAGCTTTCCCTTTTCCCTTCTCTTTAGAAATCATGATGTCGAAAGGTACAAGTTGAAAGGTTAAAAGGTGAAAAATCAAAACCTTGCGCGCGGGATTTTCAAAATGAGAGGAATTGTTAAAAAAACCGCTACAGTTGTAGCGGTTATTAAATATAACCGCTACAAAATTATAAACGTTGTTGCGGTTTAGACCAAACCGCAACAGAAACCGTGACAACTTTGCCTCGTTCTTGGTGAAAACTTTTAGGATTCTGTAGCGGTTAGAGTCAAATAACCGCAACTAAATAGAGCCCCTTCCTATTCTGTAGCGGTTATACCTTAACCGCTACAAAGTTACTTTTGTGGTAAAAAAAAATCCAAACGAATTAGTTTGTCAGTCAAACCAATTAGTTTGGTGAAAATATTTAAAATAATAGAACTTTCAATTAATTTATTTATCTTCTTTAATTTCTCCAAAACACTCGAAAGTAGTAAATTAGGAATAATGAATTTAATGAAAATAGTCTAACATGCACATGAAGATTGATTAAGATAGCCACCAATCTCCCAGGAACAAAATCACTCGACTCATTTTGATCGAGATATTTTTCGAGACAATGGTGGCTATAATGGAAACCAATCTTTGGTCGCGGAGTTAGACTATCTTTAGAAAGTAGAAGTCTTCACGTCGGAGAAAAACTAAATACGGATTGTCACTGAATGAACTGCCTCGGCCAGAAAGAAGAGAGAGGCAAATATCTACCGCTCTCATCTCTCGACATAAGAGACCAGGGCTGCAGATATCTGCATGTCTTTGACTACTCAGCCGAGAAAGTTCATTCAGCGACAACGAAGATTTGGTATTTTCTGAAAATTTATAATTAGCTATACGGATAGATTAACTATATATAGCATAAATATTTGTAGCGGTTAATGGACAAACCGCTACAAAATTATATTATCTCGACGCGGTTGTAGCTTCGCTTCACTATGACCGCGACAAAATGTTGTCGTATCCGCTATCCCGTAGCGGTTTATTTCATATAACCGCTACGTAATTATAGCGACAAAGTTCGCGCCAATGATGGCGCCAAATTTGTAGCAAGCTTTTTCCAAAAACACCGCAACAAATGTTGCGCCACAGAGATTCGCGCCATAACGCGCCAAGGTGGTGCCACATTTGTAGCGGTTTACTTTAGAGTAATCGCTACAAATATCTCAATAAACATCCCCGTAATGCATCCGCTACTAATTTGTTGCGGTTCATTAAAAAACCGTAACAAATGTGCGGTAAATAATGATTTTGTAGCGGTTATTCATGACCTCTACAGATGGATCGCGACAAATGATAGTTTTTTTTTGTAGTGACCCCAAAGCCAAAACAGGGTTGGAGGATGAACTAATTGACCCAACTCCTCCTCTTCTGGAGTTATAGCATCTTAACTCAAAGATGGCAAGGGATCAATCCTATTCATTGTTACCAGAAACCTAAAACTAAAGAATCACAAAAAATACGGTAAAAAAGAAAGAGGAGAAGGGGATGCCACTAGATGATTCTATTATTCGATTGTAAAAAAAGGAAAGCGGAAACAGATTTATGGTGAAGGTAGCAACACTCAAAGTCAACAGTTTATATTCATACAGATGAACCTAGAAATCGAAGGCTACCCAAAAACAAATCCACCCGAAAACTCAGAAACCAATTCTTTCGCAGATGTGGATAAAGAAGCAAGAACAAAACAACATAGAATCTGCAAACTTCAAAGCAAAAGCAGAAGAAGTGGAAACGAGTGGCAGAAATACCTGATTAAACGAAGGTCGAAGGAGTTTCCGTTGGCCAAATAAGAGGATTGCAACGAGTCGGTTTTTGACAGAGCAAGAGTTTCTTGGAAGAAAGGCAAAATAGCAAATACAAGAAGCGTGAAAAATGGAGGGAAGATGTGAATATAAATGTTACGTATCCAAAGAGTCAAAGGTAAACAAGACAATTCACCGAAAAAAGCAAAGGTCACGTACGCGAAATGATGGTTGCATTTAATCCGCACAATGTACATTTAATGCACCCAAATATCGTAGGAGGCTAAGTGTGGCGGTTCCAGATTTTTGGCAGTCGAGGGTTGCCAACTGTCAATTAGTCATGATGATACGAGAAGAGAGAACGGGCACCACCACTGAACCACATGAAGTGGTCAGGTTTATCTTGGCTCCCTGAGCACACATCATCAACCTGGACGACCTCAGACATTGCTCGAGAAAGAAGAAAAGGAACCTGGTCCCCATTTATGCTTGTCCATATGGGGGGACCTGGTATTATAATTTGTGAACTCAGATTCCAGATGTTGATGCACTAGGAACACTGATGAGCACAAATTATGCCATGTTTTCCCTATATTTCATGACTGAATTGTATGGTAAATGAAAGCTTAACTGCAAACAATCCAAGCAAAAAGACATATATTCATGATATGGGGAACTAAAGGATAGAAACCATTTACATCCTAAACATGTGCTAAGAAAGGAGCAAGTTACATTGTGTTTAAGAAAGAACGTATAGCAATGCTGATACTATGCTATAGCATTCTGACAGCAACTCGAAGTGCAATAAAAGGCATCACGAAAGCTATAGCAAAGTAAAGGACGCAATGCTATGCGGCATATTTTTTCCGACCTTTTTATCTAGATGATTTCGGGGATAATAATGAAGGTCGAGAATGACAGGTAGATTGCTGACGTAATAAAATAGAAGATGCGGAGGATCAAAACTGAAAGATTTGAAGAATCCAGCAGGATCAGCAGAATCAATCTACTATAGTCAGAAGATGCGATGGATCTCGACAGATTTGGAAAGCCCAGCTCGCTGGAACTTGCCCCACAAGAAAGTTTGATTATAAAAGGAAACAGCAAGTCAACCCTAGAGGGGAGTCGCACAGAGCCAAAACGAGATTTCACATTCGGCATACTCGAAAGAAGAGTGAGAGATTTCACTAGCACGAGAATTCCAGGATAACCCAGCATCCTTCCTTGCAATAAGACGGAGAGAAGAAGACGTGGAGTGGTGACGTGACAGGGCTTCTTCCACGTTGTCGGAACGCCGTCAAGCTTTCTATTTTTCCTTTTATCTTAGTATTTAGATCATGGATCATTCTGTTACTATCTATTTTGTGTTTCCTCAACCATGAACTGATTTTCCTATGGATGAACGAGGATGAATTCTTAATTGTTAAATGAACCTAGTTGCAAGTTCTTAATTTAATATATTCGGTTTGCTTATCGTGAATTAATTACTAGTCGATTAGTGGAAGCTAAGGGCTAGATTTGTGGCCTTGGCTTACTGGCAATGAGTCGAGGTTAGACCTCTGAGAAATAGTGTTTGTTAGGCAACTAGTGCAAGGCTTGACCTATTATTGTAGGCTTCATGAATGGGTCTACCTCTCATAACCATAACACCCTGAGTGTAATGCAGATCTAACTAGAAAGTTGCCATAAGAATATGGAAAGAGTATAGTTAGTATCATATGTATCGAACGCGGAAGCTTCGATAGATTATAGTGGTGGGTTAACCGAATAACGTTGTAGTTAGTAGCCATGCTGTAGCAATTGCGGAAGTCATGCAAGTATGGATGCTATAGCAATGGGTAGAGCAACCGGGGGATTGATGCACTTAAGGGTGATTCCGAGTTCAGCCTAACTTACCGATATCTTCTTAAAACTACGATACTCTGTTTATTTATGTTATTAGCATAAACACAAACCTCTCAAACCAATCATATTTACTTTCTGTTTGCACAACTATCATAGCAATCGAGCGTCACTTCTTGGTATCTCAGTCTCTGTGGGACGATACTCTACTTACACTTTATTACTTGTTCGACTGGTTCACTTGCCATCAAGGAAATCGACCAACAAACACAGACAACAATAAACAAGGACGGACTCCCAAGCAAGACACCCCGGATCATGAGACTGGGGGTGGGTTACAATTCGAATGCAAATGAATCCGAAGCACTTTGTAAACTCGGTATTCACCCCGGCTGCCCAGAGACCTGAACTACCGGGCTGTGGGGCAATTGTTACGGACCTATATTAGGCCCACTATGGATTGGCCCAACAAGGGGCAATCTGCATCAAGACACTTGGGGTACAAGGTGCATAGGGCCCAAAAACCCTGACCCTAAGGTTCACTCTATGAATAGGAGGTAAACCTTAAGGTATGGTCACTCACTCAGAACTATTTACAATCTTCGCCACACGTGCACACACACCACCCCTTCGACGAAAGCCTATTTGTGTACAGTGATCTCACATTCTCTTGGGTATCTCGCTCCATAGATATCTAGGAGGAATCATCGAACCAATATCAACCTACTAGCCCACCAGGCTAGACATCCGCATTCTACTCCGAACAATATATATATATATATATAATGAGATTCACAAGACAAAATAATATGTGTTTGTAATTCAGGAATGTTATTATCAATGAAGGGTGTGGTATTAATAAAAAGTAAATGATTTATAACAAATCTTGTAATGGGAATTACTATTTTGTTAATGGTATTTACGTGTTACGTAATGGTAATTACCAAGTGCTTTTGTCGGTTTTCTCTTATGAAACAACAAACAAAGGGGTCAATTATAACAAATCTTGTAATGAGAATTACCAATTCATTAATGGTATTTACAACTTCAATAATGATATTTACAAGAGTGTTTGTTGATGAAAAATTGTTAAGAAGAATATATATATTTATTAATGCATATATATATATTAAAGGAACCAAGTAGCCTAGTAGTTGGTGAAAAGACCTTTCCTCCCAAATCAATAATTAACCATAATGATTTTACAAAACCGGATTAATAAGTGATTAAGCAAAACCCCTTTCCTTACATAAAACTAGCACATCGGAGTCCAGGGCACAAATTTCGCTCACAAACTCACTACGAAAATTCTTAACTCGGGCACAATTATCGAACGTAAGAATACATATGACCTATGAGTTAAAACAACATCAAATTCACAACAAAGGGTCTACACCAATACATTTCTATACAAGTTTTGATTGTGGATCCACCAATATATATTAGTATATAAAATTAAACCTTTTGGTTCAACAGTAAATAGACTATCATCCAAAAAATAGTATTTCCAGAACATATGGGCCCTAAAATGGCAATATATAAACTCATACAACACCAATACCAAAAGAGACTTACAAAATCTACAACTATTATGCCTCTGGTTGCTTCCCTTGACTTCTAGTAAAACTAGAGGTCTCGCCTGAAAAATATTGAAAATGACGGGGTGAGACATAAAGTCCCAGTGACCAAAATTAATTTATCACATATGCGGGGAAAGGATTGCAAATCGAGAAGGAGTTTGCTAACATAATTATAATATCAACAATAATTCAATAATACAGAATAGTTAACAATAATTAGAACCATCCCCACTAATCCATCCCGCTCCTCCTTATATCGTCGGACGTGGATGCGGCCTATCGGTGCTAGTATATCCGGCCAAGGTTAGCTAGTCACCTCAAGAATATTGTCCCCTCCCATGTTACCATCGATATACCGTAATAGGGAGGTGTTTGCCCAAAACACTCAACTCAAATTCGGACCAGGAATGAGAGAGCCGACGGGCACAATTTCACCCTAAATCTCTTCCACACAACCCAACATATCCATAACAAATAAACAATACAAAGCACCACAATTACCCAAAAACATCGTACAATATATTATTTCATATACAACATTCCATAACGAAGATCGTAACAACAAAATCTAACAAAATTTATTATTCCATATACGACATTTCATAACAAACATCATTACTATCACCACAACCACAATCCCAATAACAATATTACTTATATACATAAATATATTGGAAAATACATTGCTTCACCGAAATAATTTCATATTCAACTACGCGCACAATTTTTCCAAACACATGCCAGCTATTCATGTGAGAGTAAAATTTATAAAACACCTTACAGTCCAAAATAAGCCTATAAAATAAATTAACCCCGGTTACCTCAATTCCAAGCTAAACCTTATCTTGACGAGTAAAAACATGAGCAATCACCTCTGATAAATAAGCTCTACATTATCACAATTATAATTTCATATAACTCAAATTACACAAACTCAAATAAATATATATTATCATAATAAAAACTAAAAATGACAGTTTAATTCTTCAAATTTCGAAACTAACCGATTAAAATCTCTCAGTAATTCCTCTATTAACCCAAAACAAAATTTAAACAACTTTTAATCGGTAAAAATATTCGGTAGGATATAAATCCTAAATTTCTTGAGTAGAAAAATTAATTTAAATTCCTACAACAATCAATCAAAAATTATGAACTGATTAAAACTAATTATTAATCGTTCTATACATATATACAGTCTTCTATTATAAAAACTTAAAATTTTTCCAAAATCATAACCTCAAAATTTTCACTAACCAACATAATATTATATTCATTGGAAAGAAAAAAATATAGAACAACTTTCATAAAGGAAGTTTAATGAAAAGAAGTTAATTTAACTACTAAAATAATCTTATAAAATAAATAACATACCTCGGAAAATTCAAAACTCGCTTCTTTTCTCTTCCTCATTCTTGTCCGTCTCTTCCTCTCAATTTTTCTCGTCCTCACCGTCACACACAACACACACACACACACACATATATATATATATATATATATGTGTGAAGAATAGTGGGGTGAGTCACCCCTTATTAATTGCAAATGGCGGTGATGTTTTTTTTTTTTACTCTTCCTTCCACACCGCCATGCATATACATACTTTTTTTTTTCTCCTTCTCATTTCTTCCACCGACCACGTACTATCTCTTCTTCTCTTTTTTCCCCCTTGAAAATGGAGAAAATTACCAAATAAGCCCCAATTTTTTTTTTTAATATATATATATATATATATAATGTTTTTCATATTTTTTTCACTCACAATTACAATTTAATTACCATAATCATATATAATATTTCTTAATTACAATTAAATCATAAAAATAAAATTAGGATGTTACGGTTGGGCCCACTATTTTTTTTATTATTTTTTTTTTGCTTTTTTTTTGCTCGCGACAGTTGGGCCACTTGGCCCCATGAAAGGTGGGTTCGAACCCCACCTTTCTCACCTTCATTGAATCTTTTTTTTTTAATTATTTAACCCCACCCCCAAAAAAACGATCGCCGGGATCTCAGGTCGCTTGATGGCCGCAGCCCAAGCCCGCGCGGCGGATTCTGGTCTCAAATGATCGGTCCTCTAGCTAGGTTGGTCGCGGTAGCCCTCCGACAACGATCATTTTTCTTTTTCTTTTTTAAATTTATTTTAAAACTAAGGGCAAAAAGGTAAATTCACCCGAATTTAAAAATCCCAATATGATCCTTGGTACCTTTAAGTGCTTAAACAAATTTAACAGAAATTTAGGGTTTTACAAATTTAAATGCTATTTAAATGTAATTTTCCCTTAATGTTTTTATTTCTTATTGTACCATACATACATACATATCAAAGAAATGTTGGTCAAAAATATTTATATAAAAATTTATCTTAAATTTTTTATGGGTTAAGTAACAATTTTGCCTCGAAAGTATACGCGAGGAGCAATTTTTCCCTAGAAGTTTTTTTGGAGCAATGTTGCCACGTAAATCTAAAAATGTAGCAATGTTGCCCTCTCATTAAATGTACTCTAACGACCAAACGTTAGTTGACCCCATTATGCTGACGTGTATTGTCTACGTGGCATCTTTGTCACCTTGTTTTTTGTTTAAGTAGCAATTTTGCCCCAGAAATACACGCTCAGGAGCAATTTTGCCCTGGAAGGTTTTTTTGTCTCAATGTTGCCCAGGAAGTCTAAAAACGTAGCAATGTTACCTCTCCATTAACTGACCTAATTAATTGTAATTGACACTTTTTGTAAGCTTTATTTTCTCGGTCATCTCGCTTAAAATGCACCAAAGGTTCGTTAATCGTTCGTGCTGATAATTCTGCTGGCGAGTGATTATTGTTTGGAAAATTTGTTTGAACTGCATGCGATTTACTCATTTGATCTTCTTTTCGGACAAATTTGTTCTTATTTGTTTGTTTGATTTGTTCGAAACATTTTTTCTAGACCAAGTCCGCAGGCGAGTGATTATTGTTTGATTGGGGAATGCCTGTTATGGAGGACGCTATGGGGGAAAAAGGAGTAGGCTATTTTATTTTTTATTTAAAAAATAATAATTGTCACCCCTACTCCCTCTTGTCATAATTATAATTCTAAGACCGGGTTGATTTTTTTTTTTGAAGAAATTAAGAAAACTAAATAAGCTACTTAATCATACTACCTCCGGTCCTAATTATAAGACCGGATTAATGTTTTTTTGGAGAGATTAAGGAAGCTAAATAAGTTATTTAATCATATCATATGTTATGTATCCCTAGAGTATATATTAGTTTATTAGTCAAACTAATTAGTTTGGAGGAAAAAATAGAAATAAAAAATACTCTGGAGTAATTTAATTAGCTTCCTCAATCTTTTCAAAAAAGTCAACTTAGATTTATAATTAGGACCGGAGGTAGTATTTTATAAATTTGACTTGTAAATCAAATCTATAAAAAAAAGTGACAAAGATGCCACGTAGAGAATCCACGTCAGCATAATGAAGTCAACTAATGTTTGACCGTTAAAGCTGTTAACTGAGGGGTAACATTGTTACGTTTTTAGACTTCTGGGGGAACATTTAGACTAAAAAAAAACTTCCAAGGTAAAATTGCTCTTGAGCGTGTACTTCCGATGCAAAATTGCTACTTAAAAAAGTGACAAATATGCCACATAGACAATCCACGACAGCATAATGCGGTTAACTAACGTTTGATCGTTAGAGCTATTAACGGAGTGGCAATATTGCTACGTTTTTAGACTTTCAGAGTAACATTGCTCTAAAAAAAACTTCAGGGAAAAATTGCTCCTGTGTGTACATTGAGAGATTTGCCGTCATCTCCCAAAATAACCAGATTAGAAAAGATTTGCGTATAATGTAACTGGGTCGTTTCTCTCAAGGAATTTGCGGTGGGTTTAAATCGGCAACGACAAGAAACGAACAATAAAATTGGGGGTTTTTGATTTGAAGCAGATTAAAACGAAATTAAATTGAAACAGATCTGAAATATGCGAAACAGATAAAAACGAGATTGAAATAGATTAAAACGATCAACCCAACGCGTTTAGATTCCGAAATTTCCTTCATTGAACGAAATATAAACGAACTCGCGTTTGGCCCGGACGAACCGAAATCTCTGCGTTTGTCCGAAATCCCTCGACTAGACGATCGTCTAGAATGTCCGAAACATGGCGTCTCACTTTGTGCAATCGCACAAGCAACACTCTAACCTAGTTCGAACTCGGTCCTTGGGATGAACCAAACCGAATATTAAATCTAATATTCGAACTATTTTTAAATCGGATCCGATAAGATGAAAACGAAACGAGTAAAGTTACCGATTAAGTACGAGTTCTACGGACGAATCATGGAATCCTCAACGTTGGGTTAACCACAGAAGGTTTAGCCGAACATGGCTGGGAAAATCGAAGAACAGACGAAGAACGCGAAGAACACGAAGAACATTTCAGAGAATCTGAAAACCTCTACTTTGATCCACAAAATAGAATAAAAACGTGAATGGAATGTGTTTGTTGCTGCTGCCTTACTTAACCTAAATTGGAAAAACGAAATGGGGCTCCAATCAATAATCCAGGCCCAAAACAGAAAATAATGAAGATTGGGCTTTAATCACAAATTCGAGCCCAAATAAAACATCTGAATTTTGGCTTCAAAATCGACCGTCTTCTTGTCCGAATTTTCCCTTCATGTCTTCATAACAATTGTAGATCTCTGAATCATCTGAAATATGAAACAAAAATGAGGCAAATCCGATGTCTGGTTCAAGAGTTATGGTAAGATTAGTGAAGCAATGTAAAACTGGAATTTTATTAATAAAAATGGCTAAAATATAATCGAGGCCCAAAGCCCAAATAAGTATAAAAGCCATTATTTATTAACTAAAAAGTCCTAAATTATTAATCAAGAGATAAAAAGAAGTGTATAAAATATTCAATTATCAAATTCCCCACACTTATCTTTTTGCACTCCCGAGCAAAATTCAAAGAAAAAGACGTAAAAGAGAAACTCTTCTTTTCTACAAATTGCCGACAATGCAGAAATTGAACAAGGACACGAGTTTCATTAGAACCAATCAATCAAGACCCAAAATCCCTTCATCTCAAATTACAATTCCTGGTAATCTCAATCAATGATGCTAATCACAAATGATAGTCTCTCAAATGATGCGCTCAATCAATCAATCTCTCAAGTGTTTAAGGTAAATAAGTGTATAGCTCAAATTCTACTCAAGAAAATTGTTCTACCATAAGCTTGCTCAATTTCTACGTCTCCACTACTAATAACACATGCATGCACAAATCAAGAGAGCTTATTATTAAAGGTTGTAATGAGGTTAGGGTGAAGGTAGGTAATAGTATGGAATGAGAGGCTAAGCACCCAAGAAATTAAAAAGAGCATTGATTAACCCAATTCTCTAAATATAAAAACTTTTATTTTACTCTTTTTCTTCTTCTTATGCTTTTCTTTTCTTTCTTTCTTTTGTCTTTCTTTCTTTCTTTCTTTTCTTTTTTTGCTTTTTTTTTTGAACTATATACAAAATCACAATGACAAAACAAAACATCTCCCCCACACCGAAAGTGTTGCACTCGAGAAACCCCCACACTTAAACACAAAACCAAGGTGAAACCAATGCTCAATAAATCTCCAAGGTGCGGAATAAAATGGTTTTACGCTTAGGCTTGTAATGTGGCTTAGAAAAGAATGAGTCCAAAAGGCACAAATGGGCTAGCAAAGGAAACATAATGCAAGGGAAAGCTATTTGGCCAAAGTGGGGAAAATAAAAGAAAGAAAACAAGCTTCTATCATATTTATGCATGTAAGTGAAAAATGTAGTTTCAACAAGAAAAGGAGCAAGTTCTAGAGAACACAAATCGGGAGCAGATGCACACATGAAAGAAAGAATGGGAAAAGATGAATTCCATTCAAGCGGCCCAAAACCTCACAAGGTCGGTACCAACTTAGGCAATCAACAACATCAAATCAACTACCAAGATATGTAATCGAAGAGTCAAGAATCACGAGACCAAACAGAATGATCCATTAAAACCAAAATGTCCTAGTTCATAATATATAGCAATCATAGAAAGATAGACTATATTTATTTTCGAAAAGCAAATTGCAAATATGAAAACAAATAAAAGAGAAAGAGGGAGAGGAAAGAAGAATACTCCCCAAGGGTTTAAGGAGGATAAGTGGCATCAATGAGGATAATATCGCTTCCTCAGTCATTCTTCGGGATCCCTCATGGAATTGCTTGAGGCGATGCCCATTGACCTTAAAGGTTCTCCCCGTGGGTGGATCACATAGCTCAACAAAGCACCAAATGGAAATATGTTAGTGATATCAAAAGGGCCATCCCATTTAGATCGAAGCTTACTGGCATAAACTTCGAGACGGAGTTAAACAGGAAGAACTTTCGGCCCACGTAAAATTCTTTCCTCGAATATGCTTATCATGGAATGCCTTAGTCTTTTCCTTGTACAAACGCGAACTCTCATAGGCATCCAATCTAAGTTCATCCAACTCTTGCAACCGCAGCCTTCCGTTCCATGCCGACTTAGCCAAATCCATGTTACACCGCTTAATGGCCCAATAGGCTTGATGTTCCAACTCAACCGGAAGATGACATGCCTTACCAAAGACAATCCGATAAGGAGACATCCCAATCGGAGTCTTGTAGGCGGTGCGATATGCCCACAAAGCATCCTCTAATCGCTTACTCCAATCTTTCCGGTAGAGTTAACAGTCTTACGAAGGATTTGCTTAATCTCTCTATTTGAGACTTCACTTGACCATTGGTCCGAGGATGGTATCTTTGTGGAGACCTTGTGAAGCACTCCATACTTGCGTAACAAGGCACCCATGCTTCGGTTGCAAAAATGGGAACCCCGGTCACCGATAATAGCTCTAGGAATGCCAAACCCGCAGAAAATGTTAGACCTAACAAAATCCACCACCACAGAAGAATCATTAGTCCGAGTGGCTTTCGCCTCAACCCATTTCGAGACATAATCAACAGCTAGCAGGATGTAAGTATAACCATATGAAGTAGGAAATGGACCCATAAAATCAATACCCCAAACATCAAAGATCTCACAAAACAAAATAGGGTTTTGGGGCATCTCATGCCTACGAGAAATACTCCCTGTTCTCTGATAGTTATCACATGACTTACAAAACAGATGGGAATCATGAAACAAGGAAGGCCAAAACAATCCACAATCTAACACTTTCCTAGCAGTTCTTTGGGGTCCAAAGTGACCACCACGAAGTGTGCATGAGCAAAATGCAATATAGAGTGAAACTCATGATCGGGCACATATCTCCGAACTACTTGGTCACTACAAAATTTCCCAGATAAGGGTCATCCCAAACATAGTATTTAGACTCACTCTTTAATTTAAAGGTTTGGGCCCTAGTAGAATCCTCGTGCAAAACACCGGCTACCAAGTAGTTAACCGAGATCAAGCATACCATGGAAGCTTACCTTGTAGTCAGAAGCCGCTCATCGGAAAATCATCCCGAATAGAAGAGGGGTGAGAGGAAGAATGGGTGATACGACTCAAGTGGTCGCCTACCCGTTTTGTGCTCCGCACTGTCTCGAATCTCAACATCAAACTCTTGGAGCAATAGCATCTACCGGATGAGTCGTGGCTTAGCATCTCGCCTTTTTCAAAAGAAATTTCGAGCGCGCATGGTCGAGAAAACAATTACTCTACTAGCTAGCGAGATATGACCTAAACTTATCAAAAGCAAATACAATAGCCAACAACTCCTTCTCGTAGTGGTGTAATTAGATCAAGGCGGGATCCAAAGTCTTGGAGGCATATGCAATCACATGAGATGCCCTATCGACCCGTTGTGCCAAGATAGCACCAACCGCATAGTTGGAAGCATCACACATCAACTCAAAGGGGATGCACCAATCAGGGGGCTGGATCACTGGGGTTGTAGTCAGGCAACGCTTCAAATGATCGAAGGCCGCCTTGCAAGCATCATCAAAGACAAAGTCAATGTCCTTATGTAGAAGGTTGGACAAGGGTCGGGCAGTCTTACTGAAATCCCTAATGAAACGCCGATAGAAACCCGCATGACCAAGAAAAGAACGAACTTCCGCACGATGCGGGGTAAGGCAAAGCAAGTAATTACATCTATCTTAGGTGGTCTACCTCAATCCCTTTCCTAGACACTATGTGTCCCAAGACTATACCCGACTCAACCATAAAGTGACACTTTTCATAATTCAAAGACAAGATTAGACTCAATGCACCTATGCAAAACTCTAGATAGATTAGCTAAGCATGCATCAAAATCAGACCCATATACGGTGAAATCATCCATAAAGACCTCCATGCAATCCTCTAGAAACTCGAGAAAATACTTACCATGCAACGCCGAAAGGTGCCAGTGCGTTGCGAGAGGCCAAAAGGCATCCTTCGGTAGGCATATGTTCCAAAGGGGCATGTGAAGGTCGTCTTCTCCCGATCCTCGGGAGCAATATGGATCGGGAAGTATCCGGAGTAGCCATCCAGAAGCGGTAATGAGACTTGCCGGCCCAATCGCTCTAACATCCGATCAATGAAAGGTAAAGGGTAATGATCCTTGCGAGTGGCTTGGTTGAGTCTCCTATAGTCAATGCAAACTCTCCAACTATTCCGAACTCGAGTAGGAATGAGCTCATTCTTCCGATTGGCCACCACGGTGACACCGACTTCTTGGGAACCACCGGACCGGGCTAACCCACCGGCTATCGAAATGGGATAGATGATACCGGCTTGCGAAGCTTAGTGACCTCCTTCTTCACCACATCCAGGATAAGGGGATTAAGGCGTCTCGGGGTTGCCTCACCGCTTAGAGTCCTCTTCCAACGTAATTCGATGCATGCACATGGAAGGGCCGATGCCAACTATGTCGCCTAATGTCCACCCAATGGCTTTCTTGTTCGCCCTCAATAAGCTTAGCAGCCTTCTCTTCTTGATCGGCATAAGGTTATTTGCCACTATGATCGGGGCAACTGTTCATCCACCTCCGTAAATGCATATTTCAAGTGATCGGAAGTGATTTCAACTCAAGTTTGGGTGGTTGCTCGGTAGATGGGAGAAGCTTGGGTGGTTGTTGCAACAACTCGATGTCATCACACCGGAAATGCACGAAACCACATTCAAAGAAGCGGAAGAACTATGTCTACACGGCTCAATGTTAACATCGAATTCAGCTCATCAAAATCGAGTTAAGTTCATCAAAATCAAAATTAGGATGCACATCGGGATCGGGATGAAGCTCAAACTCGAATCAATATCGAATTCACAAGTAATGCAGAATCAATACCCAAAGCAAGTCGAATCACCAAATAATGCAAAGCATTAACCAAATGAGTACAAACAGAAAGCACCATTCATTATCAACACATGCACAAATGGCGTAATCACTCTCGGATGAAAAATCGGGATAATCAAGACACCAATAAGCAAGAACATCATCCACAAGATCATCAATCACATCAATACGAAAATAGAATGCTCTTCCCTAGGATCTCTCATGGCATCAAAGATATTAAAATTTACGTAAATATCACCAAACTCCATGGAAAGAGTACCGAGAATACACATCTATCTTCGTCTAGTACATGTTTTCATGAAAGGCCTCCCTAGAATGATTGGTGACCTACTACTAGAAGACTCATCCCGCATATCTAAGATGTAAAAATCAGCGGGGAATATCAATTCATTAACTTTGACTAATACATCTTCAACTAAACCGAAGGATGGGCATTACTCCTATTAGCTAGTTGAACAATAACACCGTTGGACGCAAGGACCAAGACCAAGAGATCTATAAATAGATGCGAGCATGACATTTATAGAAGCACCTAAATCTAGCATGCAATCATCAAATTTATAATTACCAATAAGGCAAGGGATAGAAAACGTCCCCGGATCTTTGCACTTGCGAGGCATGGTAAATTTGGATGAGTCTTGATACATTCTCGGTTCAAACTCACTCGTTCATTTCCCTTCGCCGCCTCTTGTTGGTACACAACTCTTTCGAAACTTGGCATATTTTGGAATTTGTTTGATGCATCTAAGAGAGGAATGTTGATCTCTACTCTTCGAACGTCTCAAGTATATCCTTCTCTTGTGCTTTTTTCGCCAACTTCTTGGTTTTAATCGCTCTCGAGGGAAAGGAAGAGGAATGGGAATGTCTTCCTCTTCACCTTTGGATTGCCTTTTTATTTTTAGAGTCAATCTTCACATTTTCTCGACTCTCTTTGATGTGGAAGTCACATCTACAGCCTGGTTTAGGTTCCTCCAATTGCTTGCCGGATCGAAGGGAGATAGCACTCACATTCCCTTTAGGATTAGGAATTGTTTGTGAAGGAAGAGTGTTGGATCCCCGAGGTTGAAGTCGGGTTCAATGATGTTGCCAACCGCCCAATTTGTGTTTGCAAAGTCCGAATGGAAGTGTCGGTTTTATGTTGAAACGCATATTGGTCGTGACAAATTGCTTCATCATATCCTCTAGTGAAGAACCACTGCTACTGGTACTAGCCTGCTGTTGTGCCGCCTGTGGAGGTGCACATATGGCTGGTTGAGGAGGTGGTGCTGGCAAATGAGGTGCAGAGTGTTGTTGGAAATTTTGGGGCATGTACTATCTCTGCTGGTAATTCTCGAGTGCGATATTGGTTACTACGGGTTCGATTTCGATTCGGTTCCAACGGAAATTGGGGTGATTTCTCCAACCAGGATTGTAGGTATTGGAGAAGGCATTATTCTCGCCGGTATTGTGGTTTTCCCGGAAAACACCCACCGCAGCTACCGACCGGTCTTGACAAGCGGGATCATGCAAAGTAGGGCAAGAATCGTAGAATGACAAGGGTCGAACAGAACCCACGGGAGTACCCAATCGAGGAGGGAAGATTGTACTTTGTTTGGGTCACGCCAACCGCTCACAAGTGGAAGTCGAGATCATCAAGTCTATTCTCCAATCTCTCGAGAATCGTCTTTGGATGGGAGGTGTTTGAATATGGTAAACAGGAGTACCATTGGCCCTGGTGCCAAATTGTTGAGAATTAGTAGCCATAGTAGATATCAGCTCTCGGGCATCTTCAGGTGTCTTGCTATCTAAGACCCCACCACTGGATGCATCCACGAAACTCTTATCCATCGGTAGCAAACTAGAATATAAATATGTAATCAGGAGTTGGTCTGAAATCTGGTGGTGTGGACAGCTTGCACACAATCGCTTGAATCTCTCCCAATACTCATACATGGTCTCCCCATTGATTTGTTTAACACTAGTGATCTCCTTCGAATAGCAATGGCTTTTGAGGAAGGAAAGAACCTCACTAGGAATAACTTCGCATATCATTACAACTCCCAAAGATGTCGGTTGCAAATTGTATAGCCAATCCTTAGCCACGCCATCTAGGGAAAATGGAAAAGCTCTCGGCTTAATGTGGTCCTCATCAATTGCTTGAGGTTTCATTGTCCGCATACCACATGGAACTCCTTGAGATGCCGTGAGGACATTCACCCGCAAGACCATGAAACTTGGGCAACAAATGGATAAGACCAGATTGAAAGTGGAGCTTAATCACCAAGAGGGGGGTGAATTGGGGATTTTAAAAATTCTTCCAGAAAAGCTCTGTTTTTCGAAGACTAAAACAGAGTAGACTATGGAGTAGAGAAGAATAGCAAGACACAAGGAATTATACTGGTTCGGTCCAATCTCTTGACCTACGTCCAGTCCCAGACTCTCCGGGTTTTTCACTATCACAATTGATTACACACTCGCACTCAAGAGTAATTCTCTCACTAGAACTTACTCCCCCTTACAAGTTGTAATCAATGAACCCAATCACCAAGTCCCCGACTTGTGATTCTTTACAATAAATGATATTCAAGATGAAAAACTCTCTCTAAGAGTGGATAATGATAAACACTGAAGATTGAATGTATCAACAGATACTTAGTACATAAAGACTCAAGAATAGATGAAGGCTTTAATGATTTTCGCTTTCTGAGGTCTTGGTCCTTTAGAGAAACTGAATGCTACTCTATATATACTAAGAGAGCATTAGATGACCGTTGCCACTCCATATATCCGTTCGAGACTTGGATCAATTCGAAAATCTAGTCAGTTGAGTCCTTAGTTGCGAATATAGCTGTTGAGAGAACTTCAGAATTGAATATTTGAATGTTGGCTCCAAGAGAATATTTCCCATGCTGTTATGCTTAGTGGAGGACAATGTATAATGTTCTCCAGCTGTTTCAGATGATGGATGCTAGCTTTCTGTCTTGGAGAATGGTTGTGCAACTTTCTAGGTTGTCATCATTTTGCTTTGTATGGGAGATATAATAAAATATTGCAAGTTGTCGAGTAGTTGTTTTAATATTTATCAAAACAAACTTTGATCTCCGAAATCTCATGAGCAAACCGGTTAAACATAGCGGGAATACAGAGAATTAATAATGGGAAGTATTAAGATCAAACATGAATGTTTCACAAATTCGTCGATTTGAATTTCAAATTCTACGACTCATACTTGAGTATGTTATTCTATACTCGAGTGTGTCATTTGTGCACTAATGTCTATACTTGAGTATGAAGAGTGATACTTGAGTATGATTCTTACAGAGCATTATCGTGACTTAAGCTTTGGTCTATATCTTTGAAGTGAAAGTCATACTCGAGTATGTCATTCCATACTTGAGTGTGAAACTTTTAATATGAAAATAAGTTTAAGTCCAAAGTCTCTATACTTGAGTATGTAGATCTATACTTGAGTATGCAAGTCTTTCAAAAAGAAATAACTTTCTGTATGTCCTATACTTGAGTATGTACAGCCATACTCGAGTATGAAATTATTTTGAAAGACTCTTTGAAATCTGTTTCACGACCACACTTGAGTATGTAAAGTCATACTTGAGTTTACAAAGCTTTGGGGAAAGAAGAATATCTTTCGTATGACTCATACTTGAGTGTGTGACCGCATACTTGAGTATGCTTATATATGAAACTTTCGTAACTTTCTGTAAGACGAATACTTGAGTATGCACATGTATACTTGAGTATGGATAGGCATGTGAGAGATTTGAAAGCTTTTTGTTTAGACTATACTCGAGTGTGCATTCATATACTCGAGTATGATTAATCTTAAAAGAAACGTTAGATAGCCTCTCGTAGGTTCCATACTTGAGTGTACATTTGAATACTTGAGTTTAGAAGACTTAGACAAATATTCAAGTAGTCTCTGTGTGATCTATCCGGAGTATGCAAAGTCATACTCGAGTGTAGCTTGGTGTAAAACTTAGAATGCTCTCGTGAGGACTATACTTGAGTATACCCATGGATACTTGAGTATAGTTCGGTTTAATCAAATTTGTGCAATTTCTCGGTAAGTCCATACTTGAGTGTAGATTCCCATACTTGAGTATGGCTTTGACAGCAAGTTTTTAACATTCTTTAAATTGTGTTTACAATTGTCAGTTATCATCAAAAACATATAGAGAACTAACACAGATTTTAATTCAAAGTTAGCAGCAAGTTCAGGATATTGAATACACAAATTCTGATTACCCACATCAGGGGTAGCTAATTCTTTCAAAGTGGGACGAGCTACTTGATCTTCTCGCCATAATGTCCGAGTTAGCAAAATTGCTACTAGAATCGGTGAAAACAACAAGACTAGCGAAGTACTATCGAGTCAAGATCAACGGAATGGACACAATCGACTCGACTCAAGTTCAATGTCAAATTCAAGTATCAATCCCACGACTAAGCCTAACAATTCCTCTAGCGGTGAGAATTGTTCTTTCAATTTCGGGATCAAGTGGCAACAAGTCTTCTCGGATCAATAGTACTCCTAGTACTCATGCAAAAGCATAAACACAAACACAAGGCGGAATTGTCAGAAAACCAGAATTACGAAAATGCCACTAAAAGTGGTAGAAAGTAGAAAACACTAAGATGACACAAAAACATAAAAACCTATGTTGGAATTTGACCAAAACAAGTCCAAAACAGCATCAAATGATTTTTAAAATTTATGGGACTTGGACGGGGCAACTCCTAGACCATTGGGGAACCCAAAAATGAAATGAAAAAACTTCAAAAAATGAAAAAGTGGTCTAAATGATGGAATTTGGGAAATCTGAGCATACCACACGAGATTTCTAGTGTGCCCAAGGTTTTTTTCCATTTTCTATCGCCTGTAAAAATTTCAGATCATTCGGAGATACTCCAGAAAAATTGACCTAGTAGAAATCACAAAATAGAAACTTAAAACAGTGAAAACGAGGTCCAAACGTTGGAATTTGGGGAAAATAGGGGCACCTCACTCCTAAGGAGAGCGACTCTTGTTTAAAATGCCCAATTCCTTGTGAATAAGACTGGTTTGAGTGATCCGGGTCAAAAATATTTTCTCTCCGGCCCACCCGAACCACCAAAAACTACCATTGCTTAACGAAACCGATGCAAATTCCCCCTAAGGCGCGCCATATTTTGACAGAGATTTGCCGTCATCTCCCAAAATAACCAGATTAGAAAAGATTTGCGTATAATGTAACCGGGTCGTTTCTCTCAAGGAATTTGCGGTGGGTTTAAATCAAGAACAAAAAACAGAACAATAAAATTGGGGGTTTTTGATTTGAAAAGATTAAAACGAAATTAAATTGAAACAGATCTGAAATATGCGAAACAGATAAAAACGAGATTGAAATAGATTAAAACGATCAACCCAACGTTTAGATTCCGAAACTTCCTTCATTGAACGAAATATAAACGAACTCGCGTTTGGCCCTAGACGAACCGAAATCTCTGCGTTTGTCCAGAAATCCCTCGACTAGACGATCGTCTAGAATCTGTCCGAACAGTGGCGTCTCACTGTGCAATCGAATAGCAACACTCTAACCTAGTTCGAACTCGATCCTTGGGATTAACCAAACCGAATATTAAATCTAATATTCGAACTATTTTAAATCGGATCCGATAAGATGAAAACAAACGAGTAAAGTTACCGATTAAGTACGAGTTCTCTGGACGAATCATGGAATCCTCAACGTTGGGTTAACCACAGAAGGTTTAGCCGAACATGGCTGGGAAAATCGAAGAACAGACGAAGAACGCGAAGAACACGAAGAACATTTCAGAGAATCTGAAAACCTCTACTTTGATCCACAAAACAGAATAAAAACGTGAATGGAATGTGTTTGTGGCTGCTGCCTTACTTAACCTAAATTGGAAAAACGAAATGGGGCTCCAATCAATAATCCAGGCCCAAAACAGAAAATAATGAAGATTGGGCGTTAATCACAAATTCGAGCCCAAATAAAACATCTGACTTTTGACTTCAAAATCGACCGTCTTCTTGTCCGAATTTTCCCTTCATGTCTTCATAACAATTGTATATCTCTGAATCATCTGAAATATGAAACAAAAATGAGGCAAATCCGATGTCTGGTTCAAGAGTTATGGTAAGATTAGTGAAGCAATGTAAAACTGGAATTTTATTAATAAAAATGGCTAAAATATAATCGAGGCCCAAAGCCCAAATAAGTATAAAAGCCATTATTTATTAACTAAAAAGTCCTAAATTATTAATCAAGAGATAAAAAGAAGTGTATAAAATATTCAATTATCATACATCCAGGGCGAAATTACTACTTAACCCATTTTTTATTTGAGAAACCTTTTTTCTAACTTTTCTTAAAATTTCTTCATTTTATATAAAATATTTTTTCCTAAAATGTAAAATGATTAATATGAAGTTAAAGGCGTGTCTTTATTTTTTTTGAAATTTTAATTTTCTTATTTTTAATAATTTGATATTTTATTTCTTACAGATTTATTAGAATATATAAATATATAATTTGAGAATGTGACAAGTATTGGAGTATATGATTATTTTGCTAGTAATCCAAGGTGTTGAAATAATATATAGTATTTCAAATTTTGTTTGGTGTGATGAGAAATTAAATTATTTTCCAATTTTTTATACCTCAACGGTCTAGGCCCGAGTTGACTTTGAGTTGAATCTGTCCGACCCACTAACCCTTAACCCAAGTACCCGAGACTAGTTTAGTAGTCGGTCCGTGTTTTATAACCTTAGTTCTCGAGGGAAGAAGTGTCCAATCTAATCGGGATGAACTTAATTTGTGGTTTGAGGTTACTGATGGTAAGAACAAGAAGGGATGAATCTATGGGCTTGGACATGAAAATGAACTTATTGGTTCTTCTGCCTCAACTCCTTCCATAAACTCTACCGCGGATTCTGACGTTCAAGAATTGCAGACGGAAATAACTCAAATCAGAGAAGATTATAAAAACCTAAAACAAGAGAATCAACACCTTAAACAAGCAACAAATATGATTATGTGAGCATTGCAAGCAATGAAGATTCACTTACCTAATCTCTCTAGCCCTACCAATGATGAGGATCCCTCTACTACCAATGCAAATGAAGATGCTGAAAATGATAGTCGACAATTTTCAATGCTTCTATACACTTGTCACGTTTTAGATATATTCGCCTTTTTCTTAGTCTTTTTGTAACTTTGAACTTGTGAAATTTACCATCATTCAGTACATTAGTTACTCGAAACTTGTTAATTTTCTGGTTATATGAAGAGACTAATTTTATCATGTAAGCATGTTAAATTGTAAAAAAACTATAAAATGAAGGGTGAGAACATTCAGATTTTGGGCATCCATGGGTAATTACCCACGAAATTCTATCTCAAAATTTGTGGGTGATTACCAATGACGGAAGTATTATGTGGGTAATTACCCACGAAATTCTGTCTCAAAATGCCGTGGGTAATTACCCACAGAAATTACTGATGGACTCATTCCGTCGATAATTTGCAACGAAAATTACCCCACAATATTCCATCGGGAATTGTCTTTGCCACAGTATTTTCGCAATAGAATTTTTTCCATCGCAATTCCGTCAATAATTAATTATCGACGAAATTTGGTCGGTAAATTTCATCTCAAATAGAATTACCGACAATGGCATGTCTTTTTGTAGTGATATTGAACTTCTAGGCCAATATCTATATATGACATTTCTCCTCCTGTCAATAAAATTTCTTCCTTGGAATTTGAGAATCAAACATTTGCTCATACTATTTTTAGTAAAATAATTCACTTTATTGAAAACAGAGAGAAGAAATGTTACATATTTATTACCACCTCCGGTCCTAATTATAAGACCACTTTTGTAGTGTAAATTGCACTATAAAAGTGCTCCTATAATTATGACCAGAGGGAGTACATTTCTTTATCTTTTAGAAGAAACCTCAAATGAAACAGATAAATCAAACATTTGCAAATATGAAATCACATGCAGCACTGGTTGACATTATTATTATAACACTACACCAACAGCTACTTATTTCCACGTACAAAGTTAATAAAGACCGCTTATGGCATCACGAAATGAAGAAGCAAATAAATCCAACTCGTGCTTATAGAGAAGCAAACCAAATTCAATCCCACCATTTCCTTCTCTTGCTTCAGCCATTGTCACTAATCCATTAGTATCCACTGTTGCTATCTCCACTTTCACTGGTTTTCCCCACCCAAAATCAGTCTTGTATACCCCAAAACGATAAAACCCTCCTAATACTATCCCTCTTGTTCTATTTGACGCCATGGATTTCCACTTACCAATCAAAGGTTCAGCTTCATTAAGCAAGCACTGATCGCTTCTTCAAAAACCTTCTTATCTCACTCTTTAGTTTCTTTGCCATTATAACCATTCCTTCTTCCTTCCCAATGTCTTCGGCTATTGTGTTGATCATACAAGGAAACACACAATTACCAACATAATTCGGATTCACTTGAGGGTTCAAGCGTGACCTGCAATCTACAGAGAATCCGAAAGAAATATCAGTACTGTTATTGTTTCTGCTTTCTTCATTTCCTGTGATTGCTTTTGCAGTGCATGCAAATGCAAACGCAGAAGCAAGGACGAAAGTTGACAGATTCACAGGTTCTTCTTCATGATAAACTTTTTCCCACAATGAAATAACCCTTCGTTTTATTTTCTCTAAATCATTAGGGTTTAGTTCAAAGGTGGCTAGAGCCATTTTATTGACACATTGAGGTGAAGTAGTGCTTGGCAAAAGCTTGAGGCTTCGTTTGTGTGATCCACCAGCTTCTGACATGAATCTCCATCCATTCAAGTACATGTTATCGAGTCCATTTGGATCGTTGATGACGGTTCGGTCCAGGAATGGGTGTAGTTCTTCGGGTAACAAAGATGGCGGTTCTTGAGTACCAGTTCGGCAGATGTGGGCCCAGGCCTTCATGAACATGGTGGATGATTTGCCATCAAGAACAGCATGGTGGCTGCTTAAGCCTATACAGAAACCAACGTTTTGGAAGAGAGTAACTTGCAGAGAGATAACTGAAGCAAATGAATCGGTTGTGTACAAGGAAGGTACCAAGGGACGAAGCTCGCTGGCTTCACGAGCGCCATTGCCTATGAGATTAGGGTTTATTTAATCATAAAATTATTCCTCTTGTTGATTACCATCATCATCAATAAAAATGGAAAAAATAAATAAAAAAACAACAAAATTTAAAACTTTATTAAATCAAATGCAAGAATTAAAAAATTAGATTCTGATATGAGATATTTTATATATATATATTTGTCATTAGTTTAACAGATCCAAATTTCATAGACATATAATTTAATCAAATAATATAAATTTACCAAAACATACCTTATTCAAAAGTATTATTTGTTACAAATTCAAATATTTTTCACAATTATTGATTATTTTGTATATTACATAATCTTGTGTGAATTTGAAATAATTACATTATATTCTTACTAACGTATATTTTCTGATTTTTCTTACATTATATATATATATAATGATATTTTTTAATTATTTCATATTTTTACCTACGAAGTTATGTTTCCGCAAAAATTATTTGACTGATCTGACTTTTATCTGAAATTCAGAATAAATCATAAATCAAAACTAAATTAAGTGTATAACAATCAAGTGCTCAACTACGAACTGTTTAAGTAATTAAACACATTTAATAACTAAGTATAAAAAAGCAATAATTAATAGATAGATAGAGGAAAAAAGCAATCAATGAGGATTAAAATTAAAGAAGTATAAAAAGGATGTTACATACAAAAGTTTTTTTGGGACCATGTGAAGAAACGATCTAATAAAAAAAATATCCTATAATTTATTTTAATCACTTAACAAAAGACCCATAATATAGCCCTATAAAAATTCGTTGAAACCCTATATACTCTTTTGCTTTACTTACCTGAGAGATAATTGAAGTTAGCATCAGTCTCTGCTATACAAGCGAGACTCCATCGCCAGGAGTATAAAGAAGGAAGGGTTTCTGAGAATTGGAAGGCCAAATAACTTTACCAGCCAAAGGAAGGAAGTGATCCAACGTGAGTGAAAGAGATCGTTTCAGTTTGAGAATTAAAGTGTCAAAGAAGAAGGAATTAGCGTGGCTAGGAAACGAGTAGAAATATAAGCGTTCTGAAGGATGCAATTTGAACCATAATACATCAAAGAAGGTGAGAGGCTCAGACGATAGTTCTGTTTCATATGGTGGACCAATCTTGCAGGATTCGTGTATTTTGAGAGTTCTGTTACTTTGATGTTCCATTTATAAGAGGGAAAGATGAAGCAGTGTTGAATTCAATGGAAGTGGAATTGAGTTATATGTGTCTATGAAAGAGAAATAGAGACTTTAAAACATTATGTGCTATTAATGCATGTGTTTCTTTAATTAGGAAACAGTCAATGAGATTTAGTGCTATTCATAATTTATAGCAGTTTCATTCGACAGTAGTTAATGAATGAAAGAAAACAGAAACAATTTAATGTAATTCAAACTAAAAAGATGGCCAATAAATCATGATTTTACGTTCCTCTTTTGTTTGATTTATAGAATTTGTAAACTTACATTTTCGAGCATGCAGTTGTAAATTTTTTTAAGGAAAAAACATAAAGATAATAACGTTACTATTGCTTGTTATGGCTTAAACAGTAAGAGGACTTAAAAATTAGGTTAAAGTATACTTTTAGTCTTTTAAGTTTACATGAGGTATACTTTTGGTCCCTTAACTTTATAAAGTATCCTTTTGGTCCTAAAATCTGACATCGTTAATTTTACTAACGGAAAATGCAAACTCAAGTAATAATGGTGTAAACTTAAGTTATAACTATATAACTAAATACTATTAAATTTAAATTTAAAATATGGGTAAATTGAATAATATATAAAATTTGTGTAATTAAATGTTATTAGTCATCATTTGAGTTCACTACTCAGCATTTTCTGTTAGCAACATTAACGGTGTTAGAATTTTAGGACCAAAAGTATACTTTATAAAGTTAAGGGACCAAAAGTATGCCTTATATAAAACTTAAAGGACTAAAAGTAGACTTTAGCCTAAAAATTAAGTTTATGTTATTTAGAAATTTTGAAAACAATAAGAGGAACAAAGAATTTAGAGGAAAAGAATAAAATTACGTTCCTCTTTATATTTGCTTAATTGGATATGCATCCCTATTTTTATTGCCTCAACTTAATTATTTTACCATGCAATATCTGATAATTGTTTTTTCTCGCAAAATTAAAGGCAAACCTCTCATTTTAGTGTGTGGAAAACAATTCATATTACTGAGAGAAAAATCTCTTTTTAGGGTTTCACTCTCTGTTTTGGTTAACTTCTTTGTGTTTGTTCTATGTGTGGTTTTTTTTTTTTTTCATATTATTTTTATGCTTAGTGTGGTGTGTGAAAATGAAGGTTTGAGAGGTAGAGTCTGGACATGGTGAAGACTTAATAGGAAGAAAATCTGATAGGGCCTGTTTGGTACATTAAAATTATTTAAAGGAAAGAAATGGAAATGGAAACGGAGATGGAAACAAAAAATGAAACTCATGCTATTGTATAAGAAGGATGTTTTTACATTTTCATATTACATTTACGTATATCAAATACATGACTTCTAAACTCATACCAAATAAAAGTTTATACCCCTTTCAAACTTATATTTTATTTTCAAATTTCATTTCTACTTCCTTTAAAAACACTATTAGGATACCAAGGGTTGGATTCGGAAGACTCTATGCAATGCATAGTTGACTTTTCAGATTGGTATGAAAGCTAGCTGCTACAGGGAGCGCATGAACAAAGCTTCACCATGACGGGTGTTTCAATTAATAAAGCACACGACAAAAATATATTTTCACTACTACAAAAAATAAAGTTAACGATACTAATTAACATCCATTTTTTTATATAAAAAATGCAAAAGTTAAAAAAAGACGAGTTACATTTTTAAAATTTTGGCTTTACTTTTGTTACTTGACCTACATTAGGCCCAACACCTGGACGGCCCAACAGTGAATATATCACATAATAGGATCCACCTATAATAAAGGGAAATCCTATCTCATATATAATCAAGGGAGATCTATCTTATCTAAAGATAGATTCGACCGTTATGATACTAGGGCCAGGGATTACGAGGCCCATATTATCCCACCTGAGGAACACTCTATAAATATAGAGGTCAAACCTTAAGGTGCGGAGAACACAATTAATGGAGCATACACACTACCCCTTCGGCTAAACGCCAAGGTGTGTCCTCGAACTACGTGGACTTTGATCCCTCTATAGGGTACGTAGGCCCTAGGCATCGCGCCTAGGTCAAGTCCGCTCCAAATCAACCAACATCAAACAGGCTAGTCCATTAGGGCTAGCCACATCTGGTTCCACACCAGAACATTGGCGCCGTCCGTGGGGATCGTTAAATTTCGATTCCCGTGACCTAAGATGGTCAATACTAGAAGTAGCAGTCAGATGCCTTTGCATGGGCAGTTCCTGACAATCCGCATCAGCAAAATCAAAAACCGTAGCAGCCTGTGAGGGGATTTAGAGAAGCCATGGTTGTTTGAGCAACGACTCTGATTTTCAGATGCTTCACATGAGTTTTCTTATAATTCTCCTTGTATCCACGGAAGGATCACCAGGTTCTCCCTTTGGGAATTCTTTTAAGAGAAGTTACCGTCACCCATGCAAGACTCTTCTAGATCTTGTATTTTACTTTGGGTATTTTTAGATCCTCACATGGCTTTTCTTATAATTCTCCTTGTATCCACGGAAGGATCACCAGGTTCTCTCTTTGGGAATTCTTTAAGAAAAGTTACTATCACCCATGCAAGACTCTTCTAGATCTTGTATTTCACTTTGAGTATTTTTAGATCCTCACATGGGTTTCCTTTTAACTCTCCATGTGTCCATATGAGAAGAAGATAGTTGGAAGGATCACCGTGTTCTCTTTGAGAATTCTTCTAAGAGAAGCTTTAATATGGAAAACTCCTCAAAATTACCGTCACTCATGCAAGACTCATTGGACAAGTTTGGCAATTGAGTTGTATCCACATGACGAGAAGATAGTGGGAAGGATCTTCATCCTCTCTCTTTGGGAGAGAGAACCCAGGATCGTCATCCTCTCTCCTCGGAAACATAGAATTGTCATCCTCTGTACTTGGGAACCCAAACTTTTCAATTCTGCATAAATTTAGATGCCCTATTTGGATTATAAGCAACCACAACATTTGAACTCTCCATATCATTTAGTTCAAAGTAATTGGGTCCTCTCTCATGGTTTAAAGATTCTATATTTTCCTATTTAGTTATTCTATTGTTCGTAAATGGCGGCCCCGACAACCATGGTTAATGCCGTAACAACAATGATAGAAGAACTTCGTCGTCTGCATCAGGAGGAACTCAAAGAAGTCTTTGATGGCCTTAATAAAAAACTAGCAGGCCTAGAGGATCTTGTGTGGCAACTTCAGATCCTCCTATCATCATGCCAGGAGCCCGACACAGCAGCCTCTGGGCCCACCTCGCAACAACAACCACTAGACAGAGGATGAGATCTAGGAATTGATACAGCTGTGGGTTCAGTACCCATTTGAGAATCCCAAACGAGCAAATCAAGATATCCGAGATAGCCGAGGTTGTTGGTAAGCCGAGGCCGATTCAATGCCTATGGCCTCCCGACTCCATCGCGATAGTTGAGGTTGATGACACGCCAACATGAGAAGGTGCCGAGACGCTGAGGTACGCCGAGATTGCTAGATGCCGAGCTTGGCAACGCTAGCTTGTAACTCCAGTGAGGGCAAAAAGGTATTGGAACTATGGACTTGGGGTCATTCATGAACCATCATTTTATCTCCCCGAGGCTGATGCCAACCATTAGTCCCACTAGCTTCGACAATTCGGCATAACTGCATCAAATTTTCCTCATCAACACTTTCCACGAACCGTTTCCCATCAATATGAAGAGAGGGACAATCACTTGCATTGCCGCGGTAGATATAACAACTCCATTAGGTCCTTTAGTGTTCTTGTTGCAAAAGCCGCAATCCCTCCAACCAGCTTTCTTCACGGTGGAATTTACTACGTAAAATGGATGCCTCATGGGCGATATGGAATCAAGAGTGTCAAGCTTACATTCGCCTTGAAATTCCACAATCGTTACAATATTGAGCAATTCCACGCCGAGATATACTCCGAGTGCACGTCGAGATGTACTTCCTCGGGCCGGGATTTGTACTTCCCTTTTCCGGATCTAGTTGTTTCTACAGTGGCAAACGAGCAAAGGGAGATAGCTAGTACTTCGGAAAAGCCGAGGCCGAGAAGATTTGGGAGAGATGTTTATCATTTCTTCTACACAAGCCGAGGATTGATGAAGGTTATTTATTTGGAAATTCTTGCGACTTCAAAGATGCATCGTTATGCAACTCTACCGACTTATGAGTGGATACGAATAACTCCGTCAAGCATTTATTGAGCAAAAGCGTTAGGTCGTAGTAACTCCCTAAGCTACATCCAGATAAGTATCACCCTATATCTCATAGATTCTCAATCTTTGCTTCTTATCAATTATCTATTGGCATATATGAATTCATGGTGAATAAACCTGTTTCCGAAGATCATGTTGGAGCTAAACGTGTAGGAATCTGAGGTACATAAACCCGTTTTCATGAATCATGTTGCGACGGCTATGCCGCCAAGACTATTTAAGATTCCAATGAGAATCATTTGCGACGGCTATGGCCGCCAAGTCTATCTTAAATTCATGTAAAGGAGAAGAAGGCGGACCGGTTTTTAACCGAATCTAGTTTAAATTCGGGATCCGTACAAAGTTTTGAAGTCGGACCCGGTTAATCGAATCTAGTTAATGTTCGGGATCCGTAAAGTTCAAGTTGAACCCGGTTAACTGAATCTAGTTAACATTCGGGATCCGCGTAAAGTTTTGAAGGCGAACCCGATTACACCGAATCTAGTTAAAATCCGGGTTCCGTGGAGATAAAGGTTAAAACATGTTTCCGGGGGAATGTACGTGTTTCCTGGGAGCACGGTAAATCCGAGATTATGGTTAAAATGTGTTCCCATTGGAACACGGTAAAACCGAAATATACTCCGGATTAAATCTTGGTCAACCATGTCAGGGCATGTAGTTCTTGGCTGGCACCATATGAATATTATGCACAATATCTTTTTGACTTCGGCTCGCCATCAAATGGGACCCGGTACAACAATCTATGTCGACAATTTCTCTCACCGGTCTCGCGGCTAATATAAACGACCCATCTAATACTACAAAAAGAAAAGAAGGTGGAGGATCCCGATGACCCGGATAAAGAATTCCTTAGTGGAAATTCAAATTCTTTATTATCGATAGCCAAAGATACTACACCGAGGTCATTACACCCGGTTAGATAACATTGAATTCTTCGCTATATTCATGGAGAAAGTGGATGCCGAAGAAGATGATATGCCGAGTTGGGAAATACTCCTAGAGCGAGTCCAAACCCGACAAAGACGTTGAGGAAGCAAAGATTGTTGCCGAGATACTCTTTGGCTATTCTTTCACTTTTATATGGGAATTCTTCTGGAGGACTATTACATCTTCACCTCCATGTTCAGAGATTGCTCCTAATGGAAAAGATAAGTTACCCTTTTTGTTTTTAATAGAATTGTTTATTCCGATGGCCTCGCTACTTCAAGATAAATCGCATGCTAATTTTTGAATCACATGTAACTAAGCTATTTTTGGGTTGCTAGGTATTTGTCAAGTACAACATTTATGGTAGTCCTTCCCCCCTTATACTGATATGTTGCAGAGCCAGTGGTGATGTGGTTTTATTGATAATGCTCTGATCAGGATAGAGCTAATTAATTTGAAGATTGGTGGATATTTTGCTGCTATAAGAGTTTTTGACTCCGGCCCTGTCCAAGTTCCACCGAAGAACAAATTCCCACCCGATAACACCGAATACGTTTAAAATCCGGCCCATGAAAAAACAAATTTCGAGTTATGACACCCACCCGGATATGCAAATTCCGGGGTTACGACACCCATCATGGATAAACGAACAAATTCGGAAAGATTTTACGAGTCCACCTCCAAAAGAAAAAGATGAAAGACCCCGGTTACACTTAATATAGTTAAAATCCGGGCTCCGTGCAAAGTTTGGTAGAAAACGAAAAGAAGGTAGACCCCGGTTACACTTAGTACGCTTAAAATTCGGGCTTCGTGTAAAGTACAATTGACTCCGCGTCCCTTAATTGGACTCCGGATAAACTAAAGACTATCCAGTTGACTCCACGCTCCTTAATTGGACCCCTGGATAAACTAAAGATGATCCGTGAAATCCGCGCTTCTTAATTGGACCTCGGATTAACCGAATACCATCACCACGACCGTTAAGCCCCGGGTTTTTTTGTTAAGCAAAGCCGCCAACGGCCGGCCTTCGCCATATTGACCTCATACACCGACGAGCAAACGCGTAAACAAGAACGCCGGGGGATGGCAAGCCACCGCAACCGGGAAGGCCCTTACTGGGTTAAAGAGATGCTCGACAAAGGAGCATACATACTCAAAACCTTGGGAAGGAAGTCAATCAAAAGGACCCGTAACGCCGACAAAATAAAGATCTACTAAAGTTAGATCCGCCTAAGACTTTCGCAACACCTCAAACACATCATGTTTGAGCACGGTTATTTTCTTGATCTTGATTTTAATTTTACATTTAAGATAATTCCAGTTTCCTTGTTTTTGGTGAAGATCATTGCGGTGGATTATATAAATCCCCTGCTGGAAATTCAAAAGGCGTGCCGTTTATAACTTAAGTTTTTTACACCGAAGTCCGCATACCCGGTGCTACACCGCGGTCTTAGAACCCGGTTTCAATTGACACATCTAGATGGCTGACACTAGGGCCAATGTGCCTTGGTTTCGAGCAATGTGAACCCACCTGTAAAGTTCTTCAAAAAATTGACGCGTCAACGCTCGCTCCTTGATAAAGAAGATGAATTGTCATGCCAACCCTAATCAGGTCCAAATGTTTGGCTTAGAGTTAGGATAACTCTCCCAAACATGTGACATTTTGCCCTTATCTTGGCGATTTAACCCGGACGAGGAGCCGGAACTCGGAGTGCGTTAAATAAACACCCTATGGGGTTAACTAAGAAAACCCTACCAAACCTTCCCGCATGGCAAGTCCGGGACGATAACGCAGATCCGCATTACTAAAGACCTTGGCCCGGTCACAAAATCACCAACATACGTTGGGATTCACTGGAACTATGAACATATGTTCATAATCGATGCACCCCGACAGCCCAGAGCCCTTGACTGCCAGGCTGGGGGGACGATAAGACAAACATGGCATTGTAAAGCTGACAGCAATATAAGCAAGCCCAATCTGTTCCTCTTCAAGATAATTCGGTTTGGGAGAATCCGGTGCTACAACAAACAGGCTCGGTGAGAATCCGGAGATACAACAAACTAGCCTGGTAGCCCGGTTCATTCCTTTTCAGGATTATTCGGATTGGGGGAGTTCGGTGTTGCAGGATGAGTGAAGAAGAAGAGATCCCGACGATCACGAAAAGAAACAGACGAAGTTTCAACTTCAACTAACCCGGACTACATGTCTGGGGGGCAATCCGGAAGCGTAATACAAGTAAATCCAGGATTCATTGAGACACGTACAAAAGCAAATCAAGCTAGAACAACTCGGATACAAAAGATCTCGACTTCGAAGTCAGGCAAACCGCCTCGACATTACCCCAGATCTTTGAGACATTACCTCAGATCTTTGAAGTAGACGACTTCGGTAGCCGAGATCAACACCTCGATTCAAAAAGTGCAAACCATCTCGGCACTACTCGTGATATTTGAGATAAGACCTCGGATCCTCGAAGTAAGCCGCCCGATGATCCGGGATCAATGTAACTCGCCGACAAGGTAAGCCCCACGATTGCAAAGCTCGACCAAAGAATGAAGTCCAACAAAAAGCATCCCGGGCAAAGATAAAAACCCCAACTACTATACGGTTGTCAATTGGGTAAGAAGAACAAACGAAACCCCATGAGGGCTCACCATCAACCAAGATCGAGGCAAGCGAAAGCAAAGAACGACAGAAAGACAAATAGATCCCGCCTTAGGAAGAACGTAGCACCTAAATAGGAAAATCGGTAGCGGAATACGAATGAATCCGAATTCATCAAGATGATGGCAATCACAGCGGGAACCCCGGTCTTGAAACCAAGCAAGTTCCCCAATAATACCTCAGATCTTTGAGACACTACCTCAGATCTTTGAGCCGCAGACTACTACCTCGGATCTTTGAGACATTACCCTGGATAACCTAACCCGACAATACGCGATAGACATACGAGAGGGTAAGGTTCACGACAACCTACCCTGGATAACCTGCTTGGGGGAAAAGTACATCCCAGCAGCTCGAAAGCTCGAACTACCGGGCTGGGGGGCATCTGTTACAGACCTACATTAGGCCCAACACCCGAACGGCCCAACAAATGAATATATCACATAATAGGATCTACCTATAATAAAGGGAAATCCTATCTCATATAGAATCAAGGGAGATTTATCTTATCTAAAGATAGATTCGACTGTTATGATACTAGGGCCGGGGATTACGAGGCCCATATTATCCCACCTGAGGAACACTCTATAAATACAGAGGTCAAACCTTAAGTGGAGAACACAATAAATGGAGCATACACACTACCCCTTCGGCTAAACGCAAGGCGTGTCCTTGAACTACGTGGACTTTGATCCCTCTATAGGGTATGTATGCCCTAGGCATCGCGCCTAGGTCAAGTCCGCCCAAATCAACCAACATCAAACAAAGCTAGTCCATTAGGGCTAGCCACATCCGGTTCCACACCGTAACAACTTTCAACTATTATTTTTAGATAAAGAGTCATTGTTAATTAACAGTTAAACTTTCAACCGATTTTTTTAGAAACAGTCGTTAAAAATTACTTTCGCTGAACGTTAGCAAAAAACAAAAATAGAAAAATAAATATCTTGGAGTTTCAAATACTTTTTTTAATAGTCGTTGAATTGATTCAACGATTGATTTATCAAAAACATTCATTCAATAGAAGACGTAATTCCGGCCTTACATATTCACTCACAGGAAGGACTCATCACTGGCATTATTTTTTCTCTCTCACGCCTGCCTCTGTCAGTCGATTGCAGTCCCTTAGCTTTTTGAGGTCGAATGCAGACGCTTTTGAGCGAGGATTGCACAGGGGCTTTTTTGGAGGACTGCAGGAGCTTCTTGAGGAGGAGGAGCGACTGAGATTTCAGGCAGAGGGGCAGCAACTTGACAGCAAGGCGGAAGGGAGTCGTCGTTGATTTTTTCCCCAGTGGTTCCTCCACCGTGCTCTGTCCAGCCCCCTCCCGTCCCACCCGAGTATTACGCTCAGGGCTACCAGCAGTATGATTGTAATTATATTCTTGTCAACTGAACAAGAGTCACTTTCCTCTGCCTGAGTTTCAAAATCCATTTGTGGCTGACGCTTTTAATTCGATTTATTTAAATAAAAAAAGATTCTTCGGATGCAACACTGAAGACGTTCAAAATAACACTGATTATATTGATAGGAACTTGGTTTTGGGTAATTGTCATTATTGTTGTGTTCTGCTACGTTCAATAGCTTAATTAGTCTCCTAAACGTATGCCAATTGGGGATGAGAAGCTTGACATCCTATTTGTTATAATGCACGAGAAAACTACTTGCCTGTTATTCAGAACAGAACAAATTAAAGACCTCATTACTGAATCCTTTATGGTAGAAAAGTTCATTCCTATTTCGTTCTTCCTATATTGTGTCAAAGCTTATGTTCTGTGCTTCAATGTCAATTTGGAATTCTCAAAATGTGTTTTAACTGTTTATGGATGTGCATTAGGAGACACATCACTCCTCTTTTCCATTCACTACATTACTATCATACTATGGCTTTCAGGGTATCCCGTAGCTGAAGCAAGACCTGCAACAAGACGCCATCTTAAGTGTTGTGGTCTTTCTCAAGTATCATCGTCATCTCCTTGGTTGGCACCTTAGCTTGGTATAATTTTCCTTAGTGTATTTTTGTAGTTGCGTGATTTGATGAATAAAATAAGTTTAAGCACCACAAACAGTTTCTAATCTTCAATACCTTTTAATTTCTCACTGCACTGCGTATTCAGGAATATAATTTCCTACCCTCGCTTTACCCCTACGTTAGGGACTAATTGATCTCCAATTAAAGGAAAGCAGCTGAAATGATTAAGATAAAATAAAAACTGATGCTTTTAATTCAAATTATCAACTCCTTTTTTATTGAATCAAAAGGCAAGATCAGATATTGTAAGTTGATTAGAAACAAAGAAACACCACAACAACCAAAAAAAAACCCCATCAGCTTTCATGTGAGAAAAATTATTAATTCAAATTAGTAACTCTTATCATTTAAGAATTAAGTATGGAGCGTTCAATTGCAAATTGAATTTCATGAAAAAGAATCATTATAATTTGAGGTCTTAGTCCCTAGTACGTACTTATCCAAACATCATGGCCCCTAACTACTGCAACTATAAATTTGGAGTCTCTCATTATCCATTAATTAGCTTCTCGCGGTATACTTATCGTCTTTAGTATCTTTTTTAATCATGTTTTCTTTTCTTTTCTTTTCTTTTTTTCCTTTTTTTTTTATCATTGCTTGTGTTCAATGTCATTTCTATTTCTTTTTATTCTGTTTCATAGATTAAGTGAACTTGAATTAGATATTCCGTAGATTAAGTACCTTTTTTACATGTCATAATGACAATTGTTCTAAGCTTGAGTGCTGTTGAATTTAGACAAGGTTGTAATAACAATGATCACAGTTGGACGAATGCATTGAGAACTGGTGAAGAATATGAGAATGAGATGGAAGAATTCATTGAGTTTGCTAAAATGAATAAGCCTAGTAAAAATGGAAAGCATTTTTGTCCTTGTGTCAAGTGTTTAAATGAGAGTCGACGGATATGTAGATAATATAATAGATCACTTACTTAGCTTTGTGATGGAATAAATCTTCGATACAAAAATTGGATATGACATGGTGAGGAAGTAACTTCATGTGTGCCGTAGATGATAGAATGGAGAAAATGATTCATGATGTTAAGGTAAAATCTTTTGCACAATCGAGTGTACATGACACCGTGCGCAGTGATGTAGAGATACCTTAGTACCCTATGTGTACTAAGTGTACACGTTTGTAAGGTAGTTTGCATTTGGTCAACTTAAAGGCAACTTGTAGGTAGACCAACAATTGTTTCACATTGTTACTTCACTACTACAGAGGGAACTTTCAACGATCATTTATAGTACCATAAGATCATTGTTTTCTGTGGGGTAGTGTATGTGAGTGTCGTTAAAAAAATTAAAAATAGATTATTGTTCTTAAACAGCCGTTGTAAGTGAGACTTACGAACATAGTTTTTTAAGAAGAAAAAATATACACGACTATTTTTAAGAAAACAATTGATGTAAGTCAAATAGTTGTTTTAAGTTAGACTTACAATGACTGTTTTCTTAAAAACAGTTGTGTATATTTATTTTTTTTACATAAAAAAAAAATATGTTCATAAGTCTCACTTTCAACGATAATTGTAAGTGAGACTTACAACAACTGTTGTCTTGAACATAGTCCCGTATATTTCTTTCATATATATCTATATATTTATATAAGTCTCACTTACAATGACTCGTGTGTGTGTGTGTGTGTTTTAAAAAACTAAAATCATAAGTCTTACCTACAATGATTGTATTATAAAAACAGTTGCTATAAGTGAGACTTCAACGATTGTTTTTTTGAAAAATAGTCGTCTTTATTTTGTTTTTTGTTTTTTGTGTCTACATCCTTTTTTGTAATAAACAACCAGAACGTAGATATAAAAATTGAGTAATAACATAAACAAATAATTCCCAAAATAGAGAATAAAGAAAACTTAGTGACATCACATTATAACGCGTGAAATATATACAAAAATTCTCTAAACATGTTCAATACAAGAATGTGCACAAGTTCACGAATTAATATAATCAAGTATCACATCTTCTACACAATGTAAACCACTACAAGATGTTAAAAGAAAAAAAGACTTTTTATCGACATCTACAAATTTTTTATTTGTTGTAGAAGATGTCTTGTCAAAAGGTCTCTTAGCACATTAATGTCATCCATAGTGTAGGGTTCATCTTTACCAAAAATCTGCGAGCAAATTGAAGAACAAATTAACATAAATCAATCAATTTAATGAAAAAACTAATAATTCTTTTACAAGAACAAAAATCAAAATCATTTGAGAATGAAGAAATGATCCCATGTTCAAAATTTGAAGTAACTCCACTAAAGATGATATTATACATATTTAGTATAACTTAGTACTCGCACTCAATTTTCCCTGTGTCGAGGGCACTATACATCAAAAGAAAAGGGTAAGGCAATTATAAAGTGATTGTCAATTAAAGAACTTTAATTTAAACAACTTAGTTTCCAACCGTACCACTTTGTGGTAGTAACTTTAATTTTGCGCTTTCTACCAAACATATAATATGTCTTCAACCCGCTATCATTAGAATGAAAAGCATAAGACATTAAAACAATTTGTTAAAGTAAAAAAACCAATGATTTACAAATTACTTAATTTACATCTCGAAATTGGTTTTGATCTCTTTGTTCGGCGCATGATCCAAGGAATCAAACCAATAGACGATGTGGTCGATCGAGGGGAAATCAATGTAGAGACTCTGATGCTAACTATAATATGTATAGATTAAAATGAGGTTAGCTAATATAATACTTCATAACTTAACAAACTAAGTATGCCTTAAATAGGTTTTTAAAAAAAAGTTACTTGTCTATTGGTACTAGATAACACGGCAATTGAGCCTCTCCAATTGTATGGCCCACATAGCTCATCTTTTTCGTCATTCCGTTCATAGCCTTTGCCACACGCCCAGGACATAAGAATCCATAGGATGTGTCATGTCTGGGTGTTCGAGACACATTTTGTGGAAGAAGCTACCGTACAATTAAAAAGAGAAATGACTTAGTGAATATAGAATCAAAAAAATCACTACATTAATTAAAATATATATATATATATAAACTCACCGGATTGCAAACATAACTCATGTCATTTCTATCTCCTCCAAAGACAATAACTCTCGTATATCTTTGCTATCACGCATAGTTATACGAGTATGCCTTACCTACAATCTTAAACGGCATATGCAAGTCAACCCTCTTAATTTTTGTGTGTCTATCTTGGAGTCATGCCAAGAAGACAAACCTTTCCACTTGTTCTTGATCCTAGCAACACATAAATTAAAAATTGTAAGTAGGATGTCAAAGAAAATTAAAGTAATTAACCGTAAGGTGTTTCCTACCATTTGTCAAGGCCAAATGATGAAAGATCCTTTTGTCTTACCAAGTAAGGCAACCTCGTCATCAAGGAAAGGGACGTCTACACCTTCCTCTCCCTCTCAAACCCTTGTAATGTTGACACTACGTTGATCGTCCCGAATTAGCCGACCATGGTGGGTGGTTGCATGTGTGTATTGTTGGGTCGATTTCCTTGATGGCAAGTGAACGATCGAACAAGTAATAAAGAGTAAGTAGAGTATCGTCCCACGTAGACCGGGACACCAAATGATGACACCTTATCGCAGAATTAGTTGTGCTTAAAAAGAAGATAACTTTAATTGGTTTGAGAGGTTTGATAGCTATACTAATAAACAAGAAAATAACTAAATGATCGTAGTCGTAAGAAGATATCGCAAAAAGATAGACCGAACTCGTAATCCTTTCTAAGCATATCATTCCCCAAAGAAGCCTATACTTTAGCAGTTATAGCATTCATACCGCATGCTCTCACAATTGCTACAAAGATGAACACCCTATGCAAAGTTATTCAGTTAACCACACCACGCTAATCTACCGAAGCTCTCGCATTCGATACATACAACCCTAGTCTATACTTCTCCCATATGTGTATGGCGACTTTTCTAGTTGGATTATCAATACAAATCAAGGTGTTATGGTCATGAGCGGTAGACTCATTCCTGAAGTATACAATAATAGGTCAAGCCTTGCACCAGCCCGCCTAGCAATCATCGCTTCGATATCTAACCCCGACTCCTCTCTCGCAAGTCGAGGCCACCGATCTAGTCCCTAACTCTCGCTAATCAACAAGAAATTTAATTACTGATAAGCAACTGAATATATTAAATTAAGAACTAGCAACTGGGTTCATTCTATAGTTAGAAAATCATCCTCGTTCATCCCGAGGAAATTAGTTCATGACCGACGAGGAATCACAAAAAGTAGTACTACGTAATAGCCCGTGATAAAAGATTGACTAGAATTCAAATAAAGAAACAAGAAAACAAAAGCTTGATGGATGCTCCGACGCCCGTGGAAGAAGCCTTGTCAGGTCACAACTCCACGTCTTCTTTACTCCGTCTCACTAGTAGAAAGGATGCTGGGTTCTCCTGGGGTCCGCGTGCTTCGTGACTCCTCTTACTCTTCTTTCGAGTCAAGCCGTATATGATTTAGACTCTTTTCTCTCGACGACTTCCGACTCTCTTTAAGGTTGGCCGTCGTGTCCTTATATAGTATGGTCTACTTGCAGAGTACGTTCATCACTCGGGCCTTTCCTAATCTTTCGAGGTCCGATCGTATCTATCTTCCAATTCTCGGTAGATTGATTCTCGCTTTCGATCCTACGGATTCTTCAAATCTTTTAGTTCGATCCTTTGCATCTTGTATTTCAATACATCGAATCTAATCGTTATCCTCGACCGCACTATACTTCCTGAAATAATCTTGGCAAAAGATCAGGATATATGCGCATAGCACCGCATCACTTACTATGCTATAGCTTCGGTGGATGCATTGTATTGCTCTTCGATAAGGTCGTCCCGATGCTATAGCACAAAGATCGGCTATGTTATGCAACTTTCCAATAAAATCTTAAAACTTGCTCTTTTTTAGCACATGTTTAGGATGTAAACAGATTCACCCTTAATTTGCATGTACAATGAATAAATGCCTTTTTGCTTAGATTAAATGCAGTTAAGATCATATTCACCATACAATTTAGTCATAAAATATAGGGAAAACATGGCATAAATCATGCCTATCAAATACCCCCATACTTAGCTTTTTGCACTCCTAGGCAAAATAAAAGATAGAGATAACAGAGCAAGCATTAACTAATAGCAGCAGCACGCCTATCCACATAACTATGCCTGCACTAATGCTTTCAGGTCAAATCCCCGTCCGGGAAATCCTACTGCCCAGCACTAATGACTTGTGGTGCACGATATCGCTTAGATATGGAAGTGTCAAGAGACTCTCAGATTTAGTGTGTACGCTCTCTCTCATTGTGGATTTATTTTTTCTCTTGTCACGCTAACCTAGACGTTCTATAGCCTTGTCAAAATTCTAAGATTACTTCCTAGCATCTGAGCTTTTATTCGTCAAAAGGGCTTGTTGGGTTGTAATGGTGTGGACGACTATGTATGTGTGGATGAGAAATGAAGGTCAATGCTATAGAAGGGTGTCGACAAGGTTCTTTAACTCAGCCAAGTGCCTCAATTGAACTTTGTTCTATCTTACTTTGCTCTTCAAGCATATTTCTTTTCTTTTCATCTCCCTTTTTTTAAGAAACAAACTGAGCAAAACAGCTCTTTTGCAGCATTTTTAGCGGAGGCACACTATTGTAGCATTTCTTCACATTTTTCCTTCGTATTCGCCCGTCTAACAAATTCTGCTATAGCATATTCAATTAACCTCAAAGGGGTAGCAATATGGATGTTGGTGTTCTATGGTTTGTGTATGGGAATGAGTGGTGTGACACGGATGCCTTTATCTTACGAACTATTTGCTCGACACTAGCTAGCTTTTCAAAGAATCAAGACAAATCAAAGATCAATCATGGGTTAGCTGACATTCACACGAGACTAGAAACAAACATGCTCAAATAAATCCTTCCATAGTTGGTTTTCTATCTATTCTTCCTCATCGTCGCTTTACTACACACCACATTAACTAGCACTGTCAATTTCCCAAACCCAACAGTTCAGTTTCCCTCAAGAAATCATTCCGTGCTTAGTTCTATAGACATTCATCCTACTGCTATAGGTTTTTGTCTGCTCTAGCAGAAAAAGAAATTTTAAATATTTTTTGCCCGTTTGCGCATTAGCTAAATCTGGGTTAGTTTAGCATATTCAAACATGAATTAGCGGATTGTGAGCACTGATTAAGGCGCAGATTAAATTATCCCTCCCCCCTCACTTAATTGATGCAATGCCCTTATTGCAGCATGAAACAATCGCAATCAAAATGAGTCTCACGGGGTGGCGGCATACGAAGACGATATCGAGAAAACAAAGCAATTAAGAGCAGCATCCACGAAAGGGCCCGGGGGCGAATGCCAGGGCATCATCAAATTTTTAGTTAAAACAAAAATATAACAAAATCAATAAAAAGAAAGCAAAGGGCGGGAGGAGCTGAGCACCGGTAGCCGTGTCCTCATTGTCGGACTTGTCGCCTAGGCCATTAACCACTAGATTCCCGAGTGGGAGCGAGAGAGAGAGACGGCCGTCGGCAAACCTCGGCAATGGGCTGCAAGGTACGCTCATGGGTCATGATGGATGATCTTCAGCTCCTTGCGAACTCGGCGAAGGCGGCGGAAAAATTTACCGATGGAGTTTGTGTCCGTGTTCGGGCCCTAGTAGAGGGGTGCGTTGGTCGATGTAGGAGCGATCGAACGAGTCTTTGGTGCCCGAAACAGTGAAGGGTTCAGTTGGGGAAGAGGAGAAAGAGGATATCTCGATGGGAATGGGTTGAACCGGCGAAGGTGGTGGTGGAGGCGAGCGGGCGGATGGCGGGCGTAGGACCGGGGCACCCGGCCATGCCGTGTTGTCCGCTTGACTTTGGGCATGGTGGTTTGGTGTGTGAGGGATTGAGAAGGAGTAGGGGGTGAAGGGACGCAGGACAAGACAAAATGGGGATTTAGACGGAGTAAGGGAAAAAATTGAATATGAAGAGTCACGACCTTTAAGCGACGAGGTTAAGTTGGCGCGTAATGGGCCCCCGTGAAGATGGCCCACTTAAAAAACTCATGCACAAAATGTTCGTTCAAAAGATGGGTGCGTAACTAAGTAGCTCTATTTATGGGCTCTTGTCGGGTTGCTGTGTTGGGGCTAAAATGCCTTTTACCACGCTATAGCACTGACCAAGCCGAACTCTATTCCTGCGGCTGCTGAACAACAGAGAAAAGAAAAACAAGAATTTGGGTCGCCTCCCAATAGCGCTTGCTTTAGAGTCTTCAACCGACTTGCCTAGGAAATTAGATTAAGCCGGACACGGGGGTCATAGGCTATTCCTATGTCTCCATCCTCGTTACTTTGCAGCGGTTGGTCTCCTTTTATTGGGTCTCCGAACTTTGTGCCGTTTTCAAGATTGAAAAGGTCACATGGTCATCATTGACTCTCATCGTGAGTTCTCCTTTTTCCACATCAATCAAAGTCCTCCCAGTAGCCATGAATGGTCTTCCCAAAATGATTGGGACCTCGTGATCCGCTTCGAATTCAAGGATGATAGAGTCCACTAGAAATATAAACTTATCAACTTTCACCAGACATCCTCAATTTTTCCTTCTGGGAGGACAATGGAGCGATCAGCTAACCGCAATGTAACTGTTGTGGGCCTTGCTTCCCTAAGTGCTAGTCTTTTGAAGACGGATATTGGCATTAAATTGATACTGGCTCCGAGGTCGCATAAGGCCTTCCCTAAGTATTGAGATCCAATGGCACAGGGGATTTTGAAGCTACCAGGGTCTTTTAGTTTCGGTGGTAGCCTATTTGTTAGCATGGCACTGCAGTCTTGGGTCAATACTACCGTCGTGAATTCTTCCAGTCTCCTCTTCTTTGATCAAATGTCTTTCATGAATTTCACATAGCTAGGCATTTGTTCCAGTGCGTCCACCAAGGGGATGTTAATATGCAGCTGCCATAGCATGTAGAGGAATTTCTAAAATTTCTTCTCTTGACCCTGCCCTTGTAGTCTTTTTGGAAAAAGGAGGGGGTCGCTTTGGCACCCTCGATGATTCTAGATCATGGTTCTGCTGTGATGATGATGTTGTAACATTCTTTTGTCTATTGCCCGCGGTCATCTAGTGTGCGGAACAGAGGTACTACCGTAGCATCGATATTCTTCTCAGTCTGTATTGGAGTTGAGTGCTGTTGTTCTTCATTGAGGGCCTACTCGGCAATGTCCTTCCCTTTCCTTGGTTGCCCCATTGCGCTTTGTGAATTCGTAAGTGGTTTGGTTACTCTCATGGGTTCTAGACTCTTGCCGCTACGGAGCTCTATTAGCTTGACTTCTTCTTTTCCTTAGGTCCTGGGGACTTCAGTATCACTCGGCAGAGATCCTGAGGGTCTATTGTTGAGAGCAGTCGCTAGTTGTCCGACTTGGTTCTCAAGGTTTCGAAGAGTTACCTGCTGATTCTTAATAATTGCGTCGTTCTTTGCCATGTATTCCTTTATAAGGGTCAACATAGAGTGTTGTGGGTCCGAATCACCGCTTTCTCCGTTGCCGTGCTTTGCCGGGTAAACCCTAGGTGGTTTGATGGTCTATTTCAGTACGATACGAGCCAAATTATTGCCCCTCTTGTTTGTTGACCTTGGCAGCTCCATGAGAAATTGGGGTCCGCCTCTATCCCGGTTGTATGTGTTAGAGTACGGATTGTTTGTGTTACTGCCCGTTAAAGTTATTGACGTAGTTAACTAATTTGGGGTTGGCGGAGCACCGTGAGTGGGGTGCTCTCCTCCACAAGACACACAAGCTACTTGGGATGGTTGCGTGGACGGGCCGCTTGAAGGAAGGGTCGATCCTTTCACCATATTGGTTAGAGATGATACTTGAGCTATGAGAGCGTCATAGCATCCAATTCATGTATTCAAAGTAACATTTCGGGAAGGTGTAGCTTTGTCTCGCTTGCCACCGATGGCTATTCAAAGTCATGCGCTCTAATAACCCGTGAGCCTCTTCATAGGACTTCATCAAGATGGACCCGCCGGATGAAGCATCTACAATTGATCGTGTTTGTCCATCGAGACCTCTCGGAAAATGTTTCTATTTGGACCCACTCACATGCCCATGTTGTGGACACCTTCTGAGGAGGTCCTTAAATCTGTCCCAAGCTTCATATGTAGATTCACCTGATTTTTGTTGGAAATTGGTGATATCCCCTCTAAGTTGAGCGTTCTTTGTAGGTGGGAAGAATTTGAGCAAGAATTTACTCCCTAGATCATTCCAAGAGGAGATTAAGTTGGTGGTAAGTTGTTGAACCATGTCCGAGCCTCATCCCTTAGAGAGAATGGAAATAATTTGATTCAAATGGCATCGGTCGTGACTCCTGGAATGACGAATGAGTCACACACCTCCATGAAAGCCTTGAGGTGTAAGTGAGGGTCTTCAGATGGGAGTTCTCTAAATTGTCCGCCGCATTCAGCATTTAAATCATGACACCTTTAATTTCAAAATGTCCCACATTTAAGGTTGCTAGTGTGATAGCCGAATTCAATTTGCTTAAATCGGAATCCCGAATTCCATGATCGCTTTTGTTCCATTTGGATTTGGAGGGAGCGGGACCTGATTGTCCATGTTTATCACTTGCAGCTCCCTTCAATCCTGATCATGATTGACAGGTATATCCGCCATGTCTGCAGGGTCAAAGAGTTGACTTCTTTGCTTCTGCTTCCTGTGCCTTTGCTTGTAAGTACGTTCGATCTCAGGATCGTAAGGCTCTAGGTTTCTTGAAGGCGAGTTATGCATGCACTACAGAATGTACCTGAAAATCGAGAAAAAGAAGGAGTGAGCGTTATTTGATAAATCACAACTATTCAGAAAAAAGGGCGTCGTCACTATAGGTATCAACAGTCCCCGGCAACAGCGACAAAAACTTGTTGGGTCGACGATTTCTTTGATGGCAAGTGAACCGGTTGAACAAGTAATAAAGAGTAAGTAGAGTATCGTCCCACAGAGACTGGGATACAAAATGAAGACACCTTATCGCAGAATTAGTTTTGCTAAAAAAGAAGATAACTTCAATTGGTTTGAGAGGTTTGATAGCTATACTAATAAACAGGAAAATAACTAAATGATCGTAGTCGTAAGAAGATATCAGTAAAAAGATAGACTGAACTCGGAATCCTTTCTAAGCATATCATTCCCCCAACAGCTATACGCAGTGCTATAGCATTCATACTGTACAGCTCTCACAATTGCTACAACATGAACACCCTATGCAAAGTTATTCAGTTAACCACACCACGCTAATCTACCAAAGCTCTCGCGTTCGATACATACAACCCTAGTCTGTACTTCTCCCATATGTGTATGGCTACTTTTCTAGTTGGATTATCAATACAAATCAAGGTGTTATGGTCATGAGCGGTAGACTCATTCCTGAAGTATACAATAATAGGTCAAGCCTTGCACTAGCCCGCCTAGCAATCACTACTTCTCAGATATCTAACCCCGACTCCCTCTCAGTAAGTCGAGGCCACTGATCTAGTCCCTAGCTCTCGCTAATCAACAAGAAATTTAATTACTGATAAGCAATTGAATATATTAAATTAAGAACTAGCAACTGGGTTCATTCTATAGTTAGAAAATCATCCTCATTCATCCTGAGGAAATTAGTTCATGACTCGACGAGGGAATCACAAAAAAACAGTACTACAGAATAGCCCGTGATAAAAGATTGACTAGAATTCAAATAAAGAAACAAGAAAACAAAAGCTTGATGGATGCTCCGACGGCGTGGAAGAAGCTTTGTCACGTCACAACTCCACGTCTTCTTCACTCCGTCTCACTAGAAGGAAGGATGCTGGGTTCTCCTGGGGTCCGCGTACTTCGTGGCTCCTCTCACTCTTCTTTCGAGTCAGGCAGTATATGATTTAGACTCTTTTCTCTCGACGACTTCCGACTCTCTTTAGGGTTGACCGTCGTTTCCTTATATAGTCTGGTCTACTTGCAGTGTATGTTCATCACTCTGGGCCTTTCCTAATCTGTCGAGGTCCGATCGTATCTATCTTCCAATTCTTGGTAGATTGATTTTGTTGATCCTGTCGGATTCTTCAAATCTTTTAGTTCAGATCCTCCGCATCTTCTATTTCAATACATCAGCAATCTAACCGTTATCCTCGGAAAAAGATTGGATATATGCCGCATAGCACTGCGTCACTTACTATGCTATAGCTTCAGGGATGCATTGTATTGCTCTTCGATAAGGCTGTCCTGATGCTATAGCACAACATCGGCTATGTTATGCAACTTTCCAATAAAACCTTAAAACTTGCTCTTTTTTAGCACATGTTTAGGATGTAAAAGAATTCACCCTTAATTTCCCTATAGAATAAATAAATGCCTTTTTGCTTAGATTAAATGCGATTAAGATCATATTCACCATACAATTCAATCATAAAATACAGGGAAAACATGGCATAAATCATGCTCATCATGTATACAACATCATTGGCAACAACATGCACCACCAAGACATCCAAAAAAGAGTACAAGGTTTTCCAACTTCTAGTGGAGGAATAAGGTTGCCAAGTCGTAGCTCTGGGGGATTGCAACTATCTTTGGTGCTTTGTGAGATGCCAGGGATTCGGGGTAAGAGAAATGAAAGAAATAATTAGACTAACTTAAGGCAAAACTCAATGTTATCTTAATTGAAATTATTCAAAAACTTGAAATCTATGTTCCAATTGCATCCCGACTTGAATGCTAGACACGATCAATCTCATCTCACCCCGTATCTCTTCCAACAGCTCTTCTTAGAGTTTTTGAAGTTGCAACTTGTTGGTCGAATTCCTTTATGGCAAGTAAACCAGTCGAACAAATAATAAAGAATGAGTAGAGTATCATCCCACAGAGATTATCGACACCGAGAATGATGTTAGTTTCAAATGCCAAGTGTGTTGTCTAAAAATTATATTTGGTTTGGTTTTTTTAGCTATTTCTAATGACAGGAAATAAACAAGTGATCAGAAGTCCAAGGAATATATCATTTTAAAAGTAGGCTGAGCTTGGATTTCCTCCTAAGTTGTGTCATTCCCCTAGTTCGCATACAACGCATTGCTATAGCAATTATGCTGCACAGCGTCCGCAATGCTACATCATAACCACCTTTCACAATGTTTATTCAGTTAACCCACCACTATCCTATATAGAAGCTTCCGCAATCTTATCAGTACAGTCATCGCTCTACTCTCCCATATTCCTATGGCGATTTCAAGTTTAGTCTGTTGGTTTAAACCTAGGTGTTACTGGTTATGAGCGGTAAATCCATTCCTAGCATCTACAATTTAGGTCAAGCTATGCACGGGCTTGCCCAGCAAACACTGTCTAACAGAGGTCTAACTTTGACTCCCATCTGGTAAGCCAAGACCACAGAGATAACCCTTAGCGTCTGCTAATTGGCTATGAATTAAAACACTGTTAAACAAATTGAATTTGTTAAAACAAAAACTAGCAAATTGGGTTCATTCTATAGCTTAAAAATTCATCCTCACTTAGCCAAAGGAAATTTAGTTCATGACTGATAAGGGACAAACAAAGCAAAACAGCAGAGAACAGCCCATAGTAGAATTACGAAAGTAAAATAACAAACGAAAACAAGAAAGCTCGTCGGAAGGTTGACGGCGTAAGAAGTGTCCTATCACTCGACGTATCTACGTCTTCTACGATCAGTCTTGCTCCAGGGAAGAATTTGGTCTAGTCTACTGTCCTCTCTTTCGGTCTTCTCTTTCGTTCCTTTGGTGTGAGTTTAGTCAGATAGGAATTCTGTTGACTGCTTTACTCTCACAATTTCGACCCTTTAGGTTTTTCCGTGCTTTCCTTTTATAGTTAGGTCTTCCCGCATCATATGTCCAATCGGTTGGGCCTTCCAAATCTGTTAGGTCCAAGATCTTAGATTCGGTTGATTGATCATTCTTTTAATATCGCAAGATTCTTTAAATCTTTCTTTCGATTATCCGCATCTTCTGGATTTAGCTTTAGTCAATCATTATCTTTACGTGGGTCTGGATGACCTGTCTTAATTTCCTGAAAACTCGTGAGGAAAGGTTAGAATAACTTAACACATTAAAGCTCGGATTTAGCATTCAAAACAGTCAAAACACCTAAGTGAAACATGGCATAAATACTACTCATCACAACTCGATCTCTTCTTTGACTTCTTCTCGAATTGAGTCACGAACTTCCTCTCAAACCTTGGCCACAAGCTCTCTACTATGTTCATTTTTGTCAAGAATGTGAGGAAATCCGTCCAAAATATCTCGAGAGGCCGACTCCCTCGGCTCCCCTAACTTGACCATGGTGATCTAGCTTTCCAAGAGCCGTGGCTAAGATGTCTATTCTTCCAATTGAAGTGAAGAAACCTTGCCGACTTTGTCGATCAAGTTCACCCTATAGCATAGAGTTGAGGAATATAAATTAATTCCATAATCTTTAAAGAAACTGAAACATAGTTAAATCCGAACTTTATATTAACTACTTACAATCTTTGCAACAACCTCTTCAATGACCAAATTTATGAATTTTCGTCCCTTCATCCTCTCTTCCTTCCATTTGCTATGATGTGGGAACAAAGGCGAGGCCTGCATGACAATATTAGGATATGATGTTGCTGCTTCATCCATATTTTGCAAATCATCATGTATGATCTTCTTTTCAAGCTTCTGATAACCGCTAGAGACATGGTATGATCAGATTGATTTTTGGTCTGCCTCTTTATATTTGCTTGACTTAATTTCTAAGCACAAAAAATAAATAAAACTGACTTAGTGAGGTCAAATAAATTGAAATAAAATGTATCATACTATGATTAACAGATTATACCTGAAATTTGGGATCCTGGCATAATGCCACGAACAATCTCTAGTCATCTATAAAAACAAAAGGATAATCTTAACAAGGATCCTAATCTGTCTTAGGCCCTCAGATGTACTTGCATGTGAGATTATACTTGAAGTCTTTCCACCGCTCATGAACTTACCCCATCCAATGCTTGTAGATCTGCCTAGTATTGGGGACATCGTATGTTTGCTACAAAGAAAACATAACATAGTTAGATATTGACCAAGAGAAATGAAGATAGAAATGAAGATATAAAGTTATATACCAAAAGTTGTTCCCAAATCATCTTCTTCGTGTCCATTAGAACTTCCTTCCAATTTAGCCATAGAATGTCGACTTTTCTTCGGCTCAAATAGTCCATATAGCTAATGAACTTGTCTTCCTCTGGCCCAATTGGATTCAAATCAGCATCAAACTCGACATGCACCTTCTCCCGTTGATCCTCATGATGTTTAAATGTTGGTTGAAGCTTTGTGCTTCCTCTAGCCTTCTTCCTAACAGGCGAGGAGCCTAAGTTCCCCTCATCTGAGGCAGCCATCTTCATGCTAAAAAGTTCCAACAAGGTGATTTATTTACCAATATAATAATGGTAACATTAAAAAGCCATGTTAATTCAGAACCATATTTCTGGTTAGTGAATGACATATATAGAAAAGGATTATCAATGTCGTTTTCATAGGTATCTATTCACAATCAAGCGAGACAGTCTCAATTAAACCTTCGTATAAGAATTTTGTTTGAGAACTAAGTCCCATTGTGTGTCTATAAAGAGAAATTCTAAATATTAAAGGTTTAATTGGATGCATTGAATCTAATTTGCAGCCTCTTATACGCTATTATCCTTTGATATTTAAGTAATGAGAAAGAGATAGGAATAGGGGTCAATGTGTGTTTGTAAAGAGAAATTCTAAATACCAAGTCCCTTTTTTTTTTGGAATAGGGTCACAACATCCGTGGCACCCTTCCTAAATACGCCTTTATTTATCGAGTTATAGCGCACGTGCATCGAAGTGGTTTGGACGACTTAATTGCGGAATAAAAACTTTCTTAAAAATAACTTGGTTTTGAAAACATGAGGATAATCTAACGCGATTCGAATCTATCCCAAAGTGGGATGTTAATACAGTAATCCAAAATAGACAGATGATAAACGATAAACTAAAGTCTGGCTAATCATATTTCTCCGACAAGTTCCATCTGCTATAACCCTTACAGCTACTTCTTTCCTCTTGATCCCGATCCACTACCTGTCTCTTTCATGTGATCTGGAGTTCAAATGAATGAACCCCAGGGGTAACAGTTAATCTCATATGCATGTATGAAATGTAAATAACAGTATAACACATGTATAAGCATAGAATAATTCACAGTAAACAAATCGCACCGTAACCGCAGTTAACGGCCAAGGACCGCAGCCCTATGAGACCGCAGCCTCAAATCCATAGCTAGGAAAATAAACATGTAAATCATCTAGCAAACATGATTAGTCATACAACAAATACATACATACAAGCAAACAAGATAACAGCTACCCACCTCGAACTTGAATCCTTAAATTGTCAGGATGTGCTGGGATCGGTATAGGTGTCAAGATATACCTATAAATGTTTATCACTGTCATTAGTCGCTTCTTACGTAGCAAAGTAACTAACTACGCGAATTATGCATTAACCCCTAAAATTCCCTTAATTTCCTACTCTTAGACCTAACTTAATTCCTCAGAATTTTCATTAAACTTTGAAAATTCATAATTAATTCTCTAAATCTCCGATTGGGGTGATCCAAATTTCTATTCAAAGTTCTATAAGTCTAGTATAAGGGACAAATGGTCATCAAAACAAATAATGGCTGTATAATTCCCAGAAATTTGCAAAGTAGACATTACTTAAATCTGGAACAAGATTTTCCAGGTTTTCTGACCAAACTTTGAAAACTGATAGCTCTCATTCCACAAGTCCGATTTAGGTGTTCTTTGGCTTTTGGAAAGCTTGAGATGTATACTAGTTACTGTAAAATTTTCAAGCAAAAACACAAAGGTTTGCTATTTTGAAATCAAGCCCGAAAATCACTGTTCACCAAAAGTGCAGAAAACGTTTCCGATTTTGGCTAAACTTTGGAAAATCATATCTCCCTTTGTACAAATCCGTTTTAGCTGTTTTTTGGCTTTTTGGAAAGCTTGAGAGGTCTAATATGTCATAAAAAAATCTCAGGGAAAAACACAAATTTTTACTTGGTCCGAAATGCAACGTCATATGGTTGCTCCAGAATCATACCAGAAAGTTTCAGATTTTTAACTCAACTTCCAAAAATCATATCCGGAGTTGTAGACCTCCGTTTGGGGTGTTCTTTGGCTGGTTGGAAAGTTTGAAATGTATCCTACATACTGTAAAATTTTCAAGTAAAAAAAATAAACATTTTCTATTTAAAAATCAGACTCGAAAAGTACTGTTTTCTGCAAGTGCAGAAAACGTCTCAGATTTTGGTAGAACTTTGGAAAATCATATCTCTCAATCTACATGTCCGCTTTTTCTGGGTTTTGATTTGTTTTAAAGCTTATGGAGTCTACTATGCCCTGTAAAAATTTCATGGAAAAAAACAGACATTTGACTATGAAACAGAAGCTCACAAGACCACTCTGTTTTGAGTCCGAAAAACAGAGCTGCTTCGTGTTCAGTTTTATTCTTCTTGACCAAACAGCAAAAACAGCACACTAAGGTCATGGAAACTAGAAGGAAAAAGTTCCAAGAACTCACCTTAGTCGTCCCTGAAGCTTGCATGCAGCGTGAGCACTGCTTCTATCCTTATTTCCTTCTCTGATGCTTCCTCTCGTCCTCGGTTCTCTATCTCTATGTTCTGTGTGTTTCTGTTCCCTGCCCTTTTGTGAAGGCTGATGGGATGAACCAGAAATGGAGGAGTGTTTGGTACTCCCTTCTTCTTCCAGTAATCTCCCTCTCTTGGACTCACTCTCCGTCTCACACCCTTTACGTTTCTTTATCTTTCTCTGCCTCTGTCTTGTTGCTGCAAGAACGCAGTATGGTTTATAATGAGAGGGGGTATGGTGCAGCAGCTGGCTCGAGAAGCATGTTGGTGCATGGTGTGGGTGGGCTGCTCGAGAAGGATTCCGCAGGCGTGTGATTGCTTATTTGACAGCCGTGTGTTTTCGTGAGGGAGTGTGTTAGACTGTAGGAATGAGCAATGGGTTGGACCTCATATCACAACTAATGGGTTGAGTGGTTTTAATTGGTTTGAGTGGGGATGAATATGCATGGTCACGAATTGGGCTGGGGAAAGAAGAATGAAAAAATGATATGGGCCTGGATGAGTATTTTAATGTTCTCACGTGTTAGGCCAGGAGATCAAATGAGCTGGCTTACTGTAGAGGAACATGGATACATATATATATATATATATCCAGCTGCGTTTTAGGTTAGACCACTAAAAATTAACCCACTTAATTTTCTTCAGACTCTTATTTATAATTCAAGACCATTACTTATTTAATTGTATTTTATGAAAAATAAATTAATCCATAACTTCATATAAGGATTTTCTTTTCCTAATTAATTCCTCTAGGCCAAAAATCCCAAACAATTAATTCAGCCAAATTTTCTTAATGAAATTCCCTTATAATATTTCAAATTTCCAAATCCCAAAAATTTGGGATGTTACATTTACTCCCCCGTTAATTTAAATTTCGTCCCCGAAATTTGTTACACATTTTGCAAACTCGAGCCATAAATTTCGGGGTACTTCTCCTTCATGCTTTCCTTTGTTTCCCATGTTGCTTCCTCGGGAGATAACCCTTTCCGCACCACCTTCACCAATGGGATACTCTTGTGTCTCGAGCCGCTTTTCCCGATGAGCAATTATTTGTATCGGCTCAACCACGAAAGTATTATCATGTCGGAGTTCGACATCCTCATACTCTAAGACATGATCGCGATCTGGTTGATACTTTTTCAACCGGGAGACATGGAATACATCATGAAGTCTCCGCTCATGTTTGGGGGTAGGGCTACCGGGTAGGCTCTTTGGTCCACGTTTTGCCAATATTTCAAACGGACCAACATATCGAGGACTTAACTTTTTCCTCTTTAATGTTCTACCAACCCCGTATGAATCGGAGATATCTTCGTAAAGACGTGATCTCCTACTTCAAACTCTAAAGGCCTTCTTCTTTTATCGCATAGCTTTTTCGCTCGCTTTGTGCTACTAAGAGCCTCTCCTTGATCGTTTAATGTGTTCGGAGGTTTTGTCAACTATTTCTCGTCCCAATTAGCCTCCTCTCGAGACAACTCGTCCAAAGCAAATGGGTGATCGACATTTCCGCCATATAATGCTTCAAACGGAGCCATCCGGATACTCGAGTGATAGCCGTTATTATATGCAAACTCGCGATGGGAGATATTGATCCCAATGTCCTTTAAAGTCCAATACACACGCTCTCAACATATCTTCTAGCGTCGTATGGTTTGTTCAGATTGACCATCATCCGGGGGTGGTAAGCCGTATCGAATTTTAACTTTGACCCGCAGCTTCATGTAGAGCTTGCCAAAATCGGGATGTGAATCGAGGATCTCCGTCGGAAATAATACTCTTCGGTATACCGTGGAGTCTCACAATTTCCTTAATGTAGACCTCGCCTAGTTTCGCAGAGAATAACTAGCACCGATGGGAAGAAAGTGTGCCGACTTAGTAAAACGATCAACAATTACCCGCATTGCATCAAAATGCCCGATCTTGGGTAATCCCACTACTAGATCCATGGTAACATCCTCCCACTTCCATTCGGAATTCCATTCTCTCAGTAGTGGTCCCGCGTCGTTGATGTTCAAGTTTCACCCCGACATGTTAAACATTTGGCTACATATTGGGTTACTTCTTTCTTCAACCCCGGCCACCGGACCTCGATTTCAAATTCGGGTACATCTTGACCATGCCTGGATGTAAGGTGTATTTTCTCTTGTGAGCTTCATCCAAGTATTTTCTCGCCTCAAATCATCATTTTTCGGTATATAAATCCTTTTCTTATACCTCACTAATCCACCGGTGATAGATCATGATCTTGAGTCTCGTTCCGAGAGATCATCTCTCGTATAGCATTTGCTTGTTTGTCTTGCTTCCGAGCTTCTTCAATTTCATCCCTCGATCATAATCTCCTTGACTAACAAGAAGACTTCCAAGATACACTTCATGAGGCTCTTTTGGTTCCATAGCAATTCTGGGACAGATTCGCATCTCTCGAAATCGTCTAGTAATTTCGTTCGTGGATCATCATGAATCTTTGTATGCACTACTTTCCCCGCTCAATGCATCTGCGATAACGTTGGCCTTTCCCGGGTGGTATTTAATCTCCAGTGTCATAATCCTTCAAAGAACTCCATCCATCTACGCTGCCTCATATTTAGCTCTCTCTCGGTCAAAGAGGTATTTGAGACTCTTTGTGGTCACAAGATACGGTTCCACGGTATTGCCATACAAATAATGCCGCCAAATTTTCAATGCAAAAACAATAGCCGCGAGCTCCAAATCATGAGTTGGGTAGTTTAACTCGTGAGGCTTCACTGCCGAGAGGCATATGCCACCACCCCGCCCCCGTCGCATCGGGACACATCCCAATCCATGCTTACTAGCATCACTATAGACAACATATGTCTCACCCGGATTTGGGATAATCAACACCGGTGCCGTAGTCAACCTCTCCTCGTTCCGAAGCTACCCTCACAACGTTCATCCCAAACAAATGATTGGTTCTTTCGCGTCGCCTTTGTTAATGGCAAGGCAAGTCCGGAGAAATCCTTTATGAATCTGCGGTAATATCCCGCGACCCAAGAAACTCCGTATTTCGTTACCGTCTCTCGGTCTCTTCCAAGCCTAGTACCGCTTCCACTTTACTAGGATCAACAACGACCCCATCTCGTGATATCACATGGCCCGTAAATCTAACTTCGAAAGCCAAACGTCACACTTGTTAAGCTTGGCGTAGAGTTGCTTCTCTTTCAAGACATTAAGTACCCGCGAGATGGTGTTCATGTTCCTCCTTATTCTTGGAGTAGATCGAATGTCATCAATGAAGACTACTACAAATCGATCTAGATACTCACGAAAGATTCGATTCATATAGTCCATGAACACGCAGTGCATTAGTTAAACCAAAGGGCATCACCATAAATTCATAGTGTCCATATCTCGGTTCAAGGTCGTCTTTGGAACATCCTCGCTCTTACACGTAATCGATGGTATCCCGAGCGTAGATCAATCTTCGAGAAAACACAAGAACCAGATAATTGGTCTAACAAATCATCAATTCTAGGGAGTGGATATTTGTTTTTGATTGTTACCTTGTTCAACTCCCTATAATCAATGCAGAGTCGAAGACTCCCATCCTTCTTCTTCACAAACAGTACTGGAGCTCCCCAGGGTGACACATGGGTCGGATGAATTCTTTCTCCAAGAACTCTTCAATTTGTTTCTTCAATTTCGCCATTTCACTCGGTGCCATTCTCAGTAGGGTGGCTTAGATATGGGCCCGTGCCGCATCAACTCAATAGTGAACTCAACTTCCTCACCGGTGGCAATCCACTAATGTCTTCTCGGGAATACTTCGTGAAATTCATTCACTACTAGTATATCCGACAATGAAGGTTCATTCTCCGCCCGACGAGAAAAATACCATGTACCCTAGGCAACCTTGATTCAGACATTTCTTCGCTTCTTGGGCAGTGAGAAGATTCAAATTGTTTGTTGTAGTATCCTTTGTTGACTGTGAGTATAGAATTCGCTTGTTACCGCAGTCGATCAACGCATTGTTGGCCGTTAACCGATTCAATCCCAAGTATGACGTCAATATCAACCAACGGTAGACAAATTAAATCTAGTGTGGACTCATGTCCATTTACAATCAATACACAATTCAAGCACGCATCACATACTACAGACTTAACACCAAGTGGTGTACTTACAATCAAATCATATGGTAATCTATGGGTGTTCATCCCTAGCCGTCTAACACAATCACAGGCAATAAAAGAATGGCTAGCACCCGAATCAAATAATGCTTGCAAAGAGTTACCATTTAGTGAGATTGTACCTTGGATCATGTCAGGAGACTTCCTGGCCTCTTCTTGGGTCAATGCAAAGACCCTTCCATGATTTTGCGGCCTCTTTTCCCCGGTATTCTGCGGGCAGTTAAAACTGAAGTGTCCCAGCTGGTTACACTTGAAGCAGGTCAGCTTCCCATCACATCTTACTCCCGAGTGGCTCTTCCCGCACTTCTCACAAGGTCGGGGTGCTGGCGGTCTTGAATTGTTCTGCCGGTAGAGATTAGGCTTCTTGTTCTTGCCCTTGTAACCAGATCAGTTCCCTTTCCTCTTTTGATTACTCATGGAATTTCCACGGCTATGCCCACTGTTATTCATCTCCATCCTACTTTCATGCAGCTCCTGCAGGTTGCGTTCGATTATCCTACATTCTTCCTCAGCTTGGTGGAATGTAAGAAATCGTCGGGAGATTAGTCTATCCCTCATCTCAAATTTCAGTCCCTTGATGAGCCTATTTACCTTCCATCCCTCATCTTCATTCTTCTTTAGGTAGGATGAGTAGCGAGGACATTGGTAAACCTTGCTAGATACTTGTCAAAAGACTCTCCCGGTTTCTGTTTGATGGTTATGAAGTCATGCTCCTTCTCTACTTGGACTGAGGGGGGAAAGTACTTCTCATTGAACTTCTCTTGGAATAGCTCCCAAGTAATTGGTCTATATTGGGCACACAAAGCCTTAGCCACGCTCTTCCACCAATGGTATGCATCGCCTTCCAGTTTATATATGGCTAGTTGTGCCATTCGTTCTCCGGGCACTCCATGACTTCAAAGATTTTCTCCGGTCGAGCAGCCAATTCTCGCGGCTTCTCGCATTATGTTCACCGTAAATGATGGCGGGTTGTGCTTACAAAATTGAATAGTCCAAAATTGGGATTCTCCGCGAGATCTCGTTGTTGCGGTTGGGCAAGAGGTGGAACCTCTACCCGTAGAAGGTTATTCTCTTGATTTTCCTCTTCTTCGTTTCTACCCTCTCGAGCTAGTCGTGCTTCGCAGCTTCAACACGCTGCCTTGCTTCGTCTCGTTCTGCCTTCAACATGAATACCTCTTCTCTGAGCTCCCTTAACGACTCTTGATATTCACCCAACATCACTCGTGCTTGTTGCATGGGGTCCTGGACTGGAGGTTCTTGTTGATTGGGCCTTCCCCTGCCTCGTCCTCGGCCTCGGCCTCTGCCCCTTCCACGTGTAGGTGGATTTGCTTCTTGTTTGGGCGCGCCTCAGAATTTGTTTTCGATGGTTCTTGTGTTGGCCATTGCACTATAGTACTTTATGTCAAAAAGAATTTTGGTTGTTAATAAGAGGTATAATAATCATTCCAAATATTCATATGTATTTAAACATACATCATACTTGTTACTAACATCCCATAATCTTGTTCAAACATAAGGTACTTGCCATTACAAATCACCATTTTTTAATAACACGTCCCTAGGACTTAGGAATGGTTGCGACAAGACTACTACACTTAAATTGGTACTAGGTTGGGTTTCTAGCGCTCCTCTATACGTGGTTTTAAATATACACTAACGTACGCACAACAAGGGATAATTTTTCTTCGAAAATCCTCATAATGTTTTCAACATAACTAAGTTTAAATCCTTTTTCAAAAAATTTATCCAAACCAGGGCTCGATACCATAAGCGTGGCACCCTTCCTAAATACGCCTTTATTTATCGAGTTATAGCGCATGTGCATCGAAGTGGTTTGGACGACTTAATTGCGGAATAAAAACTTTCTTAAAAATAACTTGGTTTTGAAAACATGAGGATAATCTAACGCGATTCGAATCTATCCCAAAGTGGGATGTTAATACAAGTAATCCAAAATAGACGGATGATAAACGATAAACTAAAGTCCGGCTAATCATATTTCTCCGACAAGTTCCATCTCGCTATAACCCTTACAGCTACTTCTTTCCTCTTGATCCCGATCCACTACCTGTCTCTTTCATGTGATCTCGGAGTTCAAATGAATGAACCCCGGGGTAACGAGTTAATCTCATATGCATGTATGAAATGTAAATAACAAGATAACACATGTATAAGCATAGAATAATTCACGATAAACAAATCGCACCGTAACCGAGTTAACGGCCAAGGACCGCAGCCCTATGAGACCGCAGCCTCAAATCCATAGCTAGGAAAATAAACATGTAAATCATCTAGCAAACATGATCAGTCATACAACAAATACATACATACAAGCAAACAAGATAACAGCTACCCACCTCGAACTTGAATCCTTAAATTGTCGGGATGTCTTTGGGATCGGTATAGGTGTCAAGATATACCTATAAATGTTTATCATTGTCATTAGTCGCTTCTTACGTAGCAAAGTAACTAACTACGCGAATTATGCATTAACCCCTAAAATTCCCTTAATTTCCTACTCTTAGACCTAACTTAATTCCTCAGAATTTTCATTAAACTTTGAAAATTCATAATTAATTCTCTAAATCTCCGATTGGGGTGATCCAAATTTCTATTCAAAGTTCTATAAGTCTAGTATAAGGGACAAATGGTCATCAAAACAAATAATGGCTGTATAATTCCCAGAAATTTGCAAAGTAGACATTACTTAAATCTGGAACAAGATTTTCCAGGTTTTCTGACCAAACTTTGAAAAATGATAGCTCTCCTTCCACAAGTCCGATTTAGGTGTTCTTTGGATTTTTGGAAATCTTGAGATGTATACTAGTTACTGTAAAATTTTCAAGCAAAAACACAAAGGTTTGCTATTTTGAAATCAAGCCCGAAAATCACTGTTCACCAAAAGTGCAGAAAACGTTTCCGATTTTGGCTAAACTTTGGAAAATCATATCTCCCTTTGTACAAATCCGTTTTAGCTGTTTTTTGGCTTTTTGGAAAGCTTGAGAGGTCTAATATGTCATAAAAATATCTCAGGGAAAAACACAAATGTTTACTTGGTCCGAAATGCAACGTCATATGGTTGCTCCAGAATCATACCAGAAAGTTTCAGATTTTTAACTCAACTTCCAAAAATCATATCCGGAGTTGTAGACCTCCGTTTGGGGTGTTCTTTGGCTCGTTGGAAAGTTTGAAATGTATCCTACATACTGTAAAATTTTCAAGTAAAAAAAATAAACATTTGCTATTTAAAAATCAGACTCGAAAAGTACTGTTTTCTGCAAGTGCAGAAAACGTCTCAGATTTTGGTAGAACTTTGGAAAATCATATCTCTCAATCTACATGTCCGTTTTTTCTGGGTTTTGACTTGTTTTAAAGCTTATGGAGTCTACTATGCCCTGTAAAAATTTCATGGAAAAACACAGACATTTGACTATGAAACAGAAGCTCACAAGACCACTCTGTTTTGAGTCCGAAAAACAGAGCTGCTTCGTGTTCAGTTTTATTCTTCTTGACCAAACAGCAAAAACAGCACACTAAGGTCATGGAAACTAGAAGGAAAAAGTTCCAAGAACTCACCTTAGTCGTCCCTGAAGCTTGCATGCAGCGTGAGCACTGCTTCTATCCTTATTTTCCTTCTTTGATGCTTCCTCTCGTCCTCGGTTCTCTATCTCTATGTTCTGTGCGTTTCTGTTCCCTGCCCTTTTGTGAAGGTGATGGGATGAACCAGAAATGGAGGAGTGTTTGGTACTCCTTCTTCTTCCAGTAATCTCCCTCTCTTGGACTCACTCTCCGTCTCACACCCTTTACGTTTCTTTATCTTTCTCGCCTCTGTCTTGTTGCTGCAAGAACGCAGTATGGTTTATAATGAGAGGGGGTATGGTGCAGCAGCTGGCTCGAGAAGCATGTTGGTGCATGGTGTGGGTGGGCTGCTCGAGAAGGATTCCGTGTGATTGCTTATTTGACAGCCGTGTGTTTTCGTGAGGGAGTGTGTTAGACTGTAGGAATGAGCAATGGGTTGGACCTCATATGACAACTAATGGGTTGAGTGGTTTTAATTGGTTTGAGCTGGGGATGAATATGCATGGTCACGAATTGGGCTGGGGGAAAGAAGAATGAAAAAATGATATGGGCTGGATGAGTATTTTAATGTTCTCACGTGTTAGGCCGGGAGATCAAATGAGTGAGCTTACATTGTAGAGGAACATGGATACATATATATATATATATATATCCACTGCGTTTTGGGTTAGACCACTAAAAATTAACCCACTTAATTTTCTTCCAGACTCTTATTTATAATTCAAGACCATTACTTATTTAATTGTATTTTATGAAAAATAAATTAATCCATAACTTCATATAAGGATTTTCTTTTCCTAATTAATTCCTCTAGGCCAAAAATCCCAAACAATTAATCGAGACCAAATTTTCTTAATGAAATTCCCTCATAATATTTCAAATTTCCAAATCCCAACAATTTGGGATGTTACAACATCAACCCACACACAAAAAATATTTGAGAGAAGTAGCTTCATTAAAAAAAATAAAGAGAGGGAATCAAGTATAAACAAATATTGGCAACAAAAGAAACACACAATCTTGGCAATGTCGCCTTGCCCCGACATAACCAAAGGAACAAAAATAAAGGACAAAGAAACCCATATAAACCATAAACTCGAGATATTCACCTTTTCGCGACAATAACATTTCGAGCAAAGAAACACACAATCAAAAGGTTGAGTACAAGAAATGAAAATGAAAACAAACATAAAAAAAAAAGATGGAACCTTTTCGCGATGAATGTTGTTGAAGTGAGGGCGCGACAAAGGAGGAGGAAGAGGATGGACCATAGCCGGAGGACACAAAGTTCGAGAAACAAAATAAGCTCGGGGTGTGGCGGAGGAGGAGGGATTGTAGGCCGGAAACCACGAGTTAGAGAAACAAAACATGCTTAGGCGAGGCGCGACAAAGTAGGAGGAGGAGGGAATGTAGCTGGAGGACATAGAGATAGAGAAACAAAAAAATATTAGGGCTCGGACATAGTTCATATATTGGAGGAGGAGTGGGAGGCATGGGCACAAAGTGAAGAAGGGGAAAATTGAAATATTCACATTTCAATGACGGGTTTCATAAAACCAATAATTGAAATTAGAATTACAACGGCTAGTTTTCAAAATCAGTCGTCATTGTAAATAAAATAAATAAATAGCGTGAGAGGGGTCACCTTTCAATGACTGATTCCATAAAACCAGTTGTTGAAAGTCGAGTTACCACAACGGATTTCCCATACAAGTTGTTGTAACCAGAAACAAAAAATGTATAATATATAATGAAATAAATAATTAAAATAATAGGTAATGAAAATATTAAATATAAAAGTACAAATATAAAATATTTGAATACAAAATTACAATATAAAATATTTGAATGTTCAATAATTATTATAAATAAAATAAAATTAAAAATATTTAATTAAAATATAAATAATTTTTTCCATTTTCAATAAATAATATATTAAATTATATGATATATATATATATATAAATATAAAGATTACAATGTCAAAATAACTCAAGTGGTAAATGCATCAGTTTAATTTGGAAAGTAATTTATGTTTAATTTTTAATTTTGTCATGTAATTAATGTTTAAATGCAGTTACTGATCATGTTTTTCTCTCTCATCTAAAAGGGGTAAAGTTGAAAAAAATAATTTAAGGCAAATTTAATGATTTAAACACTATTTCATAATTTTGGTAATTAAGATGGTTGAAAGTGATTTATATTTTAGACTAAAAGGAGCCGTTTTTAGGGAAAATCACACCAAGTGCCCAACCAAAAAAATATATAAAAAAAAGTGTCATAAATTGTCAATGACAAGTGAAAGAGCTACTATTAACTAGTTATGTAATTTTTATGATATTATTCCATTTAATTGGAAGTTGATGTGATTTTCCATTTTTATATTGTCCCTAATCGTTTTGATAAGCTACAAATAACCGAATTATACAGATTAAATCAGTTAGAATTGGTTACATGCAATAAATGTCTAGAGTTATATATATTTTTTCAAATATGCCTTTATTGAATTTATAAAATTCAGTATATAAATGATAGAAAGACTAAGTAGGAAAAAAAAGAGATGAAACTATGAAAAAAAAAAAAAAAGGCAACGAGAAAGAATTTATGAGAAAAATGCAATGCATATAATTAATTGGTAAAAATGTATTGGTAAAAAAATTTGGGGTAAAAATAAAAAAAAAATACATTACTCCCAGAAGCTTATAAAAAAGGGCTAGGCCCATCAAAACGTTTGGAGCTATAAAAAGGAGCGTCATTTCCACCAAAACATTCCAATAAACACTCCCTCTATTCCTTTTAATCCTTTTTATATGATCCAAACAGCTGAATTGCATGATTCAAAAAATCTTTTGAAATTAGTTAATAAATATGTAAGAAATAAACATTTTACTATAAAAAATGTATGCTTTTTCAAATATACCCTTATTAAGACTAGAAGGTGAGAGTGAGAGAGAGAGATAGTGAGAAAATAGTTGAACAAGAATGTTTAGGAAAAAGACATAAAATTAGTAAAAACTCATTTAATGTTCACATAACGCCACTAAACCTTATAAAAAAACTAAATCAATTAAAAAATGTAGACCTTATGAAAATGAGAAGAGCAATACCTTATGCTCTTTCTGATCCTTTTTATATAAGCATGATAACCAAATTATGCAATTTAATAAATCAGTTAAAAGTAATAATTATGACAGAAATGCACTTTTTTCCTAAGTATACTCATTAATAAAAGGGCAAGCAAGAGGAAGAAATAAAGAAGTAATAAGAAAAAGTATGAAAAAAATAGAAGGATAGATAATATAATTAATTAAAAATAAAATTAATAAAAACATAACAAAAGCTTATACATCCCAAGTGAGATCTTGAAAAGGAGAAAGACATTTAAATTTAAGGCTCGAAAAGAACAGGAGCGACTGGCTCATAATTTATGAAATTAAATAGAGAAAAAGATGAGGTATATATACAGAGGACAAGGCTAGGCGGCTATAATAGCTAACAATAGTTTTCCATTTCGGGAAAGAAGATAAGGCTAGGCGGCTAGCTAACAATTTCTTTTCCATTTCAGGGCATGGACTCGGACTGATGGCAGATCTCACGCACATGCATTAGTTGCTAATTCTAAAAGGCGTGGAAACTGTAAATTTTACTTTACCTTAAAAACTTTAATGTATTTGTTTGCCTTGTCGCTCTAAATCCTCTCTAGTCCCATCAGTCCATTTCATAAGATCTAATCAACCAAAATGTGTGGTCTAATAATCTGCTAAAATTAAAGGATAGGTGAGAGAGAGAGAGAGAGAGAGAAAAGAGGAAAAGATATGAAAGATAATTTTTTTTTAAAAAAAAAATTAATTAGGAATTTTTTGATAAAAAGACATTTAATGTTCACACAACCATAAAAAGTTTCTCAAACTTCATTACGCCTCTATATAAAATAATAATAATAATAAATTAAAATTTTTCAAGTGAAAAGACATTAGTACCCTTCATTATCTTAAAAAAAGAGTCCACTGTTGTCAGAGCTCCAGCCACAACTCTTGGTCGTGAGAGCTCCAACACTGATTGCCGACCGGCAACCACAACTCCCAGCTATTAGAGCTCCAACACTGACGGCGACCAAGCTCCAACCCTTAGATATTTTATTTCAAATAAAGGTGGCCCCAAAGAGAGTCGGAAAACGGCAGTTGGCCCATCGTTATCGCCCCTTTTAAGTCCCGCCTTGAGGTCGGGTGGAAAATTAGAGAAGTTTAATGAAATAAGCCCTGGAGGGCCGGCCCTGTAGGGCCTCAAGCTTAAAAGGGCTAGCCCTGGAGGGCCCGACCCTTTTAATTTATTATTATTTTTTTTTGGATGCATGAATTTATATATGATGGTAATTTACTAATTTATATGTATTTTGTATTTGTTATAAAGTTATTTATTCATTTAAGTACAGATACAAAAATATATAATAACTATACTCTAATTTTAGGATTTGGTTTATTATTTATTGCAGATAAAGATTATGGATGTGTTCATGATACGGAAGAAGAAATTCATAATATTCTTACTCATGAACCAAAGCCCACTCAAAGCGAAGCACAATCAAATGTCGTTGAAATTGATAATAGTGGCGTAGATGACGACAATAATAGTCATCGTACTAATGTCGCTTAGTGGTATCTTCTTATGTTTTATGTGAGTTATTTGTGAACATAGTTTGCTTTTGATATGAATTAGTGATTTGTCTTTATTTATTGGATGATTCGTGTTGTTTTGATATTAATGTTGACAACATTTATTTGATAAATTAAAACTTTAATTATTATAATTTACTAATTATATTTCTTTGAAAAAAAAAACGGAGGAAAAATAATTAAAATTTGGAATAGTAACTTTCGGGCCGGAGGGCCGACTGGGCCTCATTGATGTTTCGGGTTGGATTTTAAAAAACGAGATATTTTTCTTACCCTGCACGGAAGACCCACTTGTTAGGCCTTGGCCTTTCACAAGCCAGCCTTGTAGGCCACAGGGAGGCTTGAACCCACAACCCTTTGACACACCAAAAGGATGATGATCGCTAAGCCATCAAAGCCTTTTAGTTATATATATATATAGCAAAGCAAATACAATTGTCAAGTTTGTATGAACAAGTGGAATTAGTCCATTAACAAAAAAACATAAGGAATTAACATCTCCCATAAATACAATTATCCGTGTATGTATAAATAAGTGGAATAAAGGGATTCCCAACAAAAGTGGACCATTAGAAAGAAACTTATAACAACTCTTATAAAACGACAATATGAATTCAAAATTTTGGATGTTATAAAAGAAGACGCGATGATACTTTTTACTCCATTTAGTATTTATTATATATAAAGCACTAATTATTATTTCTCACAAATAAATAAAAATAGTTACATTTGTTACATTTATCCTAAAATTCAATTGATGAATTCAAATATTAACCTTACCAATTATAGTAAACTCGATATCATATTTATTATTACTCTCTAACCCTATCTTTATTAAATACATTTAAAAAAAATATTACTCCTTGAAAACTAACAAAGGCTTTATATGAATGTACAATCTTATCTCTAATTTATTATTGTATTGATTCTTTTTTATATGTATAATGTACCTTAAATAACGGTAAAGTTAAAAAGTTCTTGAATCTTAATTTAGAATTTAATGAAATTTAAAATTTACTTGATATTTGTGAAACACGTTGAAAATCGCTTATAAATAAAATCACAGAAGTAATAAGGAGAAGAGTGAGTATATTTAAGATGAGAGATACTCTATAAATTTGGATGCCATGACTGGCTCAAAATTCACGAAATTAAACTGAGAAAAAGATAGTAAGGTACTGGGAAAGGATGAGGTCAACAATTTCTTTTCCATTTCGGGGCATGGAGTTGGACTGTTGGGCGTTGGCAGATAGCACAGTAAGCACACAATGCACGATACGTAAATGTGGAAGTGACGGATAAGACGATTATGGAGCGCGGTCTCCCAACCACAAACATTTACAAGACACAATTTCACTTTACTTTATATAAATTAAAAAATTTGATTTATGTTTTTAAAATTATCAAGGTTATTAAAACCGGACTGGTGACTGAACCGGTCAGGTCGGGATCTTGGAGTTAAGGGTTAGTGGGTCAAAACGGTGAGAAAATAAATATTTTAAGATTATTAATATGAAATTATATAAAAAAAATATTTCTTTTAATAATCTTAACTCAAATACTAATATTCACTAAATCTATTTTAAATTTTACTTTTTGATTTTTTTTTATTCACCATTTTGACATTTTCAAAAGATTTGAGCATTCCAAAGTCTGTAATTATGCTCCTAGCACTCTATAATGTATATATAGTCTATACACATATGATGAGACTTATAGAAATGACGGGTAAAAACTGACTTGATAGAAGCGTGACTCAAACTCCATCGTTTTTTTTTTTGCTCAAACAAACTACATCGTTTCACCCACACATAAAAAAGATTCCATCCGTAAAACATTCACTCCTTCGTCTTTCCCTCTCTCTTGCTTACTTCCTTCCTTTGTTGTTTCTTTCTCTCTTTCTTCAACCCCATCACCACCCCCCCTTTTTTTGTCCGGTGTTCACTACTACAAAAAAAACAAATAACGTCCAGAATTAGAGGTAATTAAAGCCCCTTTCATAGGACGTCTAACCAGGAAGTTATATTTTAAGTTTTTTGGCGTCTATGTTTTATACGGGACGCCTTAACAAATGCGTCCCGTGTTTAATTAAGGACGCCTTAAAAAAAGCGTCCCTGTTTAATTCGGGACGCTTTTTTTTTTTTTTTTAATTAAGGCGGGATTTTTGGCAATATAAGGCGTCCTAAACCTAAATTCAGGACGCCTTATATATTTTTTTAAAAAAACTATTGGTATCCTGATTTTAATCCCAGGAAGCCAAAAATTAGTTTTATGCGTCCTTTAAGTGTAATCAGGACGCCAAATATGGTATACTAGGACGCTTATATATATATATATATATATATATATATATATATATATATATATTATATATATTTATTTTAAAATACCACCGCTACATATATTTCTTATTGGGCATTGAAATAACAAACTTTAAACTGAAACCATATAACAGTGATGATAGAACAAATAATAATACAAAAAGCACTTCCTAGTTCCTAGCACCAAACAAATCCGAGTATAGGATCAATTTGATTCATATTCATTACGTGTATAATAAAAACGAAACATAACATTAGCCATCAACAAGATCACACACCTTGTCGAAGCATTTTCACGCACCAACATTAGCCATCAGTAAAACACAGAAGCCTTCAGTTTCTATGCATAACACAATCATATCACATCAAGTTTGTAAAAGTAACATCCACATTTGACTAACACATGAAAAATTGATTCATCTCTGCAGCTTTTTTGAATTCTGAGTTTATCACTATAAAGTTCCTACAAACTATAGCTTGCTTCACTATGTTCTGCCATCATGAATTCATTATGTCGTCGACCAGCAAAGGTGAGACTTGTAATACAATGAAGATATGAAGAATAACAATCAGTGACCACTGCTAAAGATGTTGTTTCAAGAACCACTCCACACTGCCCAATAAAATTTATAACTCAGATGAATGAAATAAAATATTGTAAATATTGAGATAACAACATTTATACGTAATAGCTTGAAAGTGTGACAAATCAGAAAGCTGCATGATCAACTTTTTATGTAAATCAAGTCCAGAACCTGCAACCCCAGAAGGTTGCAAGGCAATTAGACGGAACTAGAGCAAACAAGAAATTAAAGTATGTCGTCCTCGGCAATAATGAGATGCTTAATACAATGTCTTGAGTGATAAATCAGCAAGATGATTGAGAAGAAGAACTCAAAGCTAGAAGGTAGATATACACCCATTAATATGCGCTAATCAATTAATTGGAGGCATAAAGGCGGAAAAGGCAACACATGATGTACATATCTATATGTTTTGAAGAAAATGTGCAGCCAAAGCGTTTGAATCAGATCGATGTCTTCCTCCGAGCCCGGATCCACACTATCAAAAAGCTATAAATTGGAAAACAATGTATAAGTTAAACCAATGAAGTGAATGAAACAATTAACAACTCAAGTACAAAAAAATATATTATCATTTGAGAATCACTGAGTGATTATGTACGTTTTGAAAACATGTCGTACGTTCGCTCTCAACGATGATATGCATATAATAGATAACGTAGTATCCGTACTCAGTGTTCCCTGGTTGTCGAGGGCACTATTAATCAAAAGCAAATTGTTAAAACGAATAAAGGCATATCGAAAGCTATTGTGTCAATGTAATAACTTGAATTGAAACTACTTACTTTTGGATAAAACCACTTCGGTCCACCCCGCTCTTGTGCTCCGTAAATCGATCTAGCCGACTTGAATGCACTATCATTAAAATGGAAATTAATAGACATGAAAACAAATAATATAAATGAAGAATCAATGATTTAGACGAAAATTTACGTACTTGGCAAACATGGATTTGATTTCATCGTTTGGCCTGCCACATAAGGGATCGAACCAATAACAAGCGTTCTTGGAGGGACAAACAACACACAGGGTCCAATGACCACTACAACATATACATTTTAATATTAAATTAAGATAAGAAAGGAATTTATTCTTAAGAATCTTAAATAGACAAAACTAAAATACGTACCCTTCAAGTATTGGGGCTAGATAACAAGGAAAGTCGTCCTCGGCAATTGTATAACCAACATAAAGCGTCCTTCTGGTTAACTTATTGCGAGTCTTCGTCGTGTTTATTGGACTTAAGAATCCAAACAAACTCGTTCGGCCGTGCTGGACGCATATGTCATTGCAGACACTATGATCGAAATAAAATCAAAAGCGTTGTTGAGTATAAAAAAAAGAAGATGAAAGCAATAATTAAAGGGAAAAAACTTACATTATCCCAACTTCAAGAACAACTAAATCTAAATCCTTCATATGCAGAAATTGTTCGAGATCTTTTTTGTCAACTGTAAAGTCATATGTCTTTTCTCCGCCAACAATGCCCGCACGCATGTTGAAGGAGATATAGCTGATGTCCTTGTACATGTCTCGCAGCTGTGCTCGGTAGGGAAATTTTCCCACAACTTGTTCATTCTATGAAAACATAAACAAACATATTATGAGTGGGTTACCAATGAAAAGCAAGTTCTAGTAATGTATTTCTTACCATTGGAGGTGTCGTCCGCCATCTGAATAAGATGACTCAGCCTAAATCTGGAACCTCGTCATCATCAATCGGGATGTCTGTATTTTATCCCCCTCTCGAACACATTTCACAGTCACCCTACGTAGGTCTTGTGGAATTTCGATATTATGGTGGGTGGTGTGACCTGTGTAAATAAGAGCATCAACAACAATACGCTAGTGAGGGATGTCCAAATAGAGAGTGCAAGGTTGTCCTCCCTGTGGAGTGTGAGAAGGTTCGCCGAGATCAACATCTCGAAGGGTTAAAACTCTCTCTTCGCTGGGGAAAAGTAGGGGATTCACGGGTTGTATGTTCCGTATTGTCCCTCGAAGATATCAGAGTATTCACTTCAGATCGTACTTGTTGCATGATTTCGTCAAATAGTCCCACCCGAATTTTGGCTACAAGCTGGGGACTAGGGTTGTTCTCATCATAGACCCGTGAACGCCATCCAAAATATTTTTTGCGTCAGTCACTCCCTTGGCTCCCCTTGAATGTGATCAAGGTAATCCGGCTTCCCAATCGCCATTGACAAAATGTTCATCCGTGAACCTCGACGTAAATGAACCTTGGGAACTCGCTCCTCAAGTGCATCTGTATCATAAGATGTTTCATAAATAACAACTAAACCCTATAATATGAAACAACTGAGGCTATTTAAAACGTCTAATTTAACTACTTACAATCTTTGAGGCAACCTCAACAACATATGTATTTATGTATTTGTCGCCCTTCATCCTCGCAGCTTTCCATTTTTGTGATGAGGACAACGTTCAGGGGGTTGGACAACAGTGGAAGGATCGGATTGGGCAGCTTCCTTCATTCTCTCTAACTGCTCTTCCATCATTCTCCGTTCAAGCTTTCTATACCCACCACGAGACATGCAATGCGGATACTTATTTCCCGCTTGCCTCTCTTTATTGGCTTGACTTATTTCCTGTGACACGAAAACAAATAAAACTGAGCCTAAGTTGTCAAGTAGATTCAAATAAAAGATATAATTTTACAAGAAATTTTGGATTTTGCCGTGACGCCACAAACTCCCTCCAATCCTCAGGAGAAATATAACATGGATCCTTGTTCCTCCTTTCCCCTCGAATAAAATTTTTCGTCATCTTGTTCTTAAAGGCTTTCCAACGTAGACGAGACTTCCCCCATCCAATGCTTGTGCATTGTCGTAGTGGGAGGGACGTCGTACGTTTCTTTGCAAGGTAAAAGGAAAGCTAATTACATTTCAAGTAATAAGACAAATGATACAAATGCAGATATATCGAAGGTGACGTACCAAAATTTGTGCTCAACTCAACTGCTTCGTTTTCTCAGGAACGAACTTCCAAGCAGAGTAGACAATGCAAACTTTGCTTCAAGCCAGATAGCCTAAATAGCTAATGAAATTGTCTTCCTCTGCACCAGTTGGATTCATATTGTCATCAAAGTCCACATGCAGCCTCTCTTTTTGATGCTCACGATGGGCCACTAGCGCACTCATCTGTGTGCTACCTCTACCCTTTCTCACAACGGGCTCGTCAACTCTATCACCTCCTGACTCGTCAGAGCTAGACATGTTCATGTTCATCAAGGACAAATCAATGTTAGATAGGTTTTTAAATAGTAAACAGATTAATAAAATGAACTAAAATGTTAAACCACCACAAAAATAAGATAGTACTATTTCATAACTTAAGATCTTACTTTATATGGCTTCCCATATTCCTTTACAAATGATCGTTTCTTGCAAAGCATATTCTTCATCATCTACCAATTCTACTTCACGTGTTGTAGGGGGATTTGTTGTGAAAGGGGGTGTATCATCAAGGTCGAAGGATTCCTCACCATACTTCTGTTTTTTACTTTGAAGTACAATGGACATTTTTTTATTTGCAGGTTTGTAACATAAAACACTTGTTTCACCTGGCTTGCTAGAATGAATGGCTTATTATCTATATGACCAACTCTTTGAAGATCAAGCGAGACAAATCCAAACCGTGGATCTATTACAACAACATTATTGCTAACCCACTTACATTTCAATAAAGCAATTTTGTACTTGGTGTAGCTCATCTCCCATATTTCTTCAATAACTCCATAATAGGCCATTGATGCTAATACCGGGTTTTTGTCTTTCGAACTCGAAAAGTGCATGGATTCAGCTTCAACCATCATCCCACTATTTTGCACAGAACTTTTGTCATCCAGGTCTTTTGTGTAGAAAGTATACCCGTTTATATCATAACCGCTCCAAGTAATGACCTGAAAAGAAGGCCCCCAGGTGAACCACTCAATTGTATCCGACACTCCGATCTCGTGCAATACCTTCTCAACAAACCACTTTATGAACGTCTTCTTTTCCGCATTCGCTATCTGCATGTCATTCTTCCTTGGATTCATATTCTTTAAACTCTTTTTATGTTCATCAATGTATGGTTGAACTTCTTCCATATTATTCAAGATGTACGTGTGTGCTTGCAACACCTCTTCACGAGGCTTATTCTTCGTTTGATTCCTTGAGTTCCCTCGCTTATCCCCTTATCATGCTGAGATTGTATCGTCGTCCCTGATAGATAATCTTTGCAAAAGTCCATAGCCTATTCAACTACATATCTTTCAACAATTGAGGCTTCCGGTCGATAAGGATTTTTAGAATATCCTTTTAAGATCTTCATGTATCGCTCGAAAGGGTACACCCACCTTAGGTAAACTGGACCGCAAAGCCTTACCTCCCTTACCAAGTGCACTATCAGGTGCACCGTTATATCTAAAAATGCAGGAGGAAAATGCATCTCTAGTTTGGACAAAATAATATAACCCTCATTTTCCAATTCATCCAACTTTTCAATGTCAATGACTTTGTTATAGATAGCATTAAAGAAAATACTCAATTTTGTTATAGTGGTTCGTACTTCATCTTTCATAATGCCTCTAATAGCTACTGGTAATAGTTGTTGCATCAACACATGATAATCATGAGACTTCATTCCCACTAACTTCAAATCTTCCATTGAAACACACCTCAAATTAGAAGAATATCCTTGTGGAACCTTAATGTCATATAGACACCCATACAAACTTTTTTCTCCACTTTTGATAGTGTATGAGCGGCCGGCTCCAAGTATGCTTTCTTACCATCTCCTCTTACTTTTGGATGTAACCGTTCTCTTATTCCCACATCAATCAGGTCTAGTATCGCACTAATTCCATCCTTAGTCTTCCCTGGTATGTGCAAAAGAGTACTGACAAGGCTATCGCAAACGTTTTTCTCCACATGCATCACATCAAGACTGTGTGTCACATCAAGACTACGCCAATATGGAAGATCAAAGAAAATTGATCTCTTCTTCCATATATTCTTCTCACCCGTAATCCTTTGATGCCTACCCAATATGACATTGATATGTTTCACCTGACTACAAACATCCTCTCCAGTTAATGCCTTTGGAGCCGTTCTATGCTCCGGTAAGCCGTTAAAACGCTTTCTTAACTTACGATATGGGTGGAACCGATGAAGAAACCTCCCGTCGAGGTAGACCATTTTTTTACATGCTTTAGTTGATGGAAGTTTGTGTCTGCTTCACATATTGGACTTGCTTTATGCCCCTTGACTCTGTACCCTGGCAAATTTCTGTATGTAGGAAAGTCGTTTATCGTGGTAAAAATCATTACACGCAACTTGAAGGACTCCTTCTTATATGCATCAAACACATCTATGCCTTCCTCCCACAAATTCTTCAAATCCTCAACCAAAGGCGCCAAGTACACATCGATATTGTTCTCGGATTTGTTTTGGTCCGTAAATCATCATAGAAAGCATCACATACTTGTGTTTCATACATATCCGGGAGGTAAGTTGTATATTACAAGGAGAGCTTGCCATGCACTATGGGTGCTACAAAGAATTCGATACGAATTGAAGCCATCTATACAAAGCCCCATCCGAAGGTTTCTTGGCTCACTGCCAAATTAAGGGAACATTTCGTTTATTTTCTTTCATTGCGGAGAGTCAGCCGGGTGCCGAAGATATTTTCCATCAGATATTCTCTCATCAGAATGCCATCTCGACTTCTTCGCCGTTGCTTCACTAGTAAAGAGACGTTTAAACTGCGGTATTATTGGAAGATACCACAATGCCTTCAAAGGTTGCCTTTTTGTTGTCTGATCTCCAGAACCACCACCTTTCTTCACTTTGTATCGTGAAGTTTTACACTTCGGAAAATTACTGAGGCCTTCATACTCATTTCTGTACAATATGCTGTCATTAGGGCAACTGTGTATCTTTTTATACTCCATACCCATCGTAGACAAGATTTTCTTGGCCTCATACATACGATTTGGAAGTACATTATCGTCTGGCAACATATCACACAACAATTCAAGCAGCGACGTGAAACTACTATCGGTCCACCAACAAGTTGCCTTTTAGTTGACCAAATATAAGGTCCCAGTCAACTGTGTATACTTAGTACACCCAAGGAACAAAGGTGTCTTTGCATCATCCGCACGCTATCATATTCATGCGGTTGAGCAAAAGATTCAACCTCAACATCATGAATCATTCTCTCCATTGCATCGTCATCTACCTCAACTTCATTTTCGTGGGACGCACTGGTAGTTACCTCCTCACCATACCATACCCATGTTGTGTATCGAAGGTTTATTCCATCACAAATTAGGTGATCCCTTATATCAGCAATATCCCGTCGAACCCCATTTAAACAATTAACACATGGACAATAATACATCCCATTTTTTGTAGCCACAGTCCTTGTAGCAAATTCAATAAACTCTTCCACCCCATTTTCATATTCTTCACTAGTTCTCAACGCATTCATCCAACTATAACCCATTTTATTACCACCTAAGACATTTCCAACAACAGTCAAGTTCATAACAATTTCAAGAACGACATGGTTTTTCTCAATCTTGTAAAAAAAAATCGGCAGCATTTCCCCTCAAATGTAAGACATCCCAAAATTTCAACAACAAACAATTTCAGACTCAGTCAACAAAACTTACTAACTAAGGCAATTTAGAAAATATCAGCTATTAAATCCAATAATTTCATCAATACCAAATATAAAAATATATCTCGGTTGTCTAAATCATAAACTATAAATTATGGACTTCTAAGCATCATTATCCATACTACAAAGTTTACCTAGTTCAATGCACATCAACAAAAAAACAATATTTAACTATAATTACTTCAACTTTAAATTCTGATCGATGCTTGAAATTTATTTCCTCTATTCAACCTAAAGACAACAACAATAAAGACAACATTAGAATTATTCAAACTAACATATGGGAGAGGGAATAATTGTATGAAAAAAGGAACATGATTACAAATACCTACCCTAGGACCCCTCAAGCTAGCTCTTGTGGGTTGCTGTCGTGGACAAGTCACAATAGTCAAAAGGGTTATTAGCTTCCTGTAGTCGAAAAAGAAGTAATCATTGAGAACTTAAAACTAAAAATTTCTAGATAGTAAACTTCTATTATATATCCCAACAACCATAAAGTTTCACAGAAATGAAAAATCAAGAGGGAAAATTGATGTAGAATGACATCAAGAGGTAGGAGAACTCTTAAAAGGCAAATCACGGTGTAGGAAAAATAATTGGCTCAAAATACATATACACACACTCTTGGCACTAGCATATAGTTTCAGCAATAAACTAAAAGCATTATCAATTAGGACGCGATTATACATGTACACACACCGAATACACCACAGACAGAAATATAATAGAGTTATAATAGAAAGGAAGAATAATCTGTTTCTCTAATGTATGCCTTTTCATATCTACAACTAAACTTCTCAACATACTCATTATATTCCACTAGCATACATGTCCTTTTGTCATATGGATATGTTGTATCGTTAAACAACATAACTCATAACTCATAGCAATTGAAAATATCACGAGATATGTATCCAAATTTTTATATTATTTATATTCTAACCCCAATTCTATTGAACTTGGGCTTAATGGAGGATCAAACTATTTTTCAACAATACTCACACGCATATATAGCAGAAGAAGGATCTCAAAAAAGCTATCCATATATGTGAGCGTGTGTCTCTACTTTGTTGTGACATGTAAACAAGAAACGAAGGAGAGCATTTATGACAGTGCCGGACACTCTGAGGAGCTTGAAACTTTATGACTAATGATGAGAGCAGTGAACAAGTGCATATCATATACATAGCCAATATAAAGAAGAAGCTTAATTAACAAGAAAGTTTTGTTCTTTAATGATGAAAAAGGAAGGCACATGGAAGGGTCTTTTTTGTGTGTGGCCATCACAACCAAATTAAAAGAGAATTTTCGATTGTGCTCGTGCCCGACATGGATGTTCACCTTACCCTTCATGAAAGCTCACAACACACTATCCTACGTTCGACATGGAATTATGTTTTTCTCCACACAAACCTTGAACCCCACATGCTTCTTCTTGCTTCATTCATCTCATCTCTAATTAAAATCGAATGCTTGAAGTAGCTAGCTAGTTCTAATCTTCTTCTTAGTACGGTTAATAAAATCAGGAATAGAAATCCTAATCAGAAGCAAAAATCCAGCGATTAAGGTGAAATGGAATTGAAGAACTTAGCATTACCAATTAATCACCGTTTAAGAACAAGAAGAACAAGCTTACTTGGGTTTGGGTTTCGGGAAGGAGGCGGAGTGAGCGAGAGAGAGCCACGAGTGTGAGCGACGGAGAACGGCGCGGTTAATAAAATCGGGAATAGAAATCCTAATCGAAGCAAAAATCCAGCGATTAAGGTGAAATGGAATTGAAGAACTTAGCATTACCAATTAATCACCGTTTAAGAACAAGAAGAACGAGCTTTCTTGGGTTTGGGTTTCGGGGAAGGAGGTGGAGTGAGCGAGAGAGAGCAAGGAGTGTGAGCAACAGAGAACGGCGCGACGAGAGAGACGAAGGAGACGCCGGCAAAAATGGAAAAGACAGGGCCGGATTTGGAGAAGGAGCGAGGTGGCGAGTGTGAGTGAGAGGATTTCGAGCGCTATGTCGGAATTGTGTGTGCGTGGTGAGGAGAAAGATCGATGCAAGTAAATTAAATTAACCTAAAAAAGAAATATAGGCGTCCTGAATTATCTTTCAGGACGCCTCTTTTCCAATATAGGCCTCCTGAATTAGCTTTCAGGACGCCTTTTTTCCACCTTTCGTTCATTTTTTTTAATATTAATTAATATTGGCGTCCTGAATATTAATCAGGACGCCAATTTTTTAATTTTCCAAATTTCTAACAAGAAAAAAAACATTCACGGCGCCAAACAAAAAATTCTCATATATTTCCCATGGCGCAAAGCAACACTTTATCCCAGATTTTAGGCGTCCTGAAACAATTTTAGGATGCCAACAACTAATTTTATTCCAAAAAAATTATATCCCATGGCCCCAAACAAAAAATTCTCATATTTCCTATGGCGCGAAACAATAATTCCCAGATATTAGGCGTCCTGAAAAAATATTAGGACACCAAAAATCAATTTAAGAAATCCTGATCTCTAATTTAGGAAGCTGAAGGCTCAACTTCCTTGCAAATAATTACAAGAATGCCACCAGCTTCATTTTTTACTTCCTTTTTTTTTTGAATTAGGATGTCTTTTAGGGTAGTAATATCCAATTTTTGTAGTAGAGGCTCTTCTCTGTCACAGCCAACACACGGCCCCCACTTGCTCGGCGTGGTCCAAGGTCAGCGTGTTCTGGTCCGTGCTCGGCATCTCTAGATCTCATTGGAAAGTTTCAAACACGTAACGATGCGTGCCAGTGACCGTCGTTCTCCTCTTTCGATGTCATCTCTCCTAACCGGATCTGTTCACACCGGCCTTGTTTTCATTGGATTTGTTGTTATCACTGGATGCTCTGTTTATCTCCTTCCCTCTGGCTTTCTCTCTCCGTAAACGTCTTCACTTGGACGTTTATGGGGGAGGAAATCTCGACTCGATTTCTACGATGGACCGGACCGGCTTTACGGCCGGTTCATGGTTTCGTCCGAACCGGCCGGTCCGGTCCGGGTTTAATTATCATGAAAATTATCAATCATTTCACAAATGATCTTAATTAAACATTATCCTCTTTCTTATATTTCCTGTCTTAATTAATTATTGCCAAAGAGGAATTTTGGAAAATAATTATCTTATTACCAAGAGTTTGTGCACTGTCTTGTGATTGAGGATACCAAACTCTTGTCTATTTTCAGCTTGTTTGCGTAAGCATCGTTGGCAGTGTTGAAGATAAAAAAAAAGTCCAGTATGTAACATCCCATTTGAGAAGCGATTTTTTTTTCAATCAGAGTAGAGCATTGGAGCGAATGAGTAAGCGAACCATAATAAAACATTAACCATATTGTAATAGTAACGATACGATCATCCTAGTGTTCAAAAGTAAATACATAAATGGTAAGTAAATCTACGTCTCGAAGCCTACTCCCGCGCTTGCCCCTATCACCAATCCTCGGTCCTCCCGAGGCCACGAAGCTACGCCGAGATCCAATTCCCATTTGGATCTCAAAAATGTAACGGTTAACCTTATGCTCAAATAAAATAGTATATGGACAACAAATATTCATAACAATACAAAGCAAACATATCAACATATAAGCACAAAGCAAATGCATGATCGTATAATGACAAAACATAAGCACAAAGCAATATGTAAAGTCCCACAACATGTCGCACATACCTAGTGCCACGATCACAACACGTGTCTCTCGCTAGGAAAACTCATACGGTATTACCAATACTATAACCCGTGTAAGCTGTATGTATAATTGACGACCCTAGACAGAGCCTCAGTCTATGAACGTATTTATCACATATATGTATATGAGTAGCATAGAGTTAGGGTTACAGTACACGTCCGTACCTTTATTGACGATATTAGGTACTTTTGACGGAAAACGGTACGTTTGTCAGCGGTACGACAGCGGCACAACATCGGTACGTGATCACAGATATCCTATAAGGATAATATCACATTTATCAATGTCCAACATCATAACGGGCATGTTAGGTATGACAGAGATTTGCCGTGATCTCCCAAAATACCAGATTAGAAAAAGATTTGCAGTATAATGTAACCTGGGTCGTTTCTCTCAAGGAATTTGCAGTGGGTTTAAATCAGCAATAGCGAAACAGAACAATAACAAATTTGGGGGTTTTTTATTCAAACATATTAAAAACGAAATTAAACTAAAACAGAACGAAATATGCATATGCGTAAAAGCATTAAAACGATCAATCGATTAAAAACGATTAACCCAGAATTGGGATTCCATAACCTTCATCGGACAAAAAGATAATAACCAAACTCGTGATTGATTCTGGATGAACCGAGATCTCTGCGTTCGTCCAGATATTCCCTCGACTAGACGATCGTCTAGCATTTAATCGAACACGTGGTGAGCTCGCTGTGCGATCACATAACGCTCTCTCAGAACCCGGTCCGACCTATGTCCTTGGGATATCAATCTAGGTATTAAATCTAATACCTAATTCGCAATTATAATCGGATCCGATTAAAATGAACAAACGAATTACGTTACCGGCTGAAGCACATGTCCTCTGGATTCATGGAACCCTCAATCCATGGGTTAACCATAGAAACTTAGCCAAGCATGGCTAAGCAGAACACAGAAGAAAAGATGAAGAACACGAAGAACATTTGAGAGAATTTAAAAACTCCTATTTTGATCCACCACAATCTAAAAACGTGAATGAGAGAGTGTGTTTGTGGCTGCTGCCACACTTAACCTAAAATGAAAAAACGAAAATGGGGCTCCAATCCAATTCAGGCCCAAAACAGAAAAAAAAGGCTTCAATTACAAATTCAAGTCCAATTAAAATTCCGACTTCGGATCTAAAATCAACCGCCCTCTTGTCCGAATTTGCCCTTCATGTCTTCATAAGAAGTGTAGCTCTCTGAATCATCTGACATATGAAAAAAAATGAGGCAAATCCGATATCTGGTTCAAGAGTTATGGTAGGAATAGTGAAGCAATATAATTCTGGAATTTTATTATTAAAAATGGACTAAAATATAATCAAAGGCCCAAAGCCCAAATAAGTATAAAAGCCATTATTTATTAACTAAAGAGTCCTATATTATTAATCAAGAGATAAAAATCAGTGTATGAAATATTCAATTATCAAGGTACAAATTACCATTTTGCCCCTATCTTTACTACTCCACTAAATTTCGCCAGAGCTTCGCTACTTTGACTCTAATTCTCCAAAATTTTGACATATCTCTTTCCCCAATATATTTTTGAAATAAATATCATATGTACCCCTAAAACATGATATCTAAACTAACTGGGAAGATTAAAGATTAATCTAGCATTTCTACTATAACTACCGAAAGAAACACTAAAGCTTAAGACTAGGACCGAAGAAATTACCCAGATCTTCGCTACAAATTTCTCAAGAGCTCTTCCTTCCTTCTCCACTCCAAAATTTCGAACTTAGGCAAGAGGAATTGGTGAGAAAGTTTGCTAGGAGGTGCCATCTATTTATAGAAAAATTTGTGCTATACTATTCATGCTTTATCATATCGAATTTCAACCGTCGGATCTTGACTTTATTGCATGGCTTCTCCTTGGCCCTTGGATGTGCTATCTGACCTCCCCCTTACTTTATGGGGAAATTACATCATCAAAAATGATGTCATCCTCTTGCTTTTTGATCTTGTACCGGTAAGGTTCCCTGTTCGGTGTTCTAATCGCGTAATCTTAAACAATCTTAAAAATCCAACAACAAAGCCTTGAAGTTCTATTCTTCCTCCTTCAAACTATTTGGGTTAGCAAAATTTTTGATCCCATTAAGGGTATTTCCTAACCTGCTAAACATTCTCGGACAAACGCCGTCGGTTACGGAAATGACTTCCGGTAACACCAACTTCTGGATAAAAATTCACTTGTCCATAATATGTCCTGATCTCAGAAACATAGTTCATGGTTTTCTAGATAGGATTTAATTTTTATCGGTTCTCATTTATCCTATCTGTTTATTTTATATTTTAATTATCTTATATAATTCACAAAATTATCCCATTGGTCCTTACTTAATTACATGGATTTAGGCATTTAAAATTGTTAGAGATTCTTGTAGCCTTTGATCTTGCTTTATTAGATTATATCCTAACCATTGACCATCATTTAATTTTTCTAATTTAATTAGAAAGCTTAATTAGGGCCTTAATCCTATGATTAGTAATCTTTTAGGATTTAGGGTTTTCATGCACTTAATCTCACCAATTTTTCTTAACCTTTTCTAATTAATTAGCAAGTATATTTTATGCTAATTTTAGCCATAAACATTTAATTAAAGGGTTTCACATAATTTACCTTGGATATTCTCTTGTTCAAGCTTAAAAAATTAGCCATTAATTACTTAATTAATCACTTACTAATTGTTGATAATTTTCTTAATTAGGATTAATCATTTTCTCACAACTATTTCACTGACATTGGTATTTTATGTCCCATGCATTATATTAAAAATTATGGGGTCATTTAGGGTTTCCAAAACAATATTAAATTTTCCCTCTTATTATTTTCAATGAAATAATTTATTAAATTGCTATAATTAAGGACAATATTCTCTCCAATTTTTAATAATTATTTAATTGCCCTTTAAGATTTATCATAATTTTCTCAGGCTATTTTATGACACATAATGTATTTCTAGCCCTTTGACACCTTAATTCCCTTTAACTCCCATGGTATTTTCTTTAGCAAAATAAGATAATTATTATTTGAGACCATATACTCACCTATCAGAAATAGCCATTTATTTATCTCTATATAAGATTCCAGATAAACAAATATCCGGGTATTACACAGTAGAAGAAGGAGAAAAGCTCAATGGGAAAAAAAAAACTTAGTTGAAAGGTGTTTGGGTTAGCTTCTATGTGAATGAGCTTTCTCCCAAAAAAGCTCATTTTTCACTAAAGCTGTTCAGTCGAGCGTTGGCCTGATGTTTAGCATTTAGTGTAAAATTAAAATTCCCACAGCTTTTCATCGAACTCTCCCTCTTCAGCATGATTTTCGGTGACGCCGGTCCTTCAGTTTTAGATGACGGTACCGGTCTCATTGAACTCTCCCTCTTCGGTGATTTTTGGTGACCTGTAGATTTTTGGTTTGGACAGAAGCATCAATCTAGTTAACTTTTTCTAGTTTTGTTTTGGCCAAATGGGTCTCTGGAAGTGGAAGAAGAAGAAAAGTATGAAAATGAAGAAAAGAAAAAGGGGGAAAAGAGAGAGAGAGAGAGAGAGAGAGAGAGAGAGAGAAGGAAGGAAAGAACAAGGGAATAGTGAAAAGGAAGGAGCGAAGAGAAAATGCCTTTTTTAATAAATGTTTTAATTTTTTTTTTATCAAATAGAACTTTTGATAATTTAATTTTCATTATAATTGTTATAATAATTGTACTTTTTTTAATCAAATTTAATTTTTTATCGTCAATTACCACTATATATATATAGTATTCAATAAAGTTCATGTAATTTTCAGTCATTTTAATTTTCATTTCAACTGACTTTTCAAATAATCATTCAAACAGATTTCAGTTTGGGAAAAAGTCATTTTTGCCTTTGTTAATCTAAACACAAATTACATTTACAATCGACTTCTATCATATATTACTTCGCAAAAGTTAAATTAAAAATAAGTCACTTCTTTCACCGCTAATTCAAACTAGCTCATTAATATCTTATGAAAACGGAGTAACTACCTTATTTCAAACCAAATTGATAACTAGTTTTAAAAGAGTGGTTAAACTTAGTGGATTTTAGATTAGTTGTTTTTTTAAAATGATTTTGTATTCTACCAAGTAAGGATATAAGCGAGTTTTGTGTTTTTTACTTCTCACCAGTATTCGCCTTTACTAACAACTGCCTAGTTCGATGCATGGAAATATAAGCCCAAAATGCGAGAGTTTTGGTTTATAAAATGCATTAAAAAAAAAACCTTTTTAAATTGATTATGTGGGGTTTCCTAACAACCTTGTGATTATTTCACGGTCCACGGTAAAAATCATGAAAGTTACTCTCTCTCGTCCTTTTTATAAGAAACAACATCTTTTATAGAGTGTTCTTAAAATAAGGAACACATTCCTTTTGTCTGAAAGTTTGTACTAGTCTTTCCACTTCTATCCTTGTTAAATACGCCCTCCGGTCCTAATTATAGGAACACTTTTGTAGTGCAAATTACACTGTAAAAGTGTTCCTATATATAATTAGGACCGGAAGTAGTATATATCACTCATTTTCTCTCTACAATAAATTTATACTCATTATTTCTCATGTATTTTCTTTATAAATAAGGGTATTATTGGAAAGAAAGGTATGTATCATTGCTTTTAACTAATATTTCGAATCACATGATTTTGATAGTTATTCCTTCTAAAACGGATAAGAGGAAGTACTAGTTTTTGAAATTTCTTCTGTTGTTTTTAACCAAGTTAAAAATATATATTCTTTTCAATGGAAATTGAAAAAAAAAAAAGTTCTTTTATATCTTAAATAATGCGCAAATATCAACTTGCTTGATATAAATTTTCAAATTCAAAAGAATGTCTTATTCAAGCTCTATAAATTATATAAAAAATTATGTGAAATAATAACACTTTCGAGAAATATAAATTTTGAGGAAGAATTACTCTGATTGAAATTGAGATGACCCTCTAATTATATGCTTTTTTTATTCATCACAAATAAATTGGTTACACTGTGTCTATGCTATCATATATAATTATGTACATCTTCGGAAATTGGTTACATGGTATGTGAATGTTCATACACTTCATAACTTAAATTTGTAATTAAAATTGCAAAGATAAGATAATTCATAAAAATGATAATTAGGTTGTTTGAATATTAAAAGGTGATTCAAATAAATAAAAAATGGGAAAATCACGTGCAGGTCCTAAGCATGAGAAAAAAATACAATTAGGTCCCTTAAAATCACCAAATTACACAGAAGTCCCGAGGAACTTTTTTGATATTATTTGTATTAACAACAGGAAATGTCATATTTACAACAGAAAGTGCTTATTTACAATAAAAATTAAAAGCCTAACCATTTACAACAGGAAAAAACTATATTTACAACAAAATTTAAAAGCCTGGATTTTGTTTCAAACTCAAGTCCCTAAACGTATGTAGGCCATTTACAAATGAGAAAAATCTTTAGATTTACGAAATGCTATATTTACAACAAAATTTAAAATCTGGTCATTTACAACAGAAAAAACTATATTTACAACAGGAAGTGTCATATTTACAACAAAATTTAAAAACCTGGATTTTGTTTCCATACAAATAATATCAAATATGTGAATTTTTAGGATTTTTTGATATTTTTTATGATCCTTGGGACCTGGCTGTAATTTTCCCAAAAATGATCTTAACAGGTCATCATAACCGTTCACAAAATGTAAATAAATCCATAATATTATATTCTGTTTAACTTCAAATACACACACACACACTCAAACTACCTAATGAAAGAGGTTTTGACCTTTGGACTTTGGAATTCGAGGAAAACATACACACACCCAAGCATACAGACATGCCAACTATAACAATTACATTTGCACTAGGAAGAATACAATCTGATGACCTCTTCTTTTTGCTAGCTGCAAAATTACAAAACCACAAACAAGCCAAACACTCATAAAACTCAAAATCACGATTTGGAATAAAGCTCCCTTGCACACTTTTGTCAAGGTGACTTTTATTATTGATTAACTTCTACAAAATCTACTCTCTAAAAACTAATCCAAACATAACCCTTAGTCTTTCCAGCTCATATCAATTTATTCAAATCAATATTTTAATTTGCTTCAAGTTCAGGAAGATGAAGAAAGCCCTTTGTGAAAAAGAGCAGCAAAAGACTGCATTTCTGGTTTGTTCAACACCAACCCAATCTCAATACCTCCATTGCCATTCTTGCTTTCTGAAAGTGAGAAAGCTCCTGTCTCTCCAATAGATACTATCTCCACCTTCTTAGGTCTCCCCCACCCAAAATCAATACCATAAACCTCGAACCGTGGCGACCCTGCCGTTGAGAAAAGTCTAAGATTAGTTTTCATAAGAGTTTCCATCCCAGTGATCCATGTTTCTGCTCCACTTAATCCTTCATCTTCAAATCTCTTCAAAGCATCACTCATGGCCTCAAGAACAGCGATGAACCCATCATTCCCTAGCAAGTTCTTTGTTTCAACCACAGCTTTACCACCACCAACGCAGCTTCCAAAATATGTGGGTGGAACAGGAGGATCCAAACGGAACCTACAGTCCACAGGAAATACGAACAACAAATTATCTTCTTTTGTTTGTTCTGCTTTGACTAGGCACTCCAACACATAGGCACATGCTACTGAGAAGGTTGATACATGAATCTTCTTATTATTCAGCTTAGACTCTGCTATCTTCTTAAGCTTTTGAATGTCTGATGGAACAAATTCAAATGTACCCCTTATTGGTTTCTCTTGATCTGTCTTCTTCGGGTTCCACAACTTTAAGCTTCTATTATTTGGTCCACCTAGCTTTGACCAATGATTTGAAAATATCTCTGCAACCCCAGATGAGTCTTTGATTACGGACCTATCATAGAATGGCATTAGATTCTCAGGTAGCGATGAATCTGACAAGGGTTCATTGAGTTTAGAGCAGATATAAGCCCATGCTTTTATAAACAAAGTTGAGGATTTTCCATCCATGGCTGCATGGTGCGCGGTTATTCCAATGGAGAAGCCAGAGTTTGCGAACAGAGTGATTTGCAGGCTCACGATGGAAGCTTCTTCATCGGAAACCGTCAAGTTAGGTACGAGCCGGAGACTTTCTTCGGCTTCATTGAAATCGGAACTTGAGAGGACATTGAAATCTGCATTGGATTCAGCAACAGTGAGTAAGACGCCCTTGCCGGAGACATAACGGATGAAAGGTTTCAGGGAGTGAGGCGGCCATATGATGTTGCCGGCGAGAGGAATAAAGTGGCCGAGAGTGAGAGATAGGGAGTGTTTGAGTTTTGGAAGAAGGGAATGGAAGAAGGAGGAAGGTGGGTGGGGATATTCGTAGAAGAAAAGACGCTCGACGGGCGAGAATCTCAGCCACAGTATGTCAAAGAAGGTGAGTGGTAAAGAAGTTTCCGATGCGGCGGCGGAGGGTTTTGCTTCTGGTGGCGGTGCCACCCTGCAAACTTCAAGAACGTTCAGGGATGAGGCTGGTTTGGCCATGGTGATGAAGACGTAGAGGAGAGCTTCCTATCTAAACTTAAATAGGAGAATAATGAAGATAAAACTATTTATGAATAATAATAAAAAATCTTTTTAAACATCATAAATGCTCTTGTGCCCAGAAAAGAGTCATAAATTCATATTCATTCATTCACTGCGTCCATTAAAAGGTATGATTCTTAGAGATTATTGCTTTAAATGTGCTCCATGTGCAAAAATAGGTTTCGGAAACTGCATCAGAGATCTGGGTGCTTATAGTTTTGATCAAAAAACTTTATTTTTAGGGGATATGATATTGTCCCTATCAATTTTATGTCATTATCACTTTTTCACCGTTACATCAAAATCTCAATAAGAGAAAGAAATGATAAAGGTATATGAGATTCTGTTCTAACGGTGAAAAAATGGTAGTGACTTGGTTGACAATATCCTATATGTAGTTCTACAGTTTTAACTAATTTATAACTCAATTACTATATTTTGATTCAATATAACTCAGTCTTTATAATTTTAACTCGGTTGTAATTCAATCTTTAAACTTTAATTTAACACAATTAAAAAAGAGTGGTTAACTTATTAAATTTGTTTTAAATTGATTTTTTTTTTCCAACCTTATCATTATTAAATGAGGTTTTGAAGAAAAGAGAGATAAATATGCCACATTTAAATATTAAACATAGAAAAATTGGTAAATAAGAATTTGTTACTTTTTTTTTTCCGGATACACGTACTCCTTGAAGCCACTAAGAAACTAGAAGCCACCAGAAGGCTAGGTGATGCCCTTCTCACGAAACAGGTTGGACGGGGAAGCTTCTGACAGAACGTGCATGCCCATTCTCACATTCAATGCCTCTTTTGCTAGCAAGTCAGCTATCTCATTCTCATCTCGATTAACCAGTCTGAATTGGACATCCCAACTTCTGCGCAATTGACTATGCAACTCTAAGATAAGGTCCCTATCCTCATGAAGATCCAGATCTTTACTACTAGACAGGTGTAGGACCGTTCGTGAGTCACAATGATGCCTCACATGTCGACATGCAAACTGTATTAGACAGACTGAAAAATTCTTCTCGAAGGGGTGACTTATGGACTTGAAGGAGCGCAAATGACCATAGAAGCAAATTTCCAAATCATACATATGGTTTGATATTCGGATTAGGAAATTTAGTGCGGAGATATTATGAAGGGGGAAAAATAGAAATTTAAAAATACAAAAAAAAAAAAATCTCATTATTTATGTTGATAGGTTCAAATTAGGAAATCTTATTGGGGAGAATATTAAAAAAAAATAAAAAAATTAGAAAGTTAGAAAATAAAATCACTCATTGATGGTGATTAGGTTTCAAGTTAGGAAATTTTATTGTTTAAAAAAATAATAAAATTAAAAAACATATATATATATATATATATATATATTTTTTAAAAGGTAAGTGCATTATGAGAAAACCCTTACTTTGAAACTATAAATAGGTGAGCAAGGGTTGAAGAAGGGCACACAAAAATTTTGGGAGAGAAAAAGGAGGCAAGTAAGAAGGTAGATAATTTTCTCTTAATTACTACAAAAAGTAAATTTAACGACACTAATTAACGTCTGTTTTTAGAAAACAAAAGTTAAAAATGAGGCGAGTGGCATTTTTGAAATTTTGACTTAACTTTCAATTACCGATTCTAGATAAATGTCGTTGAAAGTTAAACTTTCAACAATTGTTTTTATAAATAGTCGTTAAAAATTACTTTCAACAACTGTTATAAAAAATAATCGTTGAAAGTTAAGCTGAAATTTCAGAAAAATATGAATATTTGTGAGTTTCAACAAATATTTTTTTAAAAAAAACAGTCGTTGAAAGTAAATTTTTTTTTTTAAAAAAAAACCCCACCCCTACAACAACTGTTTTTGGGAAAACAATCGTTGATAGTCTTTCAACGATTTGTTTTCCCATAAACGTCGTTGTAGGGGTTGCTTTTTTTTTTTTTTAAAGTACTTTCAATGACTATTTTTTCAAAAATTGATGTTAAAAGTAAAAAATATTCAAAAAAAAAATAAAGCACCCCTACAATAGAGGTAGAGGCTTGCTTAAAAACCTCGCATATCACACACGCTCATGTCATGAGGCAAGCTTTTGCGAGTGAATCTTGTTGTCATAGAGCATACACGGAAAAAGTAGGGTTGGCTCGGCAACATCCGACACCGCGCCCTTGAGGCTTCCCCTCTCGATTCCCATATATGAATTCTTGTTTGTTACACACCTACCGACCTCGTCGCCTTTTCAGGTGACAAGTAGTGTGACCCTTTACTTCTTAATTAATTTTATAATACCCAAGATAATAATCGACAAGCATTAAAGTACTTAAGCAGCAGAGCACGCAAACGGTTTGAACAATAAAATACTGGTAAAGGTAATTAAATACAGGAAAGATAAATCCCCGAATGGTTATGACACAATCATCCTAAAATAAATATAATATACAGTCCTCCAAAATTGTTTATACATATAAAGACACCAAGTCTTCATCCGCAACCTCCTCAGAATCCATATCAATGCTCCGTGTTCTTACATTTAAATCATTGATCAGCTCTAGAACTACCACTTGTGTTCTTAGAATATCTTAGAATCTCGAAGGATCCTAGAATAACCGTTAATCTCATATAAGATGTATATGCAATGCATGTAGGAAAACCACAAATAAACATATACCACATAGCATCTAGTATCATGCATACATCAAGGCACATAGCCAATTTGGAACTAGCATTCCTAATAGCACACATCACAGACTACAAGGCACAGCACACAGCAAGGCCCTTGGGGCATGACAGTCTTATTAGCACACAACATAGACTGCAGGGCACGTACGACACATGGCACGACCCTATGGTCCCAACACATTTCGGTTCTACAGTGCTTGGAAATTCACAATAAACTGAACACATACATATTCATGGTAAAACATACATATAAGAGACATATAAAGTATGAGATTAAAGTTACTACCTGGAAATAGCTGACCGACAAGTTAGCAAATTCCCGGCGATTAAATAGGAATGATAGACTTAAAGTAATATAAATATAAACAATCTTAATCACTTGTGCAACTTTCCTTTATAATTTACTTAATCAATTGACTTGTAACAAGGGATATTTAGTCATGTGGGACTCATAAAATTCCCTTACCAAAGAGTATTTCACCATTGGTCACTTTCCTTTCATTTTCATGCATCTCCAGGAAAATTATAGAAACTTTGACCAACTTTAAAAATTCATAATTAATTGTAGAAAACTGCAATTGGAGTGATTCAAAAACTCATATGACCCTTGATATGTCTACTTTTGACTAAAAATAATTTTTATGTCCATAAAATTTTCATTTTTCTCAGTTTACCAAGATACCCTTACTGTCCATTTTTTGACTCCATAAATAAGGGTCAACTTCAAAAATTCATATCGCCTTGATTATAACTCCAAAAATTATGAGTTATCTATTGAATTAAAGCTTCAAATGTCTAATTTAAGCCTATAAAATTTCATGGCTTTTTGAAATCATTAACCATTTCAAAAGCTCAACGTAAGCGTGATTTGTCATCCAAGGATTCAAATGGACATATTTGCAATTCTTTGGAAATTAACTTTAAAGATTCCAAAATTATGATCTAAGCTCATCATCATTCAAAATTTTATTCTAAACACTTGAAAATCATCAAAGTCTTCAAAATCAAATCATATCCTCATATTCACATGGCTGGCCGAAAATCATGATTTACAAGCAATAGATCAAGTTTTTATTTTAACAATATATTCTTCCTATATCATGCTTGATATTTCTTTCTAGGTCATCAATCTTAACTTTAATCCTTTATTCATTCTCTTCATCAACCAAACAGACCCATTTCATACATGAATACTCAAGGAAATAACCATTTTCAAGCCCAACAACTTCGAAATAACAAGGAGATCAAAGATGAAGCTTACTTGTTCTTGGATCCTCAACTTTCTTGAAGCTTTGTTCTCTTTGTGCTCCAAACAAGATGAGAGAGTTGTCTATTAGGGTCTTAACACATTGAATAAGGTAGAAAAGGATCCAACATTACCTACCTTGTTCTTGATTTTCTTCTTGCTCTTAGAACTCTTAGGTTTCCAAGATTGCTTCTCTCTCTTAGAAAAAGAGAGAGAAGTAGAAAAAGGATCCTCTCTTGCCCCCTCTCTTTTCTCTCTTGTTCGAAATTTTTAGCATAGGAGAATGAAAGGTTGAAGCCCTACAAATACTCTCCCAAGCCTACTTGCTCCCAAGACAACTTAATTTGCTCTAGAAGTCTCTTTACTCTTGGATTTCTCTACAAGCTTCTAGAAAGCTTGGCTTGCTCCATACTCCTCTTTCTTGCTAATGCTTGGGTCGAAATTTTAAGGCTTGTGGGAGAGGATTTTGGGCCTTTAAACTTCATTAATTTAAGTGTCCAAATGTCCTTTTCTTATGGTTATGTCATGTCTTATTTTCATAAGTTTTCTCTAGGTCCTTCTAGATAGTCTCTTGGCTTCTTCCATAAGCCATTGGTCTTGTCTTATCTCCTCTCTTTGAAAACCAAAATGGTGGCTTGTTTAGGAAGCTAATGGTGCCTTGAAGAACACTCTTGATCTCTTGCATTTATGATGATGATGTCATATTGCTTACATAAGCATGACTTCATTTATTTTCAAATTTAAAGTTGGCTTCTTTAGCAAGCTTTTCGTGCATCTTTTTGTGTAACATCTTGAACACTCTTTTGTCCTCTTTTCTTCTTCTTTGGCCCTTGAACTCTTGGTCGAAATACTCATGCAAAAGAGAGTGCAAAATGTCTTAAAATATGTCAAGAAGACACTTAAAAATCCCCAAATCAAATGACCAAAGTGCCCTTACAAAATATCCTCTTAACTTGGCTTATTTTACAAGTTTTGTTGACTTTTCTCTCTTCTCCTTGCTTTGCACGAATTTGAGGCTTATTAAAGAAGCTTTTGAGTCATCTTTTCATATTAATTGCATGCACATGTGTCCCTCATAGCAATTGACCAAAATGCCCTTAAAATATTTCCTTTAGCATAGCTTCTCTCACAAGCTTTTTGATTGTCCATGATCAAATTTATTTGAGAAAGCTTCATTGAACAATTCCTCATCCTTCTCTTACATTAATTATTCATGTTAGAGAATAAACATCATTTACTAATGACTTTATGAAGATTCCATACAATGTTTCCAAAATTTAATATCACCCTTCATGAACTAGGTCTAGTTGTGCGCTTTCGATACTGAGCTTATTTTCAAGTCTCTAGGCCCAAAATTCAGGATATTACATCGTTCCAGAGAAGTAGAAAGTTAGCTGAGTGGTGTAGGAAGCTAAGGGCCGAAACCTAAAACATTTTTTGGACGAAGGTTGAAATGTTTTGAGGTGTAGGGGCTCATTCTCCTCCTTCACCTTCGTCATTATCTCAACACCATCACCGAAGATCTTTGTCATTGCCCCTACGTTTCCATCCTTGAGCTTGCAAATTTGAGATGACTAGACATTGAATAAGACAAAAGCTTCAGAGACATAGAGAACAGAGCTGCGAAACACCACCATACTATCGTCTTTTTTGCACACCAAATGACATTAAAAAAATGTGGGGCTTTACAACGACTATTTTTTGAAAAACAGTCGTTGTACGTTCGTACTTACAATGATTGTTTTTGTAAGATAGTCATTGTAAGTAAACTTACAACTATTTAAAATAGATATTTATTTTAAAACTTTCAACGACCTCACATACACTACCTCTTGTAAGCAATCGTCTTATGGTTCTAAAAACGGACGTTAAAAGTGCCTTATATAGTAATGCTTATTTCATTTCTTCTCATAACAAGGGTTTAGGAATGGGCAGAAGTGCTTGAGATAGAGTGAGATAGAGTGAAATCCATCATTATGTCTTTCTCATATCCCCAAGGAAAAGCTATGCTTGGTTGTTGTCACATATGTGAATCTCGACACCAACAACTAGAGGGGAATCCAATATGATTTGTATTTGATTATTTTGCTCTTGATATTTGACTCTTACATTCCCTCTTCCATTATACCTTTATATTTTTATTATTGATTTTGATCTCATATCATTTATGCATGCGCTTTATTTGTTGTGAATCCCCCATGGTTTCCTTTCAAAAGATGTGCTCGCCTTGTACATCATATGTTACATGAATACATCCTCTTGTTGTCACATTATGCATGTTTGTTCTTTTTTATTCCTCATAGACTTAGGCGTCACATTATAATTGTCTCATCATTGCTCACTAGGCACATTATAATTGTCTCATCATTTCTCACTAATTGTTTTCTTTCTCTTTTCTCCTTATCTCACAGCAACGTTGAAGCATTGAAAGGTATGTGTTCCTCAAGTGATTACTTAATTGGATTCATTTAAGTGCATGCCTAATAATACTATGTAAGGTTAGTAGGTATATGTATATCCTACAACCAAATTAAGTCAAAAAACTTAATCCTACACAATTTAATTGAAGGTCTATAAATTCTCTATATTTAGGCTTCTTTAGAACACCAAAATAGTCTCAATCGGATTTCTCTTGTTTTTGGATAATCAAGCACACTATTAAATTAACAAATATAATATTAAAACAATTAAAAGATAAAAAATTATTATCCATGAATCCATGATCAAACAAAATAATCCAAAATGAAGGTTTACCTACATAAATTGAGCATTGTCGTGAACAAAATAATAACTAACCAAATACAAAAGAAAGAAGAGAAAGGAAAGGAGAGGAGAAACAAAAACTCAATGCTAAATTTTCATCCGTTACGTAGATCTTTTGCATCTCCAAACTTTAATTACCCTCTATATAAATTCTGAACTCTTGTGTTGTCGTCATCAACCAAGGAACATAGAACACATCGTTCTCTTGCTATGCCTAGCACACACACACATATATATGTGTGTGTGTGTGGGGGGAATCACTGTCAAGTCCCAAGATACGAGAATTAATCACAAAAAAGTCTCACACCCAACTCCCCTCACTTTTTTTTTTATATTAATTATGAAAAAGTTACCGAATTCCCCTTATAAAAAAGTCTCGTTGTCAAAATGGCTTTTCATGTTGTCAAAATGACTTTATTAGTTGTTAAAATGTCCCTATGAAAATCTTGTTATGAAAATGGCTTCTTATGTTATCAAAATGGCTTTTCATGTTGCTAAAAATTGTCAAGGTTTCTAAAATTCTACACATCAGAGGAAAACTCAAAATTTTTGACAACATGTAAAGCCATTTTCACAACGAGATTTTCATAGGGACTTTTTAACAACAAATAAAGTCATTTTGACAACATGACTTTTTTGTGAGGGGAATTAGACAACTAATCACAAAAAAAGTCCACAGGGATTTTTTGTGTGAGGAGAATTGGGTGTAATACTTTTTTGTAATTAATTTCATACCTTGAGACCGATGGTGATTATCCCTATATATATATATACACACACCCTCTCTGCCAGTGTCTTTATCACAATATCTTAGTTTATCTCTTTTTTTATTGGTTATCATATAATATAGATATATTATATTGATATTTTTGTTGTCACTTGAATCATATAATATCTCGTGCAAAATAAATTATGATATGAGTAAATTTTATATCTAAATATCATTTTATCCTATAATTAATTAAAGGAAAGAAATATATATAAAAGATAATTAAATAAGTATAAAATATAAATAAATTTAATAAAACATATCACAGAATGTACACTTAGTTAATTATAAAATATATACTTATCGGTAGGGGCGAGATCCGAGAAAATTACTAGGGGCACCATTGGCGGGGGATTCGGGGTTCCCAAAAAAAAAATTAAAAGAAATTTTTAAATGCATTAAAAAACAAAAGAATATAAACAAGAAAAAAAATATCAAAAAAATATTCATGAAATCAAGTGAATGCTGATGATGTAATAAGAGAGGCAATTATTTTACAAACATGTCATTTAGAAAAGCAAGGCTAAGTGCTGTTAGAAATGCAGCTATATAAATTACAATGAAGGGTGGGCACTCAATAAGTTCAAGTACATATATTTTAATAACAAAAGTATATTACAATAAAAATAATTACAATGTCATCCTTTTAGGGCTTATTTTTTGGAATTCCATCATAATTGCCTTATTATTAATGCTATCAAAGACTTTTTTTTTTCAATATAAGATACTAAACAATTATTCAATTATTCATCCTCCATCCGATTACGAAGTGTAGTTTTGAAGTATTAAGGGTGGACACTTAATTTAAGGGTAGACAATTATTCAAACATATATTAATTTTTTAAAACAAAAATTCCCCAATTCCCCAGTTCAAGTAGGCACTCCCCCCACCCCCAATCCACTACCTGCATTCGCCCTTGCTTATCAGAAGATAAAAGAAGATCTGGTGGAGGTAGATAATATTGGTAAAACATTTTCTCTTTCAATTTCAAGAATGTTGAAGATGCCCGTCGAGTTCTTGCAGAGAGTCCGTGGATGGTTAGACAACATATCCTAAGTCTCCAAGGAAGGGATACCTATGTCAGCGACTGTGAGATTTAGATTGATAAGTGCCTCTTCTGGATTCAAATTCATACTATGCTTCCAGAGGGGAGGAGTCTACCTAATTAGAGGTTATTGGCATCAAAGGTTGGAACAGTGATAGTAGTTGAAGATTCGGGACTGAAAGAATAAGAACAAAAAGCATTGGAAGGGTCCGACTAGAAGCAAATGTTGATGAACCGTTGACCCCGTGTTTCTACATTTCCAGACCAGTGAAGAAAGCCAACAACAGTAAGCCAGTGTGGATTCAGGTGAAATGCGAAAGACAGTCAAAGTTCTGTTATGTGTGTGGCAAGCTTGGACATGAAAGCAAGAACTGTGATTCTGATGTTCAAGGAGGAGAGGATGGAAAGGAGCAGCGGCGGTTCAATGCCAAAATGTGCACGCCACAGTTGAATGCAGACTCTGGGTTACCGGAGAAGATGAATAAGTACCGGACGGCGGAGAGTAAAGTGGGGCATGGGAAACGAGGAAATTTTAATGCATGCATGGGGAGGGAATATTGAGTCAACCGAGGTATTGGCGGAATGTTCTCAAGGTGGGGAGCAGTCAGTGGAGAATAATAAATCAGTCCTCAATTAATCGGCTGTTTGGCAAAGCTTTCAAAGCTAAAATAAGCACACTAGAAGTCCATTGAAAGGAGAAGCAAGAAATATTTGTGTTTGGTATGGCTTTGAAGTTCAATGGGCTTTAGGCTCTGAAGTATGTTTTTGGATGAAGCTGCCTTGAGTTGCTTATTATCCCATTAGAAGCCCATTAAAAGCCAGCCTCTTTTTTTCAGACCATTTTGCCCTAAAAGAAAAAGCAAGTGCCTTCTCTCTCCCTCCTCTCATCTGCCGATTCGTCTCTCTCGCATCCTCTCCCTTTGCCTGCCTCATCTCCTCAGCAATTACTACCTCCTGTCCTCATCTTCAATTTCTCACCTTCTCTGCGGTGCAATTTCATTCGCCGATCTCATCATCCTTTGCCGATCTGTTCATCCTTCGCCGGTTTGTTTTCTTTCTTAATTTGTTCTTCATTTTTTGTCCTTTCTCATCTGTCGATTTGAATATGCTCTGTTCAAACAAACCATACACCTTATTTTCTTCATTCGATTTCATATGCTCGTTATCGGTGTCTTGGATGGAAATTTTCGTTGGGCATTCTATTTTTCTTTTCTTCATTCGAATTCATTTGTTCTTCATTTTGTTTCCTTTCTTATCTGTGTTGCAGCTTCATTCATGTTGTTAAGTTTAGTTGATCTGTTATCATTCATTCATTCCTGGTCTGTTTATGATTCATTCATTCCTTGTTAGTTTAATTCATTTTGTTATGGGTCTGTTATGTCTTCAATTAATTTCCTGCAGAAGCGCCAAGGTCTAATCTCCTATGCACTCGGAATGCTTTATTTCCATTCTCGATGATGTTGAACTTGCTTCGCGATTTATTTCCCCGCACCGTAGTATATATCTCGTTTTTTGGGCATGTACTATATGTCTCCGTTATTTTGTCTCGTGCACCTAATTTTCTTATGTCTCTTGAATTGATGCGGCTATCGGGCTATGTGATATTCTGCACCGTAATATGTCTCTTGAATTGATGTTGGTAATGTGATATTCGGGCATGTTATTATTGCTCTAGTTGTATCTATTTTTTTATCCGTTCGGTCTCTCTCGCCTCTTGAATTGTTTATATGAGTGTTTGAAACTGGAGTATGTGTATATATAAATTTGAAGAATCGTTTGCCTTTGCCTCGGTTTTTATCCGTTCGGTCTCTCGTGGTTCAACCTTTTCGGTGGGAAAAAATTTACATATTAAATACTAATAATCGTTTGTCTTAATTTGCGCATTAGTGACATAGAAATATGACCAACATACCGACGAGAATGGGATGTAAATTCAACTAAGATTTTTATTGACCTATGCATTGAGCAAATATACAAAAAAGAACGACTTGGCACATCATTTACGAGGGATGGGTGGAAGTACATTGTTTCTGGATTTAATACCCAAACAGAAAAAGCATATTCCAAGAAACAATTGAAAAATAGGTTAGATAGTTTCAAGAGCCAATGGACAACTTGGGAGAAGTTATTTTTAAAAGAGACCAGTATAACCATCGACTATTCAAGGAATTTGATTATTGCAGAAGATGAGTGTAATACCCGGATAATTATTTATCTTAAATATTATATTTAAATAAATAATATGCCTTAAAAATTATATTTTCATAAATATTACCTATTTAAAATAGGTGAATATGTGGTCTCAATTTTTCTTATTATATTTATTTATTTTTCTAGGTAATTCATCCCTAGAATTAGAATAACCAAAGGCTAAATTTCTAAAACTCTATTAGGAATCATAAAATATCCTAAGATTAACATAATTAAGTATAAATCTTATTTATGTCATAAAGGTGATTAAATGTTATCTAAATACCTAAATCAATTAGAGAAAATTATCAACAATTGTTGGGCAATTAAAATTGCAATAATTGGAATATTTATATTAATTTTCGAAATTAATTAATAATTAATTTAAAAAGGTCATAATTAAGAATAAATCAACTAAATTAGTATACAAAAGATATTTAAAGGCTAAGATTAGCATATAAGGAGTTTTTAATCATCAAGATTAAATTAAAAACTTGTCAAATAAGACTAATAACATGATTGAATAATATTCCCAAATATTTTTACAAAAGTGGCAAAAATTCTTATAATTAAAAGAGAAAGAAGATGAAACAAATAATCAAATCCAAGAACACATCTGATATAAGACTACATCTACTAATGGTGGTTAAGATTACCCAACACATATTCAAGAGGCAAAAATAAGAGACATACACGGTTCATGCTAACTTGTGGAATAAGAAGCAATTATCTAATATTTAATCAAATAATACATATAAAAACTATCATGAATTAAATGAAAAGTACCAATTAGAGACTTTTGGGGCAATTGAGATTAAGACATAAAGCTAAATGAAATTCAAATTGAAATGAAATTAGAAGGGGGGGGGGTCGGTTTTGGCCAAGAGAAAAGATGAGCCAAAGATAATATCTAGATAATTACATTGAACATGTCATAATCAAGCTTAAATGCAAGAGGACTTTTGGGGTAATGGTGACATAGGCTTATGTAATAAAGGTAATTAAGTTTAATTAAGTAGATGGTAAGATAAGAACCATTAGGATAAATTCTAGACACAAGTAAATGAGAACCGATAGAAAATAAATCATATCTTGAAATCCATGAACTAAGTAACAAATATAAGTAGATATTATGAATAAGCAAAATTCAAGCTTGAACATAGTGGTTTCCAAAGTGATTTTGGTAAACTTTTGAAATTCATACTATTGTGGAAACAAAGTTTAAAAAATACCATAAATCAAGTCATAAAATTGTGATTCCAAAAGTGGAAATGAATCCTCAAGAAAAACACTAACTTACACCTAACTAAATTAGGATTTGGGAATGGAAGAAAGATGATGAGTGTTGTGAGAAGGGGAGGTCAGTTTGGAGAGTGAGAGAGAGAGTTAAAAACTTGATTCAACTAATGTTTGGAATCCACCAATTAGGTGAACCTTGAAAACCCTATAAATAGGAAGGTAATGCAAGCTTCATTCCTCACCAATTCACAATCCAAGCAAGAAGCTTGTGGTACTGAAAGTGAGAGTGAAAGTGAGAGAGAGAGAAGCTTTGAGGAAGCAAGAGCAAATTTTTGGGTAAGTTCTTGAACTCTAGCTTTGTAATTTATAGCTTAAATGTTGTTTTGATTCATAATCTTCCAATTATAGAGTTATTTTCATGTTTTTATGGTTACCATTGTCTTTATTTCGAAAAAATGATGAAGAAGAAGTTATAGCAAAATTTTTGGAAGATTATGATCAAAGTAGCGAAGCTCGACAAAAATTTGTCGGTTAGCGACTTCGAAAGCTTTTTCAAAAACGCTGGTATCTTATGTTGAAGATGCTATGCCAAAATTCTGAGACAATTCATGGTGAGGATAGACATATAGAGCTTTCCAAATATACCTATAGCATGTCATTTTGAGTTTTGTACTAGGAGAAAGAAATTCTACAAAATGACCTATGAAATACTGAAAATTTCTGGGCAGAACATGTTGTTGCGAAAACTGGGAATTATTTATGAAATCTGGGCAAGAACCAATAATGTTTCCTAAAATTATACATCCTAAGGATTCCGAGGAATTTTACGGATCCTCGTTTCGAGTTCTGTGGAATTAATTATAATTCTCCAAAGTTAGGCGAAAAATCAGCCCATATATGGTGTAATAGCGTTTTTAAGCAATTAAAATGGGATTAAGTTGAAAATAATTAATCCAGGGGTAAAATGGTCATATATAGCCAAAATATCTCTTGAAATAATATTTGTGAATTAATAGAGGCGATATTACCCTTATAGGATATACGTGATCGCTTTACGTCAAAACATACCGAAAAACGTCAACGAAGGTACGTCCGCGTACTGTAACACTAACTCTGATGCTTATTGTATGCTTATATGTGATAGACAACTATACATGTGAATTGTATAGATAACTTTACATGAGATGTGTTCTGTTAAGATAGATAGCTTTACATGTGATGTGTACTGTTAACATAGATAACTATACATGTGAATTGTATAGATAACTTTACATGTGATGTGTACTGTTGATGTATTACTCTTACATCTGCTATATACTTATGTGTTGATTAATGCTATGATGTCATACACATATTGTTTACATAAGTATGAGGTTAACCGTTATCTAAGGTCCGATGTGCATTTGGACCTCAGTTTTTAAAATAGCTTCAGGGTTAGGAGGACTAAGCGCCGAGGATAAAGGCAAGCAGAACGCTTAGAGTCCCGTCCGGAGAATTTCTTTTTGGACTTGTATTACCGTATTATTAAATGTTTGGTTCATTGTACCGTTGTATAAGCAACTAGATACACCAACAAAGTGAATGTTTATCAGATACTCGCTCTTTTAAATTATTCTGATGCTCTACTCTGATTAAAATATCTTGAAAACACATTAGAAAATTGGGGTGTTACAATGAGTGGTGGGAGAGTAAAATAAAGGTACCAAACTTCTAATATGTATTATTATTATTAGCATTATTTTAGATAAATTTGATTTTGGTTGATTTTTTGCATGCAGGAGAATAAGGCGTATGGAAGATATAGGTATAAAGGTATGAAGTTTGCAAGAGAATTGCAAATAATATTCAGGGATGTTCTAGCATCGGGAGAAGATATGGTATGTCCATCGTCAAGTGTACGGGTGTCACTTGGTGATAATGAAGACGATGTGTATTGACCGCAGATGGACCTAGAAGAAGGCTCAAGTGACAGTAAGGAAGAGCTTGAAAGTGCTAATACTAGAGGTAGTGTGCAAGTGCCATCAGATTTATTAGAAGGCATGAACTTGACATCTAACACCCAACCCCGGTGCCCCCTAGCGGTTCGGCAAGCATCGGAAAGAGAAAGAGGGGTGAAGGGGCAACTGGATCAAATAACAAAAAAACGTCCCAAAAGGGACAACTAGTAGATGCTATTAGTGTGATAGCTGACACATATAAGGAAAGCACAGTCTTCCTCAAAAAGATCTCTGCACATGATGATCGAACTCCTGTCATTCCAGAGATTGTAGCTAAACTACTTACCATTCCGGAGATTGTCAGTGATACTGATTTTCGAAGGTGATGTTGTAATATGATGATGCACCAAATGCCTCAGAACATGTTTCTAGGCCTAAAAGGAGATAAATGTGCCTTGATGGATTGGTTGCACGAGCATGCCTACAATAGCCCACACTGGCAAGCTGGCCCGAAGCACTAAACCATATTATTTCACGATAACTATGAATTTACATTAGTACTTTTATATATTGTAAGACGCATCTTATTTTAATGACTCTTATTATTGATAGCATGTATCAATATATGAATTTGATGATACTTATTATTGGTATCGATTCAGTTGAGTCTTGCAACATATATCATTAGTACTTATTATTGGTATTGATTCGATTAAGTCTTGGCCTTCACACATGTTTCATTATATATCCATGGCAAGTTCAAGTGATGGGGATATTTCAGACGGTTCAGAGGAAGTAGGATTGCCTCATGAACAAAGAAGATCTTTACAACTTGCTATATAAACGAACAGATGACAAAGTATGCACAGGTTGGTAATTTGATGGCTCAGTATATCATGCCTTCTTTTTGTAAACAACCGCGTAGAACTAGTAAGCAAACTGGGGCAATGTGGGTGCATGAGGTTTTGAAAATGGGAAAATCGCACATGATTCAAAAAGATTCATAAGAGAGGCATCATATTACAAAACCTAAATCCGGATGTCGGTTATTCGAGATACTTAGTAATATGATTTTTAAAAAGAAAACACTAAGGTTGTTAGAGGGTTATACAAAAAGGCACTAATTCTTCCTTAAATCTTTTCTAAATATTCTCTAAAGGTGTATTGAGTATAATTAGGTGCTATTCATATTTTTTTAAGTGTGAAGAGTGTAGAGAGCAATAGCACGATTCACTTTTGTTTAGTTTTTTGTTCTTTGTAATACCATCTATGAAATAGTATTTATATTTTTTTTAATATATAAAAAAATATGGTAGGGCCAAATAGTGTTATTTTTATTGAAAACATTATATATTATAATGTTACGTGGTGTTGAATTGTTGGGGATAGGTTTATTCATGTTCAATAATTGTGTTGTAAATTTTTTTAATGGTGTTGTTACTATTTTATTTGGTAAATTTATATTTATTTTTAAGCCATATTATCCCAAATTATCACATTTTGATTAACGCCATTTTCATCGTCATTTTCTATCTCATCTATCTTTTTAAAAGCATCGCCAAACAATCACTCATTAAACAAAAGCCACTTCGCCACCGCATTATCCTAAACACAAATCACATTAGAAAAAGTTCATCGAAAATAAGTTCATTAAGAAAAGTTTCATAAAAAACAAAAGCTACTTCTATTAAAGCCTATCTCAAACGGGGCCAATGAAAACATGCCTGACGTTCACTTAGGCAAGGACACTCACGTGGGGCATAAGTCGGACCCACAACCAGTGAGAAAAAGGATCAATATTACTAAAGGGAGAAGCTTGAGACAGAATCCTAATAATTGAGCCGAATTAAAATGGCCCAAAGTGACTATTTCAGAGTTTAAATTTAGAGATGTCTCTTTTGAATTGGGTCTGTCTAATTTGGGTCAAGTAAACAGGGCCCAAAATGTTAATAGGAAGGGTATGGAGCTCGTTGAAAGTAATGATGAAGAAGCCCATAATGCAGATGTCATTAATAGGTATAGGGGTGCAGTGAGTAATCTGGCGCTGTAGGTTGCAAGAGTGAACTTAAAGAGAAGTGCCGATGATAAGTGGATCTGGCCTCTGCCTAAACGGAGGAAGACCCATTCTCAAGAATCGCCTGCATTTGCTGAAGAGAGACAAGCCGAGAAGTTTATGCTTAAGGTAGCTGACTTGGAACGTTTTCATTCGTTCATGACAGATTGTGAAATGCTAGAATTGGAAACGAAGGGCAGCAAAAACACCTGGATGAATAAGGGACGGTGAAGGTTTTATAAAATAGTGTTTGTATAGGGGTGGTAGTGAATGGGCCATGGAGAAGCCACTTCTCAAAAGGATTATGTCAAGTGTTGGAGATGATTGGCTCGGACCATGCTCCACTTTTATTGAACTTTGAATTCAAGGATTCTACTACTACTAAATTATTTCGTTTTGATCAACGCTGGCTAGAACACCCTGAACTTGAGGACTTGGTAAAAGCAAATTGAGAGGTAGGAGGGATGAATCTGAATATTTAAGAGTTTTGCTACAAATTTGAAGGTATTGGGTGGACCGTTGGATGCTTAGAGCCATTGGCGGAGCTACAATGGTGCCAATGTGGGCACTTGACACAAATCTCAATTGTTGTATTTTTTTTTTTGAATAAATGGAAAAAAAAAATAGATGAGCTAATAGTTGATAGAATTGCTCGCGGTGAAAATACCAAATGGAAAAGGTTTAAATCGAGACAACCTTAAAGCGACGCGGGCAACTCGTTGGAGTTAATTTTTAATTTTGATTGTTACAAGTGTTATCTTATTATTTAAAACTTTTCTTAATCAAAAGGTTTAAATGTATTTAAAACTTTCCTTAAAAAAAATTTCGGAGCGCTGCCTTCGAGCCCCCGAATCCCCCTACTAATTGTGCATACACAAACATAAAATCCTGGCTCTGCCACTGTTTAGAGCAGAAATAAATTTGGCAACCCGTTCAAGCAAGTTAAGAGACTAGTGCACCAGATTAATGAACTTATATCTGGACCTGCTGCTGGTGATACAGCGATTGAGCTGGCTAACCTGAAGGAAAATTTGGAAGAAGCTTGGAAACAAGAAGAGTCATATTGGGCTCAGAAGTCTCGTGTTGGAGTGGCTCAAATGTGGAGATCGAAACACTAAATTTTTCCTTATAGCCAAGATTTAGAGAAGATGCAGAAACTGAATATCGAGGCTGAGAGTTGTGGATAATGAATGGGTCGAAACAGAAGACATTGGCCAACGTTTTAATCAATTCTATTATGAATTATTCAACTTTGAAGGGGCAAGGGACTTTAATGAGATCCTCCAAATGTTGATACAGAAGTGTCACAGGCTGATAATGAATTTCTGATGAGAAGATAACAAATGACGAAGTCAAGGAAGCTGTGTTCAGTCTTGGAGGTACAAAAGCACCGGGGCCAGATGGTTTCGCAGGGAGCTTCTACCAGAAACATTGGCATATTATCGCTACCAGGTGTGCAATTTAATTAGCCAATTCTTTAACTCTGGTTATTTGCTAGATGCTATTAATGAAACTAATCTGGTCTAGATCCCAAAAATAGGAAGACCTGGAACAGTTAGTGATATCAGACCCATAATTTTTGCAATTTTTCTTATAATTTTTTTTTTTCCCAAGGTCATTGCCAATTGACTAAAACCTATGCTTGAGAAGATAATTTTTGAGTGTCAAAGAGCCTTTATGCTAGGTCGTTTGATTCAGGATAATATAGTTATAGTTCATGAAGCTTTTCATCATTTAAGAAAGAAAAAGGCACATTCAGAATTGGCTCTCAAGTTATATATGAATAAGGCATATGACCGTGTTGAGTGGCATTTTTTGGTTGCTCTTTTGTTGAAATTGGGTTTCTTATGAAAATAGGTAGAGTGAATTTTTTGGTGTATCTCATCTATTCACTTTTCTACAATGTTTGTCCATTAAAAGAATTTCCGAGGTCATTCCAAAAAGGGGTATTAGACAAGGGGATCCGTTATCTACGTACCTTTTGAGGACCTATTTGGCATGGTTGTGGCTGAGGCAAAAATCCCATCAAACAGTAAAATAAGCCCAGCGGAAGAAAAAAAAGCTAATCAGGACCGTTTGGGATAGCTTCAAAAGTTGATGGACTTATTGTAAAAAAGTTGCTTATGATAGAAGTCACTTTTTTCAGCTTCTGAAGAAAAATGTTAGGGATAGGTTATTCAATAAGAAATATAATATTAAATATATATTTATATGCATACTAATTTATCCATTAGAATATATCTAATTAAATACTTTAGAGTTTTTAATTTTTTAATAACAATTTATTTATTTATCAAATTTACATTTAAATTTTTATCTTCAATAATTACAATATATACAGCTAATATATATATTATAGTATTCAATAAAATTTATGTTATTTTCAATCATTTTCCATCTCAAATGAATTTTCAAATAATATTCCAAATAAGAGCTTCTTCTTTTTTCTTTTTCTTTTTTTTGGGGGGGGGGGGGGACGTCACTTCGTCCCGGTTATCCCAAATACAAATCATATCTACAATTTCATTTTTATCCTATCTTCCGTTTACAAAACCCCATATAAAAAAAAGTAACTTCTGCCACTGTTATCCCAAACGTGCACTAAATTTTTGTGAGGAATGCTTCTCAAGAATGATTAAGAAATGGCAAGCAATGCGCTTTATTAAAGGTATCGAGATAGCTCTGATATGATATGTCCAACTTTGACACACTGCTTGTTTGCTGATGATGACTCGGTTTTTTCCCTTAAAGCTGAAGTTGAGAATTGTAGAAACTTGCACTATATTTTAAATTTATACTATCAAGCTTCTGGGCAAATGATTAACATTAGAAAATCATTTTTTGTATTTCTCAGATAAAGTCCCAGCACTAATAAGAGAGGAGATTGGCCATGTTTTCCATATTGCAGCAGTAGATGTACCGAGAAACTACTTAGGTCTTCCTATCATCTGGGGGAAATCTAAGAGACATGCATGGATTTCATTGTTGAAAGAATCAAGAAGAAGATGTTGGGATGGTAGAAAAATAATTTATCTGAAGCAGGGCGAGGTATTAATTAAGGAAGTTGCTGATTCAATTCCAGTATACTCTATGTCATGCTTTTCTTTATCCTAAATCTGTCTTGGAAAAACTGGCCAGCATTATTTCTAGATTCTGGTGGAAGGGATCTGTTGATAAAAGAAAAATTCATTGGGTAGCTTTGAACACTCTTAAGAAACCTAAATGTGAAGGGGAATGGGTTTTGAGGATTTTGAAGCTTTTAATCTTGCTCTTCTTGCTAAACTATGATGGAGAATTTTGCAGGAACCACAACAACTATGGGTACAAGTATTGAAAAGCAAGGACTTCCCTAGAACCACTTTTATGGAAGCAAAAAAGGGTTTTCTGTAATATCTCAAATTTAATTCACCAAAATTCTTTATATGATTGTTATATTAAATGGAATAAAATGATGAGTTTTGGTACATTTGAAATGGTCATTTGGTGGGTCTCGATATGCATGCCACAATCCGAGTGAATCCCGAGTAAACACGATGTAGTAACTTTAGTAAAGTAGCTTTAATAAAGTAGGTCATGATGGTTAATGATGAATAGGCTGTACATCAACCAGATCGGACCGGGCTGGTCATTAGCCTGTGGTCTAGTTCGAAAGGTTGTTCGGGCTGGACATTCCAACCTAAAGCCTAGTCCTACCCGGAGAAATACTCTATGTACCCCGGGTTGGACATACTGGGTCAAATTGGACTAGGTTAATGGTGTAGCTGGCCCAGTCCATATTGCCTTTTTTTAATGAATAACACAAATAGGTCAATATTTATCACTCATCAATTCATCAATGAAACAAAAGCACTACTACAAAAAATCAAAATTACTACCCTAAACAACGTCCTTATTTAAAAATAGGAAGTTAAAAATGAAGGCAGTGGCATTCTTGTAAATATATGAAAGGAAAATAAGCCTTCAACGACCTGAAAAATAGTTTAGGACTTGTAAAATTGATTTTTGACGTTCTAACATTATTTCAAGACGCTTTAAGTAGTTTCGTGCGAGAATTTTGTGTTTGGCGCCATGGATAAGACAACCTGAATTAAATTAAGGTTGCCAATTTTTGCATTTAGGCGACCTGAATTTAATTCAAGTCGCCAAAATTCGAATATTGGCGACCTGAATGGAAATAGGTCGCCAATATGCCAATGATATTTTTTTGTTTGGCGCCATGGGATTCTTTTTGAAATAAAATTTATATGTTTGGCGCGTGGGTTGTTTTGGTTTTAAATTTTTCAAAATTGGCGACCGAATTTACTTTCGTGTCGCCAATATTCAAATGATAATTTTTTATTTGGCTTTATAAGATTTTTTGGAATAAAATTTATATGTTTGACGCCGAGGGTGGTTTTTGTTTTATCTTTTTTTAACATTGGCGACACGAAAAAACTTTGTGTCGCCAATTTTAGAATTTTAGCGACACGAAAGTATATGCGTGTCGCCCAAATTCAAAAAATGGCGACTGAAATGCCTTCGAAGTCGCCAATATTTTATTTTGGCGACTGAATAAATTTCGTGTCGCCATAATTAAAATATTGGCGACGACGGCACTTCGTGTCGCTAATTTGTGAATTTTGGAGACCCGAATTTACTTTCGTGTCGCCAAAATTCTAAAATTGGCGACCTGAAGTTTTTTCAGGTCGCCAATATTCCCATTTATTTTGCATATAATATCCCTCCTCTCACCCGATAGCAATCGTTTCAAGTTCCCCTCTTTCTCTATCACGCCTCAGTCGCCGCCTTGCCGAGCCTCCTATTCCTTCGTCTTCGCCGAGCCTTGCCTCCGCTCCTCACGCCTCCGCCAGCCGCCGTGCCGAGCGTCCTTCTCCTCCGTCTTGGCCGAAACCCATACAAACCCAAGTCCAAGCCGTTTCACCGTCTCCTTTGTCTTCGGAATCGAGACCTATGTTGCTACTCTCTAATCTCTCCGGCTCCTTTGTCGTTTAACCGCCGCCGCTCTCCAAATCTCGCCACCGTCGCTCTCCAAATCTCGCGGTTCCGCTCTCCAAACGTGTAATTTTTGATTCGTCTTTACTTCCCGCCGGTGTCTAAATCTCGCCGCCGATGCTCTCCTTCCGGTGCTTAACCTATGATCATTAGATGAATATTGTTATTTTTATCTCTCTCTAACTACTATACTAGAGACGAAGTAAAGGTAGAAACATAATCATTAGCTTGTGGATTACGTTGAACTTCCTTGTTTTCTATGCATAGACGTAGGCACCGCAACAATTCTTTCTCCGAGATAAATGATACAAGTAAAATTGATTCTCTAGCTCTCAAAATGTGTCTTTGTGATCAATATGGAAGTGCTTGATAAAAACAAGACTTGACTTTGTAAAGTGTCAAGAGGGATGAAACTAGTTAGTTGTAAATGGGGTACTCACCATAAAGGACATTTCAGATAATACTATGGAAAGATGCAAAGCAAGATTAGTCGTCAAACTCTAAATTCAAATAAATAAAAAATGCTAAGTTTAAGATTCCCCTGGGTTTGGCTTGAATTAATAAAAGGGAATGGTGTGTAAACTAAAGAAGGTTTTGTTTGGTCTAAAGCATTCTCCAAGAGATTAATTTGGGAAAGTAGTATCTGTAATTATTGCTTAGTCTTGCTATAAGCACGGTGATTATATTTATAGGGTGAATTGTTATGTTGTAACCCTAATTGAGGATAACTAAGTAAGGCTTAATGAAATCTATTCCTGATTAAACAGAGATAACCAAAGGACTAATCTAAAAAATAAAAATACTATGGCAACATGACAGCAAAAACTTCAAAAGAAGTCTCTTTGAAGCCGCCATTGACGTCCCGCATACGTGCCACTAGCACCTACGTAACTTCTCTTGGCTGTATATATACCAGTGATATATGTTTCTTTGATCAACTATACAATTTATTTTCTTCGCACTGTGTGCCTGAAGCTCCCCTATATTCCTAATCTCTTTCTGTTCCATTCCCATTATAAGGATAAGGTAAGGACGTACACATACGTATAGCTACATGAATAAGGACGTATTCTTGACAAATAACCTTTGTTCATGTACCTATGTGTTTGGCACTGGCAGCACCTTTGATAAGTTTGGTTTTTTGTATGGAGTAGTTTTAAGGGAAAATTGCACCTAAACCCTTAACAAGAGAAAATACTATAAAAAGGTCTATTAAAATATCAAATTTGCTTACTTTAGAACATTTTTACAATATATTCCAAATGTGAAAAATCTTAAATAACCCTATTGATTAAATAGAGAGAGGGAGTTGATAATTGTGTATTTATTAAGAGTATTTAGGACTTTTCACATTTGGAATATATTGTATAAAGGTCTCATGAGACTTCACTGTAAATTTGAGATTTTAAGGAAACTTTTGTTGTATTTTCTCTTATTTGGGACTTAGGTGCAATATTTTTCTAATTTTTTAAAGGGGACACTCAGTGTGTGTTTGTCTATTCACTCAAACATGGTATAATACACAAATTTTAACAATTCATATTCATACTTTCAAAAAAATTTAATAATATGATTACCTAAAATCGTTGGACAGCATATATAATGACAAGTTTTATTTGCAGGAAATAACTACAATATGTTTATGTTGCTTACTTGTTATTAGGACTTTTTGGATTACAATAATTTCTTAGGACATCAAGTTGTTCTCCCCTTTAATTTAAACCCTTTATAAATTTATAAAAAATATACGAGGCATTAAATAAAATGAAGAAAAATTTCATAAAGACCCTTTAATCTCATCTTCTCCCTTCCTCGATCTGCCGATCAAACGATCTGCAGCCACAACAAAAGCAGAACTCGTGGCCGAATTTTTAAGTGCTCAAATGCTAAAGGAATCAAACGGTATACGTGTCTATTAGTGGTATAATAATGAATACTTGATGGATTTAAATTTCAAATGTTTAAGGGCAAAATACCACTGTTTTAGAAAGCAAGAATAAGGTGTGGGTGTTGTAAGTTGATAAATTTTACAAATATATGATGCTTAAAGGCTTCTAAGTTGTGAATTGTAGGAATATAGTTAAGTTCATCAATTATTTCATATACCCATGTTTCAGTCAGTCAATATATATCAGGAGTTAGATTTTGCTTAATTTGAATTTAGAAGAGGTTTTTGTGTACGTGTGAGGTTCACTAAACCGCACTAAACAAATGACCCTATGCTTGTGAAATTTGGTGTGTAACAACTTCAATAAATCTTATTGGAAGTGGTATTATATATTAACAATGTACCCTTGTGTTGTGCAAGTGTAAATGATTCACTCTTGCAGATTTGAATGATTTGTTTCCAGAAGGCTAAGTAATTTTTTTTTTAGATTAAACTTTATCTCCATTTTCGTTATCATCAATATATAAAATGTGAAAAATATAAGTGATCAATTTAGAATTTCATAATGCTCCTGGCTAAAAAACAAAGGTGAATTTCATGCTACACAGAATTGAAAGCTAAGCCACTCTAATTAATATTAATATATTTTAAAATAAACGGAAGTTTATTGATATAAAAATACATAGCAGAGATAGCGATTATATTTTACATCGGAAGCTTTCATTTTTGGTCCATCCATTTGAAGTTTATTTTGACAAAAATTAGGTCTTAAATAATCTAGATGACACAAAAAGTAATAGATAGTATGAAAATACTTCCTCTAAATATGTCCTTATATTCATGGAAGAGTGAGGAAGTACGGGAGTAATAACGAGAAAAAAGATGAAAGAAAATGCATGAGAAAAAAGAACAAGAGAGAGAGAATACACACAGTCTAATTCAACATTTGAATTAAGGACAAGGTATGAGGTATGAAATTAATTTAGGTAAAACACAATAATAATATTCTATAAATTGAGATATACTCACCTCACGATCGACTATAACTTTTTTACCACACCTAGTGGGATAAGGCTTGTTGTGGTTGTAGTATTTTAAGCGTTTTCCTTACGTTTGAAACATTTTTCGAGTGAGCATGCTGAAAAGTATGGCTATGGTGTAGTGGAGCGCGTTTTGTTGGTCATGGTGTGGGAACTGTTTTCATTTCGAGCCAATAATTTTTCATCATCGTAAGTGAACTATTGCCTGTATCATATTTTTCACCTGTTGCTTTTCTTTGTCTTGCAATGGTAGCCGCCTAACAATCAAATCCTGTTGAATTGCATATTTGTATTTTGCTTTTCCTACATATGCTAATGGAGTAGTGGTTGCCTAACTTCAATGTTCTTAAATTTTTAATAAAGTATGTTATGAGGGCCTTGGTTCCTTGGCAAAGCTAAATTGCTACCTTTAGTCCTTTTGATTTTCAACAATGATGGGAACCCTTTTCGTTTGTCTAAAGAGAATTGTTGTATCTTTTTTTACCCGATAGTTTGTTACTTCAATGATTCGTACTCTTGGTATCTACTCCGTCTTGATGAAGTTTTTGATGCTCCTACAGCTGTTAACCAGGTTTTGATTGGACAGTTTGGTTTGGATCAAAGGTTTGAAGCAAACGGTTGCGCTCCCAAATTAGGTCAGTTGCTTTCATTTTATGCATACACACATATATTGTCCTTATTGGTTTAAGTGTTTTTAATCCGGTCGTGAATTTTTTTTTTGGTCTTTCCTTTATTATTAGCCATATGAACTACGTGAACTTGATTAAACAAGTGATGGCTTCATGGTTTACCATTTCCATTACCATTGAAGTATATGTCGAGGAATAATTCCAATGTTACGTTAGTTGAAGAAATTGTTGGATTTAATAGTTGATATTGTTCTGAATTGCTTTAGTTAGTAAGTTTTGTCGAATTAAGTTTGAAATTGGTTGTTATTGAAATTTTGGGATGTCTTAGTTTTAAGGGGAAATGCTGCCGAAATTTTCTTAAAAGAAATCACGGTAGAATCTTGAATTTGTTATGAACTTGACTGTTGTTGGAAATGTCGTAGGTGGTAATAAAATGGGTCATAGTTGGATGAATGCGTTGAGAACTAGTGAAGAATATGAGAATGGGGTGGAAGAGTTTATTGAATTTGCTAGAAGGAATGTGGCTACAAAAAATGGGATGTATTATTGTTCATGTGTTAATTGTTTAAATGGGAGTCGAAGGGATATTCTTGATATAAGGGATCACCTACTTTGTGATGGAATACACCTTCGATACACAACGTGGATATGGCATGGTGAGGAAGTAAGTACGGTGCGTCCACTAAAAATGAAGTTGAGGTAGATGATGATGGAATGGAGAAAATGATTGATGATGTTGAGGTCGAATCTTTTGCACAACCGCATGAATATGATAGCGTGCGGAGTGATGCGAGACACCTTTGTTCCGGGTGTACTAAGTATACACGGTTGATTGGGACCTTACATTTGGTCAACTTAAAGGCAACTTGTGGGTGGACCGATAGCGTTTCACGTCGCCGCTTGAATTGTTGTGTGATATGTTGCCAGATGATAATGTACTTCCAAATCGTATGTATGAGGCCAAGAAAATCTTGTCTACGATGGGTATGGAGTATAAAAAGATACACAGTTGCCCTAATGACTGCATATTGTATAGAAACGAGTACGAAGGCCTCGAATTGTCCGAAGTGTAAAACTTCACGATACAAAGTGAAGAAAGTTATTGTTTACGGAGAGCGAGACAACAAAAATGCAACCTTTGAAGGCATTGTGGTATCTTCCAATAATTCCACGGTTTAAGCATCCATTTACTAGTGAAGCAACGGCGAAGAAGTTGAGATGGCATTCGATGAGAGAATATCCGATGGAAAATATCTTCGGACACCGGTGACTCTCCGCAATGGAAGAAAATAGATGAAATGTTCCCTCAATTTGGCGGTGAGCCAAGAAACCTTCGGTGGGGCTTTGTACGAGATGGCTTCAACCCGTATCGAACTCTTAGCAAAGACCCATAGTGCATGGCCGGTTCTCCTTGTAATATACAACTTACCTCCCCGGCTATGTATGAAACGCAAGTACGTGATGCTTTCTATGATGATTTACGGACCAAAACAACCCGGAACAATATCGATGTGTACTTGGCACCTTTGGTTGAGGATTTGAAGAAGTTGTGGGAGAAAGGCGTAGATGTGTTTGATGCATATAAGAAGGAGTCCTTCAAGTTGCGTGCAATGATTTTTACCACGATAAACGACTTTCCTGCATACAGAAATTTGTCAGGGTACAGTGTGAAGGGGCACAAAGCATGTCCAATATGTGAAGCAGACACAAACTTCCATCAACTAAAGCATGAAAAAAAACGATCTACCTCGGTCACAGGAGGTTTCTTCATCGGTTCCACCCATATCGTAAGTTAAGAAAGCGTTTTAACGGCTTACCGGAGCAGAGCACGGCTCCAAAGGCATTAACCGGAGAGGACGTTTATAATCGGGTGAAACATATCAATGTCATATTGGGTAAAGCGGGGAAAGGAAGGCGAGTGAGAAGAATATATGGAAGAAGAGATCAATTTTCTTTGATCTTCCATATTGGCGTAGTCTTGATGTGAGACACGATCTTGATGTGATGCATTTGGAGAAAAACGTTTGTGATAGCCTTGTCGACGCTTTTGCACATACCGGGGAAGACTAAGGATGGAATTAGTGCGAGACTAGATCTAGTTGATATGGGAATAAGAGAACGGTTACATCCACGAGTAATGGAATATGGTAAGAGGGCATACATGGAGCCAAAGAACTCATACACTATCAAAAGCGGAGAAGAAAAGTTTGTGTGGATGTCTATATGACATTAAGGTGCCACAAGGATATTCTTCTAATTTCAAAAGGTGTGTCTCAATGAACGATTTGAAGTTAGTGGGAATGAAGTCCCATGATTATCATGTGTTGATGCAACAACTACTACCAATAGCTATTAGAGGCATTATGAAAGATGAAGTGCGGTCCACTATAACAAGATTGAGCATTTTCTTTAATGCTATCTCGTAACAAAGTGGTTGACATTGAAAAGTTGGATGAATTGGAAAATGAGGGTTATATTATTTTGTCCCAACTAGAGATGCATTTCCCTCCCGCTTTTTGATATCATGGTGCACTTGATAGTGCACTTGGTAAGGAGGTAAGACTATGCGGTCCAGTTTACCTAAGGTGGATGTACCTTTTCGAGCGATACATGAAGATCTTAAAAGGGTATTCTAAAAACCCTTATCGGTAGGAAGCGTCAATAGTTGAGAGATATGTAGTTGAAGAGGCTATGGAGTTCGGAAAGATTATCTATCGGGGCAACGATACAATCTCAAAGATGACGAGGGGATAAGCGAGGAACTCGAGGAATCAAACCGAAAAATAAGGCTCGTGAAGAGGTGTTGCAAGCACACCCGTACATCTTGAATAATACGGAAGAAGTTCAACCATACATTGATGAACACAAAAGAGTTTGAAGGATATGAATCCAAGGAAGAATGACATGCAGATAGCTAATGAGCAAAAGAAGACATTCATAAAGTGGTTCCAGGAGACGATATTGCACGAGACCGGTGTGTTGGATACAATCGAGTGGTTAGCCTAGGGGCCTTCTTTTCAGGTCATCACTTGGAGCGGTTACGATGTAAATGGATATTCTTTCTACACAAAAGACCAAGATGACAGAAGTTCTATGCAAAATAGTGGGGTGATGGTTGAAGCTGAATCCATGCACTTTTCTAGTTCGAAAGACAAAAACCCGGTGTTAGCATCAATGGCCTATTATGGAGAGATTGAAGAAATATGGGAGATCGCTCTGACAAGTTCAAAGTTGCTTTATTGAAATGTAAGTGGGTTAGCAATAATGCTATTGTAATAGATCCTAAATTTGGATTTGTCTCAGTTGATCTTCAAAGACTTGGTCATAGAGATGACCATTCATTTTAGCAAGTCAGGCGAAACAAGTGTTTTATGTTACAGACCCTGCAAATAAAAAAATGTCCATTGTACTTCAAAGTAAAAAACAGAAGTACGGTGAAGAATCCTTGAACCTTGACGATACACTCCCTTTCACAATAAATCCACCTACAACACGTGAAGTAGAATTGGTAGATGATGAAGAATATCTTTGCAAAGAAAGGATCATTGTGAAGGAATATGGGAAACCATGTAAAGTAAGATATTCGATTCTACGAAATAGAACTATGTTCTTTTTGTGGTCGTTTAACATGTTGGTTCATTTTATTAATTTGTTTATTATTTAATAACCTATCTAACATAAATGATTTGTCTTTGATGAACAGGAATATGTCTAGCTCGACGAGTCATCGGGTGATAGGGTTGATGTGTCCGTTGTGAGAAAGGGGAGAGTAGTAGCACACACATGGGTGCGCTAATTGCTCGTCGTGATGATCGAAAAAGAGGCTGCATGTGGAGTTCGATGAAAATATGAATCCAACCGGTAGGGAGGAAGATAGCTTCATTAGCTGTTTAGGCTATCGGCTCGAAGCAAAGTGCGTATTGTTTACTCGCTTGGAAGTTCATTCCGATAAAACGAAGGAGTTGATTTGGTCACGATTTTGGTATCTCACTTTCGATATATCTGCATTTGAATCTTTAGTCTTATTACTTGATTTCTTTCATATCTTCTCTTTCACTTTGCAGCAAACATTTGATGTCCCTAACACTAAGGCGATGAACAAGCATTGGATGGGCGAAGTTCGTCTCCGTTGGAAATATTTTAAGAACAAGCTAACAAAAAAGTATATTCGAGGGCCAAAGAGGAACGAGGATCCATGTATGACCTATGATTACATTTCTCTAGAGGACTGGAGAGAGTTTGTGGCATCACGCGTAATCCCGAATTTCGGTAACATTTTCGTCATATCTTATCTTTAATTTGAATCTACTTGACTTCGTACGCTCGTTTTGTTTGTTTTCGTGTCACAGAAACAAGTCAAGCCAATAGAGAGAGGCAAGCGAAAAATAAGTATCAGTATCTGTTGTCTAGAGGTGGCTACAGAAAGCTTGAACGGAAGATGATGGAAGAAGAGTTACAGCGAATGAAGGAAGCTTCCCAATCCGATCCTTCCACCGCTATCCGGGCCCCCGAGCGTCCCTCCTCGTCACAAAAAATGGAAAGTCGAGAATGAAGGGTGATAAATACATCAATGAAGATGTTGCTGAGGTTGCCTCAAAGATTGTAAGTAGTTAAATTAGAAGTATTGAATAGCCTCAGTTATTTCATACTATATAAGAGTTTAGTTATTATTTATGAAAATTCTTATGGTACAGGATTCACTTGAGCAGCAGAGCAGCCAAGGCTCATTCACGCCAGGTACACGGCAGGACATTTTGTCAACGGCGATTGGGAAGCCGGATTACCTTGATGCTGTTCGAGGGGAGTGAGTGTCGCAAAATATTTCGGACGGCGTTCACGTTTGCATGATGAAGAAAGCCATAAGGAGCTTGAAGCCGAGGTCGAGCGTCCCTCGTAGCTGAGGTTATGGAACAACTACGGGGTGAAATGAGAGCTATGGTACAAGAGAATGCAAATACGGAACGTACAGCCCAAGAATCCCCGGCCTTGCCCAGCAGCAAAGATAGTTTTCAGCCTGTAGATGTAAATCTTGGCGAACCTTCTCACCCTCCATCAAGCGGACACGGCGATCCTTCTCACACACCACAGGGAGGTCTACCTTGCACTCTATATTTGGATGACCCACACCGGCGTATTGTTGCCGATGGTCTTGTTTATCCAGAACAAACCGCACACCATAACAAGAAAATTCCAGAAGACCAACGTCGGGTGACCGTGAAAAGTGTGCGAGAGGGGAAGAAGAGACAGCCCATCCCGATTGATGATGAGGAGGTTACCACACTAGGCGCCGCCATCTCATGGTTCATCCTTTGGCCGCATCATCTTATTGAGATGGGGACGACACCTCCAATGGTAGGAAATACATTACTGATTGATGATGAGTAAGTTCCCGATTGATTTTCATTGCTAACCCACTCATAATATGTTTTTTTTTTATGTTTTCATAGCATGAACAAGCTGCGAGCTTATTTCCCTACTTAGCAAAGCTGCGAGAGTTGTACAAGGACATCGATCTTATAAGCTTGCAGATGCCTCTGGGCATTGTCGGTGCAGAAAAGACATATCCGATAACAATTGACAAGAAAGATTTGAAAGAGTTTATGCATATGGATTGTTTAGATATACGGTTTCTTCAAGTTGCAATCCCGTAAGTTTTTTTAACCCTTTAATTATGTCGGTACTCTTTTTTTTTTTGTTAAATATATTCAATAACATTTATCATTTCATTTCATAGTGTCTGCCGTGAAATATGCGCCAACACAAAGCGAGCGGGTTCGTATGGATACTTATGTCCTGGATGCACGGCTTCGGCTCGTAATACGTTACCCAGGAGGTCAATTTATGTTGGTTTAACAATGGGCGACGGAGGTAAGTCTTGTTATCTAGCGCCAATTGTAACATCCCATTTTCAAAAGCAAGATATTTTTTTCATCGAGTAGAGCATCGGAGCGATTGAGTAATCGATACATATATTTATAAATGCCGTAAGTCCGTCTGATTTACAAAAACGGTACAACGACCGAGAGTTTTTAAAGTGAATAACAACAAAAGTGTCTCCCCAAGCAACAGCCATGCCGTGTCAACGAAGAGATCTTCAGCCGGATCTCTATGCGGCCGCTTGCCTTTCTCCTCGGTCCTTGGTCCTCCCGAACCCGACGCTATGTTAAGAGCGAGGTCCAATGCATACGGCCGTGTAACGGTTAACCTCATATTTACATATACAAGATATAAAGCATAACAAATGAACCATTCCTACATGTATCGCTCCCGGCGAATGCGACATACCGCTCCCCACGAAGACACACCGCTCCCAAATAATACGGATATATCGCTCCCAAGCCGCATACGCACATATCGCTCCCAAGCGCATGCAAATGTTCGGTTATCCTCTAACATCACCATGCATTCAAATAACATACCACCAACACATATACAACACACATATCGCATATACGAATACAATAAATATCAGAGTTAGTGTTACAGTACGCGAACGTACCTTCGTTGTCGACTACGGTACGTTTTACGAAAAACGGTGATTTTTGACAGCGGGTGAAACAACGGTACGACGGCGGTACAACAGTGGTCTGATTATCTCAGATATCCTATAAGGATAACATTTATCAACTTCTAGCAAGTATAACAGGCATTTTAGGTACAAATTACCATTTTGCCCCCGAACCCCTAATCGGCGGAATTTCGCCGTAGCTTCGCTCGTTTTTTGCTCTATCTCTCCGAATTTTTGACAGATCTTTTCCCTCATCATATTTTCGAAATATGTATCATATTTACCCCTAAATATGATATCTAGACTATCTTGAAAATTTAAAGATAAATCTAGCATTCCTACTATATCTACCGAAAGAACTACCGAAACTAAAGACTAAGGACCGAAGAACTTACCCGGACTTTGCTCGACTTTCTCCGAGCTTCTCTCTCTAACTTCTCTCTAAGAGGCAGATTTTTGGTGTGAAAAATGATGAAGGTGCTTATGTCTTTATATAGGCAAAAATTGTGCCACTTTGGTAATTTCCATATTCCAAATCTTGTAATTTTCTCTTACCTTATAACCAAGTAAAATAAAGGCTAAATGGTGGTTAATTCTTGAACATGGGCTGCCCTAGTAGACATAAGGGGTGGTGTGGCAGCAATTGGTCCAAGAATGGTGACTCAACCTCACTTTATGCCCGGTCGATAGAATTTCCCGATCGGTGTCCGTTTCGCGTAGTCTCGGAAAATCTCAAAATTCTGGATTCATAACTTTGAAGATCTTCTCTTCCTCATCAATAATATCTAATTTAACTTAGATTTCGGTCTCTTACGTGGTTCCAACAGTCCAGTTGAAGTTTTCTCGAAAAACGTGTCCGAACACGTCCGTGTCGGAAATCGCTTTCGGAATCATCAATCTCGGATAATAATTCACGATTCCAAATATATCCAGATAATTATAAACTCATCTCTAGATGTTGAGTTATAATTATTTTCTTCAAATCCAAAATGTGAATATCGCATTTTTTCCCTATTTCGTCTTATTAGGCAAATGCGCTACCGACCTCGGAATTAACTTAGGAAGAGGTCACTTGAAGGTAAAAACTCACTAATCAATATTTTACCTTGACTTTGGAATTCCTATTCCTGGTTCTCTAGATAGGATCCGTTTCCTATTTATTCCATTATTATTCACTATATTATATAATAATACAATTTTACAAAAATATCATGATATTTATTTTTTTCTTTTATTTTTTATTTATTTTTCTAAGCATAAAATATTTTATTAATATATTTTTTTTAATTTAATAATTTCGAATTTCTCCAATTAAAAATAATTATTTAAATTATTTTTAATTCATTTATTTTATACCTTAATTATCCCATTAATTACCAGATTAGCCACTTACTAATTTTTGATAATTTTCTTAATTAGGATAAATCATTATCTCAAAATTATTTTACTTACATTGGTATTTTATATCCCATGTAAAATATTAAAAATCATGGGGTCAATTATGATCCCCAAAATAATATTAAATCTTGCCTCATTATTTTCCAAGGAAAATATTCCCATAAATTCCTAAAATTAGAGACAACATATTCTCAAATTTTTAATAAATATTTCATTGCCTCTTAGGATTTATCATAATATTTTCGGGGTATTTTATGGCCCACAATTGCATTTAGGGATTTTTAGCTCTTTATTCACCCTAATTTCAATAGAAATTACCTTAGGAAATAAGATTATTACTTATTATTTGAAACCACATATTCACCTATTTTCAATAGGTATTATTTATCGAAATATAATATTCCAGATAATTACCGGGTATTACACCAATACATGAAAGGTGCGTACTTTTGTTTTGTCTATATAAGATTTTTGTGAATAAATTGCTTTCTTATCTTAATTTAATATTAATACGTATATGTTGTAGTGGTCATTGGACCCTGTGTGTTGTTTGTCCCATCAAGAACTCCTGTTATTGGTTCGATTCGGTAGATGGCAATCCAAACGAGGATATCAAAACCATGTTTGCCGAGTAAGTAATTTTTTGTCTAAATCATCGATTCTTCTTTTAAATGATTGGTTTAACATGTCCGTTAATTTCCATTTTAATGATAGGGGCCTCAAGACATATAGACAGCTTGTTGGAGCAAAAGAGCAAGGTGGACCGAAGTGGTTTAAACCGAAGGTAAGTAGTTTCAATTCAATTTATTTCATTGACACCGTAGCTTTCGATGTGCCTTTATTCGTTTTAACAATTTGCTTTTGATTTATAGTGCCATCAACAACCGGGGAGCACCGAGTGCGGATACTACGTTATGAATTGGATGCAATCCATCGTTACCACCGGACGTATTCAAGGTTTTCAAAATGTACGTAATCGCTCCGTGATCCTCAAATGATGATATTTTTGTTGTTGTACTTGAGTTGTTAATTATTTCCTTCACTTAATTGGTTTATCTTATACCTTGTTTTCCAATTCTTGTTTTTGGGGACTGCGGATCCGTACTCGCAGGATGACATCGATTCGGTTCGAGACATGTTGGCTAGACATCTTCTTCAACACATAGCCTAGTTAGTAGTGAGCATGATTAGTATGTTATTGTGTTAGTGATTCTTTGCTACTGTTGTTCGTTTGTATCTGTTTGGTGTTATTGTCTGTTCAAAATCTGCAACAATTGTGACCAGCCTTTCTTGGAACTATGAACCTTCTTGTGTTGCTTGGTGGGTTTCGGCTGATGCAAAACTTGGTAGATATCTCATTGTTGTAATCTCATTGATAGTTTGTGTCTTTGCAAGTTTGGTGTTATTGTGGGTATATTATTGATTCAGCTAGCTGATGCAAAACTTGGTAGATATATATCTCATTGTTGCTATCTCATTGTTAGTTAGTTTGTGTCTTTGCACGTTTGGTGTTATTGTGGGTATTACTTATTCATGTATATATATAGCGTTTGGTCTTGATAGATGTGCATGAAGCCAATGCAAAACTTAAATCCAATTGAACATACTCTAAGCGATTGTCTATACTCTGTAGGCATAGGTTTGTCATCTAATTTATGAGTATGAAGTTTGAGAGATGAGAAGAGAACTAGTGAACTGATATTCTGTAATGTCTTTGCAGTTTATTAAGTTCTTAAATGTGTATACATTAATCTCATGCAGAAAGAAGAGAAAGACGAGCAGCAAAGGGAAGCAGATTGCTATTTTCTATGTATTTCAACATTGCTATTTGTCAGGCATATTTACTGATTCATGTTAGCATTTTCGGGCAAGATTAAATATGTAGCTATATTTTTTAAAAAAAAAAACATAAAAGGCGACCTGAATTGCAAATCAGGTCGCCTTTTATTAAATAAGACGACCTGAATTTCAAAACAAGTCGCCTTTGTTTAAATAAGACGACCTGATTTATAATTAAGGTCACCTTAATAAGGCGACCTGAATTGGAAATCAGGACGCCTTAATAAGGAGACCTTTTGTTTTCAGGTCTAAATAAGGCGACCTGAATTACAAATCAGGTCGCGTTAATAAGGCGACCTGAATTGAAATCAGGTCGCCTTATTTAGACGACTGAATTTTATTCGTGTCGCTAAAAAGCCACAAAAACAACTACCCAAATCGAGACGTCCCTCGGTTAAAGGACGTTAATTGGGTCTTATTTAGGTCGTTTTTAGGTTTTTTGTAGTAGTGAAGGAAAAACTCAGAATTGAACCAAAGAGGGTAGTTGTGACGGCATTATTCACCACCAAGGCCATCAGCAAGCTTCGAACCAGAGAGGGCAGCTGCAACGAGAGAGTGGTTGCGAGTTTTGGGAGCCCAGAATTGTAACATCTCATTTTCAAAAGCAGTATATTTTTTTTCATCATATATCATCAGAGTAGAGCATTTGAGCGGAAGAGTAACTGATATATAGATTCCAATTGCCGTAAGTCTGGCTGATTTACAAAAACGGTACAATGACCGAGAGTTTTTAAAGTGAATAACAACAAAAGTGTCTCCCTGGCAACAGCCATGCCGTGTCAACAGAAGAGATCTTCAGCCGGATCTCTATGCGACCTGCTTGCCTTTCTCCTCAGTACTTGGTCCTCCTGAACCTGACGCTATGTTAAGAGCTGAGGTTCAATGTCGATTGAACCTCAGGTAACGGTTAACCTCATATTTACGTACACAATATATGGACTACGGACAATCACAACATTAATAAAAGACGTGAGCCCAATAACGAGATATACTACACACGCAACCAATACAGATATATTGCTTCCAACATTATCACACACAACCAATGCAGATATATCGCTCCCAGCGTACAGACACATCGCTCCCAGCGTACAGACATATCGCTCCCAGCGTACAGACATATCGCTCCCAGCGTACAGAACCAATGCAGATATATCGCTCCCAGCGTACATACAATTATACTCTAACATCTATTTGCACTTAGGCAACATAACAACTATACGCAAACAATACACATAACACATACATGCATATCATAAATATCAGAGTTAGTGTTACAGTACGCGAACGTACCTTCGTTGTCGACTACGGTACGTTTTACGAAAAACGGTGATTTTTGACAGCGGGTGAAACAGTGGTACGACGGCGGTACAACAGCGGTATGATTATCTCAGATATCCTATAAGGATAACATTTATCAACTTCTAGCAAGTATAACGGGCATTTTAGGTACAAATTACCATTTTGCCCCCGAACCCCTAATCGGCGGAATTTCGCCGGAGTTTCATTTTTCGCTCTATCTCTCCCGAATTTTGACAGATCTTTTCCCTCATCATATTTTCGAAATATGTATCATATTTACCCCTAAATATGATATCTAGACTATCTTGAAAATTTAAAGATAAATCTAGCATTCCTACTATATCTGAAAGAAAGTTAACTAGAAACTAAAGACTAAGGACCGAAGAACTTACCCGGACTTTGCTCGAGACTTTCTCCGAGCTTCTCTCTCTAACTTATCTCTAAGAGGCAGATTTTTGGTGTGAAAAATGATGAAGGTGCTCATGCCTTTATATAGGCAAAAATTGTGCCACTTTGGTAATTTCCATATTCCAAATCTTGTAATTTTCTCTTACCTTATAACCAAGTAAAATAAAGGCTAAATGGTGGTTAATTCTTGACCATGGGCAGCCCTTAGTCGACATTGGGGAGTGATGTGGCAGCAAGCCATTGGTCCAAGAATGGTGACTCAACCTCACTTTATGCCCTATCCCGATAGAATTTCCCGATCGGTGTCCGTTTCGCGTAGTCTCGGAAAATCTCAAAATTCTGGATTCATAACTTTGAAGATCTTCTCTTCCTCATCAATAATATCTAATTTAACTTAGATTTCGGTCCCTTACTGGTTCCAACGAGTCCAGTTGAAGTTTTCTAAAAACGTGTCCGAATACGTCCGGTGTCGGAAATCGCTTTCGGAATCATCAATCTCTGGATAATAATTCACTGATTCCAAATATGTCCATATAATTATAAACTCATCTCCCGATGTTGACTTATAATTTATTTTCTTCAAATCCAAAATGTGAATATCTGCGCATTTTTCCCTATTTCGTCTTATTAGGCAAATGCGCTACCTGACCTTCTAATTAACTTTAGGAAGAGGTCACTTGAAGGTAAAAACTCACTGATCAATATTTTACCTTGACTTTGGAATTCCTATTCCTGGTTCTCTAGATAGGATCCGTTTCCTATTTATTCCATTACTATTCACTATATTATATAATAATACAATTTTACAAAAATATCATGATATTTATTATTATTTTTTTCTTTTATTTTTTATTTATTTTTCTAAGCATAAAATATATTTTTTTTAATTTTTTTTAATTTAATAATTTCGTATTTCTCCAATTAAAAATAATTATTTAAATTATTTTTAATTCATTTACTTTATACCTTAATTATCCCATTAATTACCATATTAGCCACTTACTAATTTTTGATAATTTTCTTAATTAGGATAAATCATTATCTCACAATTATTTTACTTACATTGGTATTTTATATCCCATGTAAAATATTAAAAATCATGGGGTCAATTATGATCCCCAAAATAATATTAAATCTTGCCTCAATATTTTCCAAGGAAATTAATCCCAAAAATTACCTAAATTAGAGACAACATATTCTCCAATTTTTAATAAATATTTCATTGCCTCTTGGGATTTATCATAATATTTTCAAGGCCATTTAATGCCCTACAATTGCATTTAGGGATTTTTAGCTCTTTATTCACCCTAATTTCCATAGTAATTACCTTAGAAAATAAGATAATTATTACTTATCATTTGAAACTACATATTCACCTATTTTCAATAGGTATTATTTATCGAAATATAATATTCCGGATAAATAATTATCCAAGGGTATTACAAGAATCGATCGAGATTGGACACACGTCACCTCCGACCTTCATTTCACCTTCGCCTTATTCTTTTTTCTCTACAACAGCCTGAAACAAGAGAGATCCAAAGATCCCGACCGTCGAGGTGTTGAGTGCGCCGTCAAACAAGGGAGATCCAGAGAGCCTAAGCTTCAGAATTGGACTGAGATCTGACCTCCATCACCTCCGACCTTCGTTTCACCTTCGTCTTCTTCTTCTTTCTTCCGTACCTTCACTGTGCATCACCGAAATATAAGAGACGAGCACCGGTGAAAGGGTACCAACCTTCGGACGCGTGAGATTGAATCCCAGAGACAAAGGGAGGTTGAATGCGAAATCTAGGACAGAAAACCAGAAGAAATGAGGAATATACACTTCAACGCATTATTTTAAGCCGATGAAGATTTTTTACTGAAGGCTAAAATATATATATATATAATCCGGGTAGGACTAGGCTCACTAGTCATGGATAGTAGCTTGATACCCAGTCATGTCCGAACTTTGAGTCAGACCCGATCTTGCCTGAATCAGTTAGGTTTTTTTTCCTTCTCTCGGGTTGAACCGAGTCAGGTTGATCGAGTTTTCGGATTTTATGTACAGCCCTAATGATGACACAACTCTTGTGTTGGCATCTCTAGAATTCAGCACCTAGCATCGAGTCCGAGAAACCCATCGATCTCCTGGCCCGGTCACGTACTTGATTTTTTTCAAACACCGAACCTTTGACACATGTCAACACAAGAGCTAATCACATGAGATTGGAGACCTTTTAACTATTCCAAGGCCATAAAATTTCAGTCAAAGGAGGAAAAAGAAAAGAAAGAAAGAGAATAAAGGACCATAGAAGGATTAAATGGAGGCTTGTGATTGGTAGTATTTGGAGTAATCAAATATGGTCAAATTAGTCACTTAATATCATCTTCATTCCTGCATTTCCATTATGCATTTGAGCCAACAAGGAAGGGAAAAGAAAAAGAATGAAGGAAAAATAAGAAAGAGGATGAAGGAAAGTCAAAGGAACAAATGGATAAATATAATTGGTGGAACATGAGATACTTACATATGAACCCATTTATTCAACATTAGCACCACTTCATCCTCACTTTTGTCATACCATTTGGACCAAACGAGAAAGAGAGAAAGAAAGCTCAAAATACCGAAAATGGAGATGAAAATGGAAAAGGAGAGAAAAACATGAAACAAGTCTAATCTTCCACAAAACCACCTCCAATCCAAGAACTCTCTTCACAAACATTGTTCTAATCCTTGAGAGCTTTAATCCGATGGTTTTGGTTTTCTCATAGGAGGAGTTTCACACCAATTAGTTAGACAAGTTCTTCGCCGGATTTTTGAACCATTTGCAGAATCGCGATAAGGTAAGCCTAAGCTTCGTATTGAACCGATTGGTTTGAGTTTTTGAATGTTTTGGAAGCATATGAACCAACTTTAGTGAGTAAACTGTGAGTTAGTGAATTGTTGCTCTGGAACCCTAATTTCGGTCGGAAACAGGTCTATGAGAAGGAGTGTGATTTTGGACATTTTGATGCTTCCAATAAGTTTAAAAAGAAAAATTGTGTAGGATTACGATGAGGAAGTAATTTTGGAAGGAATAGAATTGAAAATGGTAGTTGTTATAGTCTTTGCGATTAGGATTCCTAGAAGGTAGTCCAGTAGTGACATGTTTTTAACTAATCAAATTATATCCAATGTCTTTGAGAATTTTCATAATAAAAGTAGACTTGGCAAGGTTTAATTTGATAGGTCATATAGGTTAATTGGATCTGTATACTGTGAGTTATGAATTTCTTAAGTTAGTCATTGAGTCAAGAATGTTTTTTGGACCAATGAGGATTGATTGACAATTCTGGAATATTGTGTGGGTAAATGACAGTGAAAAGTATTTCCCCCCTAACATTAGACTTAATAAAGGTCACATAGCCTTTGGAATCACGATAATTGAACATTTGTACATAAAGATATAAGTTTTTTAAGTTGACTGAAAAATCTTCCCGTTTTAACTTTTACACAAAAATGAGAAACCGAGAGCAATTGGTAATAAAGTTAACTTCCAAGGGTTAAGATAAGCACTTGGAGTTAATGTAGGCCTTTAGCTATATAGTATCTTGAGATACTGAAGAGCTCAGATAAGTAGTAACTCATGCATCTGTGATTATTTAATTATAGGATTTGACATTTGTCTGGAATGACAAAAGGATTGGGAACCATCAGTTCGAGAGTTGGAAAGGCCATCAAGTAGTAACTCTTCTCTCATATACTATGTATGACTTTATATGCATGTGTGAACTTTTATGGGATTTGTGTTGTAAACACAAGATAGGCTGTAGGGCCTAGTGGACCAATGGTCCTTAATTAGGTTGTGAATCCTATTAAGTATTCAGATGAGAAGGGTCGTTGCCCAGTTGAATACCCAGCGCTGTGGGAATGGATCAGTTGGGTCCTATGTTTGCAGTCGATACTACTTGTCTTGTTATCTCTGAATGTTGAATGTATTTGTTGGTTGACTACTATATACTATATATGTATGCACTTTATGTGAGATTAATCATTCTTCCGAGATTCGTTTGAATCTCGGTCATTTCCACTAGTTTAGGTCAAGAACAACGCAACAGACGTGGTTCCAACAAGAATTTTGTAGGTACCAGTAACTAAATTCCAGTCCGGTTCAAGTGTTAACGTTTGCAATTTTGTAGTTTTGTAATAGAATTTTGAGATTTGTAAATATTATGTAAGAACCCAGCGGAGAATCTTGTTATATAATCAAATATGTTATATCAGTATATATATATATATATGTTATTTGTATTTTGCCCACTGAGCTGTGTATTAATACTCTGATAAATATCAAAATATTAAGGGATTTGACACTCCGTCATGGTTATGGAATAGTATACTTGCGGGCAGACAAATCCTAGAGGGTAATGTGGCGGTCAGTGTTGGCAATGGATTGAATAAAAGGGTAAGGTAGGACCCATGGATTTGCATGCTACCGGGTAATAAAGTATTGGGAATATCCCCCTTGGACCAAGTAAGCAAAGATATTGTAAAAAAAAGATCTAAAGAAAAGTATTATGTTAGAAAAGGCGCAAGACTTTTTTTGGTATTGTTTCAAAAACATTACAACTATATTATTACAACATTAACAACTAAATTAATACATATTAACAACTATATCTTAATAACTAAATCTACATACGTTAATAACTATATCAGTACAATATTAACAACTAAACAAGTATACGTTAACAACTAGGGCCTTTTTTGACACGTAGCTTTTTTTGGGTCTTTTTTTAGAATATCTTGCTTACTTGGGCACTGAGTGGGATTTTCCCTAAATTATTTTCTCAATGTCCTTTTCCTTCTTACTCAGATCTCACTGTCTCTGAATAAGGCATGGCCTGTCATGGGACCTGTCTTCGATTACTTAATTTATTACTAAACATGATCAGGATAATAATTAATGAACAACAGGCCAGATAAGTGGGTATGGTTCTATCCATTTATCGACCCCCAACTTTGGAAATTGAAAGTTCCAGATAACGTTCGAGGTTTTACGTGGTGGATTCTCTCCAATGCTGTTTCTTTTGGGTGGGGGTTGGGAGCGTTTCTATTGGAGCCTGTAATATGACAGGTGCTGTTGGGGTCGTGGCTCACGTTCTCCTTCCACGTGGAGCGTTTCTATATTTCGTGGTCTTTGACCATCCATGCCTCTTGATAAGGCTCCCGACTCCGGCGAACATTAATTATATTTTTAAGAAATTTGACTAAAACCATATAAAATATATAAAGAAGTTTAATATATTTTAAAAATTGGACAATGTCGGGATTATTAATCCTTTTAAATTTCTTAACAATTGTGTCTGGAACTGGAAGTGATATATGCAATAATGGACGTGCAGATAATGCTTCAACTGCTAATGAGGCCCAGACCGGAGAAGATTCGAGCCGGAATTGGCTAATCTGTTTGGCACGAGGATTTGGAGAAAATAGAAGGGGAGATAAAAAATTTATGAGTAGGATTTTTAAAAAAATTAAAGTGGGTTTATAAAATTTTAATAAAGAAATGTAAGATAAAAGAGTAGGAAAAAATAATTGAAATCTTTTTATCCCACTTCTTTTATTTTTTTTTTCTAAATCCAACTAAAAAAAAAAAAAAAAAAAAAAAAAAATTCCTTTTACTCATTTCCCTCCCATCTTCTGATACCAAACAAGCTTGTGTTTTCCTCATTTCCTTTTTTCTTCCCTTGTTCTGTCTTTTATTTTTGAATTAATATTATTATTAGTCTTTATTGTTTCATTGAATCTTAAATCTTGGTTTTGGTCTTTATAGATTAAAATTCTAATTGTTAGTCTCTATAAGGATTAAAAATTATGAATTAAAATTAATTGTACCAAAAGCAAAATTTAATCAAATTATAAAGGCCAATAATAATGTTACCCTTTTATTTTTGTTGTTGCTGTCAACCTCGTCTGAACTTTTCTTTTTTTTTTTTGGTATTCTGTCTTGTTTATACTTTATATAAGTTGCGTATTGATATATTTAATTGATATATTTCATTTGTTAGTGCTTTCCAGAAGGAATAATCTTCCTCTGACATAATTAATGTGTATTCCTCTAATTCCAAATTATAGTTGTTTATCTCTTATGGCTTCCTTCTAAATCTCTCCTTGTTTCTAAAAGCCTTAGTTCTTAGTATGTTAGTATTATCTGCAATATAGATTCCTAGTATGCTCTACACTTGCCTCATAAAGAGGACCCTGTGTATCAGAAAAGAATCAAGAATACGATCCAGTATGAGAGAGTATTGAAAAAAGGTATACTGAATATATTGGTAAGAAGTATTTTGATTGGGAAGGTACTTGAATCCACAAGAGTCCGTGAGCGCAAAGAGGCAGGGAGCCTAAAGCTCGGAATACATTGGATTAAGTACCCTCTAATCAAAACACGTTTTCCCAGTAGTTATCCAGTATGACTATTTTCTCTCTATCAAGCTGTCTGTATTATCCAGATAGTTAGATAGGATAGATCAAGATCCAGATGATATGGATGCATCTAGATCCTGATACATCCACCCTCCCAGTTGGTATCAAAGCCATAACGAATTTGCAGATGATAGTAAAATACTAAGGACGACGGTGAGTAAGAAACATCTTCTAAACATGAGTGAAACATCAGCAAATACACCTACCCCTTCTTCATCATTAATCACACCCTTCGTTCCCAGATCTCTATCTCCTTCCATGAAACGAACCCTTGCCAACAAAATAGAAAACCTCATAGAGGTTACCCATCATACTGATCAATCCATCCGAGGTACTGATCTCCCTCTCCTCAGTCCCTATAGTTATTATCATCGAACCAATTCCTTTACCAGCTCAGTTCGATCTCTGATCCGTACCAGACGACCAGAGGTTAAAGAAGTTGTTCAGTCAACCAAACTTGAACAGTGTACTCTTCCAGCAACTACCCAGGAACAATACTCTACAATTGAGATCTTCCCAGATCTAATTGAAAAATGGAAATCTGAAGGATACACCCATCTCCACTTTGGTGCTATTCGTCTAGTCCTTACTCTCCATGGCAGAAAAGGACTTCCAGTCACTGCTAAAGTAGCTCTCCTTGACTCCACCTATAAGAAGTATTGATTCTCTTATTGGTGCCCTCCTTACTACTCTTAGCAACGGCAGTGTTATCTTAACTATCCAACCAGATTACAATATCAGTCTTGCAGATAAGACTCTTCCCAGACGATTAAAAGTTCAGATCCAAATTACAGGAGCTGAACAAGATTCTCAAGCCATCATGGCTACTCTCCATCACCAAATTGTTTATCGTCTCCAAAATCATGGTTGTGACCTTGAACTTCCCAATTCCACAGGTGATGCTCTTATTGCAATTTCAAATAGAGCAGATGATACCTCCATCATCCAGATCCCACGCCAGATCCTAAAAGAAGAGCTTGCTCAGATTATGCCCATGCAGTGGATTACTAATTATGAAAGACTCTTTCATGACAAACAGCCAGATGTTCATACCACTACTCCTCCATCTGTTGAAGATCTTGGAAATGGTGTTTCCAGGACTGTCTTTACCAGATCTAGTACTCCTGGACCAGTAAAACCACTTCCCAGGATTCTATCCATGACACCGGCTTACACACCTTCCAGAAAAGACCCTCCAATCGCTTGGGTTAACAAAGATGCCAAGCCCTGTTATGTCTCACATATTAATGGTCACTTTCTATGGGATGTTCCCGGATCAGGTATGTGTGACCCAGATTGTGAGTGTGATACACCTGATACACCTGAATGGTGGGAAGATGATTCAAATGATGAACAAGGATTATATCCTTGTAAATATGCCCACAAGCAGGCACAAAAGAAGAAGTCTTTTTCTAGATCTACTTGTAGGTCTCATAGGCTTCAGAAATTTGATGATGATGATTCTTATGGTTCTGGACATCCTATTCCTTTACGACGATCTACACGTCGTTGGCAACCACCCCCTCCTCCAGCAAAGTCCTCTAAGGAAATGACTCTTGTTGAACTCATGACAGAAACAGGTCATCTTGACCTTGCTCAACAATACTTTCCAGATGTTATTCCTAGCATCCCACCAGAACCCTTTGTAGCATCCCCACCTCAGATTGCCTCTCATCCTATTTCTTGAATCGCCATGCTCAACCCTTATGAGCAGGAATTTCCCCCTCTAGAAAGGAGGACTGATCAAGTCAATAAGGTTTCTTCAAAGCCTTATATCATTCCAAGTACGGTCGATGCTCAGGGGAATTTTCAATCAACACAAGCAGAAGAAGTTCTTAATTGGCAGACCCAGAATTCTGTTTGTCAGAATCATATCTTAACTAGGATTGATTCAAAACTTGACTCTCTGACAACAAAGACTGAAGGATTAGCTTACCAGATAGACCAAATATCTGAAGAAGTTAAGAACCTTTATCTCTATCAGAAACAACAAGCTAACAAGCTGGATGCAGAACTTCGATCATTTATCGACAAAGGATACATGGGATCACAGTTCAGACAGAAAGAGGCTAAACTACAGACTATCCAACAAGATCTAAAAAGGATAGAGCTAGATATAGCCAGAAAACAGTCCCAGGCTATATATGATCCTTATCCTTCATTCTCATCAATACCAGCTCCTTTGTTTCCTTCTTCTCCGACAGTTTATCCTGAAGAAGCAGACTACAGCAAACAGTTTAAGTTTAATTATCCCTTGTTTGCTCAGTTACCATTACCAAAGTTACCCTCCTCTATGGCCGATAGCCTAAACCACAGTTTACCTACCCAAGACCACGACCACCTTATTTCACTCCTTTCCGGACTCATGATTCCGGACCATCTCATTCCCAGTCTGCAGGAATTAAGATTAATGAACCACTGCCATTCTTTAATCCATCCCCCACTCAGGAAAAACACAAGCAAGCAGCTGACCCTTCCCAATCTACCCAGCCTGCTACTTATTCTTCTGTCACTTCACCAGTGTTTTCTCCACCCATTATCAATCCCCCTCATATTGGGATTCTTCGTAGTCCATTACATGATCACCACAATGAGGACACCTCTAGTACAGGATCAGATTCTGATATCCCTTCACAGACTTATTCTTCTGACAGTACTGAAACTGAAGAAGAACTAGCCGATATCTCAAAGATTGCTATGGTTCGTCCAAATAATGATGAGGAGGAAGATATGGATGATCCACATGTAGAACATCCTGATGACCTACCACAAGGCCAAGATTTCAAGCCTACCAGTGGTCCTTGGTTCTCCTTTGACAATCTTCCTTATGACAAATGGAGATTCCGTCTACAAGAATTTAGTGCCTGGATTGACTTACAAGTTACTGCTCAACAAACTCCTCTAAGACAAGTATTACAGGAATTTGTTTCAAGATTTACAGGTACTCTCAGAGAATGGTTTCAAAACCTTTCTCCATACCAAAAGATTCAAGCAATCCAAGTTGATGAGCCATCGTTATTTCTTGGAGTCATCCACAAGGAATTCATTGGAGACTTCAATATCATTCGGAAAAGAGAGAAACAAGAATTTTTTGAGATGAAGTGTTGCTCTCTAAAGCAAAAAGATCTCCAGATCCATTACCAACGAATGATTGAAAAATACCATATCTTGAATGGTGGCAACGATGTGAATCTTCGTCACACTTTTATTGCCTCTTTACCTGATGAACTCCAAGCAGAACTCAACAGAAGCATTCATTCTCTCCAAAGAGATATGACTGACATCTCTATTGGCGAATTATATCAGCTTGCTCTCAATGCCCTTGATAAACTCTGTGAGCAACACAAGTTTTTTAAAGATATGCAAAAGAAGGCTCATAAGTTTAAACCAACATGCAAGAAGCCCTATCTAAAGATCAAATGTAAGGACTCCAAAGATTGTTTCTGTCCTTCAAAAAAGAAGTCTCATTTTCAACAATATCCGAGACAAACTTTCAGAAGATCTAAAAGACCAGGCTTCAGAAAGAAAACTAGATTCTTCAAATCTAGAAAGTTTTTCTCCAAAGATTCAAAGTGCTTCATTTGCAAAAAGCCAGGACACTTTGCAAGGAACTGTCCTCGAAAAACCAAAGGAGATATCAAGATGATGCAACAACTCCAAAAGATTCTAATGATAACAGACCAGACTGCTAATCTTGAAGACTATCTTGAAGAACAAGATCAACAAGATGATGAGACACAATATGTTATTCCATCTTATAAGAGCTCCTCAAACTCATCTTCTGATGAAGATCCTGTTTCAGAAGAAAGTAATTATTCTTCTCCAGGAGACATCAATCTTGTTCAAGGATTTTCTCCGAAACCAACATTCATAGGTTGCCTAGGATCTTTGAACTCCAATCCTGAAATCAATCTGAAAACTCCAATGCCAAATATTCAGGTACAAGTCCTACCTGAAAAATACTCAAAGCCTATTACTGCAATAGCCTTTTTTGATACAGGATCATCTCATACCATAATGAAACCACATATATTACCCCCTGAAGAATGGATAGCTCATAATCAGCATTTCTTCACAGCTGATGGAAAGATCTTTAAAATTGATCTGATTACTAGACGAAAAATCAGTATCAAATTCTTCCCAGGATGTACCTTAAAGATCAAGGTATTAGGAAGTGAGCTTCCAGGAAAAGATATCCTTCTTGGTTTTGATGCTTTTTATCATACCAAGAACTTAACCATTCTTCCAAAAGGAATCAAATGGAAGTCCAGTTTCACTCCATGGACAGAAATTCCTTCTCTTTATGAATTGCAACATGCTCCACCACAGTATACAGATACCAAAGAGCAACTAATGCAAAGATCGTGTCTTGTCGACGACCATGATCAATTTCCACATCCTTCTCCTCTCTGGAAAAACAAAGATTTCTTCATCAGCCTTCCTTTCAAAAGAAATGAAGATATCAATCCTACTAAAGCTTCCCATCCAGGGATGAATCCAGAAGATTTAAAGCTAGCAAGAGAAGAATGTCAAGCCCTTCTCAAACAAGGTCTCATTGAACCCACAAAGTCAGAATGGGCATGCCAAGCTTTTTATGTAGAAAAAAGATCAGAAATCAAACGAGGAAAGAAGAGACTTGTAATTGATTATAAGCCTCTTAATCATTTTCTCCAAGATGATAAGTTTCCTCTCCCCAGGCCCACAGTTCTCTTTGCCCAGTTAGGAGGATCAGCTCACATATTCTCAAAGTTTGATCTTAAGACTGGTTTTTGGCAATTAGGGATCCTACCACAGGATAGGCCCAAAACGGCGTTCTGTATACCCGATGCCCAATTACTCAGATGGAAGGATTGGTTCTCACGCTATAAATTCTCGGTTAAACATCTCAAAGGACCACAAAATATCCTTGCAGATTTTCTTTCCAGACCACAGAAAATACCTCCTCCTCATCCTCAGATTCTTTACATCCTTACCCTTTCAGAACAACCATCACCTCCTTCCACCATGCCTTTTTGCAGCAAAGCTACAACTCTTCCTCCAGATACTACTCTTTGTTCCTTTACTGATTTCCACAGATATGCCACTGAGCATCTTTTCTCATGGCTTCATTTGCTGTTTGCCAAGACTAATCTTTTCCCTAAACTTCAGCATTTCAGCCCACTCTGTCCATATACTACCATCCCGTTCATTCAAGGTCCTATACCTGATGAACTTCTCTGGTATGTCTGGTCAATGACCATTCTCCACACCAGCTCAATTTCTCTTGCACCTTTGCCTGTTTACCACTATATTTGCAATAGTCACAATGAAGATTCTGCACTTCTTAAACTACTCCTGTTTGCCCCTCTCCCTTTCTGGAGAGGATCTCTTTTTAATTTTATAACTAACCATAGACTCTGGGATTTAGAAAAAAGAAAACAAAAGAGTTTTTCTTGTGTTTTTTTTATTGACAGGAAGTATCACTCCCAGATGCCAGACGGAGTATACTTAGAGACTCAAGCAACACCATGGTCAGAATATCTTGATTGGGTCAACCCTCACCCTCAGAAGTGGAGTGAACTCGGACATATACTTGCAAACTCTAATCACCATGTTTTAAAGGATTGCACCAGTCTTGGTCCTGTTCCAAAAGAAGAAACAGCTTATGATGTCTTGTACCAACCAGAACCACACTATGTGACATCCTACTTTGCAATCTCTTCATCACCAAGAGAACTTCCTCTAGATTCTCAGGGAAAAATACTCCAAGACTCACAAGACCCTTATGATGATGACCTCACCCAGTTATCTCTATCCTTCCAGGATCCGGTTCAGTGTTCACAACCAAAGCTACATAACTAAGACAACAGTCCACCAAGCCCAGATCCATTGAATGACACTTTTGACCCACTTGGATATCTTCAGTGCAACTATGATGATGATAGTGATAACAACAATCTCTCTCCTAGTCATGAACCCATTTGCAAGGAATAAATTAGTGTCGACAGCCTTTAATTATTATATCAGCAAAAGATAATGTTCCTTACACTGTTTGTAATTATCTGTCTGAGTGCGTTTGCTTTATGAGTGCTCTTTACTTTATCATAAGTGTGTTTTTGCTTTATCGTCTGAGTGCATTTACTTTTATGAGTGCGTTTTTATCTTACTTTGTCAGGACATGAAACCTGCATCTCTATATAAGAAGGTTTCATTTTCTATTGTAGTAGAACGAAATTTGGAATAAACATTCTCAGTTGTTTATCTCTTATGGCTTCCTTCTAAATCTCTCCTTGTTTCTAAAAGCCTTAGTTCTTAGTATGTTAGTATTATCTGCAATATAGATTCCTAGTATGCTCTACACTTGCCTCATAAAGAGGACCTGTGTATCGAAAAAAGAATCAAGAATACGATCCAATATGAGAGAGTATTGAAAAAAGGTATATTTTGAATATATTGGTAAGAAGTATTTTGATTGGGAAGGTACTTGAATCCACAAGAGTCCGTGAGCGCAAAGAGGCGGGGAGCCTAAAGCTCGGAATACATTGGACTAAGTACCCTCTAATCAAAACACGTTTTCCAAATAGTTATCCAAGATGACTATTTTCTCTCTATCAAGTCGTTCGTATTATCCAGATAGTTAGATAGGATAGATCAAGATCCGATGATATGGATGCATCTAGATCCTGATACATTCTTAATTATTATATATAAGATAATTTACCAATTTTTTTTATATGAGATAGTTTACTAACCTATAAAAGTAATTAGGGTTAAGGTGCAGATTTGCCAACAAACTATTACTTGGGGAGCGTCTGGCACAAAAAACAATTGAAGGGACCAAATTGGCCAACGAACTATTAAAAAGTGGGGGGGGGAAAAACACAATTTTGAGCAGATTCGCCAACGAACCATTACCCCGTCACTGTCTTGGTGTCTCCGTCTTCCATTGACTGTCACAGTGTCGGCGACATCGACATCTCCAAAACTTCCATTGTTGTTGGGTGTTCCACTCACCATTTTGAACTCATCCAGCAGTCCACAGCTTTCGACCGGCACGCGCCTTGCACTATGGTTGCGTCCCTCCGATGCCACAAGCAGCAACCACTGTTGTCACAACGCCTGCTCGCTTGGGTCCCATCTTTGTTGGTGTTTGCCTTATCCAACAAGAAGGCTTAACCGTTCTTTTCTCCAGCGTCTCATCCACCATCCTACGCCAGTGCCTCATATTTTAACGTAATAGTGATAGCTGTTTTTTTTTAATAGTTATTTGGTATTTTTTTTTTCACTTTTTAATAGTTCGTTGGCCGATTTGGTCTCTTCAATTATTTTTTGTGTCAAACGCTCCTTAAGTAATAGTTCATTGGCAAATTTGCACCTTAACCCAAGTAATTAATAATTTGTTTCTAAAGTATGAAGGTGCAAATTTAGCAATGAACAATTTTTTCTATAAGCACCATAAGACTTAACAATAATTTTGGATGCAAAATTAGATATAAATAATTTATTTGGAGAAGATATAACAATGCTATTAAGGTGACATAACTTCGTTACTTTTTACATTGTGGGTCCCACAAGTTTTCTCTTTTTCTATTTTTAATATTTTTTTAATGGGGAAATATCATTTAGGCCCCATAGAAACAATTTCATTTTAGTTAACTCTCAAAAGATTTTGAAATTTCATTGCTCCCCTTTGATCAAAGTGAAATTTAGTTTTTCAGTGAAAAGGCAACAATGCCCTTACTTTATTTTTATTTTTCATAAAAGCATTTACAAGATAAATATGAGAATTTTTAAGACAAATAAAGAAATTTATAAGAAATAAAAGGATTCAAAGAAAATTGAGGAATTAACAAGAACATTGTGTCCACTCACAAAAGAAATAAGGGTATTCATAAGATAAACAAATGCATTTATAAGACAAATAAAATGGATTTAAGAGAATGTAGGAAGTTAAAAAAAAAAAATTACAAGTCAAATATAGACATTTAGAAAGTAAATATGTGAATGATCAAAAATTTTTAACTCATTGATCATTCACATTTTTTTCTAGTAAATATCTTATAAATATTCATTTGAAAATTAAAATAAAGGTATTATAGTCTTTTTACTTATAAAACTTAATTAATTTCATTTTGACCCAAGAGGATGTAATGAAATTTTACAATCCTTTGAAAGTTAACTGAAATGAAATTATTTCTATAAGGTGGTCTAGTTTCATTAAAAAAATATTAAAATAATATAGAGAAGAGTAGTGGGACTCAAAGTGTAAAAAGTAAGGGAAGATAAGTCTCTTTAACAACGTTAATTTATCTACTCCCAAATAAATTGTTTGCATCTACTTTCACACTTGAAAATAGTTAAGTTTTATGAGTATTCATTACTAAATTTTCAACTTTGTCTTTTTTCTAAAATACCTATGTAATCAAGTATTATGAAGACTCGGTCCCCACTACCTTTGAGTAATTGTTAGAAAAATGAGAAGAAAGGGGTAACCAAAACAAAAAAGAATTAGACGGCACATTAGTTCTGTTAGTATATTTTTAGTGAGATAACTTTATTTTCGCTCAAAAAGGGGGGGGGTATGAAATATGAATTGCTTTCGTTGACTACGTTTTTCACAACGCATGCTTACATAAATGATGTCTCTATCAGTTGAAAAAAAAAAATCAATAATGTCTCTATCAGAAAACCCAACGTCAAAAAGCTAATACGCTAATAATGATGATGAATAAGAAATTAAGTAAATTTTTAATATAAACAATATTTGATGGCAAAAAAAGGAGAAAAAAACAGTATAAAAAATACGAAAATATTTAAATATAGTGTGAGAATCTATTAACAGATTCATCATTTTTAAAAAAAAATTAGAAAATATTTGTAATCATTAATATTATTAATAAGATAGTCAGAGTTGATGCCCCTATTTATGTTTAATTGTCATTACAAAATACGGGGGAAAAAAAATAAAAGGAACCTTGGTCGAGACATGTACCCACCAGGGCCTCTAGCGGACTCGAAGAGAGTGACTGAAACTCCATTGTTGAAGCGCAAACAACTCCTGATACTGCTCACATTCCATTAATTTGTCTTAATGTCCATCCCAAAAAGTGCAAAGCTTACCGGCACCACTCCATTGCTATTATTTCAGAAACGTTAACAATTATATTAGTACAACATTAATAACTAAATCAATATACATTAACAACTACTACCTCCGGTCCTATATATAGGAAAAATCGTGACTACAAACTTTCTTATCTTATATTTGGGACCAGGAAGATATCTTAATAACTATATCGATTATAACATTCACAACTAAACCAAGACACATTAACAACTATATCAAGACAACCCGCTATGAAAAGCACCAATAGCTAAAATAGCGGCGCTTAGGCCTAATCCCAATGCCCTTACTCAAGGACCAATACCTAAAAAAAGAGAATAGCGGAGGCGTGAACAAAACAGCTTTCTCTTGTGACCATGAGTGAATTCCACTTATTTTTCCTTACCTCACCGCTAACCAAGTGCAGTTGACAGGAGACAGAGTCTTGACTTTATATTGATGGATAGGCAGACTTTATTCCCATTGACACTACTACCAAAAACCTAAACAACGTCCTTAATAAGACCAATTAACATCACTTTTTAGAGGGATATCTTGGAGCGAGACGTGAAAATTTTTGACTTTTGGCGTCATACTAAAAATTCAGGACGCCTTATAAGGCGTCCTAAACTTTATTCAGGACGCCTTACATAAGGCCTCCCGAATAAAAAATCAGGACGCCTTATTGCTTTTTTTAAAAAAATAAATAAATAAATAAACAAAGAAAAACCCAAAGGCTTGCCGCGCATGGGGGAAGAACCGCAAAGGACTCACGAAACTGGAACAAAAAGCAGAGAGATAGAGACAGTGCAGATTAAGAGGTTTTGTGTGCCCTAAATATGATCTAGAACAACACAACAACAGATCTAGAACAACAAAACAGCAGATCTGGAACAACAAAACAGCAAACGGAACAACAAAACAAAGCAAAACAGTTGATCGGAACAACAAAAAAGCAGATCGGAACAACAAAACATATATGTGGCCGCCGTCGTGGAAGGAACTGTGTGCCCTAAATATGCGAGATTAAGAGGTTCGAGAGAAGGAAGAGCGTAAGGAAGATCGATTAGCTCGAAAAATCAAAAAAATAAGAGGCGCAGATCCGAACTTGAACACGTAGAATTGACGGTGGGCGAGAAGATTGCAGCGGTTAAGCGAGGCGTCGTCGGCAAGGAAGGTCTTGGTGAGGACGGTGACGTTGATGGCGACGCCGTGGGAGCTCTAGAGAGAGAGAGAGGCGCTGGAGCATAAAAGGTGAAGGGAAAAGAAATTGAGAGGAGTACGCATAGCTGAGGGTGAGAATAAAAAGTCACCTTTTTGTTGAGCCACGCGAGGAACCTAAAAATTGAAACTGAAATTAGGCGTCTATGTTAAGACGTTTAAAATTTTAATTTAGGCGTCTTAATTATTTTTAAGGACGCCTAAAATCTACTTTTGACAAAAGAATATCCTAAATTGTGCCAAATATTACATTTTAGGCGTCCTAAAATATATGTAGGACGCCAAAAAAACTTTTAGGCGTCCTAAATTAATATTTGGATTGTCTAAAGTCTCAAAGTCAAGTAATTTACAACATTAATCAATTTTCAAGAATTTTCCTACGCCAAAACAAATCCTAAATGGCTCCAAATATTACATTTTAGGCGTCCTAAAATATATTTAGGACGTCAACAAAAATCCTAAATGGCGCCAAATATTACATTTTAGGCGTCCTAAAATATATTTGGGACGTCAAAAAAAATTTAGGCGTCCTAAATTAATATTTGGGATGTCTAAAGTCTCAAAGTCAAGTAATTTACAACATTAATCAATTTTCAAGAATTTTCCTGCGCCAAAAAAAAATCCTAAATGGCTCCAAATATTACATTTTAGGCGTCCTAAAATATATTTAGGATGTCAAAAAAATTCTAAATGGCACCAAATATTACATTCTAGGCGTCCTAAAATATATTTAGGACGTTAAAAAAAAATTTAGGCGTCCTAAATTAATATTTGGGTTGTCTAAAGTCTCAAAGTCAAGTAAATAATTACGACAATGCCACCGCGTTCACTTTTTACTTCCTTTTTAAAAAAATGGATGTCTTTTAGAGTAGTAATATCCGTATTTTGTACTAGTGTGACCTACCAGCATGGGATATTCTCGCAAGAGCTGATTCAATCGGGTTTAACATCGGGTATTCTCACTGCTAGCAATCCATTTAGTTAGGTCTCGTATGCCTATTATACAGTCTGACTAAGAGTTCATAGTATCTAATCTGTGATGGTTAATTTTGTCTATTACATGACTTTCATGCAAAGTTTCATGAGGTTGAAAACAAAAAAAAAAATTGTTTAATCATTGCGGAAACTCGTAACTCCTTACTGTTAGTTCTCATGTTTTTGATGTTTTGATGATAACAATTATAATGTAAGTAAGTTAATAGATTCAAGGTTAAATCATGGTTTATATAGTTAACTTGAATCTATATTGGTTAGAAAGTTTTCGCCTTTGGTTGCCTCGAGTTTAGCTCTGCATGCTTCGAGTCATGTGTTATTATTTAAAAGAAAAATGTTTTTGATCTCATGTGCCTTGAGTTGAAACGTTTTCAACTTGGAGTTAATAAGTTGAAATTTTACATGCCTCGAGTTAAATCCGTGGAAGCTTCAAGTTAAACGATGGAAATGTTTTAAATAAACATTGTTAACTCATCAAATGTTTTTATGCCTCGAGTTATCTATTTGATGTTAAGTTTTTGGACCAATTGTTTTTAACTCTTGATATCAAGTTAATGACTCAAGTCATTCACTTATTGACTCAAGTCATTAACTTCTTATATCAAGTTAAACTCTCAATTGTCTACCCTTTTGGAAGGCATCGATTTTAACTCTTGATATCAAGTTAATGACTCAAGTCATTAACTTCTTATATCAAGTTAAACTTTCAAATCTATTTCCAAGCATCGTGTTTGACTCTTGAATATCAAGTTAATGACTCAAATCATTAACTTCTTATACCAAGTTAAGCTTCTTAAATTTGCGTTTTTCAAAGGCCATCGGATTTAACTTTTGCATATCAAGTTAATGACTCAAGTCATTCACTTATTGACTCAAGTTAAGTGATTTCTCCTTATACTTATCGGCTTTGACTTTCACCCATATCAAGTTAACTTTCAAATAAATATCAAGTCAACTTCTTATATCAAGTTAACTTTCAAGTGAATATCAAGTTAATTTCTTATTTCAAGTTAACTTTTGCTATTAAACTTAAACTTGAAGTTAAATCACTTATTGCCTCGAGTCAACAACTGAGTGTATCAAGTTAAACGTTTTCTTTTACACTTATCGGGATTGACTTCCTCAAACATCAAGTCAACTTTCAAACCCATATCAAGTCAACTTCTTATATCAAGTCAAAATTATTTTAACTTGAAGTTAAACATTTTTCTCTTCTTATATCTATCGTGTTTGACTCTCAAACAGCAAGTTACTACCTCCGGTCCTAATTATAGGAGCACTTTTGTAGTGCAAATTGCACTATAAAAGTGCTCTTATAATTAGGACCGGAGGGAGTAACTTTCAAGTCATATCAAGTTAACTTTAGTTTAACTTGAAGTTAACATTTTCAGTTTTCAAAATCACCGTCTTCAGAAATCAAAAATCATTCAATGTGATTTCATTGCTTCTAATCATTACTCATTACTATTCTTAAATACTTTTAATCAGTTTGCTAAATGAGTTTTAGATGATTAAATCTCGGATTAACAACAAATTATTATAAAGCAATTTATGTGTCGAACGCATTAAATGCAGTTACCATATCGAGACACAATCACAAAGAACCATATCTTTGATCATTCGAAAGACATTTACGGCATTCTCATCTCGCAATTAATGCTATTTCACAACGGGCAGAACATAAGGAATGAAAGAATGTGGTGACAGTACAAATCCACCTAGATCATTAATGGCGAAAATATTAACCAAGCGTCTTCAGTCTAACGGCTATATTTTGAAGAGTTACAATGGTTAATCTTCAAGCTTCACCAACGGTCATTAATTGCAACATCTATAAATACCAAAAGCATTGAATTCGCCAACTACCGAAACGTTGTGCATTCAATTAGAATTTATTGCAATCATCTGTTTCGTTAGTTTCACTTAATATCTTCGGATATTTTTCTATACTTCAGTGTTTATCATTTATTTACTCAGTGGGGAGTTTAAACACTTATTTGATTATCTTAGTTGTTAAATCTTAAGGTTGTGGAACCTTAAGTGTGGGTGTACAATTACAACTTGTAAGGCGGAGTGAGTCCTAGTGAAATGATCATCTCGAGTACAGAGTGTGTAATTGTGTCTGTGGTTATTTGGTTACAACTTGTAAAGAGGAGTAAGTCCTAGTGAGAGGATTACTCGAGAGTTACGAGTGTGTAATCAAGTTTCGAGATAGTGAAATCCCGAGTGTTTTCGGGGATTTGGACGTAGGTCAAGAGTTGGACCGAACCAAGTATAATCTCTTGTGTTCATTGTTCTTCTCTCCTTCTCTGTTTAAGTGTTCTTGAGCAATTAGGGAAAGAATTTTATAATCACCTATTCACCCCCTAGGTGATATTCTATCTTCACTTACGGTCCTCATAAATTATTAACCTTAACTCATTACGCTAATTAGTTATTAATTATTAATCCGTAACTCTTTACGGTACTCATGAGAAGTCATAACAATTTATAATATTCATGAGTTCCAGGATTGCTCGTTAAAAAAACTATTGAGGTTTAGGATAATTTGATAAAACAATTATTGGAGATTAGAATTGAATTACCTTATATAACTCGAAGACTTCAAGGTTGTTGATGTTCTCTAACGTTGATCCACACGGCTACCCCCCGATTGTTATGAGAACTCCTTCTCTTGAAACCTCCCACTTCTTGGATGCTTGCTAGGCGAAGACAAGATTGAGTTTTGGTTTCCTTGGGTTTTATCTTTTCAAGAAGATGATGGTTTCTTAGGATTAGGTTAAAGATAGGGATGAACAAGGTTGGAACCTTACCCTTTTTATGGATGGTGCCTTTTCCTTTCTAAACCTTTGGTAAAGACCGAAATTTAGAGAGCATAAGGATGATCAAAAAACATCCAACCCTCCCCTTTTTATAGCCTTGGTGGGCCAAAAATTCCTAGTCCTAATTGGCTTAGGAATTTTTAACTTATGCACTAAGAAAGGGGTTTTAGGTAATAAGTCCACTACTTGTCAACCAAGTCACATTAAATTCACATCTTGATTGATTCATTGAATTTAATATGATGAATCATATTCATATCTTGATTGTTGGATTGATTTAAGATGATGGATCACATTTATTTCCTTCTTTTCCTAAAAAAACGTCCATAAAAAGGGCACAAAAAATCAGCATTTTATAAGAGTCTAACCCTAATTTAAGTGCTCACAAGAAAGCCCCAATCCAAACTTGATTTGGAAAATCTAAATCATAATGAATTAAATTCATATCTTGATTGAATAATAATTTAAGATGATGAATCACAAATGTTAGATATGATTAGTTTTGATGATGTCTTATATAAATGTCATTATTAAAAGCAAAAAGCTTGTATGATATATTTAATCTCCTACATTGACTAACTGCTATATTTAATGTAGATTAGTCCAAATTGAATTGTGGAGAATATCAAGGAAGCAAGAAGTTAAGTTCGAACTGGGATGTTATGTTCAAACTAAGAAGTTAAGTTCGAACTGAGAAGAATTATGAAGAATGATCAAGAGAAGAGAAGAAAGAATGAAGAACTTTCTAAATGGAATGAAAATATCATTATACAAGTTCCAAGATTGATTCTAGAAGTCTCCACAATCAAATGGGAGTTGGAATGGGTCAAGTCGGAGTTAAAATAAGTAAAAGGGAGCTTCAGGATGATCTAACTCGAGTCATGAGGTTGCAACTCGAGTTAACCACTTTGTTACAGCGTTTATGGGTTTCTGGACTGATATAACTCGAGTTATCACTAAGTAACTCGAGTTGTCTAACTCAAGTTACAGTGTATTTCAGCAACTCTGTTCACCTCTGTTTCGCGTTTCAGCTGGCAAGGTCTGGTGTTTCGATGATATCTCACAAACCAAAGATCGGATTGAGGTGAAACCAGTGGCATATGAAACTAGACTTCCAATGCGTCATTTGGATATAAAATCCAAGCCCAAAGGAGTTCATATCAAGAATCTATGAATTGTAGAAGTTGGGACTGAAAATCACGCCACAGTGCAGACATAGCTTTGATATTTTGAGTGTATCTCACAAAATACAAATCGGATTGAGCTGAAATTGGTGGTATATGAAATAAGACTCAAAATTATTTCCATCAAGATTTGAACCAAGCAAAACGGAGTTTAGACCATGGAGAAATGGCCTTCGAAAGTTATAGTAAATTCAAGATGGTTCAAAAACGCTCAACATACAATGAGCTTGGAATGAGTTGTTAACTAGGCTTGGATAACTCAAGTTTAGGACTGGAAACTTGAGTCAATGTCAATCGAGAGGCAAACAGAGAAGAATGAATATTGGGAAGAGATTTTAACTCGAACGAACAAAGTAGCAGAGAGCCTTTGTTCTACAATGTCTCCGAGAATTCGAAATTAATGTTATCAATTGATTATTACTTGCTATGCTTCTCAATGTTATTAATAATCTTCATGAGCAAGTTTCGGTTGATCAAAAGCTCGGATTGAGGATCAATGACAATGCTAACAAGCATAAGTGAATGAACTGGTTTAACTTGAGTTGGGCAAGATAATTCGAGTCTTCAGACAGAAAGCAATCAGAACGTTGGCGCTCAAACATAACTCGAGTTACGAAGGGTAACTCAAGTTACGCAACTCAAGTCACATGGAATAACTCGAATCAACCTCCCCGCGAGAAAATCACCGTTGTCCGAAAATTCAAAATCATTGTTTGTGATTTCATTAATCCTTACCATTACTCATTACTATTCCTAATCATCTTTAATTAGTTTGTTAATGAGTTTCGGATGATTATGTGAAGGATTAACATCATATTACAAAAAAGCGATGATTACGTCGAAGCTTCAACGGCTATATTTGTTTATGCCAACGGTCATATTCAAAACTGAAGGAATTGCTCAACGGTCATAAATTGCAACTAACTATAAAAGAAGAAGCATTCAAGATAGAAGAGGTTGGAGATGAGAGCTTGCACTTGTCGAAATGCGATATTCGAATCCAACATTTAGCTCACACGCTCTGTTCTCAATGCTTGTATAGTTCATCTTAGAGAGTGAGATTATTTGTATTGTACTTCAGTGTTTATTCATTTACTCTTTTAGAGAGAACATTTCTGATTACTAAATCATTGTAAGAATCTCAAGTCGTGGGACTTGGAGATTGGGTTATCAGTTTACAACTTGTAAGGGGGAGTGTATCCTAGTGAGAGGATAACTTCGAGTACGAGTGTGTAACGATTGAAAGGAGTATCTCATTGAGAGATTCGGCTTCACAAGTGCCAGGTGAACTTGTGCGTGTGTATAGGCTTCTCTTGTGCCCGGTTAAACAAGAGGATAGTGGATTGAAAATCTCAAGTGGAGCTTGGGACTGGACGTAGGTCAAGGATTGGGCCGAACCAAGTATAAATCACGGTTGCATATTCTCTTCCCTTATCTCTTACATTTCCGGTATATGTTTATTTGAATATCAAACTGTTGATTTAGAAAACGCGAAAAGATTTTCAAAGTGTCAAGTTTTTAATCTTCACCCAATTCACCCCCCCTCTTGGGTTCAAATTTAGGTTCTTCAACATTCATCTCTTAAACTAATATTCAAAATCATTTTAAATCAATCATCATTTATTATTTCTCCTATCTTCATCCAATAATTATTGGATTTTAATATATATATATATATATATATATATATATGATAATTCAGAATTATCTTTTATAACCTAACATTTTGAATTAAAATTCAAATTTATATTCAAAATTTGAATTCCAAATTCAACTTGGCCTAAGACCCTGTTGGGTCTTCCAACACATTTGAGCCCTTTTATGGAGAAATTGATTTCCCACTCAGAACCATATATGTGACACCATTTTCTTCTTATTGGGCTTGGAGTCTCACGTCAACCCAATTACACATTTACTTTTGATAAAGCCCAATGAGTTATTGGCCCAAGTTTGCTAATTTTAAATAATCGAGAATAACCTTTGTGTGTGAACCATTAGGCCCAATTAGTCACTGACATAAATAAACTTAAACCAATTAAAACTCCTCTAATGGGCCCAATTTATTTAATGACTTCATAAGATACTAGCAATGCTCTGTGGTCCCAGAACTAATTGAGTTGATCAAGTGATCTACCTTTCATATTTAGATACCGTGTAGATATCATCCCTCACATCGTCATTCACATTTAGTCAAGAGCAAAGATAGAGTGTCATCTCTCTTAATTGACTAGATGTAGCTATTTCACAGAACTAGGAATTTTCTTATATTAACTCTATAACGGATCATGACCTTTTATGATCACTTGTTGTGCGCATAGTCTTCCGAGTTAATTAGAAGCTATCCAAGCTCTACCGGTCTTATGAATGCCTAATCCCTTGTAAGGGACTGTGAGTCCTCTCAGCATGTCCATCTATACTCATATATTCGAGTAACACCCAAGAGTACACTGTTATCCCCATTTTCACGTGGATAGAGTTGTACGGTCAAAGCATAACCCTAGGACATAGTGTTCGATGACATCTTTAAGTCCAAGACGATCCGCACTACCAAACGATGAGAGACTTTATATATCCAATGATACTCTCTACATTGAATCTTTGTGGAGTCTCTCGGCGGGTCAGTTTAGTGCTATCTGTTCTCCAACATATCCACCCACGACATCAGTTAAGACATCTTCATGCCTGTATTCCATGAGGTCCCTACCTTGTATTTCTATACAAGTAGATGATGTCGTACTAGTCTTATTGAGATCATCAATGCCCTTTCTTGGTGATTCAAGACTAGGAACAAGTTTTAGGTAATAGATATCTAGTGTTCTTGAGTCCTCATGATCATGACCTCTATCATTGATCCTCAAGAATAACACATGTTCTATTCCTAGGGCTTTTATCTTCAAACACATATTTATCTTAAAATAAAAGCGAGACATAAATATGATAAAGATAAAATATGCTCATTTATTAATAATAAAATACTACAACGTAGAAATGGTGTTAATCTGTTCTCACAAATTGTCTCTAAGACACATAAATACTAGCAATCTAATCTAAGAACGAAATTCAAATAAACCGAAAAGGTGAATGCAAATGGGGGGTACTTTTATGTACGGATCTAAAGGTACGTAAGTCACTCATAGTAAGTTATATGAGGTAGGCCACGACCTCTCCATTTTGAGAGTGCGAGTATGCACTGATCGCGATAAGGTCTATTGCAATATTAACAAGTAAATCAGTGCACATTAACAACTAAGGCCTTTTCTGACATGTGATTTTTTTCTCTTTTTTGATAATACCTTGCTTACTTAGGCCCTGAGTGGGATTTTCCCTAAATTATTTTCTCAATGTCCTTTTCCTTCTTTGTCGATCTCACTGTCTACGAATAAGGCATGGCTGTCATGGGACCTCGTCTTCAATTATCGAACTTATTACCGAACATGATCGGGATAGTAATGAACAAATGTGCCATATAAGAGGTATGGTTCTATCCATTTATCGACCCAAATTTGGAAATTGAAAGTTCTAGATAATGTTCGAGGTTTTATGTGGTGGATTCTCTCCAATCTTTGTTTCTTTTGGGTGGGGTGGGGATCGTTTCTATTGGAGCCCGTAATATGACAGTCTTTGTTGGGGTCATGGCTCACGTTCTCCTTTCACGTGGGTCTCATTTTTTGTGGTCTTTGATTATCCATGCCTCTTGATAAGGCTCCCGACTCCAACAAACGATCTAATCAACCTCTCCTTCGTGGGAGCGTCTCTCTCGTCGATGAGAGTTTGTGGGTCTTTCCTTTGGAAAACCGGTCAGTCGACTTTTCTTCCGAAACGGTGATCCTTCCTTCTTTTTTCTTTCGTTAGTTTCTTACGTCCTTCCTTCTTCCGGTCGAATTTTCTTCCGAAACGGCAATCCTTCCTTCTTTTTCTTTCGTTAGTTTCTTCGTCCTTCCTTCTTTTAGTTTTTATGAGTGATATTTTCTATCGAAAGGTGTGTGTTACCTGTTTTTCTTTTCTTATTTACTAAGTGATATTTTCTTTCGGGAGGTGTGTGTTCTTCTTGTCCGTTTGTGGTCATTGTTCTTGTTGGTATGGATATTAGTCAATATAGTGAGGATAAGAACTTGACAAGTGTAGTCCTAAAGTTAGGCGGTGATTAAGAGAACGTCGGTACCTTGGTTGGTAAACTCTTAACTAGGAAGAATATGAACGTTCCCACAATCATCACATGATTAAAAAGGGTTGGCATCCGGAGAAGGAAGTGGAGATTCACGAGCTTGACCGCAGCCCGACTTGTTTTTCTATTCCGTTTCCAAGATAATAAAGACGTCGTCGAATCCTTTAAGGCGTGCCCCGGTCTATACAAGGGTGTCTTTTAAATATTCAGATTTGGCATGAGTACATGGTTCTTAAGGATGTTGATTTTGAAGAAGCTCCTTTTGGATTCAATTCCATGGTCTTGTCTTTGGAAGCTTTTGATGAGGATAATGCCAAAACTCTCGGTAATGTGGTAGGCGACTTGGTCATGTATGAAAAACCGAAAATGAATGGGAGACTGGGTAGAGGCTTTATCGAGTTAGGGCTTTGATTCGGTTGAATAAACCTTTAAACCCGAGGTTTTGGGTTCCGAGATGTTCAAAAAAACCTGCGTGGGTCTCGTGAAGTATGAGAGGCTCCAGAACTTTTGTTATATATGTGGTCAAATTGGTCATGATAGTAGGGGGTGTAAGGAAGCTTCGGATGAGAGGAAGAAGGTTGCGAGCCCTATGGTTTTGGGAGTTGGCTCGGCACGGCAGCTGTGAAGACCTTAGACGAGGCTCTTGTGGTTTGCAAGTTGAATTGGTGTGAAGCTAGATTGGAGGGCAGGTCCGGAAGAGCGGAAGAGGATGCTAGATCAAGAAGCGCCGATGCTTGTCGGAGTTGGTCATCGGGTTTGGTAGTTCGGTGAAGGGCATAGGGGATCCGAGGATCAAAAGGTGTCGGAAGGATGAGTCTTTGCGGTGAGATTCCTAACCGGAAGGTCTCGGGTAGCTCTTATCGGAGCCGGCCTTGGAGAGGTCATCGGAGGGCTTGGACGGGAGCTTGTGCAAATCTGATCTCGGTGTGTAATATATGGACTCCAGGAGTGTTTTCTTCATATCACCGGATATCTTCGACTATGGGCGATAATGACCGCCTGGTTCGCTTCGCTCCGCAACCGCATTGTGTAACGGCGACCGTCGCTCCCGAGTCAACGATGAAGATCGGTCTCGAATGAGTTAAACCGAGGTTGGAGCGGTGACGTCGAAAGTTGGTGGTGCGATAATGATGGGTGATCATATTCGGACACGAGACGTTAGCAATGTAGAAGGAAGTCACGTGATTTGTGATGAGTCGCTTTGGATTTTAGTGTGGATAATGTTGGGCTCCCATGTGTGGGCCGAATGGTGAAGATGGGAAGACCTTGGGTTGTATTAATGGAAATAATGGGCTTGAGGATTTAAATGATAGCATTGGGCCATTGTCGTTGTAAAGGCTAAATCTAGCCCATTAGCTAAAGGGCCTATATATTAGCATACCATCTCTACAAGAATGCCTAGATGAAGTGAGCCCCTATGTCTCGTCTACCAAGGCCCAACTAGCAGTGAGTGAGTCAATTATTTCCAAGGAAGAGGGTCCCGTCTACCATGAGAATTCTCAACCATATTTTGTTGACTACCCTAGTGAGGATGAGCGGCAAATTAATCCTATTATCCCTTCCAATAGGCTTTATCCAATCTCATCCATGTCTTTTTGCTTGAAAGGTATTCATCTTAAACGATCTTTGGAGGAGGATTCCACATTGGTGGAGAAAAATAAATGTAGAAAGCTGAATTTTGATTCACCTGAGGAACCAGTTCATGGTAATATAGTAGTGGGGAGATCACACAAAGAGCGTAAGAGGAACTGGTCGATCGGTGAAAAATATCTTCGTCAACAAGGAAGTGAAGAGAAATTGGGTATGTCTAGTAATTCGACTCCGTCTGTTGTGATTGATTTTCCTGATAGTTGGTTGAATGTTAGTAGTGAACAAGATATGGAACATGACTCTACTTTGTCATGTAACGCTGGTGGTTGGATGAAACCAGCCACCGGTTCGCCATGAATCTATTAGCCTGGAACTGTCAAGGTTTGGGGGTTGCCTTGACAGTAAGGAATTTGAGGGAAGAATGTTCCCAGAAAAAACCCCACTTAGTTTTCCTAATGGAGACTAAGCAAAAGGCAAGCGTAGTGAGGAAAGTGAGGCGGAGATGTGGTTTTAACGAGGAGTGGATTGTTAACCCTGTTGGAATAAGTGGCGGCCTGGCTTTATGGTGGTCCGATATGATAACTGTTAATATTCTTTTCTCATCTTCCAATACTATTCACACCAGTGTGATGTCTGAGACCTTATCAACTCCATCTTATATTACTTTTATCTATGGCCCCACTGATGAAATGGATAGAAGGTTGTGTTGGCAAGAGGTTCAAAGAATCAGCAACAATATCAGGGACTCTTGGATGTGTATCGAGGACTTTAATGATATCCTTTCTCAACAAGAGAAGAGTGGTGGCCGCCCTAAAGCTTGGAGGAAGATTCTCAATTTTAAGTGTTTTGTGGCTAATTGTGATCTAGAAGATTTGGGTTACAATGGACCCATTTTTACCTGGTGCAATAATCGTGAATACCCGGATACAATCCGTGAGCGTATCGATAGGGCTTTGGGTAATCTGCAGCTGAGGGAACAGTTTCCGTGTCTCCAGGTTTTTAACGTTGACCCGGCCGGATCTGATCATCACTTTTTGTTCATCTGTTTTTAGTATGAAATACGTTGGCAAGAGAGGGCCTTTCATTTTGAAGCTGCCTGGGTAGCTCATGGGCATTTTCTGGAGGTAATCAAAGGGTGTTGGCAAAATTCTAATGATCAGGATCAAGCAATACTAGAGAGTTTTGTGAGCAATCTGAAGATTTGTACGCAAAGGCTAATTGCTTGGAGTAAGAAGGAATTCCCTAATAGTAGTAAGCTTATTGAGACGTTGAAGATCCAGCTGGTTGAGCTAAATCAAGAAGTTTGAACTCCTGATATTTCTAGAGGGATTGCAGAGGTGAAAGGAGATCTGGAGAGATTATTGGAGCGCGAAGAAGATTATTGGTGGCAACGATCTCGAATCAATTGGTTAGGTTTGGGGATAAGAACTCGATTCTTTCACATCTCTACTATCAATAGGAGGCAACAAAACCGAATCTTGTGTATAAGGAATGATGAGGGCAATTGGTTGTATGAAAAGGATGCTATTTCAGACAATATTGCTAGCTTTTTTAAGGATCTGTTTACTATTTCTGGTGCACGACCAATGGATACAGTTTTGGGTTTCATTGAGCCTACCATCTCAGCTGATATGAATCGTAGTCTCTTGTTACCAGTTTCTGATGAGGAGATTAAAGCAACAGCCTTTAGTCTTGGGAGTACCAAAGAGCCTGGACCGGATGGGTTTTCGGGTAAATTTTATCATTCCTCATGGTCTGAAATTGGTGAGTCTATTTGTTGTCTGGTTAAAGAGTTTTTTGCAGGTCATTTAGTGCTTAATGATTTAAATTCAACTAAGATCACTCTTATTCCTAAGCTTCAAAAGCCTGAGCATGTTTCTCATTTCCGCCCAATTGGTTTGTGTAATTTCTCTTATAAGATCATTTTTAAAATCATGGCCACTAGAATGCGGCCTTTACTTGACACTTGTATTTCTCGAATCGAGTGCCTTTGTTCCCGGGCGGTGTATTCATGATAATATTATTATTATTGCCCATGAGGTATATCATTACCTTCGTCGTAAGAAAACGGGGGTAAGTATGAATTCGCTCTTAAAATGGATATGAGTAAAGCATATGATAGGGTGGAGTGGAATTTCCCGGAAAATGTTTTGTTAAGATTTGGTTTCGTATAGAGTGGGTCTCTCTTCTGATGAAATGTGTGTGCTCTGTTAGTTTGAATATTTGTTTATCAAGTGAAAAAGTGAGTTCCTTTACCCCGAGTAGGGGCATTCGTCAGGGAGATCCCCTCTCTCCTTATCTTTTCATCATTATTGCGGAAGTTCTCTCTATTATGATCAGAAGGAGCCAGGAGGATAAATTCATTAAGGGCGTCAAGTTGAGCCACGGTTGTCAGATTTTACTCATAGTTTCTTTTCGACGATGCTCTTCTATACACGCGTGCAAGTCAAACCAATTGTAACCATCTCGCGATATCTTGAAGATGTATTGTATTGCCTCTGGTCAAGTCATCAATCTTGACAAGTCAAGTATCCTTTTTTCTTCTAATACCCCTGAGGATGTTAAAAATATGGTTGGAAGAATCTTGGGCATTCCTGTGACTGAGGACCCGGGTAGATACCTTGGTATTCCGAGTATATGGGGAAAGACAAAACATCATACGCTGGCTTATGTTTGAGAACGCATTGCTAATAAGATCCAAGGATGGGGGCATTCTCTTCTTTCTTATGCTGGGCGTGATGTAATGGTTAAAAAGCGATCCTTGCAATCCATATCTATCCTATGAACTGTTTCAAGTTTCCAGTTAAGACATGTAGAGAGATCAGCAGTCTTATTGCTAACTTTTGGTGGAGTGGTACCGTTTCTGGTGGAACTACACATTGGAAAGCTTGGGGGTCCTTATCTACAACCAAGAGTAGCGGTGGGATGGGTTTTCGAGATCTATCTCGTCAAGAATGATGCTCTCTTGGCTAAAACAAAGCATGGAGATTGCTTATGAGGCCTAACGATCTGTGGGCTAAGGTCTTGAAGAGTGCATATTTTCCCAAAGATGAGTTTATGAAGGCGGGCATAGGACATAAAGCATTGTGGTGCTGGTCTAGCATATTGGGTGGTAGAGATTTTCTTAAATAAGATTTGTGTTGGGATGTTGGAGATGGCGCTGCTATCAGAATCTGGGATGATAAATGGGTACCTCATGTTGTGTTTCCAGAGCAACCCAAAAATCTAAATGATCCTGCTGTTACTAAGGGTAGAGTTTGCGACCTTATAGTCAATGGAAAGTGGAATCTCGCTCCCATTGACCAGTATGTATCGCCGGAAGTCAAGAGTGCTATACATAAGATCGACATCCCATCTAATGGGTTGGTTGATAAATTAGTGTGGACTAGTGCTATGAATGGTGTGTATTCGGTGAAAGGGGGTATCATAACAGTAAAGAGAATATGCGCTCTGAGGGCAACAAGGCTGGATCTTCTATATTTATTACCTCATCCTGCTGGAAGGCCATCTAGAAGATCCAGATTATATCAAGAGTTCAGCAATTTGTCTGGCGGATCTTAAGTAATGCTGTTGCTACCAATGATGCCCTTTATCAGAGAAAGAGATCACAAAGTAACACTTGTCCAGTGTGTTTTGATGCTGTGTAGACGGTGGACCATTTGTTTTTCCAATACCCATGGACTAGGTGTATCTGGTTTGGGTGTCCTCTTGGCGCAAAGCTTGACGTTGTTAGTATATCGAACTTCAATGCGTGGTGGATTCATCTCACAGGTATGTCTTTCTTGAGTAAACAAAACCTTTCATTAGTTTGTTGGATCTTATGGTTTATTTGGAAGCATCGAAATAATAGGGTTTTTAATCATATTGATAATAATCCTATTGATGTCATTGAATGTGCGAGGAAAAACAATTTTGACGGGTAAACTACGATAAAAGGCACGTAAATCCGAAGGTCCAAAGGGTTGGTCCTACTCATCTAGTTTTCTGGTCCCCTCTATCAGTTGGCAAGCTTAAATATAATTGTGATGGGGCCTTTTCGGCTAATACGAATGGCGCCGCTATCGATGTTATCTGTAGGGATCATTTTGGTGATTTCAAATGGGGTTTTGTGGATAAGGTGAAATTCATCTCTGCATTTATGACTGAAGCTTTAGCCCTGAAGAGGGCTCTGATGCTCGCTGTTGATCTCGGTCATGATAATGTAGTTTTTGAAACCGACTGTCTTTCCCTTATTAAATGTGTTGATGCTAAATCTCCGGATATGATTGATTGGAGGAGTAGGAGCATTATTTTCGATATTATCCGTCTTTTGGTGACCAAGGTTGGGTTCTCTTTGTCCTTTACCCCGAGAGGGGGTAATCGTATCGCTGACTTAATTACGCGAGATGCTTTATAAAGGGTGTCTTCGATCAGGTGGGTCTTACAACCAACACCTTCTTTGCAGTCACCTCTAGCCTTGGACTCTAAGAAGGCGGATACCGTTCCTCATGATGCTCCTTTCCTTAATCACTCATTGTATGGTGATTGTTTGTAGTTTGTTTTGTTTTGTGTGTATTCTGTTTGATTGTAATTCACAGACTTGTCTATTCTGTTGTTTTTGCTTATTTTCTCGTCATTTTCTTTCTCTAATGTTGGTTTGTAATCTTTTGGAGTATTAATACAAGTTTCCTTTGACCAAAAAAAATAAGGCTCCCGACTCCTAAGAACATTAATTATATTTTTTAAAAATTTGACTAAAACCATATAAAATATATAAAGAAGTTCAATATATTTTAAAAATTGGACAATGTCGGGATTATTAATCCTTTTAAATTTCTTAACAATTGCGTCTGGAACTGGAAGTGATATATGCAATAATGGCCGTGCAGATAATACTTCAATTGCTAATCTGCTTGTTACGAGTACGAGGATGTGAAGGAAATAGAAGGGGAGATAAAAAATTTATAAGTAGGATTTTAAAATTTAAAAAAAAAATTGAAGAAATGGGGTTATAAAATTTTAATAAAAACAGTAAGATAAAAGGGTAGGAAAAAATAATTAAAATCTTTTAGCCCCACTTCTTTCATTTTTTTCTTTTAAATCCAAGTCAAAACAAAAACAAAAAACAAAAACAAATTGTCTTTGCTCACTTTTCCTCCCTCTCCCAGTATCAAACAAGCTCGTGTTTGCCTTATTTCCTTTTTTCACCCCTTGTTCTGTCTGTTATTTTTGAATTAATAATATTATTAGTGTTTATTGTTGCATTAAATCTTAAATCTTGGTTTTAGTCTCTATAGATTAAAATTCTAATTTTTAGTCTCTATAAGGATTAAAAATTATGAATTAAAATTAATTGGACCAAAATTAAAATTTAATCAAATTATAAAGGCCAATAATAATGTTAACCTTTTATTTTTGCTGTTGCTGTCAACCTCGTCTGAACTTTTCTTTTTTGGTATTCTGTCTTGTTTATACTTTATATAAGTTGCGTATCCCACTATTCACAAGTTTATTTAATTGATATATTTCATTTGTTAGTGCTTTCCAGAAGGAATTATCTCTCCTTGTGATATAATTAATGTGTATTCCTCTAATTCCTAATTATAAAACCGAATTTTGTAGTATTTGATATTCTTCATTCTTATATATAAGATAATTTACCCATATTTTTTATGAGATGATTTTCTAACCTATAAAAGTAATTAATAATTTTTTTTTTCTAAACTACGAAGATGCAAATTTAGCAATGAACAATTGTGCTATGAGCATTATAAGACTTAACTATTTTCAGATGCAAAAGTAGACATAAATAATTTATTTGGGAGCGAGATAAAGCAATGCCATTAAGGTGACTTAACTTTCATTACTTTTTGTACCGTGCATACCATCGTCTTTCTCTTCTATTTTTTAATATTTTTTAATGGGAAAATATCATTTAGATCCCATGGAAATAATTTCATTTAAGTTAACCCTCGAAAGATTTTAAAATTTCACTGTGTAACACCCCATTTTCGTAAACGTTTTCTTGCCGTATTTAATCAGAGTTGAGCAGTCAGAAAAATTTTTGATTTAAAATGGAAACAGAGTCACTGAATAACAAGCATAATAATATGTCTGGTAGTCATAAGTAGTACAATCATCCGAATACTTTTAAACAAAATATACTACAATTTATTTTCTTCATCTTCTTTCCTATGCCGGCTCCTTACCCTTCACCACGTCCCGAACTCCTCGAGATCCTGAAGCTATATTAACAGATGAGATCCAATGCCCATTGGATCTCAGGTAACGGTTAACCTCATGCTTATGTAAACAGTATATGCATGACAGATATCCACAACATTTCACAGTATAAAACACATCTCCACATATCAGGCAATAACATTACACAGCCCCTGCAGTATGTATGTCATCCCAGTCTGCACACTCTCCGGTGCCACGATGTACTATCGTGTCTATAGCGCTAGGAAAACTCTCAACGGTGTTAACAATACCATAACCCGTGTACTCATCATTCCACCATTTTCAAACCAACAGAATCTCAGTATATGAACACAGTAATCACATATAGCATACAACAAGCATCAGATTAAGGTTACAATACGCGTCCGTACCTTTTTAGCGGTATAACGGAACTTTTACGGAAAAACATGAAATTCAATTGCGGGAAAAACAGCGGGACGACGACGGTACGACGGCGGCTCGATTATCTCGATATCCTATAATGATAGTGTTTATCAACATTTGGCATCAAAACAGGAATTCTAGGCAAAAATTACTATTTTGCCCCTAGTTAGGCCAATCGGCGGAATTTCGCCGAAGCCATTTGTTTTCGCTCTATTTCTCCGAAATTTTGCGGATCTCTTTTCCAAAAATATTTTCAACATAAATATCATATATACTCATAAAATATGATATCTAAAACTATTAAAAAATATTTATAGAAATTCTAGCATTTTACTCTATCTTGAAAGAACTAGAAGCTTAAGACTAGGGACCGAGAAACTTACTCCGGCTTGCTAGAACTTCCAAGAGCTCCTCCTTCTCTCTACTCTCTCTCTATATTTCAGATTCTTGGTGAGAAATGAAGTGAAGAGGGCTTGGCTATTTATAGGAAAAGGAAGGGACAAGGTGGGAATTACTTCAATTGTTTTCAGATCGGATTTCAACCATCGGATCGCACTTGGGACACACGGACTGATCCGGCCCTCCACCTATGTGCCGACCTCTCCCCCTTGTGACATCATCTTTGATGATGTCATACTAGTTGACTTACCGATATCGTTCCCTGATCGGTGTTCGAATCGCGTAATCTTGCCGAAACTCAAAATTCCGACAACGGTGTTTCGAAGGTTTAAACTTCCTCATTCACAATATCTGGGTTAACTAAATTTTTAATCCCATTGAGGGTATTCCGTTACTGGCTGAACATTTCAGGCCAGATGCGGTCGGTTGCGGAAACGACTTCCGATAGCCGTGTTTTCTGGACAATAATTCACGGGTTCGAAATATGTCCTGTCGTAAGAAACCTTAATCCCGGTTTGTCACAACACTCAAGTTTACCACGGTTTCACTTTTTACTATCTGCCTATTCTCATAAATACCCGGTCTCTTATTTGTTCTGTTGGTTTCAAAATCAGCTTCGGAGATAGTCCACTCCGAGGTAGAATTTCACTGGTTTATAAGAAGTCCAGATTGAAAGACGTGGCTATCACCCAAGAGGGGGGGTGAATTGGGTGTATGATAAAACTTTCATTAGTTTGAAAATCTTTTCGCAATTTACTGAAAGTAGTTTGTATGACAGTAATAATTTATAAAGCGATAATCATCATTCAAACTTATATCGGAAATGTAAGAGTTAAGGGAAGAGAATATGCAAACCGTGATTTATCGGTTCGGCCCAATCTTGACCTACGTCCGGTCCCAAGCTCCGCTTGAGATTTTCAATCCACTATCTTCTTGTAACTTGATTACACGATCGTACTTGAAGTAATCCTCTCACTAGGATTCACTCCCCCTTACAACCGTAATCAATACACTTGCTTGATCACACACTCTGTACTCGAAGTAATCCTCTTCCTAGGATTTACTCCCCTTATGTTCGTAATCAACACAATGTGTTTCCCACTCAAGATCACCCAATCTTGAGTATCTCACGAATAGAATGATAGGATGTGTACAATAACTCTTCTCTCTCTCGAAGTAGATGGATAAACCTTTGAAGCATAATTACAAGTCATCTATCTCTCTATGATAAGCTATGTAAACATTAAGAGAGAGTAAATGATATGAGAATCGAGTATTAGCATATTGAAGATGCCGGCTTGTGTCTCTGCGTTTTTACGCTCGTGTACTCACGTATTTCGTGTGTTCTATATGGAGTCTTCAAATCTTCAGGTATTTATGCTAATTGAAGCTTATGACCGTTATAGATCCGTTCAGACTTGAACCCATTCGAAAATATAGCTGTTGTGTGCATTGCTGTGGAATATAGCTGTTGAGAAATGGCTTTTGAGATATAGTTTGTTGGGAACATTTGCGAGACTTGAATATTTGAATATTGGCTCTTCAAGAATGTCTCCCATGATGTTCAGCTTTTGTTGGTGGGAGCCTTGCTGTACGCCTTGGTGAATGGTAGTGCTACTTTTCGAGATGAAACCATTGTCTTGGGAGAAGAAGATATAATAAAATAATACAAGTGGCTCATGGAGTTGCTTTATTTGACTTTAAAGCAAATTCAAATCTTCTCAAATCTGTAGTGCAGGATATTGAACATTTGAATACATTGAACAATATTACCGTTGAGCTTTCAACTTTGTTTCTTCAAGTTTGTTGTTCAATTCGCCTTCTTTGTTGTTTACGAAAATCTGCAAAGCAACCTTCATCTTCAAGCTTATGACATATTTTGGTTTTGTCAAGTTTGATGTAATTTCAAACTTTAATCATCTGAAATTTATACACAAATGATATAAATGATGTTAAGAAGTAGTATAAATCATTTGGGTAATCATCGGATGTTTATCGGAAGAATCGGGATTTTGAAACTCGATTTTTACGAAATTTGAGATGAAAACTCGAGGTTTCGTTTGCAAAACTCGGGTTTTGAGGTTGCAATACTCAGATTGCTTTACGTCGACCAAAACTCGAGGTTTTGGTTCCAAACCTCGAGGTTTGAAGATACTCGAGAAGTTCGATGCTCTACATCGATGAAAACTCGAGGTTTCCATTGAAAACTCGAGGTTTTGACTTTGTTCGGCTTTCTTGAAATAACTGTCAACTTTCGGGGACCATATCTCCCTGGTATGAACTCCGTTTTGGTCCGTTTAACTCTTGATGGAAAGCTCTGTGAGTCTACGTTCATATTCCACCAATTTCAGCTCAATTGGATTTGTATTTTGTGAGATACACTCAAAACATTGAAGCTTGGTTTGCTGTGTGGTGTGGATGTTTCTGTCAACTTCCACAATTTATAACTCCTTGATATGAACTCCTTTGGGCTTGAATTTTATATCAAAATGACGCATTGCAAGTCTAGTTTCTTATGCCACTGGTTTCACCTCAATCCGATCTCTGGTTTAGGAGATATCATTAAATTACCAGACGTCGCCCATGCTGAACGTGAAACAGTGTGGAGTGAAGAGGCGATAGGCGGAAACTCGAGGTTTTGATCGAAACCTCGAGGTTTGCTAGTCCGAGAGACGCCGGAGATGCTGAAGGCACTTGAAAACTCGAGTTTTTATGGAAACCTCGAGGTTTCTCGAGTCAGATTCATCTAAACATGAGTTTTGAGTTCCAAACCTTGAGGTTTGTGTTCTAAACTCGAGGTTTCTCATCCCGAACCTCACATTTGCTTGATTTAACACTGAATTGAGCCATTCCAACTTCCATATGATCTTGGAGACTTCTAGCATCAATATAAGAACTTGAATAATGATATCTTCATTCCATTCAGCAAGTTCTTCCTTCTTTCATCTCCAAACTTGATCATTCTTCTTAGGCTCATCATTCTCTGCAGCTTCTACCTTCTTCAATATCCAGAAAGTGATGAAGCTTCATTCCAACTTCTGCTATCATAGAGACTTCCGAGTATCACAAGAACTTGAATGTTGATAATCCTATTATATTGTGCAAGTTCTTTTGATAACATCTTTCTCTAGTCTCTTCTCTTCTTCTTGTTTATTCCCAAAGTTATTTGATAGCTTCTTGCTTCCTTGACATTCTGATATTCCATTTATATTGCAAGAGCTTCTTTCTTTCGTCTCCTTTCTTGGTCAATCTCTATAGTTCAACTTGGATTAATCTACATTAAATACAGCTAAATTAGTTAGTCAATGTAAGAGATAACTATATTACTCAATCTTTTTGCTTTTAATAATGACATCTATATAAGGCATCATCAAAACTAATCATAACCAACACAGATGTCTTAGACTAAATTCCTATATCTTGGTGTATGATTTAATTTCTAACCATTCTCGAATGTCCTGTTGGCTCTTTACCATATATATTATATTACAAATTTCCAAAAAAAAAATTATTATTTATTTTTCTAAGCATTTTTTATTATTTTATTATTTTTATTTTTATTTATTTTTATTATTTCGAATTTCAGCCCTTTTTAATATTTTTTCCTAATTCATTTATCTTATATTTTAATCCAAGTAATTAGCCATTAATTACTTAATTAGCCATTTACTAATTGTTGATAATTTTCTTAATTAGGATAACTCATTATCTCATAACTATTGAACTAACATTGGCATTTTATATCATATGTAAAATATTAAAAATAAAGGGGCATAAAGTGCTTTTTAATAACATTTTATTTATGCTCAATTATTTTCCAGGGAAATATTCCCAAAAATTCCTAAAATTAAAAATAACACATTTCCCAAGTTTTTGTCAGTATTTGTTATCATATGGTATTTATCATAATATTTTTAGGTCATCTTCTTCCTTATAAAATACATTTTTCATTGACCTTAGCTCTTTTTCTTTTCTAATTTTCACAGTAATTTCCCTAAGTAATAAGGTAATTTTGGCCATTTATTGAAACCACATATTCACCTCTAACACTTAAGAAATATTTATTTATGTTTAATAGTCATCCGAGTACCGAATATCCGGGTATTACACACTGCACCCCTATAATCAAAGTGAAATTAGTTTTTCATTGGAAAGACAATAATGCCCTTACACTATTTTTTTTCCTTTATAAAATCATTTACAAGACAAATATGAGCATTTTTAAGAAAAGAAAGATATTTATAAGAAAAATAAAAGGATTCAAAGAAAATCAAGGAATTAACAAGAACATTGTGTCCACTCACAAGAGAAATAAGGGTATTCATAAGATAAACAAATGTATTTACAAAGACAAATAAAAGGGATTTAAAATAATCTAGGAGGTTAAAAAAAAATTACAAGTCAAATTTAGGCATTTATAAGGTAAATATGTGAATGATCATCATTTTTTAACTCATTGATTAGGGCAGAGCAATGGGCGGGTTGGGCAACCCGAGGCCAAACTCATAACCCACCCATTTAACTTAAAATAGGTACGGGCTAGCCCATATGCATACATTAACCCATTTAAACCAGTGTGAACGAGCTAGCACATAAATAGGCGGGCTAACCGGGTTTTTGGTAACCCATTTACATTTGACTTATTTGTTTTTTTTTTAAAAAAAAAACAAAATATGTGAGCATTAAACATCCATCCAAATTCATCATTCTAATTTTTGAAATCGAATCTTTAAAGTCCAATAATCACAATTCATACAAAACAACTTAAATATACCAGTACCATCATAACATAATTTTGATGTTCAAACTCCAACTTGTGGTTGGGGATTAGAGGTAGCCGAATACTCGAAATCTCGAATAGGGAGGGAATCGGGAAACGCCTTTAACTTATGGCGGAATGCAGAATGAAATGAGTAGTTAATAATAAAAAAATTCCACCTTTGAATGGCCGAGTATGGGTATGGGCACCGTAAGTGTGTCCATAGCCCGTCCATTTAAGTCTTAAATGGGCGGGTTCTAACCTACTTCATTATGGGTCTTTTTGGGCAAGCTCAAAATGACCCAATTACACTGGGTTGTGGGCGGGCTCATGGGTTATGGGTTCCATGCTTAGCCCTATCATTGATCATTCACATGTTTTTCTTGTAAATTTCTTTATTTGTCTTATAAATATTGACTTGAAAAATAAAATAAGGGTATTATAGTGTTTTATTGACAAAATTTAATTTAATTTTGACTCAAAGGGGTGCAGTGAGATTTTACAATCATTTGAAGGTTAACCGAAATAAAATTGTTTCTATAGGGTTTAAGCGATATTTTTTTTATTAAAATAATATTGAGAAGACTGGTGACACTCATGATACAAAAAATAACTGAAGATAAGTCTTCTTATCGGCCCCAAATAAATTGTTTATATCTATTTTTATACTTGAAAATAGTTAAGTTTTATGTGTACTCATAACAAAATTGTTCGCCCTTTTCTAAAATACCTATGTAATCAATTATTATGAAGACCCAGTCCCACCTACCGTAGAGTAATGTTAGTAAAATGAGAAGAATGGGGTAACCAAAACAAAAAAGAAAAAAAGAATTAGACGGCAAAATAGTTCTATTGGTATATGCTTTAGTGAGATAACTTTATGTTAAGGGGAAAAAAAGAGGAGTATGAAATATTAATTGCTTTCTTTGACTACGTTTTTCACAACTCATGCTTACATAAATGATGTCTCTATCAGTTAAAAAAAAGAATTAATAATGTCTCTATCAGAAAACCAAACGTCAAAAAGCTAATACACTAATAACGATGATGAATAAGAAATTAAGTAAATTTTTAATGTAAACAATATCTGTTGGCAAAAAAAGGAAGAGACCAAAACATTATAAAAAATACGAAAATATTTAAATATAGTGTGAGAATCTATTAACAGATTCATCATTTAAAAAAAAAAAAAAAATTGGAAAATATTTGTACATATTATTAATAAGATAGTCAGAGATGTTGCACGTATTTATGTTTAATTTCCATTACAAAATACAAAAATAAAATCAATTGAAAAAAACAGAAAAAATAATAGAAAAAGAACTTTGAAATTCTAAAATCATAAATAAGATATTTATCATAAAATAAGTTGTGAATTAATTTATCAATTCTTCATAATAAATCTAATTTTAGATTTTATAATTTTAAAGTTGTTTTAATGTCTTTTCATTAAAAAAAAGTACGAAACAAATGGCTTCAATTATAAACCCATGCCATGGGATAAAACCTACTCCAATATAATATTCCAACGGAATTTTATTCTCAACAAAAGAGAAAAACGGGATTGCAGATAGAATAAGCTGATATTAGAAACAATCCACAAAACAAGCAAATTAACTCCGCAAGTTTTTTCTAACACACAAGGACAATACCTCAAAATAACTATATAATTAAGGTCGGTCAACTGCATAAATCACACGGTGCCATCTTACTCGATCAACAACCAAATATTTATATAAATTATCAATTAAAAGGTCTCATTCAATTGTAGGTGTTCTCTTTGATCTTCCCCTGACTAACACTTTCTAGAGTATTTTATACTATCTGATCTGCCCTTCTTACCGGCGCCTCCGATTACAATCTTATTTGGACATGTACAAACCAACTTAAAACATGAAAGTAATAACATGAACTTATTATACCAATGCTTTTAACAGCATGATGATCATCAGGAAGAAAGACCTTTGACAAAAAGAGCAGAAAAAGCTTCCATTTTAGTTTTGTTCAACACCAACCCAATCTCAATAGCTCCATTACCATTCCTACTATCTGAAAGAGAAAAAGCTCCAGTATGGTCTATAGAAACTATCTCCACCTTCTTGGGCCTTCCCCATCCAAAATCGGTATTATAAACTTCAAATCTTGGTGATCCTGCAGTTGAAAATATCCTGTAAGTACCAGTCAGTCCAAACATTTCCATATAAGAAATCCATCTTTCTGCTGCACTCAATATCTCTTCATCTTCCAATCTCTTCAAAGATTCACTCATGGACTCAAGAGCAACGATGAACCCATCATCCCCTAGCATGTTCTTGGTTTCAGCCTCAGCCTGAGTCGCACCGATGCAGTTTCCGAAGTATGCAGATGGAATCGGAGGATCCAAACGGGACCTATAATCTATACTGAATATGAACAACACTTTATCCTGTTTTGTTTCTTCAACTTTGACCAAGCAATTTATTACATAGGCACATGTTACTGAAAAGGTTGATAGATGAAGCTTCTTGTTGTTCATCTTAGACTCTGCAGATTTCTTAAGTTTTTGAATATCTGAAGGAAGAAATTCAAATGTCCCCCTTATGAGCTTTTCTTGATCATTCTTCTTGATGTCCCACAACAACAAACTTCTGTTGCTTGGTCCATCTTGCTTTAAGTAAAAATTCGCAAATGTCTCAGATATTTTCCCAGACGGATCTATGATCACTGACCTGTCAAAAGATGGCCTCAGATTCTCGGGTAAAGATGAAACCGATGAAGATGATGATGATGATTCTCCTAGATTAGAGCAGAGATAAGCCCACGCTTTCATAAACAAAGTTGAAGATTTTCCATCCATGGTTGCGTGGTGTGTGGCGATTCCGATAGAGAACCCAGAGTTCGGAAACAGAGTGATTTGCAGACTCATGACAGATGCTTTCTCATCAGAAACAGTCAAGTGGGGTACCAACCGGCGGCTTTCATCGGCTTCAGAGAAGTCGGAACCAGAAAGACGGTTGAAGTCGGCGTCAGATTCAGCAACGGTGAGGGAGACGCCGTCTTCACCGGAGACGTAACGGATGAAGGGTTTTGGGGAGTGAGGCGGCCATATGATGTTGCCGGCGAGAGGAAGAAAGTGGCGGAGAGTGAGAGATAAGGAGTGTTTGAGTTTTGGTAGAAGGGAATGGAAGGGGAGGAAGGTGAGTTGGGGACTTTGTAGAAGAAAAGACGCTCAACCGGCGGGAACCTCACCCACAGTATGTCGAAAAACGTGAGTGGTAATGAGGTTTCCGATGCGGCGGCGGATGTGGTTGTTTCTGGCGGCGGCGCCACCAGGCCAACTTCAAGAACTTTCATATATGAGGAGAAAGAAAGTGAAAGAGGGCTTCCAACTCTTTTGTAATCTTCCAATTAACTTGTCCTAAGAACGTGAAGATAAATGAATTTATATACGAAGGGTTGAAAAATATATATAAAACTCTGTTTTAAAAGTAAGAAAGTAATTTTAAGAGTAAAATACTCTAACGACCCTTCTATTTTATCTTAATTACATGATCTCCCCTTTATTTTCAAAACATACACTTAAAGTCCAAACCGTTATTTTCAAGATTAAGAATATTCTAAAAAGATTAAAAATATATTTTTAATTGAAATTTATATAGAAATAAAATTTATTTACTAATTTACCCCTAATGCTAAATCCTAAATTTTAATTGCAACTTGTAAATATCACAAACTTTTAAAATTTGAGTAAGTTTTTTTAAATGATTGTAGAAAAAAATCAAAATTATAAATTTTATAATCTCAAAATTCATAAATTTTTAACATATTAAAAAGTTAAAAAAATCTATTAGGATAAAAATTTGGTGGTATACATTTTTTTTTTGCCCACATACATATATATTTGTTTAAATAATTCTAATATTAAATAAGGGTATTTTAGTAAAAGAAAAGTTCAAAAGTCAAACTTAACGGTCAACTAATGGTTTGGATGAGTAGAAATAGGATATCAAAATATAAGGGAGGTTTGCGTAACATATATTTTAATTTTAAGGGACGTCTATATAGGTTTTCAAAATAGAGGGGAGGTCTGTGTAATTAAAGTAAAACAGAGGGGTACTTAAAGTATTTTACTCTAATTTTAATTGTAAATGCAAGCCCTACATTTATGTTGAGGAAATTGCTGAAAATCTCTTTCCTCAAATTTGTTTAAGGGCCCTCATGCATTATATATAGGCCTCTCTTTGTAGCGGTGGTAGAAGTGATTTTTTTTTTTGGTTTTTTCATATGGTTTTTTTTTTCTATAGTAGATGTGATTTGTGTTTGGGATATCGGTGGCAGAAATGACTTTTTTTCATGATGGACACTTATTTAGCGTAGCGTTTGAAAAGTTAGTTGAGACTGAAAATGACATGAATCTTATTAAATACTGTGTATATATATATGTGTGTGTGTTTGTGCGCGTTGTATATTATGTGATAATTTAAGATAAAAAAATTAAATTTAAATGTAAATTTGCTAAGAAAAAGTATTAATTACAATACAATGTTGCAACAGAAATTGGATTTTTTATTACCCTTGTCTTTTTTGTTGTTGTTGAATGTTTGACTAAAGAAGAATATTAATATCAGTGACCACCTATAAATCAGTTTTCAATATTTTTATTTATATTCCAATTTCTCTATTATTTATAATACATTTATTTGATAGTATAGTCAAAGAAGAATATTAATCTGATTTCCATGTAAGATAAAAAAGATATGCCGCCAAATATATTATTTATAATACATGAAATTATATATTGATTATTATTTTGCCAACAAAGTTATATATTGATCATTATCTATTTTAATCACAACAAGATATAGACTTATAGGAGTGATTTTTAACATTTAAATTTTGTTGAAATATATAATCACTACAAAAAAAATGACGTTTTGTAGTGGTTGAAATTATGTATTTGTAACGGTTTTAACTACTACAAATGACATTTGTAACGGTTCTAAGAACCACTACAAAATACACCGTTGCAAGATGTTTTGTAGCGGTTTTTAAAACCGCTACTCATGTAATAAAACCGCTACTTATATTAGTAGCGGTTTTTGAGTTACCGCTTACAAGATGCAATCAAGATGAAAAATTTCAAAAAAAAAATTGGTGGCAAAATTTTGTAGCGGTTGTAAAACCACTACAAATATTTAAGCCAAATTTGTAGCGGTTTTACAACCGCTACAAAATATTACAAATTTAAAAAAAAATCATAATTTGAGTCCATTATTACAATATTATGTTGAATTTTTTATTTATTTAAGTGACAAATTAAATGATAATGGTTAATATTTTAAAAATGATTAACTTATGTTCGATAAGTATAAATATTATGTAGGTATAATCTTGAGAATGTGTAGATAATAAGGATTTATTGTATTGTCTACCTTTGAGCAAAAAAATTATATTGTCCATTAGATGATATTTGATTATGAGAATGTTGATGATTATAGAAGGAATATTAAGGAAATATCCTTAAAGTTCTTGATAAGAAAAAAATATAGTATCAATATTATAAGAAGGAAAAAAAAATTAAAATCAACGATTTTATAACGGTGGGAAGAAATGAGAGAAAACGATAGAGAAGAGGTGGGAAGAAATGAATGAGAGTATGTGAAATGAGGTGTAGTGGGGGTATTTATAGGGATATGTGCGTAATGTTTGTAGCGGTTGATGCGGTTTTTGTAGCGGTTTTTTTCATGTTGTAGCGGTTACAAAACTTCTACAAAAATTCTTTGGTATTTTTTAAAAAATAAATAAATTTTAAAATATCACATTTTGTAGCGGTTATACTAAAACCGCTACAAATCAATGAACGTTGGCGGGATTCAAAATATTCAAATTTCAATATTATATACTTTGTAGCGGTTGATGCGACGATTTTTGTAGCGGTTTAACATTTGTGGCGTTTTTTTTTTCCTTTTGTAGCCGTTACAATACCTCTACAAAAATTCATTTCTATTTTTTAATAAATAAATTTTAAAATATCACATTTTGTAGCGGTGATACGAAAACCGCTACAAATCAATGAATGTTGGCGGGATACAAAATATTCAAATATCAATATTAGACACTTTGTAGCGGTTGATGCGACAGTTTTTGTAGTGGTTTAACGTCTGTAGCAGTTTTTTTTTCCCTTTTGTAGCGGTTACAAAACCTCTACAAAAATATATTGGTGTATTTTTTAAAAAATAAATTTTAAAATATCACATTTTGTAGCGGTTGAGCTAAATAACCGCTATAAATATGAAACATTTTAAAATATTCTTTTTGTATAACTTCTATTTGTGACGTGTTTAAAGACTTCACATTTGTAGCGGTTTAACTAAAACAACCGCTACAAATGAAGAAACCCTACCTCGTGCGTCGTGAAAATTTGTAGCAGTTTTCTATAACCGCTACAAAAGTTCAGACTCTTGGCACTCTGTAGCGGGTTTTGGATATAAACCGCTACAAATAAATTGCCATTAGTTGCGCGCCATAAGGCGCCAAATTGGCGCCATATTTGTGGCGGTTTGTATAAATAAACCGCTACAAAATAACCGCCACAAAGTTGGCGCCATAATTTGTAGCGGTTAGTTTATAATAACCGCTACAAATGTCGTTCACGAACTAAAGACGCCAGGTTGGCGATCATATCGCTACAAATTTGTAGCGGTTTCTGTATAAACCGCTACAAATTTGCATATTTGTAGCGGTTTATTTTAACCGCTACAAATTGATCCTTTTTTTGTAGTGAATAAAATTTTAAAGAAATAGAAAAAAGTTACATGTAATTTAATAAATATATAAATAAAAATGCAATTAAATGAAAGAGAAAAAGAAACTAAATCTACACATCAACAAATTAAATGACAGAGACAAGATGAGTTGGAGCATTGGACGACTGAGAGAAGAAAACGCCTAGAGGGGCGCAACGGTCATTTTCTACCAAGAAGCCACTGTGACCTAGAAACTCCAAAAAATAGCTTACCTAAAAAGTCACTTTTCTCCATAAAACAATCACAATTTGAAGCCATTTCAAACACACCTCTTTCATATTTTCTTTCTCATTATACTTTTTTCACTGCCACTAGACTTTTTTTGGGTTTTGCAGCTATGTCAAACAGGGTCATATTCGGTGTGTGGGTGTAATCCTTTCTTCTTTCTTATTTTAACTACAATTGAACCATCTTTCTCGACTGCTTCTTATAGATTCTATTTCTAAGTAGTCAAGCAATGATAAATGCAGCCCCACTTGATGAAGGTTTACTTAAGGAGTTGGGATGTCTCAACGAGAGTTTTCTCCAAACCGAGAGATCAAACTTGAAATCAACTAGTTAAGAAGTCAAAGTACCTACTAAGGCCAACACTCTTGTTGGGTTTGGTAAGTGTAATTTTTTTTTCTCTTTTAATAACTGTGTATAACTTATCTTTAATTATGAGCAACACAGCTGAAAATAAGTTGCGGTCACCCAAGAACATTAGTCCTTATCTACTTTGGATGGACAATAAAATATGTAATGATCGAGTTTTTAAAAATTTCCCCAATTTTGTTTTCTTGTTTAAATATTCTTTTCAAAGAAGAGAGAGAGAATGGATCAATTATGACATTTACGACCTGTTTGTTACATGAAAGCAAGGGAGGGAAAAGGAAGATTACAACGTTCATGAATTTGTAAGGACTGGACTTAAAAATGTTTTCCTCAAAAGTTAAAGTGTGCCTAAAAAAGCCAGCCATTTTAGACTGTATGGGTTTTTTAAAATTATTTATATGATAATAATATTATTGATTTTTTATACTTTGTTAATGATTGTGCAAATATTTAGTTATTAATTTTTTTAGAATTAAGTTTCCTAAGAATATCTTTTATTAAAAATCCTAAAAATTAAAAACTTATAAAAGATATTTTTTATTTCATAAGTATTCTTATTAATTTTTTATTTTTAACTTATTTTCTAGTGATTTTTTTGTTTATATCTTGTGTTGTTTATTTTTTTGACTACTTACACTCTTCAAGACATATTTATAAGAAGTATTTTAAATTTGTTAAGTCTTCTCATTAATTATTTATAATTGTTACATGTGGACAATAGTTTACCACCTTTCATTATGATTTAAATATTGTGTTTGTTTGTTGTTGTATAATGCGTATTGTTTACACCTTAATTTTGACAATATAATATTTATATATTAAATCAAGACTTTCATTGTCCTAATTTTATTTCGTTAAAAAAAGCTAAAAAATGGTATAAGATATCGTTAAAATAGCTTCAACCCGTAGGACTAGCCCTCACTTTGATGTTCAAGAGCCGGCCTCGAAAAATGACTGATTTTCTTTAGTCGGACTAAAAGGGATCACTACTACAAAAAACCCAAAAAACGACATAAATAAGACCCAATTAACGTCCCTTTTCAAAGGGACGTCTCGACGGGGGTAGTAAAAAAATTTGACTTTTGGCGTCCTGAATAAAACTCGGGACGCATTAGTTAAGCGACCTGAATTTAATTTGGGTCGCCTTATAAAACGACCGAATTTAAATTCGGGTCGCCTTATATTGTTTTTTTTTTTAAAAAAAAACCCCATTAGCAATCAACATACTTATATCGAGATTACCAAAGCCAAGAAGAATGAGCAAGAAAAACACATCAACAATCAACATTATTCCGAATACCAAAGCATGAACAACACATTAACAATCAACAATAAAAAACCAAAGGAGAAACTATAGATTCGAGATTCCAATATTATATTATCACCACCAAAATTCATAGTTACATACTTATATCAGACAAACAAGTTCAAATTCAAGAACAAAGAAAGTAACGCCAACAAAAAATATATACACCATTTTTCTGCTCCTAAGCTTCTTCCACCGGCCCAAAATCCAGATCTAGGCAAGGCTCCATTTCCGAAGTGCAGATTCTGGCGTCTCGTTGCTCGGTCTCCTCGCCATCGTCTCCTCACCGTCGTCTCCTCGCCGCCTTCTCCTCGCCTTGCCTAGATCGAAGAGTGTTGAAGGAGTAGGAATAGATCGAAAGAGAAGATGGGGTGTAGAGAGAGAGAAGAGGAAGGCGTATGTGCGAGATCAAAAATGAGAAGAGGAAGGCATACGTGGGGAATTAAATGTTGTGCAGATCAAAAATTGTAGGCGACCTAAATTAATATTTAGGTTGTCTAAAGTCAATTTTCAAGAATTTTCCTAGCGCCAAAAAATCCTAAATAGCGCCAAATATTTCATTTTAGGCGACCTAAATTAAGATTTAGGTTGTCTAAAGTCTCAAAAAAAAATTTAGGCGACCTAAATTAATATTTAGGTTGTCTAAAGTCAATTTTCAAGAATTTTCCGGCGCCAAAAAAATCCTAAATAGCGCCAAATATTTCATTTTAGGCGACCTAAATTAAGATTTAGGTTGTCTAAAGTCTCAAAAAAAAATTTAGGCGACCTAAATTAAGATTTAGGTTGTCTAAAGTCTCAAAAAAATTTAGACGACCTAAATTAATATTTAGGTTGTCTAAAGTCAATTTTCAAGAATTTTCCGTCGCCAAAAAAATCCTAAATAGAGCGAAATATTTCATTTTAGGCGACCTAAATTAAGATTTAGGTTGTCTAAAGTCTCAAAAAAAATTTAGGCGACCTAAATTAATATTTAGGTTGTCTAAAGTCAATTTTCAAGAATTTTTCGGCGCCAAAAAACTCCTAAATAGCGCCAAATATTTCATTTTAGGCGACCTAAATTAAGATTTGGGTTGTCTAAAATCTCAAAAACAATTTAGGCGACCTAAATTAATATTTAGGTTGTCTAAAGTCAATTTTCAAGAATTTTCCAGTGCCAAAAAATCCTAAATGGCGCCAAATATTTGGCGACCTAAACCTTGTTCAGGTCGTCACAAAAAAAAATTTGGCGACTTAAACCTGATTTAGGTCGTCAAATAAAAAATTTTGGCGACCTGAACCTTGTTCAGGTCGCCAAAAAAAATGTTTTGGCAACCTGAAGCTTGTTCAGGTCGCTAAAAAAAGATTTCTGGGGCTAAAACATTTCCCAAATTTTCTAAATTGCGTCAAATATTAAATTTTAGGCGTCCTATAATATATTTAGGACATCAAAAAAAAAATTAGGCGTCCTAAATTAATATTTAGGTCGTCTAAAATCTCAAAAACAAGTAAATAATTATAAGAATGCCACCTCTTTCACTTTTTACTTCCCTTTTTGAAAAAGGGACGTCTTTTAGGGTAGTAGTATCCATATTTTGTAGTAGTGGATGTCCCGACTTGTGAAGGGCCAGCCTTTTTTACCAACTCTAACTTACTCAGAACTTAACAGTCAAACTACAAGTTCTGTTAAGGATGGATGAGATTACACCATTTTGAAAACTTTAAGGGTGGAATAGCACAACAAAATTATTTTAGATCATTGCTTACGTCCAAAAAAATAGTCTAAAGTGTTGAATCCACCTTTACCCTATGAATACCTTTCTTTGAATGCATTATATTAAAATATATTAATATCGATGCTGACGAGCGCAACGAGCGCATCTAATTAATATTATTTTATTTGTTTTCTCTAATTAAATATCTTTTTGAAGATCCACGCATTTCTTGAGGAACAAAACGAATTACGTCACGGCTCTAAAGCACAATATATGTTATGTGGTGCTCCTTTTAATTATTTGTTTTTGGTGAGAAATATGGTTCTACTTTTAAATATAATAAAATAATTGGTCACGCTCAAATGTTACATATTTTTTTTATTAATAGATAAAAAGACGTGTTCGTTTTGAGCATTTTTAGCTCAATTTTGGAACTCTTCTAAAGGATTTTTGTGCATTTACATAGATTCGAACAGACGAAATCGTTCTTAAACAGCCAGATCCTCTTCCACTAATTAAGACTACTGCTTGTTGGGAGTTAGAAGATTTACTTTGATCATAAATGTGTAAAAGCTTAATCTATTTTTCCTCTCAAATCTATATATATATTTTTCAGATTATCTAATGTTGATTGAACATATTAAATGGTTTTCTATTAAGGAAAGTTCTAATGCAAATGAACAAATAGGGTATTTTTAATAAAAATAACACAATTTATACAAATAACTACCTTAAATTAAATAATTTTCTTAATATCTACAAATTAGTTATCCAATTTATAAAATATTATATTAGAGAGTATTTATTTTACCTCTTTAGATTTAAGCATTATGAACGGTAATTTAGCCATTAGCACAGTGGCTGTGCTCTTAATATGTTTTACTTATCTGGCCAAAAAATAAAATAAAATTAGACTTAATAAGAAATGGATCTTCCACTCAATCCAATTAGCATAATTAATTCTGCATATTTGTGTGTATAAAAACATTATTCTGGTGAACACATATAATTAGACTTCCAAAAGTAATGCACGAAAATTCACCTGTCTTTATTTAAGTTTGTTTGTTAAAATTGTTTAATATTCCCATTGGTGAACTTTCAATTTAAGATGTTTTGTAGTTGGAACACATATAGTTAAACTACAAACTATGTCATATATTTAGAATTGGAGGAGTAGCGTTTTCCACCATGTCATTATCACGAAGAATTTTCCTGTGATTCTAGATTATAGACCTAGTGATGTTATTAGGGGTTCTAGAATATTGAATGGATTAGCTTTGTCGTTCATTTTATAATAGTTTAAATTATATTTTAATCTTTATTTTGAAATTTCATTTCACTCTTTTTCTCCCCAATTAAATTCAGCAAAGATTTTTTTTTTTTTTTAATTAGTAGGATGGGTGATAACAATCTAATGTTTTAAATGGGATTGAATCCATGACGTCCTCCCACCTATATGAGAATTTTCATATGACTAGGCTGTTTAATCCTAAAATAATCACATGTGACCTAACACGTATATGCTTCTTAAATATTATAAAAATAATTAGTGTGGAAATCTGAAATTGCGAAAAAAAAAATGTAACATGATTAAATTTTGGGGGAAGCACCGTTTTGGTTTGGGCCCGTAATTTTTTATCTGATGCCCGTAATATTTTATCTGATGCTATTAGGTCAATCGGAAACCAAACTTCAAACGTTTGAAAATGAATATCAAATTATGGCGTCGCATTTATGGGATTGTTTGATTCAGTTGTTTTTTTCTTAATAGAAAATGACAGGAAAAAAACTTTAAAATTTTAAAACAGTTTGTTACCAAAAATAAATAAAGAAATGAAAAAATTTAATAAACAATTTAAAACTCACTTTATAGAAATACCTTTTTGTAATTTCAAAACTTTTTTTTTTTCTGTCCTTCTCCTTTTTATTTATCTCTTAAAAATAATTATATGAAGTTGTTTTTATCAAGTTTTGAGAAGAAAAAAATTAAAAAATAAACGTTTTAGACGATTTTATTTTATTTTTTAAAAAAACTTATATTTGAGTCAATAAATGTAAAAACTTGTTTAAAATAATTATTCTTAAAATCAATTATAGCAAACACCAAATAGAGTGAAGAGTGAAGAGCATGCGGTCGTGTTTGGGATGGGAGCGGCTACGGTCGATTGCAGTGGATCGTCCGTTGCCCTCCTCTGCCCAATAAATTGTTGCCGCACAATACCGTGCGCGGTAAATTATTGGGTAGTTATTAGGCAGGGGAGGGCAGCGGATAGTCCACTGTAGTGGACCGTAGCCACTCCTGTTTGGGATAGCGCTGAAATGAGTAAAAGTTACTGTTGAAAAGCTAAAAGCTGGTTTTAGTATGCTTTTGCTATTTATTATGGTTTGGGATCTCGATAAAAAAATAAGCCCTTATGGGGAAAAAAAGCCACGATAAGAACGAAGGACCCTGAGAATGGAGGGTGGCAGAAGTTTGAATTTATGTTAGAGACGCGATGGGTGATAGCTAAAGCTCCGCTTATGGCCCAACTTTACGAAACAAAAAATAAATAAAAAGACTAAAGTACTAATTTTAAAAATAAAAAATAGGATAAATTAATAAATTATAATTCATAAAATAATAACATAATTTTTTTTAAAGATGTTTCTATATATTTTTTTCTTTCTAGATATCTAATTGATGCATACACATATACAATAAATAAAAGGATTATACATTCATACAATTTATTCTAAATTTACAAAAATGTCATGTAACATAAAAAATGATAATTTATTTTAGTTTAATATTATATAGTGAAATAAAAATTCAGGAGTATAATTTCACCCCAAAAAATAAAAATAAAAATCAGCACCTATTAAGATTAAGTTACATCGAATCAAAATTTAAAAACTAAATTATAATCAAGTCAAAATTATAGAGATCAAAAGAATCATTTCAAGTATTTATAAAAAGCTTATATTAGAATTAAAATTTAAAATATGACTAAAATATATATAAATAACACAAACATGACACATGTATAGCATAACTATATATGATGACAATATATATTGAGAAGAACATTTCTGTCTGCTTCCATATATTTGCTTTTGTTCTTTCCCTACTGGACAAATACTATATATGGCGAGTGATTTGATTTTGATATTTTATCATAGTTATATATTGCCGTCTTGTTTGAATAGTCTAAAAAGTTGTTAATTGCGAGCAAAAAAAAATAAAAAGTTGTTAATAAAAGCTATATGCACTATCATTTATTTTTTTTATTATCAATTTAAGGATCAACATCAAAACAAACCATACATATTGGTTGGGTTTAATGTTTCTATTTTTACTTCAGAAACATTTTTTTTTTTGCCACACTCACATAAGAGTGAGTGGATCACGCTAATTTTTTCTTTCTCTTCTCTTTATAATAGGACCCTCTCACTTTTATGTAAATGTGTCAGAAAAAATATTTTTGCAGCAAAAGCAGAAACATTAAAACCCTTAATTTAATCTATAATTGACTTAACCTAATCGATCACCATAGACTAATCAACATAAGGCACGAGATTTTTGGTATATATTGTCACCCTGAGGAATTAAAGTCGTAGCTAAATTCCATAAATTGCGCTGTCTTCGTTTAATTTCATGCAAATTTTGACCTTTTCAACCTTTATATATTTCTTCTATGTACCTTCTAGAACATAATATTTGTGATCCTCTATGTAACTAAAATCATGCAGTTTAAAATGTTAGTTAAGAACCATAAATGTGTACGATGTATTTTTTTACCCAATGATACCGTTGTTTATAAAGAGTACAATGAGAGATAATGAGTGAAAATTCATTGGTGAGAGATAATGGGTTATATATAACTAAAAGCGGTAAAAATGAAAAGACCGGTTTAAAAGTTCAAAAAAACAAATGTTCATTATATTAAAGGACTCACTATACGAGAGATATTCACTACTACAAAAAAGAGTTACTACTTCCCTAAAGGACGTTCTTCTTTTATAAAAGGAAGTTAAAGGTGAACGTAGTGACATTCTTATAATTATATACTCATATTCTAAAATGTGGCGTCCTAAAATATCTTTTAGAACGTCTAAAAATAAATTAAGCCGTCTTAAAATAAGTTTAGGACGCCTAAAATTAAATTTTTTGCCCCAAAAATTAATTGTTTAGCGCTTTAGCGCCATTTCGCGAATTTTTTTGGCGCCAGCTAAAAGTTTTAGGAATATTTTTTTTTGGCGTCCTGATAAAATTTCAGGACGCTTTAAAAAATTTTGTGGCGTCCTGAATTGACATCAAGACGCCTTAATTAAATTGTTTAGCATCCTGATATGCTATCAGGACGCTTTAAAAAATTTTGTTGCGTCGTGAATTATCATCAGGACGCCTTAATTGAATTTTTTGGCGTCTTGATAGTGTATCAGGACGCTTAAAAAAATTTAGTGGCGTCCTGAATTAACATCAGGACGCCTTAATTGAATAGTAAGGCGTCCTAAATTAATATCAGGATGCCTTAATAAATTTTTGGCGTATCAGGACGCCTTAATAAAATTTTTGGCGTTCTGAATACTCTTTTAGGACGCCAAAATTGCCTTTAATTGCAAAGCCCGCGTCTGACAGCTATTTTCCCTCTTTGCTTCCATTGATTCTACCCCCTTGAATGTATTTCCCTCTCTGCTTCTCCATCGATTCAACCCCCATGAATGTTGCTCACTCCTAGTTTTTCTTCCCCCGCTCGTTCTATCTAGGCTGGTCCCTCGTCGAATCCTATTGACTCTCGGTCCCGTTGCTCGATTCACGCCGAACCCAAGCCCTAATCGCGGCAACAATCCGTCTCTCCGTCTTCCCTCTTTCGCGGCGAGGAGGTAAATTGTCTTTGCCTTTTTCCTCCGTTACCATCTTTTGGTTGGCAACTATCGGTGCTTGCGATTGTTTCCTTTTCTCTAACTATTGTATAATATTAGCATAAAAATTCAATTCATGTATTGCAACTACCTTCGATTAGGTGAGGTATATAATAAGAGTATTGCAACTATCAGCCTGTAGATTTCGTTTTCTGATGATCTATTTGATTGACAGATTTCATGCCACGTGCTTCTAGTATTCAACAATTACCGATAAACGAACGATCTGGTTTTCAATGTTCTTACTTATACGATAGTTTTAGACCGAGTCTTTCTTGTAGTGTCTCCTTTTTTGATTTAATCTATCCTTTTGGGAAGTCTTGTGAACAAGAAGAACCCTTTCTTGTTTTTTTTTTTTCCGGTTTGGATGTTTGCATTAGCAATTTTTGATGTGTTGTTTGATTTCATTTTGCTCGAATTAATCTCACGGTTATTAGCTTTTCATTAAAATGAATTAGTATGTCCAAGTTGACTCATCTTTCTTTTGGATCGTGCCTTAATATATCAATTGTACTTAACTCAGCTCTGCATTTCTCTTTAGGTATTTAGCTCTTAAACTTAGCTTCGCTGTCCTATTTGTCTATAATGTGACTAGTTTACATTTTTCTTTTGGATTAATGTTTGGTATGCTAGCATTTCAAGTCTTCTGTAAGGATTGAGGGAAGGGAGCACATTTCTTAAGGAAATGGAATTCTTGCATTTTACAATTCACTTTCCGATTTTTACTCATATCGGCAACACTTTGATGTTGTAATTTTTTATTATAATATGTGCTTTTGTATTTGATTTCAAACTTGTGTGTCTGTCAATGTTTCTGGATAACTTTTGTTTTCTATACAACATTTTCATCTGGCTTCCATGATTTTGGTTTTCCGCTTCTTTGTTTTCCTTTAAAATGATTTAGTATGAGTTCTTTGTAATCATTCCTTGGAGCTTTTATTATAATCATGTTGCTGATTTCCTTTGGTTGTATTGTTTGGACTCATCATTGGAAGGCCATTTGCATGATTATTGGGGATAAGCTTTGGGTTCCATCAGGCATTGATTAGTGTGAGTTCAAATGCATTTATCTTAAGTTTGGATATTTTGATTATTTGTGAGACTGTTGGGTGCTATGAGTGGCAGCTCTTATTTGAAGAAGTGGGTGATTTGAGATGGGTATGTTTGGTATGTTCTGGTTGTGCATAGAGAGTGTGTATATATGTCCTAAATATGGAAGATTGTGCCATTAGTGGATTTTATCAAACTTGAAAATACATTAAGCTCAGGTTGCTTTATGTGGTTACCGAGTCTTCTTACATCTGCAATATGGATAATGTATGCAGGGAAAACGCTTCAAAGATTGGGCAGCTCAACCCCTTCCTCCCCCTTTCAAATTGATCCTATACTTGAGGATTTGTTTAGTGCTAGAAATTAGGAAGTGCTTTTTGTATTTTAATTTGTTCTATCATCGCTATTATATGGTTTTAGTTTTTTGCTTTGTAATTTATTTCAATGCTCAGAAAGAAATATATGTAGCAGGTGGTATTTTTTAAAGAATATATATATATAAGGCGTCCTGAATTTAGGTTTATGACGCCTTATATACAATATTTGGCGTCCTGATTATGAATTCAGGACGCCTTAAAAAAGGCGTCCTATGCTTTATTCAGGACGCCTTTTTTAAGGCGTCCTGTATGAAACACAAGACGCCTTTTTTAAGGCATCCCTGAATGATACACGGGATGCCTTTTTAAGGCGTCTGTATGAAACACGGGACGCCTTTTTAAGGCGTATTGAATGCTTACACAGGATGCCTTTTTTAGGGCGTCCTGAATGTTTACACAGGACGCCTTAAAAAAGGCGTTCTGAATAAAAACATAGGACGCCAAAAAACTAAAATTACAACTTCCCCTGGTCAGACGTCCCTCCGAAAAGAGGCGTTGATTGCCTCTAATTTCGGACGTTATTTTGCTTTTTTGTAGTAGTGATTGTTCTTTATAAAAAGAATTATAGAGAATAAAACCTTGATAAAATTAATGACTTAATGATAGCACATATTTTCTTCATTAACCATATATTCAAGGGAAAATCCTAATTAAATCCAATTAAAATACTTAAATAATTAATTCAAATTTAAATCTACACTTTTAACAAAATCTTAAAAGGACTAGAGAGAGTTTTTGATGTTCTTGAAAGACTATAACGACCCTCTATACCTACATTAACATTGAGCTTATTTCCATCACATGAAAAAATACCACCACTATGTATCAATAAACTGTTAGTTAAGGTGGTAACTACTCTCTCTCCTATAAAAAGAAGAATATGTTTTCGAATATCAAAAAGCACATTTGTTGATAAAGGTGAAAACTCTTTTCCTTTCAAGGGTTAAAAGGGATTGGTTTCAACTCTAAAGTAAATTGTTCATAACTTTGGTCACATAATTTTTTTTTAAAACAATACACCACCAAGCCACCTACTATGAAATCTCCTTGTGTTGGTTCATAATATTCAAAATTAATCATCTTAGCACCACTTTTCTTCTCAAAAAGCTTCCAATACCCATCCTTAACATCTTTTGCCTCCTCATCTTTAGTTGCCTTCTCTAACTTCATATCCACTTCTGAAGGGACCCGTTTTATCAGGAACCGGAGAAAGCTTGTTCAATAAACCAAATAAACAACAAAGGTGGTTTGCGAGAATGAGGATCATCAATTAAAACCCACGATGTTACAATACATCAAGAAAAAGCTTAGGGGAAAACCTACATTTTGAACAAAACACCCCAATTAAGGAACTCCATCTTTGAGAAGAAAAATAAATAATGCACAATTGGACAAAAAAGTTTGAATACAAATTGAGAAACCTTGAGTAAGCACCGACTCTTATGTACCACTCAATGTTGCTTCCTAAACAACAAGTGTTTACAAATCAATTTTGTCTGGAACCAAAAGTAACTTATGAAGTTTGAACGTTGGAGTCCTTGGATTTATTCTCTTACGAAGATGACCGATTCTGAGTCAGATTGCACGTTCTCATCTAAAATTCTCACTTCATCATTAATGCTAGGTCACATATCCGGTACCTTTGCCCCACAGGCCGTGGCAATTTGCAACATTCAAACCATTTCTTCTTCAATGTTATGATAAGAATTGCTTTCCTCGGGTACAAGAAATGTTTTTTTGGTTCAAGCGGAAACAGCATAGAGCTGTTTCTTTTTTAAAAAAGTAATAATAAGCCGGCGCTATAGAATATGAAAAATAGAAGGAAAACAGAAAAGAGTATTATGATTTTTTAACAACATTCATAAATCTTTAATTAGGCCTCTTATCCATAGTCAAAATTTGTTAAAAGTGTAAGTTTGAATTTGAATTTTTGTATTTTAGCTTAATTTAATTGTAATAATTTGGTAATTATTGGAATAAATAATTTGTATTTTATATTTATGTAAATATAATTATAGTAGTTTAGAGAGATAATGGGAAGAGATTATAAAATCTTTGAGGATTTGAATTTCATAGTTATTTTTGGATGCTAGAGATAGAAAGAGTTGCGAGTCTGCTACACCAGAATCTGTCACTGTAATCCTTAAAAGCCTTCAGCATATCGAGAAATGTATCAGACTCCTTCTCTGTCTCTAAAGCGCCACATGGTATCAAAGCACGAAATCCGAGCACAACAATTCCAAGCCGCACCCTCGTGAAGCCTCCACAATGGGGTCTTCTCATGATAACTATTACAATAAATGGAATCTACTTTTTCTAAAAATGTCTGTTTTTTAAAAAAGGAAGTAAAAATTAAAGGTAGTGACATTTTTGTAATTATTTGATATATTGAGCGTCCCAATTAGAAAAAAGACACTAAAAGTAGAATTTTTGGCGCTTATGTGGACACTTTCGGTGCCCCGAATTTAAATTGGGACGCCTGTGTCTAACCTTTAGGTGTCCCAAATTGAAGTTGGGACGCCTCTTTATGCACTTTAGGCGTCCTTAATTTTGAATTGGGACATCTAAAATGTTGGAAATTATGCCCTAGGGGCAAGTCATTGTACTTTAAATACTGTTATTATTTAAAGAATTTCTCCTTTTAGTTATCATATTGTTTGCATGTTTATTATGATAACTGTGTCTTTGGACATGTCATAAAGATTGTCCTAAATGTCTCTGATCGGTTATCTATGCGGGAGCAAAGATGAAATAAGACCAGTATGACTTTGATGAGTATGGAGATACGAATCAAAGTCATAGGCACTTATAAGAGTACAAGGTGCTGGATCGACCTACTATGAGAAAGCTGCATGGATTTAGTCATAAACTTATCTCATGTATAACCGCGTCACAATGCCCTTTGACCTGAGATCATCATGGATTCCTACATGAGAGTCGCTGATCTTTGATCTAGTCAAAAGTCACCTTTGACCGGGTGATGATAAAGGCTTCGATCGGGATTAATGGTTTTCATGCAGAGAAATGTGAATGGTTAAGATGGAATTTGTCCCTCACATTTGTAAAGAGATAATATTGGGCCCCTCGATGAGTGAGTCTGAGAAATGTGTGGTTATACTACGATGAAAAAGAGTTTCCATTTCAATTGTTGGACTACTCAAGAATCGAGAAAGTAATGGTCAAGAACAGGAGGCTCACATGATCTATGCTTCATCCTTGACCAAATTATCGAGTGACAAAAGGGACGTGACATGGTTGTATGATAGGTTGTATCGTATCATCGATCCCCATATGAATTGGGTAGTCGCAATGTCTTGCTAGATACCGCTTGCGACTTGTGGGTCAGTATGAAGTTTGGCCCACGCCAATCTCATTGGGGGCTCAGTGGTCGCACATATATCAAGAATAGCCCAACACAAGCAATAGTGTCAGATTCATTGAATCTTAGATATGTCTAAGATTTAATGAATACAACATTTAATCTATGATGAATATATATATATATATATTATTAATTCAAAAATAATAATATTATTATTTATATAGATAATAATGTTATTATATAGTATTTAATTTATTTGATAAATTAAATAACTAAAATAAATAGAGATATCGTATCTTAGATTTAATTTTCGAATAAAAATATCATATATCTAATTTTATTTAAATAGAGATATAGTATCTCAGATTTAATTAAATAGATAGATATCATATCTTAGATTTAATTTATAAAGATAAATTAAATTAAAAGCTTTTTAATTCGGATTAAATAAATAGATTAGATTAGATATGTTGGACAAATTTAATTAATATATTATTCTAATCCAAATTCAAATTTCAAGATTAATTTAAATTAATTTTGAATATTTTAATACGGCCCAATTAGGGTTTGAGAAACTCTATTAGATGAAGATCTAGTCGTATTAAAATAATACGAGCCGGGAAAAGAAAACCCTAGAGGAGAGACGTGAGATACAAAGCTTGAAGGCGCTAGCACACTGCCGTCCGTATTGGAGTTTTGTTCAGTGTGGATACAGGTAGAGGGAGTGGATTCGTAGAGTCGGCTTCTAACTGATCAAAAAGACGCACACGATTATTCGAAAAGGTACGGTTCCTAACAAACCCAATTTAAACGCCGTTGATAGATCTTCTTCTAAGGGATTCGTAAAATTTTAATGAATGAATTCCTACCGTTGGGTGTACGGATCCCAAAATAAAACTTGTCATATCACGTGCTCCTTTCTCTTTCCTTTTCGTCACCTTTCCGTCCTAGGCTCTCCTCTCACCCGTTCTCTACACATCTCACCCACTTACCACTCTTTGCACACAACTCTTCACCTTCAAAGCCTCACTCTCACATTTCTATATCTCACTGTCCAGTTCATCGACCTTGCACTTGGCGTTCGAAGTCAACGCCATCGCCAACTTCTTCCTCTTGCTCTTCATGTCGTCGACGCATTCAATTCAAGTTTGGTTTCGCTGTTGACACATTCTCTCTTCTCTCTCCGTCCACCATCCTTCTCTGTATGCGTCTCTTTTCTTTCTCAATGGCTTTGGTTCCGCTGCCATCGCTCCCATGGCATATTCTTCACAACCCTAGAATATCCTTTGCTCCTTCGCCTTCAGATCGAGTTTACCTTTTGTAACATCCCATTTTAAAAGCGGATTTTTTTTTTCAATCAGAGTATAGCAGAGTAGAGCATGAGAGCGGAAGAGTAACTGAGTAACTGAACCATTAACAAAACGTTAACCATAGTGTAAGAGTAATGATATAGTCATCCAAGGTTCGTAAGTAAATACAGAAAACAGTAAATAAATCTTCATCCGGAATCCTACGCCGTCTGCTTGCCCCGATCACCAACCCTCGGTCCTCCTGACCCTGAAGCTATAGCTGAGATCCATTTCCCATATGGATCTCAGGTAACGGTTAACCTTATACTCAAATAAAACAGTATATGGACAAAGATATTCATAACAATACGAGCATATCAACACATAAGCACAGAGCAGATGTATGAACAGCAACACGACAGAACATAAGCACAAAGCAATATGTAAAGCCCAACAATATGTCTGCACATTACCCTGTGCCACGATCACAACACGTGTCCTCAGCGCTAGGAAAACCCATACGGTATTATCAATACTATAACCCGTAAACCGTAAGTATGATTGACGACTCTAACAGAGCCTCAGTCTATGAACGTATCTATCACATATATGTATATGAGCAGTACAAGATTAGGGTTACAATACGCGTCCGTACCTTCGTTATGGTACAAGGAACGTTTCGGCGCAAAAACAACGTTTTTGACGAAAAGTGGTCCGACGGTGGTAAAAACAGCGGGGTGACGGCGGCACAACAGCGGAGTGAAAAACGGTCCGATTATCAACGATATCCTATCAGGACAATATTCAACAATTTTTAGCAGTATAAAGGCATTTTAGGTAAAATTACCATTTTGCCCCTAGTTGGACCTATCGGCGGAATTTCGCGGAGCTTATTTTTTTGACTCTAATCTTCCAAAATTTTGCCATAATTCTTTTCCCATCACATATTTCGAAATATATATCATATCCACCCAAAAATATGATATCTATAATATATTGGAAGATTAAAGATAAAAACAGCATTTCTACTATAGCTACTGAATAAAACACCGAAGCTTAAGACTAGGGACCGAAGAACTTACCCAGGGCCCGGCTAAACTTCCTCGGAGCTCTTCCTCTCTCTAAATTCTCTCTAAGGGGAAGATTTTTGGTGTGAAAAATGAAGAAGAGGAGGGTGCTATTTATAGAAGAAAGGAGGGACAAGGTGAGAATTTGTTCATTTGTTTTCAGATCGAATTTCAACGGCCGGATCGCACTTGGGACACACGGAACGATCCTAGCCCTCCACCTAGGTGCCGACCTCCCCCCTTGTGACATCATATTTGATGATGTCATCCATGCTGACTTACCGATATCGTTCCCTGATCGGTGCTCGAATCGCGTAATTTTGCCGAAACTCAAAATGTTGACGGCGTAGTTTCGAAGTTTCTTTCTTTCTCATTAGGAATATCTAGTTTAATGAAATTTACGATCCCATTAAGGGTATTCCGTTATCTGCTAAAGATTTTAGGCCAGACACCCTCGGTTACATAATTGAATTCCGAAAGCACCAACGTCGAGACAAAAATCTACTGGTTTGTAATATGATCTGACCTAAGTCACTAGATTCCTAATTCATGGCAACTACTTGTTTCAGTATTGACTCTAAATCCTCTATCTGCATTTTCTCTCTCCTACCCGGTGTCTTAAATACCCTGTTGGTTCCATAACTGACTTCGGAGACAGGTCACCTCGAGAAGAATTTTCACTGGTTTATAAAAAGTCCAGATGACTCAGGCTTTATTCCTATGTTTTGGTGTAGGATTTTATTTCTATCCATTCTCAAATGTCCTGTTGTCTCTTTACCATATATATTATTATTTTAATCAAAATATCTAGATATTTATTTTTTATTTTTTATTTTATTTATTTTTCTAAGCATAAAATATTTTATTATTTTTATTTTTTATTTATTTATTTATTTCAAAAATTCAGCCCTTAATAAAATTATTTTCAATTAATTTTATCTTATAACTTAAACATCCAATAATATCCTATTAATTACTTAATTAGTCATTTACTAATTGCTTTGATAATTTTCTTAATTAGAATAAATCATTATCTCACAAAAATTTCTCGACATTGGTATTCTATAACTCATGCATTATTTTAAAAAATCATAAGGCCTAAAAGAGTTTCTAACATAATATTAAATTCTCTCTTATTTTTCCAAGGAAATAATTTATTAAATTCCCATAATTAAGGACAATATTTTCCCTAATTTGTAATAATTATTCCGCAACCTTTTAAGATTTATCATAATAGTTACAGGCTATTTTATGACTCAAAGATACCTTTTCGGCCCTTTGGCACCTTTATTACCTCTAATTTCAACAAAATTTACTTTAAACAAAAGTAGGATAATTTAGGCTCATTATTTGAGACCACATATTCACCTTCCCGAAATATTTATTTATTTATAAAATTTCCAGATAAATAACCGGGTATTACACCTTTGGTTCCTGAGATCTGTGCCTCTAGGTCCTTAGATATGCGAACACCGACTGTAGACTTTGATTTCGGTGATGTCGGACAACAACGCGAAGCCAAAGCAGATTTGAGGACAATGATACAGAGACCTTCAAAGCTCCTCCCACAACCTTCACACTACTACATAAAGTGAATATTACTTCCCTAAAAGACGTCCTTATTTTTTAAAAAAAAAGGAAGTAAAAAGTATAGCGATGGCAATTTCGTAATTATTTGGCTGAATTTTGAGACTTAAGCGTCCTAAATATAATTTTAGGACGTCTAAAATTAATTTAGGCGTCCTAAAATATATTTAGAACGCCTAAAATTAATTTTTTGGTGCATTTTAAGGAATGTTTTGGCGCCAGGAAATTTTTTGGTGTCCTGAAAATACACTCGGGACGCCAATATTGAATTATAGGCATCCTAAAATATATTTAGGCCTTCTAAAATTAATTATTTGGCGCCTCTTCATGAATTTTTTGGCGCCAGGAAATTTTTTGGCACATTTTGATGAATTTTTTGACGCCAGGAAAATTTTTTTGGCGACCTAAAATTTAAATCGGACGCCAAAATTAAATTTTACTCAAATCAAAGAAATCGAAAATAATCAAATCAAATCAACAAAATCGAAACTTTTACTAATCAAATCAAAGAAATTGAAAATAATCAAATCAAATCAAAGAAATCGAAAATAATCAAATCAAATCAACAAAATCGAAAATTTTATTAAACAAATCAAAGAAATTGAAAATAATCAAATCAAATCAAAGAAATCGAAACTTTTACTAATCAAATCAAAGGAATCGAAAATAATACTAATCAAATCAAAGAAATAAAAAATAATACTAATCAAATCAAAGAAATTGAAAATAATACTAATCAAATCAAATCAAAGAAAAAAAAAATATTTGAGATGCCTAAAAGGGAAATTTTTTAGCGCCTAGATAATTTTGTAAAAACTTTGGCGCTAGGATATTTTTGGCGTCCCGAAATTCATTTCGGGATGCCAAAAATAATATTTGTGGCGTCCGAATATGGTTCAGACGCCAAAAATAAAATTTGTGGCGCCCTAAATTAGTTTCGGACGCCAAAATTAATAAAATATTAATTTTGGCGTCCCGAATATGGATTCGGGGACGCCACAAATATTATTTTTGTATTTATTATCGAACTAGTTATTCCATCTCTCACAGTGGGCTACATAATCGATATCCACACACAGCGCTAAAACTCCTCTCCTCTCCCACTCATCTCGCGCCTCGTCCTCCCTCCATCTACCCTCCCCCGATCCTCCGCTCCTCCTCTGATTCAGGCAGTCATTAGTTTCGTCCGCCTCTTCTTACCATGAGAAGTTTAGAGGAAAACAGATTTGAGTTCCCATCGCCGTCGAGATCGAAACCCAGTGACACCCGCATGCCGCCGCTTGATCGATTTCGTTGTAGATCCGTTCGGGTGGGTTTGTTCTAGGTTTTTTTGTTAAGATAACCTTATCTCTTATCGCAGTACCTGGCTTCTTTTTTATTTTTGATTTTTCTGGATTTGCTTTGCATGTTTGATTTTCTAGGATCAGTTGTTTTCTGGATTTTCTCCATGACATTTTTTATATTATGGATTTGCTCCTTGACATGTTTCTCGGATTTTAGATCTGCTCTTCCTTTGCCCAAATCGTGGCTTGCTGTCTGTAACATCCAATTTTCAAAAGCAGTATAATTTTTTTTTCATCAGAGTAGAGCATTGGAGCGATTAAGTACTGATACATATATTTATAAATGCCGTAAGTCTTGCTGATTTACAGAAACGGTACATTGACCGAGAGTTTTCAAAATGAATAACACCCGAAGAAAGTCTTTCGGGTCTCTCGTGCGCCTCGCCTTTCTCCTCGGTTCTCGGTTCTCCGAACCCGACGCTATGATAAGAGCCGAGATCCAATTGCAATTTGGATCTCGTAACGGTTAACCTCATGCTTAAATATGACTACATATACACGATGCTGACAATCAATACAACGTCCACAAGATGTATGATTACAAACACATAACCACGTATACAAGATAATAACCACGTATGTAACATAACCTCGTATGATACAACATTAATAACCTCGTATGTAACATACCGTGTATATAGCATAACCTCGTACACTACTACACAACAATCATATACAATCATATAACAAACATTAGAGCTAGTGTTACAGTACGCGAACGTACCTTTTTGGCGGTATAACAGAACTTTTACGGAAAAACGTGAAATTCTACAGCGGGAAAAACAGCGGTATGACGGCGGCGCAACAGCGGCTCGATTAGCTTAGATATCCTATAAGGACAACGTTTATCAAAATTTGGCATCATAACAGGTCATTTGGGCGAAAATTACTATTTTGCCCCTAGTACCCCTATTTTTGGCGGAATTTCGTTACTTTGACCGTATTCCATTTCAAAATTTTCCCCACTATGTTTTTACCTCGTCAGGCATCTTTCAATGCAATGAGGCATAAAAACAAGTATAGGAATATATTTTGAAACTTCCTAGATCAAAACAAAAGTTCTACTATAACTACCGAAAGAACTACGGAAACTAAAAACTAAGAGCGAAGAACTTACTCGGAGCAAGCGGCAGAATTGTTTGCGAGCTTCTCTCTCTAGAACCTCTCTCTAGGTTTCGAATTTGGTGTGAAGAATGAGAGCAAGAGAGCTTGCTATTTATAGGGAAAAATAGGGACAAGGTGGGAATTAACACAAAAGTCTTCAGATCGGATTCCGGCCGTTGGATCGCATTTTTGAGGACAAAGAAATCTTGGCCATCCATGGTCAAAACCGACCTCTTGGTCCCCCAAAAGTCAAAGGATGAGTTGTCATCTTGCTTTATGGCCTCCGGCTCGATAAAGTTACCCGATCGGTGTCCGTTTCGCGCGATTTTGCAGAAACTCAAAAATGCGAGCGTGTAACTTTGAAGGTCTTTTCATCCTCTTTCATATTATCAATTTGGATCCTCTTTTTGATCATATCCAGGTATTCTCCGGTGCGTCGGAAGATATTCGGACAAACGCGTCGGTTACGGAAATCGCTTAGATAGAACCAACTTCTCGGACAATAATTCATTTGATCGTAAAACGTCAAGTTGTTGCCTAACTTAATCTCGTGTTTAAAAAGACACAATTGTTTCTATAGGTTCTCACTTTGCCTATCGACTCTACTCTATCCGATCAACTTTTCGTCTTATTTGAAATTAGGGTTTTCGGTTGCGGAATCGACGTCTGGTAAATTCTTTCTTCGTGTAGAATTTCACTTGTACTTAATTTGATCAGTCTGAAAAGACTTTTACCTCTGGTTTACCTGTAGAATTTATTTCTAACATTTCCCTGGCCCGCCTATAGGTTTCGACTCACCGCATTATATTATTATTTTATTCTAATTACCATTTTAATTATTTAAACAATTATTTTTAATTAAAAATACTTAGAATTTCAGCCCCTCTTTTAAAAATTCAGATTTATTTATTTTTCTATAATTTTTTCCATTTTTTAAAAATATAATATTTTTTACCAAAAATTCCCGTTTTACCCTCGCCCGTTAGGGCTTAATCGACCTAATTTCTTCGTTTAGTGATCTTTTTAGGATCAGGCTTCTTCATATATTTATCTTTACCAATTTTACAGTATATTGTTATCTTACAAACTTTTATATCGACATTGTCATTTTATATCCCATATAAAATATTAACAATGTTTACCCCATCAAAAGTTACTTTATGGTTCCGAAATGCTTTTTAAACTTTTCTTCATGTTATTTCCTCTGAAATAATTTATTAAATTCTCATAATTAAAGATTACACTTCCATAATTTTCTCATAATTTTTCATGATCTTTCAGTATTTATCATAATGTTTTTAGATTCGTTTTTATCACCCTTATATCATTTTTAGTCATTACATTTCATCGATTTTCCGTAACTTTTTTGACAATTTACTCTATAATTATAACAATTTTATATAACAGTTTTAAACTCATGATTTTTCTTTATCAAAATATTCGTTAATTTCCTTTATCTCAAAACTTCCGATTTACTAAAATCCGGGTATTACATTTCTCCCCGTTAAATAAAATTTCGTCCTCGAAATTTGCTCTATAACAACTTAGACTCGTCTATCTAAATTTCGGACTATTCGCTCTCCGAAACTTTTCTCTATATGTCGGCCGCTCCGCTTGACGAACGAGAATTCGCTCTGGTTTGACCGTAACGATCTTGTCATGTCGTACTTTGATATATAGTATTTTCCGTGGCACCCATATACCCGGTCAACACCGAGATATCAAAATGTCTCCATGACGCCCATACACCATGGTAACACAAGATACCTTAAATGTTTCCATGACGCCCATACACCATGTCAACACAAGATACCTCCTACTCAATGACACGATCGTGGTTTGATCGTAGTAACTAAGAAATATGCATTGAAAACTAAAATTTTTGCGACAAGTAAGATAACTATTTATCAAACCATAGGGAATTCCTTACTATACATGTATCTTAACGATTTCTTTCACCCTTTACTCAGGTGTAGTTTTCGAACACAGGACTTTTCGTCCATTAAAACACGGGACTTATTGTCCTTTCCCGAGTTTCTTTCAACTCAAAAGGTACTTCAACCACTTGTGTTAGCAGTACAGTTCTATACGATACTCACTAACTCTAGGTCTTACATCGATTAGTTCAACTTGAGAGGCTTCAATAGGCGAGAGGCGTAAGTCATCACGCTGTCCTGCTGCAGCAAGACATATCCCGATCCATATCTAATGGCACCACGACCAAATCTATAACATCTACTTGGATCCGGGATAACCAACTCTTGGTCTTTGTGACCAACTTCGTTCTCGGTCTATGCAAGCTCATCTCACGAGTCTGTGTTCTACGCAATGATTTAAGTCTTACTCTTCAAGCTTTATCAACGATTATGAAAAATTTCGGCATGAATCTACGGTACTATCCCGCTAGATCCAGAAACTAAATATCTATGTTATTATTTCTATTTTTGATGTACAACTAAATGGTGTTCCGAGCATTCGTCAACTCTTGCCAAAACGTAGGGATTACAAACCGAGTAACTCGTAGATCATGGAAAGTGGGTATGTGTTCATGATAGTCATTTTGTCCATCTGCGATGATTGATACAAAGTCACAAACTCTCGTGCTTTGTTCGGTAGCATTTGATATGGTGTTTTAGATGTTGATCCAATGTTAGGCATCAACTTCATAGTGAATTTTGACTTTTCTTTTCCGAAGGAATATTTGTCGAGAGAGATTTTATTTGTGTCTCGGGTTGTTTTTAGAATAAGGACTCAATCCCTCGTCATCGTTTGATCATTTTATTGATCACTTGCTAGTCCTCTGATTTTGAGAATGTCGTCGATGTTTGTGAGACGAAATTTTGAACGAGATATATATTCGACTTGGAATTTAGACATGCTTTATTAAGCAAAATAGTTCACACCCAATGGTGTAACTACTACTAGATTGTAAGGTATGTATGTATCCCAAAATGATTCGCCTATTTATCGGACATGCTTTGAGTGATTAGCACCCGTGTTGTATAATATCTAAAGTAGATTCCTATTGAGAGATAGTTATGCGGATCCTCTCTCGGAGATTATTCGTGGCTGTCTTCCTCTACCTCTCGCTCGCGCTCGGCCTCACGGGAGCTCCGGCTCCTCTTAAATTTGTCATGTCTCGTTCTTTCTCCTTTATTAGGGAAAACGTTAGATTTAAAAAGACAATGATTAGTCTATCACGAGACTTTATCACACTAATACTACAAACGAACGGACACTCGTACTATTTCCCTTTGTTCGGGATTTCGTTGATTCGGTCTACTCGAAACGGTACGGAATTTCGTATCGGGAGTTCCTCTACATGAGTCAAATACTACATGTACTTATCCTTGTTGGTCTCGGAGTTTCATCCGGCGTGGCCTAGCTCCACATATAAGCTCTGCGCTAGGACGAATAGTCGTCCAAAGTACAAACCGACGATTATCGAATTATCGAGTTATCGAGACCGATATCGAGTTATCGGAATTATCGAGTTATCGGGATTACCGAGACCGATATCGAGTTTCAGAATTATCGTGGTCTCGATATCAAATATGAATATGGACGATGGATTTCTCGATTACGGGTTAGAATGATGCACCGACGCAGAGGGTGGTACACGGTTCGAATGGTATACCGGTGCGGACCGGTACACCGACTTAGAGCTATATCGTACTCATTTTCAAAACATGCTCTTTAAAAAGGCGTAGAGCCTAACTCGCGTTACTCAACCAATTTGGCCAGGTAGGTGTCTATCATGGGAGCCTCGCGTGCTAGGGCGACGATTGGGCCGATCCACATAGACTAGCCCGCCTTCGGCACCAAAAGGTTTTGGAATAACTTAGTCGAGATCTATGCCAGGACAACTGCTCTGATACCAAAAATGTAACATCCTATTTTCAAAAGCAGTATAATTTTTTTTTTCATCAGAGTAGAGCATTGGAGCGATTGAGTAAAAATGTAACATCCCATTTCCAAAAGCAGTATTTTTTTTTTCATCAGAGTAGAGCATCGGAGCAATTGAGTACTGATACATATATTTATAAATGCCGTAAGTCTTGCTGATTTACAGAAACGGTACATTGACCGAGAGTTTTCAAAATGAATAACACCCGAAGAAAGTCTTCAATCGGGTCTCTGTGCGGCCTGCTCGCCTTTCTCCTCGGTTCTCGGTTCTCGAACCCGACGCTATGATAAGAGCCGAGATCCAATTGCAATTTGGATCTCGGGTAACGGTTAACCTCATGCTTAAATATGACTACATATACACGATGAAAGCAATCAATACAACAGTCCACAACAGATGTATGATTAAAAACACATAACCACGTATACAAGATAATAACCACGTATGTAACATAACCTCGTATGATACAACATTAATAACCTCGTATGTAACATACCATGTATATAGCATAACCTCGTACACTACTACACAACAATCATATAACAAACATTAGAGCTAGTGTTACAGTACGCGAACGTACCTTTTTGGCGGTATAACAGAACTTTTACGGAAAAACGTGAAATTCGACAGCGGGAAAAACAGCGGTATGACGGCGGCGCAACAGCGGCTCGATTAGCTTAGATATCCTATAAGGACAACGTTTATCAAAATTTGGCATCATAACGGGTCATTTGGGCGAAAATTACTATTTTGCCCCTAGTACCCTATTTTTGGCGGAATTTCGTTACTTTGACCGTATTCCATTTCAAAATTTTCCCACTATGTTTTTACCTCGTCAGGCATCTTTCAATGCAATGAGGCATAAAAACAAGTATAGGAATATATTTTGAAACTTCCTAGATCAAAACAAAAGTTCTACTATAACTACCGAAAGAACTACGGAAACTAAAAACTAAGAGCAGAAGAACTTACTCGGAGCAAGGCAGAATTGTTTGCAGAGCTTCTCTCTCTAGAACCTCTCTCTAGGTTTCGAATTTGGTGTGAAGAATGAGAGCAAGAGAGCTTGCTATTTATAGGGAAAAATAGGGACAAGGTGGGAATTAACACAAAAGTCTTGGATCGGATTGGGCCGTTGGATCGCATTTTGAGGACAAAGAAATCTTGGCCATCCATGGTCAAAACCGACCTCTTGGTCCCCCAAAAGTCAAAGGATGAGTTGTCATCTTGCTTTATGGCCTCCGGCTCGATAAAGTTACCCGATCGGTGTCCGTTTCGCGCGATTTTGCAGAAACTCAAAAATGCGAGCGTGTAACTTTGAAGGTCTTTTCATCCTCTTTCATATTATCAATTTGGATCCTCTTTTTGATCATATCCAGGTATTCTCCGGTGCGTCGGAAGATATTCGGACAAACGCGTCCGGTTACGGAAATCGCTTCCGATAGAACCAACTTCTGGACAATAATTCGCTGATCGTAAAACGTCAAGTTGTTGCCTAACTTAATCTCGTGTTTAAAAAGACACAATTGTTTCTATAGGTTCTCACTTTGCCTATCTGACTCTACTCTATCTGATCAACTTTTCGTCTTATTTGAAATTAGGGTTTTCGGTTGCGGAATCGACGCCTGGTAAATTCTTTCTTCGTGTAGAATTTCACTTGTACTTAATTTGATCAGTCGAAAAGACTTTTACCTCTGGTTTACCTGTAGAATTTATTTCTAACATTTCCCCGCTCTATAAGTGACTCACCGCATTATATTATTATTTTATTCTAATTACCATTTTAATTATTTAAACAATTATTTTTAATTAAAAATACTTAGAATTTCAGCCCCCTCTTTTAAAAATTCAGATTTATTTATTTTTCTATAATTTTTTCCATTTTTTAAAAATATAATATTTTTTACCAAAATTCTCGTTTTACCCTCGCTTCGTTAGGGCTTAATCAGACCTAATTTCTTCGTTTAGTGATCTTTTTAGGATCAGGCTTCTTCATATATTTATCTTTACCAATTTTACAGTATATTGTTATCTTACAAACTTTTATACTGACATTGTCATTTTATATCCCATATAAAATATTAACAATGTTTACCCCATCAGGTTACTTTATGGTTCCGAAATGCTTTTTAAACTTTTCTTCATGTTATTTCCTCTGAAATAATTTATTAAATTCTCATAATTAAAGATTACACTTCCATAATTTTCTCATAATTTTTCATGATCTTTCGTATTTATCATAATGTTTTTAGACTTGTTTTTATCACCCTTATATCATTTTTAGTCATTCGTTCATCGATTTTCCTATAACTTTTTGACAATTTACTCTATAATTATAACAATTTTCTATAACAGTTTTAAAATCATGTTTTTTCTTTATCAAAATATTCGTTAATTTCCTTTATCTCAAAACTTCCGATTTACTAAAATCCGGGTATTACATTGTCTTCGATCCGCTTGGCTCACTAGCTACCTCCCGAACCTAAGGTTTGGGGGTTTTTTTTTTTTTAAAAAGTAATAAGGCGTCCTGAATTAAACATAGGACGCCTTTTTTTAAGGCATCCTTGATTAAACACATGACGCCTTTTTTAAGGCGTCCTGAATTAAACACAGGACGCCTTTTTTAAGGCGTCCTGTATAAACCATAGGACGCCGAAAAGCATAAAAATACAACTTCCCCTGGTTAGACGTCCTTCTGAAAAGGGGCGTTATTTGCCTCTAATTCAGGACGTTATTTCACGTTTTTGTAGTAGTGTCATTGTCATGGCTTCCCCAACCTCCACCCAATTGGCAAAGACAAACATCACCATCGGCACTTGTGCACTTCAACGATTTTGCTACAGAAAGTCATAAGTCGTAGATATGGTTCATTGAGCTCATCATAGTTCCAAGAAAGTTGTGTGTTCTGGTGGCTCTGTGATTATATAACGATCTACTTCTTTAAAACCTCCTCTTAGAACTCCATGGTCTAGCACTGGGAATTTTGACGGTGGTCTGTTTTTTTCTTTTGGGACTATGGTGGTCTAAGTTTAAAGTTGCTGCTCTTTATGTAATTTTTTATTTGCTTTTTCTGCATTGTTTTAAACATTTGTTTTCTGAAATATGGATAGTGATGGTATTGTCTCTTCTGTTTATATGTTGATTGTTGATGTGTTCTTGATCTTTATGGGTTTTGATTCCTTCGGTAATCTGAGTCAAGAAACTTTCGTGAGGTCACCGGTTCTTCTTCCACGGCCAACCTCCCAAACCTGAGCTTTGGGGGGGGGGGTTTAAAAAGAAAAAAAGCAATATGGCATCCTAAAAAGTTTAGAACGCCAAAAGTCTCACTTTACTACGTCCCTTACATAGGCGCCCCCCAGAAAAAGGACGTAAAACAGGCTAAAAAATAGACATTATAGAGCTTTTTTGTAGTAGTCGATGGTCCTCATGTACCAACTTTATGAAAGCAGAGGTCTCCTATTTGGTCTCTGGCTTCGACGGATCTGCTCTCAGACATGAAAAATCTCGATGCCATACCATGATGCTTAAAAGTTTTTATTCTGGCTCTTCTTCTACCAAAGGCCAACCCTATTGGCATTGACAGACCGAGGTAGTAGAGAAGGGGGGCAAGTGCCCCCCCTAAAAGAAAAAGAAAAACTAATACATGTTTAAATGATTGTATGATTGTTTAGTGCCTACTCTTAATACATCAAGATTGCACTTCATAATCGGATGTGAGATAAATAGTTGAATGATTATTTAGTGCCTTATATTGAAAAAGATATATTTGATAGCACTGATAATAAGACAATTATGATGGAATTCTAAAAAATAAAGTCTAGAAGGATGACATTGTAATTATTTTTATTGTAATATACTTTTATTATTAAAATATATGTACTTGAACTTATTGAATGTCCACCCTTTATTGTAATTTATATAGTTTCATTTCTAACAGTATTTAGCCTTACTTTTCTAAATGACGGGTTTTAAAATAATTACCTATCTTATTACATCATTAATATTCACTTAATTTCATGAATATTTTTTTCTTGTTTATATTCTTTTGTTTTTTAATGCATAAAAAAATTTTCTTAAAAAAAAAATTTCGGGGGCAGCGAACCCCCGCATCCCCCACTAATGGTGCCCCCCTTCACTATTTTTCTGGGTCCACCCCTGCCTATTGGGATCATTGTAAAAAGGTAGGGCATACTCGGAACAAGTGTTGGGTTCTTAATGGGAAATCAGCTGATTGGAAACCTCTATTAATAAGGACCAGATGAGTCAACTTTTAGACATGCACAAGAATCTTCAACCACAACAAAGATCCGACCGCCTCTATTGTTCAAAAAGGTAATAATTATGTTGCTCTACTATCATCCTCCTCCCCTTCACAATAGATGATTGATGCTAGTGCTTCGACCATTCGACTTCAAACCAAGTATTTTTATTTCATACCTTCCTTTAGCGGGCAACGATAAAATTCATACGGCTATAAGTTCGTCTACTTCCAAAGCTAGTACTGGTATTGTAAATCTTACAAAGACATTAAAACATAAATATGTCCTACATGTTCCCAATCCGGCTTGTAATGTTCTCTAAATCAACAAGTTAACTAAATAGGCTAATTGCTCGGTCATTTTTTCTCTACTTCATCGTATTTCTTAGGATCACTCCTAGGGAAGAAGATTGTCATAGCTAAAGAACATGGTGGTCTCTACCATCTTGATGTCTCTACTGCGAGTTCTTTGTCTTCTCAAATAATCAGCTCGATCTCCTCCTCCACTTGCAAAAATTTTCTCTTATGGCATAAAAGTATGGGTCATCCTAGTCTTTCTTATTTGCAAAAATTGTTTCCTAAATTCTCTTCCAATAAAACTGTTGCTTTTCATTGTGATGATTGTGAATTGGCTAAATGCCATGGTGTCACTTTTTCACCATCCATTATAAATCCACTCGTCCTTTTTCCATTATTTATAGTGATGTTTAGGGTCCATCTCGTATATCCAATTATATACACACTCAAAAATATCTTGTCACATTCACCGATGATCACATAAGAATGTGTTGGGTCTATCTCTCTTAAAAGAAACATTTGATGTGTACACCATACAAGTTTTACACACTGATAATGGAACCAAGTATTTTAATCACTCCTTTGGTCTCTTTCTTCAATCTAATGGTATTGTTCATAAAAGCAGTTGTCTAATAGTCCTCAACAAAATGGCATCACAGAACACAAAAATTGACATCTCCTTGAAATTCACTACTACAAAAAAGTGAAAAGACGTCCTGAATTAGAGGATATTAACGCCCCTTTTCGGAATGACGTCTAACAGGGAGAAGTAGTAATTTCAAGCATTTCGGCGTCCTATGGTTAAAACAGGATGCCTTAACAAAGGCGTCCTGTGTTTAATACAGGACGCCTTAACAAAGGCGTCCTGTGTGTAATAAAGGACGCCTTAAAAAAGGCGTCCTGTGTTTAATCAAAGACGCCTTTTTAAGGCGTCCTTTGTTTAATCAAGGACGCCTTTTTTAAGGCGTCCTTGACCTATATTAGGACGCCTTATATTGTGCGTCCTATATAAGTAATCAGGACGCCAAATATGGTATATAGGCGTCCTGATCCTGAATTAAGGACGCCTTAGGTATAATTTTTTTTCAAAAGTACCACCTGCTATTCGTCCAGCCAATGTTATACATACATTTACCCAACATTCATCAAATTGGTCCCTTCATTACCTAAATACCTCAAGAATCAATTTGCAACAATTTATATATATAACAAGAACCCTTACTTCCTTGACTAACCAGCAACACAATAACAACAAAAATGGAAATTTCCTAAACCCAAATTTTCGACATGACGGCAACGCACAGAACCAAAATAATATACTGCACATCTAAATCTTCTTAAACAAAACACTAATGAAGACTTACCCAACCCCCAGATTGGGCCAGCAGCAAGAAGAAAATAAAAACAAACTCAACCCCTCCTAGAAGCTAATCATAGATGAAGAGAAGGGAGAAATCGATAATCTTTGTACCCAAAGCCTAATAAATTTAGTTTAGGCTAGAGAAGATAAGCAACCTGAATCAAGAACAAACCGAAAAATCACGGAGGGAAGAACAAATCTGCCATATAGAGCATCAAACAGAGGCAGCGAAAATAGACGATTAAGAATGCTAGCAACTACAATTTGTGCAGCAAAGTGAAGTGACAGAACATATTTACTCTATAGGATTTGTGCAGCAAAGTATTTCACAATAATGCAAGATCAGAAGTTCAGTGAAAAAGGCACCTCCTATGTAAATGACAATCACTTAATTACTTTGAAAATGAAATATGTAAGTAAAGGGGGTTGTATCATCAACTTTTGAATTTTACCTTCTAAACTTAAGTAATAACTGATTATACAACAATGAATTCCAAACATCATCCATGTCTATCAATTATATGGAAAAAGTTAATACATGACGTACATATCTATATTATGTTTTGAAGAAAATGTTCACCATAGCGTTTGAATCAGATCGATGTCTTCGTCCGAGCACGGATCCACACTATCAAAAAGCTATAAATTGGAAAACAAGGTATAAGTTAAACCAATGAAGTGAATGAAGTAATTAACAACTTAAGTACAACAAAAATATTATCATTTGAGAATCACGGAGCGATTACGCACGTTCGTAAAACCCGTCGTCCGTCCGCTCTTAACGATGGTATGCATATAATAGATAACGTAGTATCCGCACTCAGTGTTCCCTGGTTGTCGAGGGCACTATAAATCAAAAGCAAATTGTTAAAACGAATAAAGGCATATCGAAAGCTAATGTGTCAACGTAATAACTTGAATTGAAACTACTTACTCTTGGATAATACCACTTCGGTCCACCCTGCTCCTGTGCTCAAAAGAACCGATCTAGCCGACTTGAGTGCACTATCATTAAAATGGAAAGTAACGAGACATGAAAACAAATCATATAAATGAAGAATCAATGATTTTAACGAAAATTTACTTACTTGGCAAACATGGATTTGATATCGTCGTTTGGTTTGCCACCTAAGGAATCGAACCAATAACAAGCATTCTTGGCGGGACAAACGACACACAGGGTCCAATGACCACTACAACATATACATTTTAATATTAAATTAAGATAAGAAAGGAATTTATTCTGAAAAATCTTAAATAGACAAAACTAACACTACGTACCCTTCAAGTATTGGAGCTAGATAAACAGGAAAGTCGTCCTCGGCAATTGTATAACCAACATAAAGCATCCTTTTGGTTAACGTAGTATTGCGAGTTGACGACGAGTTTATTGGACTTAAGAATCCATACAAACTCGTTCGGCCTTTCTGGACGCATATGTCATTGCGGTAACCGTGATCGAAATTAAATAAAATCAATTGCGTTGTTGAGTATAGAAAACAAAAAAGATCAAAGCAATAATTAAAGGGAAACAAAAACTTACATTATCCCAACTTCAAGAACGACTAAGTCTAAATCCTTCATATGCAGAAATTCGTTCAGATCTTTTTTGTCAACGGTAAACTCATATGTCTTTTCTCCGCCGACTATTCCCGCACGCATCTTGAAGGGGATATAGGCGATGTCCTTGTACATGTCTCGCATTTGTGCTAGGAAGGAAATTTGCCCACCTCATCTTCATTCTATGAAAACATAAACAAACATATTAGTATGAGTGAGTTACCAATGAAAAACAAGTTCTAGTAATGTATTTCTTACCATTGGAGGTGTCGTCCCCGCCATCTGAATAAGATGACTCGGCCAAAGGATGAACGATCCTATTGCCCGGCCTAAATCGGGAACCTCGTCATCATCAATCGGGATGTTTGTTTCTTCTTCCCCCTCTCGAACACATTTCACAGTCACCCGACGTAGGTCTTGTGGAATTTCAATATTATGGTGGGTGGTGTGATCTGTGTAAATAAGGGCATCGGCAACAATACGCCGGCGTGGGACATCCAAATAGAGAGTGCAAGGTTGTCCTCCCTGTGGAATGTGAGAAGGTTCACCAAGATCAACATCCAGAGGGTTAAAACTATCTTTACTGCTGGGGAAGGCCGGGGATTCACGGGCTGTATGTTCCGTATTGTCCCTCGAATCTAGCATTGTTTTCATTTCAGATCGTACTTGTAGCATGATTTCGTCAAATAGATTCGCCCGAATTGAGGCTACAAGCGTAGGACTAGGGTTCTTCTCGTCATAAACCCGTGAACGCCGTCCAAAATATTTCGCGACAGTCACTCCCCTAGGCTCCCCTCGAATGTGATCAAGGTAATCTGGCTTCCCAATCGCCGTTGACAAAATGTCCATCCGTACACCCGGCGTAAATGAACCTTGGGAACTCTTCTCCTCAAGTGCATCCTGTATCATAAGATGTTTCATAAATAACAACTAAACCCTATAATATGAAACAATTGAGACTATTTAAAACGTCTAATTTAACTACTTACAATCTTTGAGGCAACCTCAGCAACATCTGCATTTATGTAGTTGTCGCCCTTCTTCCTCGTAGCTTTCCATTTTTTGTGACGAGGAGGACGTTCAGGGGGCTGGACAACAGTGGAAGGATCGGATTGGGCAGCTTCCCTCATTCTCTCTAACTCCTCTTCCATCATTCTCCGTTCAAGCTTCCTATACCCACCATGGGACATGCAATGCGGATACTTATTTGCCGCTTGCCTCTCTTTATTGGCTTGACTTTTTTCCTGTGACACGAAAACAAATAAAACTGCATCTAAGTTGTCAAGTAGGTTAAAATAAAAGATATGATATATGAAAGAAATTTTACAAGAAATTCTGGATTTTGTCGTGACGCCACAAACTCCCTCCAGTCCTCAGGAGAAATATACGGATATATCTGACATGGATCCTCGTTCCTCTTTTCCCCTCGAACCCACTTTCTAGTCGCTTGTTCTTAAAGTCTTTCCAACGTAGACGCACTTCCCCATCCAATGCTTGTGCATTACCGTAGTGGGAGGGACGTCGTACGTTCTTGCTTGGTAAAAGGAAAGGTAATTACATTTCAAGCAATAAAACAAATGATACAAATGCGAGATATTATTGAAGGTGACGTACCAAAATTTGTGCCCAAATCAATCGCTTCATTTTGTCGAACGAACTTCCAAGCGAGTAGACAATGCGAACTTTGCTTCGAGCCGGATAGCCTAAATAGCTAATGAAATTGTCTTCCCTCGCACCGGTTGGATTCAACCGTGTATACTTATTACACCCAGGGAACAAAGGTGTCTCGCATCGCTCCGCACGCTATCATATTCATGCGGTTGTGCAAAAGATTCGGCCTCAACATCATGAATCATTCTCTCCATTCCATCATCATCTACCTCAACTTCATTTTCGTATGACGCACTGGTAGTTACCTCCTCACCATGCCATATCCACGTTGTGTATCGGAGGTTTATTCCATCACAAATTAGGTGATCCCTTATATCAGTAATATCACGTCGAACCCCATTTAAACAATTCACACATGGACAATAATACATCCCATTTTTTGTAGGCACATTCCTTGTAGCAAATTCAATAAACTCTTCCACCCCATTCTCATATTCTTCACTAGTTCTCAAAGCATTCATCCAACTATGACCCATTTTATTACCACCTAAGACATTTCCAACAACAGTCAAGTTCATAACAATTTCAAGAACTACATGCTTTTTTCTCAATCCTAAAAAAAAATCGGCATCATTTCCCCTCAACAGTAAGACATCCCAAAATTCCAACAACAAACCATCTCATCTTAATTCAACAAAACTTACTAATTAGGGCAATTCAGATCAACATCAGCTATTAATTCCAACAGTTTCATCAATACAAAATATAAAAATATAGCTAAATTCTCTAAGTCAAAAACTATAAATTATGGACTTCTAATTTATTTATCCAACAAAGTTTACCTAGATCAATGCACATCAACAAAAAAAAACAATAATATTTAACTGTAATTACCTCAACTTTAAATTCTGATGCTTGAAATTTGTTTACTCTATTCAACCTAAAGACAACAACAATAAAGACAACATTAGAATTATTCAAACTAACATATGAGAGGGAATAATTTTATGACAAAAGGAACATGACAAGATATACCTACCCTAGCACCCCTCGATCTCTTGTGAGTTGTTGTCGTAAACAAGTCACTTTACTCAAAAGGGTTATTTGCTTCCTCAAGTCATACAATACTAATTCATCGACAAAAGAACACATCAATTTTCAGAAATGCAGAAAAAATTCACATGCAAAAAAAAGTCAACAAGTGTTCCAAATCAAATGACGTATTGAAGCTGTGATTGGTGGAGTGTCATTGACATTGACGAAGACGACTTAATACGCATAATACATAACATTCAAATATGTATGATTCAATCATTTAAATTTCAAAATAATATACATTGGATACTTACTTAAGCAAATCCAAAATCTACAATTTACAAGTGAAGTATATGCATAGGAATCACGTAGCTAGAAAAAGACAATAATTCCAATCATGAAGGTGATCATCACTTTCTATCTATCAAAATATACGTATATATATATGGTCTATTTTTGCCCCTTTAAATACGTTTTTTAAACATTTTATAACAAGCATGTTTCATATATTTTCCCTAATTAAATTTATATATCCATTCACACAACAATTTAATTCTTCTGTAAGTCGACGATGAAGAGCAAGACAGAAGATTCATTATGGTTTTTCTTATTTCTTGTTGCAGTAATAATACATCTAACACATGCTACAGTATTTATCTTCTTTTAATAGTAAAAAATGTAAGCAAACTTCAATCAGATTTTACACTTAATTGAAATAATTATGATTAAATAATCTATCAAAGAGACAATGAGACAATCAGTATGAATTCCTTGAAGTATATATTCCATGTTAAACGTGAAAAGCTATAAATATATTATTTCAAAATGATCACACAAGCCATATTTGTACTTTTTTTTTAAAAAAAAAAAACATAAGAAACCATGGTACTTATAAAGCCAAGAATGATGCAGTATTAAAGAAGAGAAAATAACAAAAACAAATGTCATTTGAATTACAAAATTCAAAATGTCTACTAAATTAGTAAAATGATAAATGGGTGATCTAGTAAGAATATCAGATTTTATAGTTTAGGTGTAATACCGGATTTTAGTAAATCTGGAAGTTTTGAGATAAAGGAAATTAACGAATATTTTGATAAAGTAAAATCATGAGCTTAAAACTGTTATAGAAAATTGTTATAATTATATAGTAAATTGTCAAAAAAGTTACAGGAAAATCTGATGAACAGAATGACTAAAAATGATATAATGGTGATAAAAACGTCTAAAAATATTATGATAAATACTGAAAGATCATGAAGAATTATGAGAAAAATATGGAAGTGTTATCCCTAATTATGAGAATTTAATAAATTATTTCAGAGGAAATAACATGAAGAAAAGTTTAAAAAGCATTTCGGAACCATAAAGTAAACTGATGGGGTAAACATTGTTAATATTTTACATAGGATATAAAATGACAATGTCAGTATAAAAGTTTGCAAGATAACAATATACTGTAAAATTGGTAAAGATAAATATATGAAGAAACCTGATCCTAAAAAGATCACTAAACGAAGAAATTAGGTCTGATTAAGCCCTAACGAAGGCAAGGGTAAAACGGGAATTTTTGGTAAAAAATATTATATTTTTAAAAAATGGAAAAAATTATAGAAAAATAAATAAATCTGAATTTTTAAAAGAGGGGGCCGAAATTCTAAGTATTTTTAATTAAAAAGAATTGTTTAAATAATTAAAATGGTAATTAGAATAAAATAATAATATAATGCGGTGAGTCGGCTTATATAGGCGTAATCTAGGGAAAAGTTATAAATAAATTCTACAGGTAAACCAGAGGTAAAAGTCTTTTCAGACTGATCAAATTAAGTACAAGTGAAATTCTACACGAAGAAAGAATTTACCAGGACGTCGATTCCGCAACCGAAAACCCTAATTTCAAATAAGACGAAAAGTTGATCAGATAGAGTGGAGTCGGATAGGCAAAGTGAGAACCTATAGAAACAATTGTGTCTTTTTAAACACGAGATTAAGTTAGGCAACAACCGGACGTTTTACGATTCGGTGAATTGTTGTCGAAGTTGGTTCTATCGGAAGCGATTTCCAGAATCGGACGCGTTTGTCCGAATATTTTCCGACGCACCGAGAATACCTGGATATGATCAAAAAGAGGATCAAAATAGATAATATGAAAGAGGATGGAAAGATCTTCAAAGTTACACGCCCGGATTTTTGAGTTTCTGCGAAATCGCGCGAAACGGACACCGATCGGTAGCTTTATCGGGCCGGAGGCCATAAAGCAAGAGCCATCATGGATGACAACTCATCCATTGACTTTAGGGCTCTTAGATTTCGATCTTGACCATGGATGGCCAAGAGTGTTTTGTCCTCAAAAATGCGATCCTACGGTCCATATTCGTCAAGGCGAAGTTCGAATTATTTACCGTTCGCCATCCGTCTCTTCTATAAATACCAAGCTCCTCTTCTTCATTTCTCACACCAAAAATCTGCCTCTTAGAGAGAAGTTAGAGAGAGAAGCTCTGGAGAAAGTCTCGAGCAAAGTCCGGGTAAGTTCTTCGGTCCCGGTCTTTAGTTTCGGTAGTTCTTTCGGTAGATACAAAAGTAGGAATGCTAGATTTATCTTTAATTGTTCAAGATAGTCTAGATATCATATTTAGGGGTAAATATGATATATATTTCGAAAATATGATGAGGGAAAAGATCTGTCAAAATTCTAGAGAGATAGAGCGAAAACAAATAAGCTCCGCGAAATTCCGCCGATTAGGGGTTCGGGGGCAAAATGGTAATTTGTACCTAAAATGCCTGTTATGCTGCTAAAAGTTGTTAAATATTATCCTTATAGGATATCTGAGATAATCGTACCGCTGTCGAGCCGTTGTTGTGCCGCCGTCACACCGCTGTTTTTCCCGCTGTCGGAAATTTACCGTTTTTCCGTAAAAGTTCCGTTGTACCGCCAAAAAGGTACGTTCGCGTACTGTAACACTAACTCTGATGGTTATTGTATGATTATATATGTTTGTTGTGTTCTGTTTGTTGTTGTAACATACGTGGTTATGTTATATACACGGTTATGTCACATACGTGGTTATGTCACATACGAGGTTATTATTCTTTGTATCATACGTGGTTATGTTACATACGTGGTTATTATCTTACATACGTGGTTATGTATTTTTAATCATACATCTGTTATGGACTGTTGTATTGATTGTCTTTGTCGTGTATATGTAGTCGTATTTAAGCATGAGGTTAATCGTTACCGAGATCCAAATTGTAATTGGATCTCGCTCTTATCATAGCGTCGGGTTCGGAGAACCGAGAACCGAGGAGAAGGCGAGCGGGCCTTACGAGTCCCGACGAAGACTTTCTTCGGGTGTTATTCATTTTGAAAACTCTCGGTCAATGTACGCTTCGTAAATCAGCCGGACTTATGGCATTTATAAATATATGTATCAGTTACTCAATCGCTCCAATGCTCTACTCTGATGAAAAAAAAAATTATACTACTTTTGAAAATGGGATGTTACAGTTTGGTATCAAAGCTGGTTAAGTTAACCATGATCGGGGGTTCTCACGGTGTGATCCGTGGCGAAGCATTGGCTCTTACCCCGACATGGCCGGTGGAATCGCTGTTTGCATGCGCGATGATGCGGTGCGTAAAACTAGCGGCTGAGGTATCTTTTGTCGTCACGGCACGTGGTTGCTAAGGAGACAGTTTGGTATCAGAGCAGTAGTCCTGGCATTGATATGACTATGTTATTACGGACAGTATGGTAGGACAGTTAAGGCTAGTCTATGTGGGTGTGGCCAATCAGTCGCCATAGAGTTGGTGAGGTCCCCATGATAGACACTTATCGGCCATTCGTTCGGTTAACGGAGTTATGTTCAAATCGGCCTTTTAAACTTTGAGCGTGTTTTGAAAATGAGTACCGAGGTAGCCCTAGGTCGGTGTACCAGTTTGAACCGGTATACCATCTTGAACCGTGTACCACCCTTTGTCGGTGCATCACTCTAACCCGAATCCGCAAATCCATTGTCGTACTAATATCGGTCTCTAATAATCCCGATAATTCGATAATCGCGCTTTGTACCGGACGGTAACTTCACCCTAACCCAGCTTATATGTGGAGTGGGCCACATCGGATGAAACTCGTGACGAGGCCACGCCGGACGAAACTTGGAGACCGACAAAGATATATTCATGTGGTATTTGAACCATGTTGAGAAGTTCTATTAGTTTTCAAAGTGGAAAGAACCAACGAAACCCCGAACGAGGGGGAAATAGTACGAGTGTCCGTTCGTAGTACTAGTGTGATAAAGTCTGCGATAGAGTAACCATTGTTTTTTTTTTAAAAAAAAATATAACGTTTTCCCTAATGAAGGAAAAAGAGTGAGACATGGCTAATTTAAGAGGAGCCGGAGCTCAGCAGGCCGAGGGTAGAGGTAGGGAGGGACCCACGAATAATACCAATACCGACACGAACCCGAACGACAAGGACCGCGGCAGCAACGGAGCGAAATGAGTTGCAAGAAATGCGGGGATGCTGCAAGAACAAAGGGCTCTTATTGATGAACTCCTTTGCCGAAAGGCGGGAGAGAGAAGAGGAAGGTGGCCGAGCCAATGAGGAACGACTGAATCGCCGAGGAAGAAGATGAAACCGAACCCGATGATGAACGTGGCGAGGAGTCCGATAGATCTCGACACCCCTCGACGTAATAGGGCAATAGCGGTGCTACCTCGACCCAACAGAGTGGTTGAGACCACGCAGCAATGGGTCACCCAATTCTGCAAGCTCAAACCTCCATTTTTTCGTGGTAAGCTCGATTCGGCTGAAGCCTGGCTTATGAGACTGGACAAGATCTTCGAAGTGATGGATTGTCCGGAAAACCGAAAAGCCCAACTTGCGTCTATAAGCTGGAAGGGGATGCAGACCGATGGTGGAAAAGCATTGCGGTAACATTGCAAACCCGTTATTGTCCCATGACTTGGGAGAAATTTGGAGAAGTTCAACGAACAATATTTTCCTCCTTCGGTACAAGTTATCAAGGAGTCGAATTCCTCCATATTCGACAAAGTCACGAGGAGTCATTCGATGACTACTTCGCCGGTTTACCAACTGTCTCGATATTCTTCATATCCGAAACGTAACGTTGACGAGAGCCGAAAGGCAAGCGGGATGGTAGACGGGCTAAAGTACGAAATAAGGGAAAAGCCTGGTATCCCAACAGTTCCCGCAATTGATAAAAGCGGTGGAGTCATGCCGGTTGATCGAACGTAACATAACGGAACTACGCACATCAAGAATCGACAACCGCAGCAGTGCAAGTCGTGACGGGTTGAGCCGCGAAAGTTCCTCGCAGAAGAGGGAAGCACCATGGAATAACCCTCAAGGGGGAGGCAAGATGCCATACCGATCTGAGCAACAGAATAATCCAGGAATGCTTGGACCCCGACCATGTCCAAAATGCAAAACGAACCACCCGGGAACCAACCGTGCGGGGGAGCGGATATGCTACAAGTGTCGAAGCCGGGGCACTTATACATGAACCGTCCTCAAAGGACTACGGGGATAAGGCCACAAAACCCAGCCGGGTTTTCGCTTTGACAACTAACGAGGCCGAATAATCTTCGAGAGAGGATCCGAATAACTATCTCTCGATAGGAACCTACCTTAGGTATTGTACGACACGGGTACTAATCACTCGTTATATCGATGAATATGCGAATCATTTTGGGATGCATACGTATATGTATTACCTTACGATCCAATAGTAGCTACACCATTGGGTGTGAACTATTTTGCTTATGTAATCATGTCTGAATTCCAAATCGAATATATATCTCGTTCAAAAAAACTCTGTTCACAAACATCGACGACATTCTCAAAATTCACTATGACATTAATACCTAGCACAGGATCAACATCTAAAACGCCGTATCAAATGATACCGAACAAAGTACAAGAGTTGTGACTTTGTATCAACCATCACAGGATGGACAAAATGACTATCATGAACACATACCCACTTCCCATGATCTACGATTTACTCGGTTATGTAATTCCTACGTTTTGTCAAGGGTTGACGTATGCTCGGAACACCATTTCATTTGTACATCAAGGAATAGCAATCTTCGAAGATAGTAACATAGATATTTAGTTTCGGATCTAGCGGGATAGTACCACAGATTCATACCGAAATTTTCTCATAACCATTGATATAGCTTAAAGAGTAAAACTTAAATCATTGCGTAGAACACAGACTGAGACGAGCTTGCATAGACTGAGAACGAAGTTGGTCATAAGCACCAAGAGTTGGTTGTCCTGGATCCAAGTAGATGGTCGTGGTGCCATTAGGTATGGGTCGGGATATGTCTTGCTGCAGCAGGACAGCGTGATGACTTACGCCTCTTGCCTATTGAAGCCTCTCAAGTTGAACTAATCGATGTAAGACCTAGAGTTGGTGAGTATTGTATAGAATTGTACCGCTAACACAAGTGTTTGAAGTACCTTTTGAGTTGAAAGAAACTCGGGAAAGGACAAGAAGTCCTGTGTTTTAATGGACGAAAAGTCCCGTGTTCGAAAAACTACACACGAGTACGGGGTAAAAGAAATCCCCTATGGTTTGATAAATAGTTGTCTTACTTGCCGCGAAAATTTTAGTTTCGATGCATATCTCATAGTTACTACTATCCGATGCGATCGTGTCATTGAGTAGGAGGTATCTTGTGTTGTCATGGGTGTATGGGCGTCATGGAAACATTTAAGGTATCTTGTGTTACCATGATGTATGGGCGTCATGGAGACATTTTGATATCCGGTATTGACCGGGGTATATGGGTGCCACGGAAAATACTAAATATCAAAGTACAAAATGACAAGATCTTGATAGTCAAACCGAGCAAATTCTCGATCATCAAGTGGAGCGGCCGACATATAGAGAAAAGTTCGGAGCGAATAAGTCGTGGAGTCTGGTTGCATGCGCGAGAGATGCGGTGCGTAAAACTAGCTATGAGGTATCTTTTGTCGTCACGGCACGTGGTTGCTAAGGAGACGGTTTTGGCATGTGGTTGCTAAGGAGCGAATAAGTCCGAATTGTAGTTAGTACGAGTCTAAATTGGTATAGAGCAAATTTCGAGGGCGAAATTTTATTTAACGGGGAGAAATGTAATACCCGGATTTTAGTAAAACGGAAGTTTTGAGATAAAGGAAATTAACGAATATTTTGATAAAGCAAAATCATGAGCTTAAAACTGTTATAGAAAATTGTTATAATTATAGAGTAAATTGTCAAAAAAGTTACGGGAAAATCGATGAACGAATGACTAAAAATGATATAATGGTGATAAAAAGAGTCTAAAAATATTATGATAAATACTGAAAGATCATGAAGAATTATGAGAAAAATATGGAAGTGTTATCCCTAATTATGAGAATTTAATAAATTATTTCAGAGGAAATAACATGAAGAAAAGTTTAAAAAGCATTTCGGAACCATAAAGTAACTCGATGGGGTAAACATTGTTAATATTTTACATAGGATATAAAATGACAATGTCAAGTATAAAAGTTTGCAAGATAACAATATACTGTAAAATTGGTAAAGATAAATATATGAAGAAACCTGATCCTAAAAAGATCACTAAACGAAGAAATTAGGTCGATTAAGCCCTAACGAAGGGGTAAAACGGGAATTTTTGGTAAAAAATATTATATTTTTAAAAAATGGAAAAAATTATAGAAAAATAAATAAATCTGAATTTTTAAAAGAGGGGCCGAAATTCTAAGTATTTTTAATTAAAAAGAATTGTTTAAATAATTAAAATGGTAATTAGAATAAAATAATAATATAATGCGGTGAGTCGGCCTTATAAGACCGGGGAAAAGTTAGAAATAAATTCTACAGGTAAACCAGGAGGTAAAAGTCTTTTCAGACTGATCAAATTAAGTACAAGTGAAATTCTACACGAAGAAAGAATTTACCAGACGTCGATTCCGCAACCGAAAACCCTAATTTCAAATAAGACGAAAAGTTGATCAGATAGAGTGGAGTCAGATAGGCAAAGTGAGAACCTATAGAAACAATTGTGTCTTTTTAAACACGAGATTAAGTTAGGCAACAACTGGACGTTTTACGATTCAGTGAATTGTTGTCCGAAGTTGGTTCTATCGGAAGCGATTTCCGTAATCGGGACGCGTTTGTCCGAATATTTTCCGACGCACCGAGAGAATACCTGGATATGATCAAAAAGAGGATCAAAATAGATAATATGAAAGAGGATGGAAAGATCTTCAAAGTTACACGCCGGATTTTTGAGTTTCGCGAAATCGCGCGAAACGGACACCGATCGGGTAGCTTTATCGGGGCCTAGGAGGCCATAAAGCAAGAGCCATCATGGATGACAACTCATCCATTGACTTTAGGGCTCTTAGATTTCGATCTTGACCATGGATGGCCAAGAGTGTTTTGTGCTCAAAAATGCGATCCTACGGTCCATATTCGTCAAGACCGAAGTTCGAATTATTTACCGTTCGCCATCCGTCTCTTCTATAAATACCAAGCTCCTCTTCTTCATTTCTCACACCAAAAATCTGCCTCTTAGAGAGAAGTTAGAGAGAGAAGCTGCGGAGAAAGTCGAGCAAAGTCTCGGGTAAGTTCTTCGGTCCCCGGTCTTTAGTTTCGGTAGTTCTTTCGGTAGATATAGTAGGAATGCTAGATTTATCTTTAATTGTTCAAGATAGTCTAGATATCATATTTAGGGGTAAATATGATATATATTTCGAAAATATGATGAGGGAAAAGATCTGTCAAAATTCTAGAGAGATAGAGTTTAAAAAAATAAGCTCCGCGAAATTCCGCCGATTAGGGGTTCGGGGGCAAAATGGTAATTTGTACCTAAAATGCCCGTTATGCTGCTAAAAGTTGTTAAATATTATCCTTATAGGATATCCGAGATAATCGTACCGCTGTCGAGCCGTTGTTGTGCCGCCGTCACACCACCTGTTTTTTCCGTACGTCGGAAATTTACCGTTTTTCCGTAAAAGTTCCGTTGTACCGCCAAAAAGGTACGTTCGCGTCGTAACACTAACTCGATGGTTATTGTATGATTATATATGTTTGTTGTGTTCTGTTTGTTGTTGTAACATACGTGGTTATGTTATATACACGGTTATGTCACATACGTGGTTATGTCACATACGAGGTTATTATTTGTATCATACGTGGTTATTATCTTACATACGTGGTTATGTATTTTTAATCATACATCTGTTATGGACTGTTGTATTGATTGATCTTTGTCGTGTATATGTAGTCGTATTTAAGCATGAGGTTAATCGTTACCGAGATCCAAATTGTAATTGGATCTCGCTCTTATCATAGCGTCGGGTTCGGGAGAACCGAGAACCGAGGAGAAAGCGAGCGGGCGTACGAGTCCCGATCAAGACTTTCTTCGGGTGTTATTCATTTTGAAAACTCTCGGTCAATGTACCGCTTCACGTAAATCAGCCGGACTTATGGCATTTATAAATATATGTATCGATTACTCAATCGCTCCAATGCTCTACCCTGATGAAAAAAACAATTATACTACTTTTGAAAATGGGATGTTACATTAGGCGTTGACAACTTGAATATAGGAAATAACAACTTAAAAAAAGTAATTAACAATATGATAAGAATCAAGTTATCAATCTCTATACTTAAATTGTTAATTTCTATACTTAATTTATTAACACACAAACTTCAAAATCTCATATTCCTACCATATGATTTATTTATCTTTTTGTTAATTTTTTTTTAATATATTTTAAGGGTTTTTAATTCAAATGGTATTTTTCTTTTATTTTCCCCTTAAGATGAAACTTTATCTAAAATATAAAACCTGTTTTTATTTTTGTTCTAATTTTTTTCATCATAGGACATTTTGTAATAAATGGAATGGTTAAAACCCGTAGTTAAATGATAAGCTTGATCTATCCTCTTATTCCCACGAGATTAAGCTAATTTAGAAACGAAATGATGCGAAAAAAAGAGTATCGAGTCTTCATAAAATGTTCATATTCAAAAATATTCATATTGCCATAATTCTTAGCTTTTCCACCCTCGTCAAAAAAAGAGTATGATCGGGATTCCAAGAAACTTTACCCATTGATCTTTTCGGGCAAGGCTTCGAAGATTGATCAACTCATTTTTTACATTTAAAAGTCATCGATCGCTATAATTAATTAAAATTAATGTTAAAAAAGTAGTACGAGTACCTTTTTTTCTTCCCCTCCATGGATGCTATTACGTCAACAAAGCCGACGACACGGCTCAAATTTGAGACGAAAATCGACCCAAAACATCAAGTAGCATTACTAACGAAGCATCCCTAATTTCCTATTTGAAAACATACGGTCGAATTGAAGAACCATCAAAGCAAGGGAGTACGTACCGTTAGAGATTGTCGAAGACGGTGGAGGACGCGCCGGAAAGAGAGAATGAGAGAGACGGCGCACAATGTGAGAGGTAGGGGCGTCAGAGACGGAGGAGACGGTAGGGGCGTTGCCAGAAACAAAGAACGAGAACAACGGCCACCGCAAAGATCGACAGAGGAGACGGCGTACAACGTGAGAGGTAGGGGACAGTGAGGGTGACTGTTGCGATTAGGGCTTGGGAAGAGGAAGACGGAGGAGACAGCGCACAATGTGAGAGGTAGAGAGTGAGGGTGAAACGAGTGTGAGACGGCGGCTAGGGTGCGTGGTTTGAGGGGAAGACGCGGGGTATGGTTCGGGGAAAAATGGTTTTTTTTTTTTCAAAAAAAGCGTCCTGAAAATTAATTCAAAACGCCAAAAAGTATTTAAGGAGTCCTGAACTTTTATCAGGACGCCTTTAATTGTATTAAGGCGTCCTGAAGTTCTATCAGGACGCCTTAAAATTTAATTAGAGCGTCCTGATATTAAGTCAGGACGCCAATAATTTTTTTAAGGCGTCCTGATGTTCTATCAGGACGCCTTAAAAATTAATTAGAGCGTCCTGATATTAAGTCCGGACGCCAATAATTTTCTTAAGGCGTCCTGAGTCATTATCATGACGCCTAAAAGTTAAATAAGGCGTTCTGAAATTCTCTCAGGACGCTAATAAAAAAACATTTTATTCCTGGCGCGAAAAAAATTCGCGAAATGGCGCCAAAGGCGCTAAATTTTTTAAATTAGACGTCCTGAAATTATTGTAGGACGCCTTAATTTATTTTAGACGTTTTGAAAATAAATTTAGCACGCCTATTTGAGAATATATACAAGAATGTCACTACGTTCACTTGTAACATCCTTTTTTAAAATAAGGACGTCTCTTAGGGAAGTTGTAACCATTTTTTGTAGTAGTGATTGCTTGTGCCCTCATATGTATACTTATCACATTCCAAAATGCTTGTGGGGCGATGCCATCCTTATTGCAACCCATCTAATTAATCGTATCCTAATCATGTCCTCTCTTTCATCTTGCCTATTGATAAACTCTGGAAACTCGTGTTGTTTCACATATAAATTACGCCCTCCCACTTCGTGTCTTTGGTTGTACTGCTTTTGTCCATGTTCATCATCCTCCCTCCAAGTTTGATCCATGTGTGGTAAAGTGTGCCTTCCTTGGCTACTCTAATTCCTAGAAAGGTTATAAATGTTATGATACAAATTCGAAACATCTCTTTGTCAGTTGTGATGTCAACTTTGTTGAACATGAACATGGCCTAAAACTTCAATTCAGGGGGGGAGTTAGTGTGAATTTCAGCCTCCTGAAACCATTCCTGAACCTATTCCACCCTCTAGTCCTTTGTCAATTTCTCCTAGTCCTTTGTCACTTTTTCCTAGTCCTTCACAGGTCAATGATATGATCCACCTTTAATGCCTTCACAAGTAGGGGGAGCCGTGCCTCATGAAAAACAAATATGACAAAGTTCACTCAAGGAAGAACAAATGGATAGATGAGCCTATAATGCCTGAAGTTGTGCAGATCTTTGAACCCATGGTGAATCTTGAATAGAGGATGAACGATTCAGATCTATCTATTGTTGTGAGAAAGAGAAAGAAAGCACGATCATGAACTAAGCATCACATTCAAAAGTATGTATCATATGCTACTCTATATTAGAACCACTGTAATTTTGTCACTAACCACGATGTTACAATATAAACATGAAAAAAGCTTAGGGAAAAACCTACATTTTGAACAAAACACCGCAATTAAGGAACTCCATCCGTGAGAAGAAAAAGAAATAAAGCACTATTGGACAGAAAAGGTTTGAATACAAATTGGGAAAACTTGAGTAAGCACCCGCTTTTATATACCACTCAATGTTGCTTCCTAAAGAACGAGTGTTTAGAAATTAATTTTGTCTAGAACCAACGAGGAACCTAGAAAGTAACTTATGAAGTTTGAGCGTTGGAGTCCTTGGATTTATTCTCTTTCGAAGACAGCCGATTCTCAGGAGTCAGATTCCTAGTTTTCTTCGATCATTCGCACTTCATCATCAATGCTAGGTCACATATATGGCTCTTTGCTACACAGGCCATGGCAATTTGCGACATTCCAACCATTTCTTCTACAATGTCTTGATAAGAATTGCTTTCCTCAGGGACAAGAAATGTTTTTTGTTTGTCCAAGCAGAAATGGCGTAGAGCTGTTTCTTTTTTTCAAAAAATAATTTAGCGTTTCAAAATATAAAAAATAGAAGGAAGAAAATGGTTGTAATACCCTGAAAATATTATGATAAATATCATATGGCAACAAATACTGACAAAAACTTGGGAAGTATGTTGTCTCTAATTTTAGGAATTTTTGGGATTATTTCCTTGAAAAATAGAGAAGCATAAAGAAAATATTATTAAAAGCACTTTTTGGCCCCATGATTTTTAATATTTTACATGGGATATAAAATACCAATGTAAGTAAAATAATTGTGAGATAATAATTAATCCTAATTATGAAAATTATCAACAATTAGTAACTGGCTAATTAAGTAATTAGTGGCTAATTGTTTAGATTATGATATAAGTAAATTAATTAGCAAATGATTAATTTAAGGGGAGAAATTCGAAATTATTAATTAAATAAATAATAAAATAATAATAAAATATGTTATGCATAGAAAAATAAATAAAAAATAAAAGAAAAAAATATCTAGATATTTTGAATAAAATAATAATATATATGGTAAAGAGCCAACGGGACATTTGAGAATGGATAGAAATAAAATATTACACCAAAATATAGGGATATAGTCTAAGTCATCTGGACTTTTTATGAACAGTGAAATTCTATCTCGGATTAAGCGGTCTCGTAAGTCGTTTCGAAACCAACGGCGTAATTAGGAGTACCGAATAATTAAGATAAGGCGAGATAGTGCTAAAAGTGACTTATAGAAAACGCACCGTGTTTTTCAAACCAGGGATATGGTTACTTAGATCGATCATATTGCGAACCGGTGATTTTTACGCAAGAAGTCGGTTCTATCTAAGTGATTTCCAGAATCAGTTGGTGTCTGTCCGAAAATCTTCGGCAGATAACGGAATACCCTTAATGAGATCAAAAATATAATGAAACCCAGTAGTTTTAAAGTGAAAGAATGGAACTACAAAACCTAGTTCCCGGATTTTTGAGATTCGTCAAGATTACGTGATTCGGACACCGATCGGGGAAACGCTATCGGTAAGTCAGCATGCATGACATCATCTTCTTTTGGAAGGATGATGTCAACACAAGAGGTGTATGGACAAGATGAAGCCACGTGGCGAAGTGCGATCCGACGGCTCAAAATCGATCTCATAAAGTTCGACTTATTTACCGAATTGCCATTCCCTTCTTCTATAAATAGGCGCTTCTCTTCTCATTTCTTCACCCCAAAAACGCATCCTAGAGAGAGGTTTTAGAGAGAGAAGCTCACGGAGAAAGTCCGAGCAAAGTCGGGGTAAGTTCTTCGGTCTCTGGTCTTTAGTTTCGGTAGTTTCTTTTGGTAGATATAATAGGAATGCTAGATTTATCTTTAATTTTTCAAGATAGTCTAGATATCATATTTAGGGGTAAATATGATATATATTTCGAAAATATGATGAGGGAAAAGATCTGTCAAAATTCTGGAGAGATAGAGCGAAAACAGCGAAGCTCTGGCGAAATTCCGCCAATTAGGGGTTCAGGGGCAAAATGGTAATTTGCACCTAAAATGCTTGTTATACTGCTAGATATTGATAAATATTATCCTTATAGGATATCTAAGATAATCGGACGCGTTGTACCGTCGTCGTACCATTTTGTTTCACTCGCATTTGTCAAAAGTACCGTTTCCGTAAAAGTATCGTTTTCCGTCAACGAAGGTACGTTCGCGTACTGTAACACTAACTCTGATATTTATTGTATGCATATATGTGTTATGTGTATGGTATGCTTATGTGAGGTCATTGATAGTTCCGTGGTATGCTCTATTTGTCACCGTTATGATGCTTGGGTGTCGGGATACGGTTGCTAGGTGTGAAATGCTTGGTGTGAAACGATTTGCTAGGTGTGAAAAGTTTGCTAAGTGTGACATATCCGCCGGGGGCTTATATGATGTTGGGATATGCTTGTTTGTATGCTGATATATACGTATATGTAAATATGAGGTTAACGTTACCTGGGGTCCGTATGCATTGGACCTCAGCTCTTAATATAGCGTCAGGTTCAGGAGGACCGAGAATCGAGGAGAAAGGCAAGCAGCACGCATAGGGACTCAGCTGAAGACTTTCTTCTGTTGCTATCTACTTTTGAAAACTCTCAGTCGTTGTACCGCTTTTGTAATCAGCCAGACTTACGGCATTTTAAATATAAGTATCAGTTACTCAATTGCTCCAATGCTCTACTGTGATGAAAAAAAAATATACTGCTTTTGAAAATGGGATGTTACAATGGTATTATGATCTTTTAAAAACATTCAGACATCCTTAATTAAGCCTCTTAACCTTATTAAAAATTTGTTAAAAGTATAAGTTTAAATTTGAATTTTGGTATTTTAGCTGAACTTAATTAGAACAATCAAGCCAACACAATTCTCTTCCTTTTATTTTCTCTCCTTCAGTCCAATTTATGTTTGAAAAAAGAAAGATCTTGTTGGACTATAAAAAACGGAATTATGCATACAATAAAGGATGATGGGCCTATATATTGGGCGATAGCCTTTATGATTTTGTCTAGAGGTTATTTGGGCTTAATTTGATAGTATAATTGTGTGTGTGATCCCATAGATGTTTTATAGGATATCATAAACCCTGATTTTGACCCACATCATTTTCCAAAATTTTAACTTGGTTACAGCCTGTTTAGATTGCGCTCTGGATGGACAAAATGTAGAGCCGTCAAAACAGGCTAAGCCGGGTAATCCAGCCTATTTAAACCCATTCAAGTTAGGGGTTGGACTTGTATTTTGCATGGGGAAAAGGGAATCGAAGTTCGGCATGTTTAAACTTGCAAATAAAAGGGTTGATCGTTTAGGGCTAAGAGTCCGCCTGTTTAAGATTGTAATATTTTTTTCGGTAAAATATTATTATTTTTTATACAAGATGGGAAGATAAACATTTTAATTATTAATTATTTATGTTTTCTATACAACTCAATTATGATTGACAATTCTAAGATGCAAAAAGTTGGAAATCTAGAAAGAAGCAAGGGCTCAAAAAATATTTGGAGAAGTTTATGCTGAAATAGTTAAAAGGGAAAATTAAAATAAAGGACCAAGAGAAAATAATATTTATTATAAAGGACCATAAAAATTGTAATTACTTAGAAGGACCGAACATCATAATTTAAATTTAAAATTACTAAATTGCCCTAATCAATCCTCATGTATTATCCCTTGTATTTAAAATTAAAAAAATAACTAATACTAAAATTAAGAGAATGTAAGAGGGAATAATATAGAAGATTTTGTATTAGTTTTAAAAATAGAATGGGGAAGAGAATGTAAGAGGGAATATAGAATATTTTGTTAGGGGCATTTTAGTACTTTTAATTTTATATTTGGTCCTTCTAAATAATTACAATTTTTATGGTCCTTCTCCATAAATATCTTTCCCTCTAAGTCCTTCATTCTAATTTTCCCTAGTTAAAAAGGGGTACTGATTATGAATGCATGAGAATTTTAAAATTGAACATCCATAAGCTTTTCTTTCTTATCATTTCCGATCTATTCCGTCCCTTTTTTTTTATTTGGGTTTCTAAATGTGTACAAGTTAATTTTTGGTCCGTGATTTGTATGATTTATTTAGTTTTGGTTTTTGTAGAGTTTGAACAATAGTTTATTAACATGAGTGTTGAGGACAATTACTTAATTTAGATTAGTTTTATAAATTTGAACACTTTATTTTGCTAATATTTATAATTTGAATTAAAATTTCAAGAAATTTATTAATTTATTTTTAGTTATTTTAAAGAACAGAAAATTAAAATTGAATAAAAGAATTTTAAAGCCTGTGGGTTGGTCTTGAGCAAGCACATATGTTCATATTTAAAAAATAACGGGGTTTTAAGTTGGTAGGCTTTTTAAACCTAGACCTTTTAAACCCAAACCCATCATCGGCTAATCCAGCCCGTGTTGAAAGCTCTAACTGTATAAATCTTTCTTGTATACATGACTTTTTTATTTTTATTTTTTTATGTTTGGCAAAGTTTTAATTTTAATGGGCTCTTGTTACTTACATTAAAAATAACTTTTAGTTTCTTTTCCTCCCGTCATGGCGTGGTGCCTTGACTAACACATGTCCTTTTTCAGGGAGAATTATCCAAAAAAATTAATAACTGTTCCAAATACAAGTGAGCAATATAAACCAACCATCTCACCCAAAAAAGAGAGAGTATAAACCAGTTGTTATTTTAAGCACTGAAACTTGTCATTGTATGCTCTACAATTGTCATAGGACTTTTGGATTATTAAATCCTTTTTAAACACTTCACTAATAGCCTTCATCTTGCAAAAGTGATCCATAAAATCGCTTGAGTCACCTAGTAATGTCGAAACCTTTTCGAAATAATATTAAATCACTCGAGTGATAGTCTTTTTCAAACACTTCACTACTAATGAACAAGATCATTCGAACACTCGAGTTTCAGTACAATAACTCAAGTGGCAAGGTATCACTTAAGTGATCCTAAGTCACACTTGAGTGTATGTTCATCATCTTGATAATTTCAATACCCATGATAAACAGTTGATTAAACTCTATAATCACTTATACTACTTCTAAATGTTACTAATATCATTTATGTATAAGTTTCTGGTGATTAAAACTTAAACTAATTCAAACTCAACAAAAGCAAAATCTGTCAAAAGCATCAAATGCAAACCAGAGCATAACAAAGAGAAAGTGACGGAAGCATTTGATGAAGTGAAGAGAAAGCGATAGAACATTCAATTTCATCAACGACTACTATTTCTCTCTAACAGACAAATTTAAATGCCAACAACAGTCACTAATGTCACTATGCCTATAAATAGTGAAGCATTCAAGTCAGACATTAACGAAGCCAACGATAAACATTTGGTGTATTTATTGCTCAGTTATTCTCTGATATCCTCTAATATTCGCTTTGTTATTTAGTGTTTATTTATCAACTTTGTGAGAGAGATTACCAAACTTATTCAATTCTTGTAACAAAATCTCAAGGTAGTGGGACCTTGGGTGAGGTTGTCAACTTACAAAGTGTAAGGGGGAGTGAATGTTTTGTTGAGGAACTCTCTTGTCTGTAGTGGAAATATAAGGGAAATATTAGAGGGGCTTTTAAGACTAGACGTAGGTCAAGAGATTAAGGTTGAACTAGTATAAACTATTGTGTATATTTCAGTTATATTTCTCCAACTCTTATCTTTTGATTAAGTTTTTAATTGCATTTGTTTTAAACTTTAAATATCACCCAATTCACTCACTCTTAGGTGAAACGTTGGCACTAACATTTGGTTCTAGAGTCTCGTCTTCTTATTTCAGTTATTGCTCGAGCAGAGAGAGGAGGTGTGCTCGAGTAGAGTTTTCTCTGTTAACCCTTGTTTTTCAGTATCTCAACAGAGCATCCTGCATAAACAAATATATGCTTTTTGGTACCCGATGTTTCTTGGGTCCACACAAGATTAGACATGACAACCCTTATGCTCTTATAATTTAACCATATGATATTTGAGCAAAGAGTAGAACAAACAGAATTTTTTTTAAAAAAAAAAATTTACCCAATCTAATGAATTCAAACCAATGAATCAGATAGGGTAACAGTTAAATGATTTCAAGAAAGTTATTTCCAATGACAATTTGAAAATATACTTTAAGTAGAAAAGTATGTCATTGATATGAATCTTAGTAATCCATGGATGAGATTAAAATTCCAAAAATGATAATGAAACATGCAAATTGTTTCAAATCTTGAATGTTCTTTCAAATCGTGATAATGCATTATGAAATCAAAATTTTCATGAATGAAAGATTCATTTTTGAAACATGTTTAAAATCAATGCTCACTCTAAACATGGTGGAAGTCAATATATATATATATATATATATATATATATATCGAATGTTCTGAGAATGCTTCAGTTTTGGAGAATATGTCGAATATTGAAGTTAACATGTGGAAGAATTTTCCCAAAAGCAAAGATCATAAGGATAAAGTATTAGCAAGACATGCTTAGCACAATAGAGATATAGTTACTCAAAAGAATGGATGAAGACAAAGATGATGACTCTGAGTAACAAAATGACTACAAGGATTCATGGATGATGAAGCATATACTCATTAGTCCAAATGACTAGAGTTCAAGAAAAACATCCCAGTAGGTTATTCCACTTAATGGTTAATGCATTAACATTCAATGCATTAATGAACATTCATAAAACTTGGAATAACTCACAGTCAACTAAGAATTTATGCTTTAAGCATAATACACACGAATTGAATTCTTTTCTTGACGATAGGTTTGAAACTCATACATGATCAACTCGTTAGACATGAGATCCAACTAATTAGAGAATGAAACCAAGAAGTTCAAGCAACACATTGAAATCCAAAGATCAATATATGAAATGTAGGGAAAACTCAACTGGGCAAATTTGAAGTATATCCGACATTCAGAATACAATATTAACTTCCAATTTTGAAACATCATTTGAATGCAATCAAAATATTTTCAAAACATTTGTATGCATTTTCACAAAACAAAATGAATTGAAATTCAAAACAAATTTTAGAATTGTGCATTTAAAAAAAAAAAAAGAGCTCAGAAAGTTTTGCACAATTTCATTTACTGTCCATTTAGCAATCTGGAAAACACTTTGAAAAACATAAATGATTGATTGCTAATGGAATGCAATGATGGACAAGTATTCATTACCCAAAAATGAATATATATAATCACAGTATGAGGTAAGAATTAGATATCACTGTAATTCCTCTTGTCCTTATAGTATCTTGCTTGGTTGAGATGGATTGATGTAGATAACTCATTTTCCGACGTTCACCATCAACATCAAACATTGCTTCTTTGGCTTCCTCAAGAGTCGAATTGTTTCTCTATATAGTTGCATTCTTGAGAAGCTTTTTCTTTGATCCTATAGAGACATATAAACCTTTTTCTTCTATGGTATCCAACCATGCTTGGATCCATTAATTGTTAAGCTTGTAGGAATCATAACAAAATTCATATGCTCTTACGAGAATAATCAAATCAAAACAAATGAGCATAATGAATTAAACATGACTTTATGCATAAAAGAGATGCTTTCTTTTCAAATTATCATGTATGCATAAAGAATTAAATCCATGAACATTGCAATCTCTTTGAAAAATAAATCAGGATATGGACACCCAATTTTAAAATAGTTTGCAATGCTTATTCCTAAGGTTACAAAATATAAAACCTCAATGAATATTTCAGATGATAGAAAGGGAGGTTTTACCATTGATACCATTGCCTTAGGTACTTGAAGGATTGCATTTGCTCGCCCAATTTATCGTTCGTTGATACTTTGTCTTTTTAAATTTAGTCCTAGGATCAAGCAACGCTTTCTCACATGATGTAGACTGCAAGAATCTTTTCCCTTGTGCACAAGAGATCCTTCTTTTCTTATTCTCCTCAAGATAGTTGAATGATACTTCATGGTAGTTCATTCTTAAGGCAGAGTGAATTCCTCTTACGGGTGTCCATTGCTTCTTATGATTAGACTTTGTAATTCCAGCAATGGATGCTCCACGAGTTCTCCTAACTGATGTGAATCTTCTTTTCGGTTTATGAGAAACTCTTAGACTCTTATTCTTCTCTGTACCGTTATGTCCATTCTTTTTGGAATCAATCTGCACACACAAGGCACTAGATGGACAGTTTGGTACCCACATATACTTGGGTCTTTGACGGTTAGTATTGGACCTTGCTTGTCCTTTAGGAACCCAAACAAATTTATTTCTCACATTATAATTTCTCCTAATATAACATGTATGAGAAATATGGCCAGATTTTCCACAATAATTGCAAATAATACGATGATGCTTTTTATAAACAGTTTTGCAAGGATTATGTTGGTCAAGTGGATGCAATGTCAAATGACCCATATTTGTATATTCTTCCTTCCGACATGATTTTCCAGCATGATTGAAAACATTTTTGTTTTTCAAGATAGAATCAGTATTTGGTTGAAAAACAGTTTTATGCAATTGTTTAAAATCATTTTTCTTAAACATACAAGAAGAATTGGAACTTTTTACCACATGTGCATCTTGAGCTTCAGATAATGATTGATCATAATCATCCATGAGCTCTTCCTGGGAATCCTCTTCCTCTTGTTCTGTGTTGACCAGAGCGTGGAAGCATTTTTTGATTTCACCTTCTTCACTCTCAACTTCCGTTTGTTCATCAATCGTGGATATACAACTTATAGTCTCAGATGAACTGTCAACACTTTCAAATTCAATACAGTTGTTAGAAGCATATATAAAATCAAGAGTATCCCAAATTTCTTTAGCACTAGAGCAAAATTTTATTTTCTCAAAATCATTTTCGGTTAAAGCACTATATAAAATTTTCATTGCTCTAATGTTCAACGAAAACATTTTCTTTTCCTTTTCAGTCCAATCCTTTCTTGGTTTGAAATCAAATACATTTATAAAAACATTCCACATATCAAAATCAAAACCAAAACATTTTATAAACGATGTCATTCTAGCTTTCCAAAACCAAAAAGCAACATCTTTGAAAAACGGTGGAATGGTATAATCGAAACCTTCTGAAAATGAACTACACCCGAAATTAGCCATTGACAACTCTTGAGACTGTTAAGTCCTTTAAACAAGAGTCTGGTTCTGATACCAAATGAAGAACCGGCTGAACCCAAGAGGGGGGTGAATTGGGTGAAGATTAAAAACTTGACACTTTGAAAATCTTTTCGCGTTTTCTAAATCAACAGTTTGATATTCAAATAAACATATCGGAAATATAAGAGATAAGGGAAGAGAATATGAAAACCGTGATTTATACTGGTTCGGCCCTTCCTTGATCTACGTCCAGTCCCCAAGCTCCACTTGAGATTTTCAATCCACTATCTCCTTGTTTAACCGGGCACAAGAGAAAAGCCTTTACAACCTCACAAGTTTAGTCGGGCACTTGTGCAGCCTTTACAATCTCTTACCGAGATACTCCCCCTTACCCACTGTAAGGATACAATCTTTGTAATGAATGATTACAAATAATCTTCTCTCTCAGAAGTGATAAAATGAACACTGAAGTGCATTACAAATAATCTCACTCTCTAATAAATTATATGATCACTGAGAAAACAGAGAGAAAATGAAATAAACGTCAGAAGGCATTTTGACTGAGAAAGAGATTTCGTTTGTGTTGATCGTTCGTTAATCGTCACTTCTTCCGATTTGAAGACTTTGCAATTTATAGGCTATTGTGTTTCGACCGTTGCGAGCATTCGACCGTTAGAGGTCAGTTGGAGGTAGCTGTTGAAGCTTTTGTTGCTTTTTGCCCGTTGAGCTCTAATCCAACTTTAATCATAAAATGTTTATCGTTGACTTTGTTAATGCTTCGTCTTGAGTGTTGTAATAATAGCCGTTGTAAAGATTCAAACTATCCGTTAGACATGGAGGCTTTCCTCTGTTTTCTGACTTGGCATTTAATGCTTTTGACACATAATTTGCTTTATGCAAATCTATTGTTAATCTATGATTAAATCATCTGAAACTAATGAACAAACTGGTTAAAAGCATTTGGTAAAAGTAATGAGTAATAATCAGAAGTAATAAAGTGATATAGCAAGATTCATGATTTTCAGAGTCGGAGATTTGAGGGACAGGGATGACATTGCTTGAGCAATGAACCAAAGCTTGATCGGGCAAGCTTCTACTGTTGAACTGATAATCTGGTTTCTATCGTTTGATGCTCGAGTAAGACATGATCCTTGCTCGGGCAAGAAATAAACAGAGGTGAGGATTTTGAATTCAATGATGTTGCTCGAGCATGGTTTTTCCTCTGCTCGAGCATGGTGCTTGAGCATGCCTCTCACTATGCTCAGGCATGCTTCAGACCACGGCTTGAACAAACTTCAATCATCGCTGATGCTCGAGCATGCCAAATATCATGCTCGGGCAATGCTGAGATAGAGAGCGAAATGGGTTCAAACACATGCTTGCTCGGGCAGCCTTTTTCTTCTGCTCGAGCATGCCGCTTGAGCAAGCCTTTGTTTCTACTCGAGCAAAACTCTTCAACCTGCTGTTTTTTTTGTTTAGATTGATGTTGCTCAAGCAAGCCTTCCTTTATGCTCGAGCATGACTTCCCAACTCAGTGAAAATGTTGCTGGTCACGCATATGCTCGAGCATGATTTTTCATCTGCTTGAGCATGGTACTCGAGCAACTCCTTTCTCTTGCTCGGGCAAGCCTCTTCCACTTCGTCATTTTTTCGCTTGATACGCTGATGCTCGAGCAAGGTTTTTGCTATGCTCGAGCATAACTCTTAATCTTGAATTCTTTCTTCTGAACTCGACGATGCTTGGTCTTCTCAAATATTCTGCTCGAGTAGACTACCTTCGAATGTCAAACTCCTCGTTGCCATACATTATGTTCTTGTGTAAAAATTATATTTTCAAGAAGTAACATCCTTGACAGTCAAGAAGCAATTTCCAGCGAGCATAACGTTTTCGGTATAAATCCACATTTAGCAAATCACCCCATCTCAGAAAGAAATTCAAATATTCTTTCCATTTCAATAAGAATCAACTCCAAACTAGTTGTATTTCGTCCATTAACATCAGATGAATGAAGGTTGATCTTGATGTTTTTGGAAAGGTATTTGAGTCTAGTTTCCAATGGCACTAGTTTCAGCTCATTTGGATTTGTCATTTGTTAGATATGCTCAAAATACCGAAGCTTGGTCTGGACTGTGATGGTGATTTTTGGTTCAACTTGAGAAACTCATAGCTCTCTCATCTGGACTCCTTTGGACTTGAATTTCATATAAAAATGACGCATTGGGAGTCTAGTTTCATATGTCACTAGTTTCACATCAATCCAATTCCTGGTTTGGGAGATATTGTCGAATTACCGAAGGTCACCGAAATGAGCTGACAGTAGTAGTTGAAGAACGTTGTTGCTCGCGCATGGGTGATTTTCTTGCTCGAGCATGACATTTGTTTGGGTGAAAGTAAGAGCTGGAAATGATGTTGCTCGAGCATGAAATTATTTGTGCTCGAGCAAGGCACTGTTTGTGTGAGAACAAATACTGAAATTACATTAATGCCCCCCCAACAAACCAGTATTCATCCGGAAGCTTGAACTTGCTTGTTTTAACTCCGAATTAAGTCGTTCCAACTTCTATTTGATCACAGAGACTTGAATATTGATATTCTCATGATATTTAACAAGTTCTTCTTTCTTCAAACTCCATTCTTGATCATTCTCTATAATTTAATTTGGACTAACCTATAATAAACAAAGTAGTTAGTCAATGTATATGATATAAACTTTTTGCTCTAGATAATGGCATCAATATAAGACATAATCAAAACTAAGCATAACTAACAAATCATACACAGCTCTTACTCAGTTGTGGGGCAAAACCAGAAATAGTTCAATATACTAATACAAACTTAACTTTTTGATTACATATCAGGGGTATCCCCAGGGTTTATACCCCTTTAAATTCATTTACAGACAATGAAACTTAAAACCAACTAAACACTGTCGCCCCTAGGTTCTTCAAACTGTCCCTCTGTTAGTCTGTCTTCAAGCAACGCTCCCTCCTTGAGCCTTGTGCATCACTCCTCTCCTGTGCACACCTAACTATTGGTTGGTAGTAGAGGGTGAGATTTTGATAAATTCCAGTAGCAGACAATACCAAACAGTACTGAAGGTGGAATATCACCTAGAGGGGGGTGAATAAGTGATTAAAAAATTTCTTTCGCTAAAGCTCAACAACGAAGAACAGAGACAAAAAGAAGAACAATGAACACAAGAGATTATACTGGTTCGGTCCAACTTTTGACCTACGTCCAGTCCCCAGAAACACTATGGGAATTCCACTATCTTTCAAATACAATTACACACTCTGTACTCGAAGTAATCCTCTCACTCTAGGATTCACTCCCCCTTACAAGTTGTAATCGTACACCCACACTTAAGGTTCCACAACCTTAGGATTTAACAACTAAGATAATCAAATAGTGTTTAACTCCTCAATGAGTAAATAAATGATAAGTACTAAAGTACAGAAAATATCCAAAGATATTAAATGAAACTAATAAAACAGTTGATTTCAATAATACAGAATTGAATGCACAGCGTTTCGGTAGTTGGCGAATTCAATGCTTCTGGTATTTATAGTTGTTGCAATTAATGACCGATGGAGAAGCTTGAAGATTAACCGTTGTGACTCTACAAAACTAGCTTTTAGATACGAAGCTTTAATAATCACATTCGTCGTTTAACAATTCAGCTGTAATTGTGCCGTCACGACATTCCTTCATTCCTTCTGTTTTACCCATTGTGAAATAGCATTTAATGCGAGATTGGAATAGCAGGAATATCTTCCGAATGTTCAAAGGTATGGTTGTTGTGATTGTGTCTCGAAAAGGAAAGTGCATTTAATGCGTTCTGACACACAAATTGCTTTACAACAATTTGTTGTTAATCCGAGATATAATCATCTAAAACTCATTAGCAAACTGATTAAAAGCAATTAGGAATAGTAATGAGTGATGATAAGAATTAATGAAATCACATATAATGATTTTCAGTTTACGAAGACGGTGATTTTCAAATTTGATAAATATAACTTCAAGTTAAAACAAGGGTAAAGGAGCAAAAATACATATGTGTTTTACCCTCGGGAGCGTCCAGCACCATATGCTTTTTTTGGGAGCAAAACTACACATGTGGTTACATTTTAGGAGCAAAAATCACGCCTCCGTTAAAATCTAACTTAACGGTGCATTTGCAAAAGAAAATTTCATATTTACAACAACATTTGCAACAAAAAAAGGATATATTTACAACAGGAAGTGCTGTATTTACAACAAAATTTAAAATCTGGCCATATTTACAACAACATTTAAACACCTGGATTTTGAACATAGAAAGGTCATTTACAATAGAAAAAGGCTAGATTTACAACAGGAAGTGCTGTATTTACAACAAAATTTAAAATCTGGCCATTTACAATAGAAAAAGCCATATTTACAACAGGCTATATTTTAACAGTGGTGTGACTTTTGCTCCTAAAATGTAACCATATGTATATTTTTGCTCCCAAAAAAAGCATATGGTGCTGGGCGCTCCCGAGGATAAAGCACATGTGTATTTTTGCTCCTAAACCCTTAAAACAATGTTAACTTGAGTCATTTATTTGATGCAAGAAAGTTTGTAACTGGAGTCATGATAACGCGCGTTTTCACAAAAGACTTGAAATCGAGTTAAAGAAAGTCTTTGAAAAAGTTAACTTGAAAGAGGAGGAAGTTAACTTGATATAAGTGAAAGTTATCTTGGAAAAATTACTTGAAAGTTAACTTGAAATATTGTCTTGAAAGTTAACTTGAAATGTTGACTTGAAATTTAACTTGATATTGAGAAAGTTAAAATCGCAAGTTGAAGAAAAAGCTTAACTTTATATATGACCAGAAAGTTAACTTGATGTTTGAGAAAGTCAAAAACAATAGGTATAAGAAGAGAACATCTAACCTCGATACATATAGTTATTGATTTGGAGGCAATAAGTATTTAACTTCAAGTTAAATGCTTTTCATTAAGAGTCAAAAACGCATGGGAGAAAAAATATCATTTAACTTCAAGTTAATAAATATTTTCCTTGAGTCATTGCTTGAGGTCATAACTTCTTTTGCAAAAGTTAAAAAGTTTTTATCGCATGTCTTGAGATGTATCATTATTGACTTGAGGCAATAAGCTTTTGACTTCAAGTTGAAAATATTATTGACTAGAGGCATTATAAGTTTTTGACTTCAAGTCAAAAACGCAACTTGGGTATACCCAAGTTGAGAGAGAAGTTGCCTTGAGTCATTTAGTAGTTAACTTCAAGTTAAAAAACTTAAATTGCCTTGAGTCAATTAATATTTGACTTGGAGTTAAAATCGATATTCTCTTTTAAAAAAGTTCAAAAAGACATCAACTTGAGTGAAATCATTTTTTTTAACTTCAAGTTAAAATAAATATGTCCAAAGTCATTTGCTATTTAACTTCAAGTTAAAAACATCCATTTTGAAATAGCGTGATATTGACTGGAGTTACAAATGTTTTAACTTCAAGTTAACATCTCAAATGACCTTGAGTCATTTACTAATTGACTTGAAGTTAAAAACGATACTCATTTTCAAAAATAGTTCGAAATACATTAACTTGAGTGAAGTCATTTTTAACTTCAAGTTAAACATATTTTCCTAGAGTCAAATATGATTTAACTTCAAGTTAAATAGAGTACTGGTGGGAAACAAAGAATTTAAATCTTTGGGCACAGTTAACTTGAGACAAAGCATAACTGACTGGAAGTTAAAGTTTTAAATAAAACTTTTTCAAGACATTTACTCAAGGTTCTTTTGCTATGACTTCAAGTTACTTTAAGACAGAAAATTCACAATGAATTTGCCTTGACTTTAATTATAATTGTTATCATCAAAACAAGAGAACTAACAAGTACCTGCAATATAAATAATAATGTATGATATACTTGCCTTATACAAGCTTATGTTAATATAATGACATTTTTGTATGCTTAATGCTTCATGCATCATACTTATGGCCATAACATAATCATAAACAGAGCTTCAATCATTCAAGTATGTTAAACATAACAAGCAAGCATAGCAATCATACATACACATATAAGCAATAATATCAAGTATATGCAAGTAAGGTAAGCCCACTACCTTTTAAGGACCCTTGTCCTTACTCGGGTTCCTCTTCCCACAACCTTCGGAGTTGCTTGATGTTCTTTCCTTCTACTTATGGCCTTAAGGTCACTTTAGAACCAGTGAAAATGAATGTTTACCAAATTTGTATTAACCTTAACACTTTTACCCTTTAATTTCCTGACTTTTGGACTTAACTTTAAATTCCCAGCATTTTTATTAAACTTAGAAAATTCATAATTAAATGCACAAAATCAAAATAATGTCCTTCCAACTCTCACGTGTTGCTAGGTAAGTCCACTTTCACAGAACAAAAATAACAATGGTCAAAACACGTTAAGGTTAATATTTTATGGGCTTTACTGTCCAATTAAGCTTCCAGAAAACATAACTTATCTTTAAAAATTCATATATGGAGTTATAGCTAGGTGTCCAATTTATGGGCTTCAAAAACCTATGAACTCCACATTAAGTATAGTTTTGAGAAAATTGGTTCTAATATTTTATCACACACCATTTATTCCCAGTTCCCAAAAACATCAGGACTGTCCAGTGAGTTTTCCAAAAACGTTGTTTAACTTCAAAAATTGATATATCACCGGTCGAGCTTTAAAAATTATCAACCATATATCAAATTAAATATCTTTGAGTCCTCTTTATACCTGGAAGATTTTATAATATTTTGGGCTCATTTTCCTAGACAAATGCCACGCACAAGCTCTCTCGCCCAGATTTTGTTTTCCATAAAATAGGGTCATTTTGTAAACATTATTGCTCTTTGTTTAGAGCTCAGAAATTTACAAAATACCCACCATTTTAAATATATATATGTCTTCTATCTTTCTGGAAAGTTTCATAATTTTTAGAGGTATTTTACTCGATCAAACCATGCGAGACAAGCTAACCGGCCTCGGTGTTCCAAACCTGGTAGTTTTGACTTCTTTAATGAGCTTGTTATTTTATGTTCAAAAATCCTTTTAAAAATTCATTCACCAACATATTCCCACTCCATTTTTAGTGGTTAACACATTGGTAAGTTGGTAAACCTAGATTTACCAAATTCCTTTTACTTCTTTGATTATAGATCTGTCAAAGAATGGTGCCAAATCGGGACTCAAAGAGGCCATTGATTGTTCATGGAGGTTTTTGCACGAGATAAGCCCAAGATTTCCTAAACAAAGTTGAAGTTTGGCCATCAAAGGGACTTGTAAGGCCAAGACAGAAGAAGAGCTTGGTCCTCCGAAATGGTCAAGTGAGGTACGAGGCGCGCATTCGGTTGCTTCACAAAGATTGAAACTCGAAAGATTATCAAAATCAGAAAGATCATCGATTCAGCTATGACAAGAGAAATAACGATGACTTCTCATTTTTAATAGATTTGAGATATAATTTTATATATTTGAGAAGTCATTATTACTAATTTAAAGAGATTTTATTGAGATTTTGATAAGATACCAATTTGACACATTATTTAGGGGATTTCATTGTAAATACCATAGTTTTTAAATTTAAATAAAAAATACTTTAGTTTAAATAAAATAATAACAAGTTACTGAAATGAAATAAAAGAAAAAAATATGGTTTTAGTTTATTATTAATAGTATATTATTATTATAATATCTCTTTTCTTCTTCCCATTGGATACGGGCACTACCGTTGCAATTGATTGTTGAAGTTGATTTATAAGGGTCAGGTGCAAAGACAAAAGTGGGTCCCGCAATTGAAAGAAAGAAAAGACCTAATGGCATTTTGAATGGGAAATGAGACGCACAGAGGCGGCATTTTGAATTAAAGAAGAATTGAATAACCAATGGGCCCACAACAATGAAGGGAATTGAATTGAAGACCTAATAAAAAAAAAAAAGAGTCAGAGGCGCATTGAAAAAAGAAGGGTTAAGGAGCAATTTGGCCAATAAACTATTGCTTCAGGAGCGCTCAACACAAAAAACTATTAAGTTGACCAAAAATGCCAAAGAACTTTTAAAATTGTAAAGTTTGCACAAATCCGTTAAAAGCAATCTGACGTCCGTTACTTTCCCTGCCACACCATCTCTTCTCTTTTCCCTCTCACTCTTCTTCGCCTCATTGCCATTTCACTGTGGCCATTTCTGCGCACGACCCACCATAGAGAAAAGAAGCCAGTAGGTTGAATGCAGAATTGAAACGATAGCTCCGATGGTTGACAGATATTCGACGGTGTAACCATATTACTTGTCTCACATCTATGATTCTACCGGTTGAACAATATTTTTTCTTCTTGGAATGGGTTCTTGCATTTCCTTTAACATTTTATTTAACTCCGATGCCATTGTCCCTAACAACTTCATCATCTTCTTCTTCACCGTCATCACCGGCATCTGCTTCATCCGACATCACCGACAAAATCTCCAACTCCAAAGACACCGTCATCACCAGGAGGGGGTACTTTTGGGTGATTTACACTTACATGGCTTCACCAATTCTTCAATCGGCAGCTCCTATTCCACAGGCATAGTCAAGTGCGGATTGAAGAACAGATTGTAAAGTTTGTTGGCTTCAATACTGTGATAATGATCAGTACCTTCTCAATTAAGCAAGTATTTTTTAATCAATTAGGATTGATGATGGCGGTCCTATTTTTTTTTTGGGCATATTGATTGGCCTTCAATTTGATTCATCAATTCTATAGAAGCAAGAAGTTGATTGATGATACTGAGCTTTGGAATCGAAGATTACTTCTGTGGAATGAGAAAGTTAAAGAAATTCTAATGATGATAATGACTTGAAGCACATAATTTTGGTTCATCTTTATATTGTAGTTGCATTGTATTTAGTTGATGTTTATGAGGTTCATTTTGATGACTGTCGCTTTCATTATTCACTTACCAGCTTAAGTATCAACCATCTGGAGCACCACAATTGGCAAAGAGGGTGAAGGAATTGCTGCATCAAGCCGGATTCAGCCGTGTTGATGAGGACAAAAAGAGAGGGGTTGACCATGGAGCTTGGGTCCCACTCATATTGATGTACCCTGAAAGCGATATCCCGTTTGTCAATTATCTATTCAATCTGATCGGATGGGACTTACCATTATAACATGGGAAAGGCATTGGCCCCTCTTAAGGATGAAGGTGTCCTTATAATTGGTTCGGAAGTCTTTGTTCATAACTTTGATGGTTGAAATATTGGGGTTCCTAATTAAAGACACTAATGTGTGTGCGAGCGTGCGTGTTTAAGAAGATTGATGAACAATACAATCTGATCATAAGTGTCATTTCACTGGTAAGTTTAGAGAAATGATTTGTGGATTATGGGGTGATATTGAAGAATTCAGTAAAACTCTCAGCGTCATATGCTTCAAATGCTTATTTTGGGGTATACAGGGAATTGAAATGATCTTGTTCTCTCATTTTCTGATACTTTGGCAATTGAAGCTGAATTAATGTCTGAACGGCAGATGTGAAAATGGGCTCTGAAGTTTTGTTGAGTCATGCAGAAACAAACCCTATCCCATGGAATGAACTTGGACGAGATTCTGTCCAAATTAAAGTCAACATAAACATATTGCCCTTTTGGAACTTGGAAGCATGTGCAATTATGGGGAAAAATAATAGTAGTAGTAGTAGTAATTAATAATTAATAATTTTCAGCAAATGACATAAATTTCAGAGATGAAAGTATGAATTGTTTAACAATAGTTAAATGTACAGTGATTAAAGTATAGTGGTTCTTCAATCCGCACTTGACTATGCCTGTGGAATAGGAGGTGCCGATTGAAGAATTGGTGAAGTCATGTAAGTGTAAATCACCCAAAAGTACCCTCCCGGTGATGACGGTGTCTTTGGAGTTGGAGATTTTGTTGGTGATGTCGGATGAAGCGATGTTGATGATGACGGTGAAGAAGAAGATGATGAAGTTGTTAGGGACGATGGCACCGGAGTTAAATTAAATGTTAAAGGAAATGCAAGAACCTATTCCAAGAAGAAAAAAATATTGTTCAGCTGGTAGAATCATAGATGTGAGACAAGTAATATGGTTACACCGTCGAATATCTGTCAACCATCGGAGCTACCGTTTCAATTCTACATTCAACCTACTGGCTTCCTTTCTCTATGGTGGATCGTGCGCAGAAATGGCCACAGTGAAATGGCAATGAGGCAAAGAAGAGTGAGAGGAAAAGAGAAGAGATGGTGTTGCGGGAAAGTAATGTGACGTCGGATTGCTTTTAACGGATTTGTGCAAACTTTACAATTTTAAAAGTTCTTTGGCATTTTTGGTCCACTTAATAGTTTTTTGTGTTGGGGGCTCCTGAGGTAATAGCTTGTTGGCCAAATTGCTCCTTAACCCAAAAAAGAAACAAAAAGAAGACCTAATATAAAAGACCAAAAAGCTACGATTTGGGGGGGGGGCGGCTGGACTTGAATAGAGAAAAAAGGAGAAGACGCACAGGGAGAGAAAAAGAAGGGAATTATCTCTGGGAGCTTCATCATCATTTTCTTTGGCTAGTAGTGAACGATAAAAGTAGAGCAAGAGTAGCGCCATTTGGGAGGAGGAGAAACGAGTAGCTGAAAGTTCTTGTTCATCACTTGGTTCTTTGAGAGAGCACGATTGGAAGAAGTTGTTCTTTGAGTCTATTCTTTTCTTGATTTTGATATTTCACTTGACTCTCTTTCCAGTTTCTTATTCTTTTTCCAGTATTATCTTGTTTCTTCCATTATGCCTCCGAACTCGATTTTATTGGTATTCTTTGTGATGATATTTGAAGCCATGTGTAGCTAACTTTTCCTTTGCAAGAGTATTATGAACTTGTTTGAGACTTAGAAATTGTTCCCACTAATTAGTTTTGTTCAATGGTAATTCAGTTTATTTAATTTTGTTTTATTATTCATTGTTTAGTGATTGGCCACCATTAAACATGTTTTGGGGATTTAGGATTAAACTTGATGAAAGAAATCTTAAATTGACCTTGGATTAAATAATGTAGAATTAGATTTTAATCTAATTTGCTACTAGGATAGACATATGCCTAGAAGCTCCGCATAATCAAATTAGAGTGAGCCCGATTTGAATTGCACCTTAATTAATTGTGTGAGACATTGCATAATTATTTGAGGTAGGTGTATAAGTGGACCGACAGACATTTATACACATTAATACTCTAGATTAGCTGATTACGTTATGTTAGAATTAATTTAGTGGGAATAAAATCTAAGACACAAACAAGGGATTAGTATCTCTAAGTTGTCCTCCTTGATATTTGAATTATTTTTTTGTTTGAAAGTTTTTGTTTTTATTAAAATTCTTTTTACTTTTATTGAAAACAATTCTGATTTGCTCAACTTAAATGAAAAAGGGAAATTTAATACATAATCACTAGTTTGACTGAGTCTCTGCGGGAACGATATCTTTCTTGTCACTTTATTACTTGATACGACCCGTATACTTGCAGAGTTTTATACTATAAAGTTTTGCCTTATCAATAACATCACCTGTTACAAATTTTATGAAGGGTTTAGGAGAATCATGCGGCCATGTGATATGGCCCGAGAGAGGAAGAAAATAACCAAGAGTAAGAGAAAGAGAGTGCTTAAGGCTTGGAAGAACATGATCAAAGAAGTGAGTTGTTGCGTGAGGGAATTCATAGTAGAAAAGTCGCTCAAGAGGGAGAAATCTTAACCACTTTAAGTCGAAGAAGGTAAGAGGAAGTGAAGGAGCAGTGGATAAGTTATAATATGTTGACTCTACTCTGCAAATTTCAATAGTTTTCATGGCGATATGTTGTGTTTGTGTCGGCCACTAGTTAACCTGTGAATGATGTATGAAAGAATCAAAGAAGAAAGAATGGACTCACAACTCACAAGATGCCTACACCAACTGTCGTGGATCTCAGGTCTTATTGAGAGCCCAAAGAATTAAAGATAGGGCTCTAGCCTCTTACAATTACCGTACCTCTAATCCTTTACATAAGAGCTATTTAGAGATTGAATTTATCCCAACTATAAGATTTTAATTTACTTTCTCCTATATTTTTTAAGTGTCCCTATTGACGGCGTACATCAGGGAATTCCTATTCAAGGTAGTCATGATGAAATAAGGTATTTTAAGAAAGCCAACATATATTTATTACAAATAATTAACATAATAACTATCTTAATCTACCCAAATTAGCTAACCAACTCTTATACTCCCTATGCTTGATTTCTGAGAAGAGATTCATCCTAAAATGTAAGCTTCATTTCAGTTTCGTGTCAACATTTAATTTAATTTTTTTATTTATAAATTTTACATTTGTTGATTGTATGCATTGTTGTCAAATTTACGAGTTTACCATTTTTACGTTCTAACTTACAAAAACGAAGTCGAGTCAGTGGTAAACTCGTGCTAGTTGTCAACTCGGTTAAACTCACGAGTTTATACACCGAAGTTTGTTTTACGTTTCTACCGTACAAAACCGTGTTAACTTACTCCTAAACTTGTGTTAATTTTTTTGATTTTATCATACTCAACGGTTTTATATAGAAATTGTTTTATTAAATATGATAAATGATTAATGTTGATAGATTTAATTTCAATTATTTGGATTTAAAATATATTCAAATCAAATCAAATCATTTTCATTTTTATATTTTAATTATTTAATTATACACTAGTAATACTTATTTAATAATAAAAGTAAACTCTTACGAGTTTACGATTTGAGTTCACGATACGAGTTTATATCAATGTCACGAGTTTGTTTAAACTCGTGAGTTTGACAACCTTGACTTTATGTATTTACCCTTGCTTTTTTTTACATATATTTTCAACTAGTGAACAAATTGCATTAATTAGGTGCTTCTATTTATGATGAAGGAGAAAGAATAGTCATTCTCTCTCGTTTTGTTTTTGTTTTTGCCACCGAATGGTCATTTAAAACGAAACTTATTCTTTCTCCCTCCTAATATATCTTTGTGATATTGTTATATTTATTCTCTCTTCTTTAACACCCTCTCTCATTACCTTTTCCTCATACATTCTCTCTCCCTCTTTTTTTTTTTCAGTTATCCTCTTTATATATAAGGGCATAATTACAGTGGCGGAACCACACACAAAAATTTAGCCCGGGCCAAAAAATAAATATATTGAACTACTCTCTTTAATTCTTATTATAAGACACCAATTAACAAGTATATTTAGTTCATTTTATAAAACACTTATTTGTTTCTAAATAGCATTAAATATTTTTTTTCCATGTATACCCATAATTAAAAAGGTAGTGAGTGAGAGTAATCATTAATAAAGATTAATTATTACTTTTTTTTTTGGAGAAAAGAAAGAGTAATGATTAATATGATATTAGAGTTTAGTGTAATTAATAGGGATAATATTGAAAATTACTTAAATTTTAGGACAAATTTAATGACTTTAACTATTTTTATTGACTTGTGAGAATTGTTAGTTGGTTCCTTAAATAAGAACCAGAGGGAGTATTTACTAAATAGTATCAAATAACCTGGAAAATACAAACAAATAATAATATATAATTATAAATCAAAACAATATATAAGATGATACTAATCTTTTTTCGGTATCTCAAATAAGAATTTTACTTTCCTCTCACTGACCTAATGAGTAATGAAAAAAACATTATCTTTACCGAGAAGATAAAAAATTATTTGAGGCCAAATTTGTGGCCAAATAAAATATCATATAATAAATACATATATATTTTAACAAATTTTATAAGATCCATAAAAACGTTCCGCCACTGCATAATTAAAATATATATATATATATATATATATATTACATATTTATTGTGCTTAACTATACTTTTTACTAATTTTTTAATAAATAAAAAATAATTAAATCAAGCTTACATTTATCGACGGAGGGAATATTAAAGACTGGAGGTAGCATAAACTAAAACGGTTTCAGTTTCTTCTCATTTCTGCGACGAATAATCAATAATGTAATCATCCTCATTATCAAGGGTGCAAATTAGAAAACAAAAACAAAAAACCATGCAGTCCGGCTGTTTTTGGGCATGTTATGTTGGGTGGGTTGATATAATGGCCCAAGTAGTCACTATGACAAGCTAAAATGGGTTGGTTCATTGGGCACAGCCTGTTTCTGGGTAATACTGGCAACTTAGTTTTCTTCAATTATGTAAAACTATAAAAATAGTCTATGAAATCACTAATTAAATAATTATTAGGCAAAAGTAACAAAGAAGATCAAAACAAAAGTTCAGACTACTGCTCTACGTCCGTGAGGAAAGAGGGTTACACACTAGCTTATGCCCTTTTGGCTGCGAAGTCATTTGAAGAAACTGGATTCAAGGATCTTGCCATAAGATAGGAAATTATATATCATCCCCTATTATCTCTGAAATCTTGGTTATTTATAAGGGTTTTGAGATCTGCTGGTTTAAAGGATCGATATAGAACTGACCATAGTTATCGTCCTTTTTAAGGTATTAACTATTGATTCAATTAGAAAACTTTTGATTAGGAATTGTCACATCAATTTTACGTTTTTTGAAGAGAACAAATTAGGAAAGCTTTTTTTTTTTTTTTTTTTTGGTTGGCTAAATGAGCTCAAATTCCGTAACATCGAGCCTTTCCGAACAAAGGCTAAACACATGGTTAAATGTCAATCAGAGGCCAAATAAAATAATAGAACACCAATATAATGGGCCTGTTTGGGTTGGCGGTAGGAGCGGTGGCTTAAAAGCTATCTAACTTTTATAAAAGCCCGGTAAGAAAAAAGTCAGGTTGTAAATGGTGATTTGTGTTTGGATTGTCAGTTTGGCTTTTTGCGAAGTAGCTTTTTCTTAACTGATGAGTGTTTGAATTATTATTTAAAAAGTTAATTAAGATGGAAAATGGACCGAAAAAGGCATTTAATCATATTGAAGACTACTATACTTATTAGTTGTATATATTAGGATAATAAAAATTTTAATTTTAATTTTAATTTAGAAAAAAGTTAAATGATTATTAAAAATTAATAAACAATAAAGTCCTTAATTAAATATATTTAATGGATAAAATTGTTTATAAAATAAAATCCATACAAATAATACATTAATTTCTCCTATTTCTATCACGAACAAGTTTTTGTGATTCTATCACGAAGATGATTCGGTGAACATCATCTCTTTCGCAAACTCAGATACACTAAAAGGTTTGCAAGATTAGGATTCCTGTCATAAGCTTTCTTGATTCTGTCCAAGAAAATCGCTCTTATAATGCAACCCCCTTTCCAAATCCTAGCCAATTCTCCCAACTTCAAATCCCATCCCTTTTCAATACTCTTCGCACGGATCAGATTCATTCCCTGTGCATAACTGCAGATTTTGGCCGCATAAAGAGCTTGCCTAACATCATCGATCAACTTCTGGTTGTCCACAGGCTGATCAGTCAAGATATCACCAAAGCCACCTGATTTGAAGACCTTTGCAGCTTCAACTCTTTCTTCCTTTAACCCACTAAGGAACCTAGCATCCAAAGAAGATTCAATAGTAGGAGCAGCAACTGACAATTCAGCAGCTTGCTGGACAGTCCAGTTACCAGTGCCCTTCATGCCTGTTTTGTCCAAAACCTTGTCAACCAGATAGCCATCTCCTTTATCATCCTTAATTCCAAATATATCTGCAGTGATTTCAATCAGGAAACTAAGAAGTTCTTCCTTGTTCCATTCCGCGAATACGCTTTGTAGTTCCTCGTTTGACAACTTTCCAACCGTCCTTAGTACATCATAAGCCTCTGCAATCAGCTGCATAAAAAATTATAAATTTACAGAGAAAATTATAATGGCAACTTGCCTGAACTATCTGAAGAAAAATAAGTTCTATCAGCTTTGATTAATGAAGCTAATTATTGAAGTCACTCTGTTTTGGTTGAAATTATTGAAGCCAACGACACCACAACTATTACTTCTAAAAACTAAACTGACATATCTCAAGAACAAATATCATACGACTGAAATTCAAATGTTAAAATTCACCCCCAAAAAAATCAATTATTAAAATTTGGTGTGCGTCCTTTAATTCTCACTCAAACAAAATTACAGAAGGAATGAGATTCCCAAAGAGGCGTTAAAAACACACTATACAAACAGCAAAATGCCTTTCCCTCAATACCTGATAAATTTGATTAAGGTAGCATCAATAAACAAAGGATGAGCTCCTATTTGGTAATCCTAAATTTTAGTATCAGTCCAAATTATCAGGTTGCAGTTTCAAAGTCCACAAAAATTGAATAAATATCCAAAGATCTGGTTTTCGATAGAGTATAATGGCGTCGTACAGTTTATATGTAGCTCATCGCATCTAGTGGGATAAGGCTTTATTTTTGTATTAGGTAAAGTTTCTTAGGGCCATAGCAAGTTCTCCAAATACAGAAAATGAATTGCAATCAAATTAGCAACTTCATTTCAGCAGAAACAGACAACAGCCAGATTTTGTATTATATTGCCAAAATCTCAATCACGGAGAAAATACCCAGCAAATCATCATAAGTGGAAGTGTGTCTACAGCCTGTAAACTAGTATAACCAAGACTATGTTCAAGCAAACACATCCCAACAATGGAAACAGTAGAGCATTATATTCGTCAAAACAAAATCAGATGCAATAAAATCAAGTAAGAACAAGATTGAGAGATGTACCATTTTTGAGGAAGCAAATCAAGAAAAATGGCATAGGCCAGCCAGCAATTCAAAGCAAAGCAAGAGTAAAGGCGAAAAAGAAAGGTTTAAAAGAGCTAACCTGAACTTCGATTCTTTTCCTCCAACTTCGGATCTGGGTATAGCAGAGAACAGATGAAAATGAAGATTATATAATGATTATATAATTCGATCTTGCTAGCTGACGGCGTGCATTACCAACCAACAGGGTAGGTGAAAATCGTCGAGTAAATAAAAACCGTCGATTCCGGTAGGAGAGAATTCAAAGCCGTCAAGCTCAAGTCTGAACCCGATGATCGTGCATGATTTTTGTTTAGGCGATGTCCAGGCGATTCCAGGCTTTTTCTGAAGGCACGCGATGTCCAGGGATGAAGACTCAGTGCGTTGGAGCAAAAGCTCCAATTTGGGGCGTCCATTAAGCTCGGTGGCGTTTGGGTTTGAGTGACAAGCCCAGCCAACGTACTGGATATTCCAAACAAGACAAGTTGAACTTTTTTCCTCCCTGGTTCAGTGACTTAAAAGCCACTGAAAAATTTGCTCACGAAAGCTACAGCCCAAACATGCCTAATATCGTATTACTTTCTTCTCAAACTTAAGCAAAAGCGCAATTTTCAAAAATTACGGGTAAGGAATGACAATTTTGAAAAATATATAGCAGCTTGCTGTGATGTGTGTTAGCAGAATAAACATTCAAGTCCCAGCCATTAACCATTCCAGACCGTACTTAGACAGATATTTCCATGGATTTCAATTTCATGTCACCCAAGTTGTATGAATTTTGGTTCGTTGTTGTTAATCGTTTCACCAAGTTTACTCACTTCTTGTCACTACGGCATCTTTACGCTGCTAAAAAATATTGCTGGAATTTTTGTCACAGAAACTGTACAGCTCTCCAGTAGAATATACTCCAGAGAAAAACCAACTCTACATGCTTAGTTTTTGCATGAAAATCCAGGTTTGCTACTAAAGCTACGTATACGACGCCTGAGTTGTCACACCAAACAGTGGGAGGTTCATGGACTAGAACATGATTTTTATGAAAAAGAGACAACTTATATAGGATGTTCATCAGCTAGGCTTCTGTATTCTAGTTTAGTAGAAGATCGAGACTACCTACTATCCTCATCTTGTGTAAAATTCAAGATAAAGAATTTGGGAAATATAACTTACGCATGAGATCATCCACCTTCACTTTCATGTCTTATATATGAAACCAGATGGAATATAAGATAGGAGTTCATATAATAAATTGGAGGCATATATTTTTTAAAAAAAAAATAAATATGTGATTCAAGAAAGATAATCACTTTTCTAAATCAAGGTGGTTATTTGTTGCTTTGGGGAAACCATATATTTAATTATGTCACACATTTACTCGTCAGAAAAGAATCCAAAATAATTTATTCAATCTAAACAATTCAGATTTCAATCCAACAGCTGAGATGAAGAAGAAGATTGAAGAGGATGGGAAAAGAAGAGGACTGTAGCTGGATCCGTAAAGGACGACAACGGATGTAACTTGCAGTAGACAAAAGCCAATCCAAGAATTACAGCCCAAGTAGTCATTTCTGACAAGCTAAAATGGGTTTGTTCATTGGGCTCATCCTGTTTTTAGGTAATGCTTGCATCTTAGTTTTCTTCAATTATGTAAAACTATAAAAATAGTCTATGCCACTGCAGAACCTGAAGTGGTTGCATACTTACCATCATTTTTTTTTAAAAAAAAAAAAAAAAAAAAGTCTATGAAGTAACACGGAAGATCAAAACACAAGTTCAGACTACTGCTCTACGTCCGTGAGGAAAGTGGGCTACAGACAAGCCCTTTAGGCTGTGAAGTCATTTGAAGAAACTGGATTCAAGGATTTTGTCACAAGATAGGAAATTATCATCCACTATTATATCTGAAATCTTGGTCATTTATAAGGGTTTTGCGATCTGCTGGTTAAAAGGATCGATATAGAACTGACCATAGGTATCGTCCTTTTCAAGGAATTAACTATTGATTCAATTAGAAAACTTTTGATTAGGAATTTTCACATCAATTTTACGTTTTTTAATAGAGAACAAATAAGGAAAGCTTTTTTCTTTTCTGTTTTTTTGGCCAAGTGAGCTCAAATTCCGTAACATCGAGCCTTTCCGAATAAAGGCTAAACATATGGTTAAATGTAAATCAGAGGCTAAATAAAATAGAAGAACACCAACCATTACCCCAGACCGTGTTTAGACAGATATTTCCATGGACTTCAAATTCATGTTACCCAAGTTGTATGAATTCTGGTTCGTTGTTGTTAATCGTTTCACCAAGTTTACTCACTTCTTGTCACTTCGGCATCTTTACGCTGCTCAAAAATATTGCTGAAATTTTGTCAAAGAAATGCAGCTCTCCAATAGAATATACTCCAGAGCAAAATCAACTCTGCATGCTTAGTTTTTGCATGCAAAACCAGGTTTGCTATTAAAGCTATGACTCCTGAGTTGTCACACCAAACAGTAGGAGATTCATGGACTAGAACATGATTTTTATGAAAAAGAGACATAACTTATATACGATGTTCATCAGCTAGGCTTCTGTATTCTACTTTAGTAGAAGATTGAGACTACCTACTATGCTCATCTTGTGCAAAATTCAAGATATAGAATTTGCGAAATATAACTTACATATGAGATCATCCACGTACACCTTCACTTTCATGTCATATATATACATGAAACCAGATAGAATATAAGATAGGAGTTCAGATAGTAAATTGGAGGCATTTATAAAAAAAAATTAAATATGTGATTCAAGAAAGATAATCACTTTTCTAAGCATCAAGGCGGTTATTTGTTGCTTAGGTAAAACCATTACCATCACTATCCTCCTACAACTTTTGTTTTTTGTTTGGGTGCCACTTGGGGGGAACAACCATTGCACAAGAATAAATGTACAATGCTGCTGACCACTAATGAAGACATTGGGGTATTCCTAAGAGGCAAAAAGGAGAAGAGGGCATGGTCTCCAATGGGCTGGAAACACAAGATGTAGGCCCAATTGATGACTACTCTAAGTTGAAACCAAAACCACTTAAACATTGGATCAATCCTTAATAATTTAGGATGATTAAGTATAAGCAATTAACTGATCTTCTAGACGTGAGATTATGTTAATGATTTGGCTTTGAGATGCAATAAACAAAACATGCTTGAAACATAATTAGTTGGCACACTTTATAGATTAAGAAAATAATTAAAACAGTTCTTAAAAATTATAGACCAAACTATAGATTATTTTTTAAAAAAAAAACATAAAATTATAAAGTATTTAGAAGTCAGTGAAAGATTGAAAATACAGGCCAAAAAATTGAAATATTGAAAATAAAATTTCATGTACATCTTTTGCACCCAAACAAAAAATTCATATGCATTTTTAGCTATAATCCCATATTCTTTTTATTTCAAAGATAAATTACCATTTTTAAATTTTAGTGTATAAATCTTATTTACTTTTATTTTAGAATTTAAAATAAATTAATTAAGTAAGAAATTTGCTAATTTTCAATTTAATTTTTTATAAAAAGGAATCACCATTCCTTTTTTCTTTTTTTCCTAACGCTTATTGTGGCACTACATTATATTATCCATTGCATTGATCAGTAGAATCGCACTATTTTAAAATTTAGATTGAGTAATGTAATATATATATATATATATATATATATATATATATATATATGTTATATAGGATTTATCGTTTGTCGTCACTTAACATAAAGTTATGTCAAGTCATCCCAAAACTATGTCGTTTTGGGGTTAGTGGAATTAATGAACTTTTAAAACGATGTAGTTTTGGGGTTAGGGGAATTAATGAAGGATCTTTTGGTAAAATTCATATAATAAATACAAAACACCATTTATTAATTCCCCTAACTCCCAAAACGACGTAGTTTTGGGGTGACTTGACATAACCTTATGTCAAGTAACATGACAAACGATAAACTCATATATATATATATGGGAAAAACACTTCTCATGTTGTAGGAGAAGTGTATTATCATGTCACACATACATGAAATGATGGGACCCACATATATATATAATTCTAATTTTATATATATGTGGGTACCATCATTTCATGTGTGTGTAGGAATCTTATTCTTCTCATACATCAGGAGAAGTTTAAACCCATATATATATATATATATATTACAAGACTGGCCACTACCCCAAAAAAAAAAATTAATTAGCTAGCAACAAAATTTTTCCCCTAAATTAACTTAGCCACGGAATTTCGCCATTAATTAACTAATAACAATCTATTTGACGATATGACATCCTCTAATTCTATTGCTAATCCACTGTTTTTTTTAGCGGGCACTAATTAAATTTGATTCATTAATGCTGGCTTCCTTAATCACATAGGTGAAAGATCGGTGAATGAGAGAGGCGATTGAATTGGATCAAGTGCAATCTTGGGATGAACAAAAAGTTGAGAGGTACAACAGTCTGAATCAATGAAGAAGAAAAGTTACACAAATTTAAAGATGACTGTATTGAAACAGAGAAATCAGTACGTAGAAGAAAGAACATAAAAGAAGAATCCTTCTTTTAGCAAAAGAGTAAACAAATGCTCAGTGTTTATTCTTTTATGCATATACCTCTTGCCTTTTTGTGTTGTGGTAGGTGTCACACATTTACTCGTCAGAAAAGAATCCTTCTGGCAAAAAAATAAAATATTTAATTATGTTATTGAAAGAGCTCTACCTTATTAACATTTAACAGGGTTTGAATAAAATTAACGATACACTAATTGAAATCATGAGAAGTTATCATAAACAAAAGTAAAATAATGTACTCTTGATCCACTGACTTTATATAATATTTCAATTTCGTCACCTTAATTTTCTAAAATATCTTTTTAACCCTTTAACTCTAATATCATTTGTTTCAAATGATGATTTTTTTTATAACAATCATTGCTATTTTTAAAATTTAATTTATTATAGCAATTTCACCCTTTTCGTTGTCCCAATTAAGTTTGACCATTATTTAACCATTATGTTAAGTTGGCGATTCCCACGTGTCATCCATGTCATTTTTGTTAAGGTGCAAATTTGCCCCGAAAGTTTTCACTTAATAGCAATGTTGTCGTTAAAGTTTTCTAATGATTGTAATGTCACCCTAAACATTACCTAGCTAGGTTAAGTTTAATTATTAGTTGATCTAATAAGCTAAGCTGGCAGTATGAGCAAATGTTGAAGAAGTTATAGATGAAGGAGGAACTCACATTCTAATTATTCAATTACTCAATGCAAACACATTGAAGAAGACTGATGAGAACAAGGTCACTGAAAACCCTCTACTGCCATATCACAGCAACACCGGGATCAGCAAGTGCCTCTTGGTTTTCTCTTCATCGCACAAGATGTTTTTACCTTTTTGATTTTTCAAACTAATTTTAAAGTAAATTTTCAATTCTCTAACTCTAATATAATTTGTTTCAAATGATAATTTTTTTATAACAATATTTATTATTTTTAAAAGAAAATTTAATATGTTAGTACTTGAGAATTTTTTGTTAAATTTAAAATTTCAATGTCAATATTTGATTATTAGCGGCACTGAAAAGATACTTTATAAAATTAAAAAAATCAAAATGAAATATTGTATAAAGTTAAAGTATTGAATGTGCCTTTTTTTTTTTGCCTAAACATAAATATTTGCAAGCGTCAATGTTTAGAACGAACCACTATAATGTCAAATACTTTTATAGGACAATATTTAGGTGATGTTCCTTATATCCATTCATGTCAAATTCTTCAATTTAGGACTATATGTCTTATTTTTGAAATAATAGATACATATACATAAGTTTTATCCAATTTTTGATATATTATTCATTTTAACAGGGATCTGCATAGATTTTAAAAATAAAGAGGAGATTTATGTAATTTTAGCGAACTTCAAAGAAATTCATATAATTTACTCATGACTAATTAATCAAATTTTGACCCAACCTTTCATGATAACTAAGCTTTACTTTCCCAACGGGAAGAGCCACGTTACGAATAAAATTTTATAAAAGCAAAGCTTTATAAAGCAAAACGAGAATAAAAAAGCAATATAAAAATACATTTTTTAACTTCATAATGCCAAATATTTATAAATATCAAAATACCCATTTTTTTAACGATTGCATCTTCATTATTTGCTTTTTATTTCTGTTAGGCCAATGCACCTATCATAATTATAAAGAAAAAAATAATTGATCAGTGCTTATATATTTTACTTTCATTTTGAATCAAGTCATTACAGTGTCCCCCCCCCCCCTCTTAGGCCCTAATCCATTATAAGCATTCACCCTTAAGTGTAAAAATACATTAATTTTAATTTATAAAATTTCATGGACTTTGTAAAATTTCTTTTATTTCATTTAAAACCATTTTAACACTTAACACATTTTTATAAATGAAATTTATAAAGTTATAAATTAAAATTTTGGGATAGCAACCAATGAATTGCTAGTTGAGATAATAACTAGCCTCAACATTTTAATAAGAAGATAAAAGTTTAAATCATAGAAAACGTACTTCTTAAAGAGATAAAAATCCTCTATGCTCTAAACCTTCAAAGAAAAACCATTGATAAAAATACAAATCATGAGATAGCAATAAGAGTAGAATTCAAATAAAATAAACCACAGTAACCAAACAGAAAATTGAGATAAACTGTGAATTAATTTTTCCAAAATTAAACCCTAAAGTGTACGGGATCTACCAACAGGAGAAAGCAAAAGGGAAAATATCACTCAGTCCCAAAAAAAAAATATATAAAAAAAAAAGTCCCAACCCCAAATTTAGGGTCTTTTTTATATTAATTACTGAGAAAAAATATGAAAAAAAAATCACGTTGTCAAAATAGTTTTTCATGTTTTTAAAATAGTTTTTTCCGTTGTCAAATTTTTTTTGAAACCTGGAAAATGTTTAACAACAAGGAAAGCTATTTTAACAATAGAAAAAGCCATTTTGACAATATGATTTTTTTATATTAAAATTCCGTAATTAATATATAAAAAATTAGTTTTTGGTTAGAGGATTTAGGATTAAGACTTTTTTTTTTTGATATTTTTTCACTTTTTCCTATGTCCCAAAGCAAAAAGGAGTAAGTGAGGCGATAGAAGGAAGAGCATGCGCACGCTTATGACAAGACATTGAGTTGAGATAACGACAAAAACACCTTATTGAAACGATCACGTGACACAATCTTATTAATAGATTATATGGAAAAGAAAATGTTTCCTCCCAAAAAATTCCTATATGTTTTCCTATGCTATTATTGCTGGCGGCTGGAAAGATTAGTTTGGTTTGACAATCATATTTCTTTGATATATGCTTTTATGGCTCTATTGGATTTACGTGGATCTAAAACTGTAGAATTGGTGAAATATATATATATATATATATATATATATTTGTGTGTGTCTCTGCTAATTTCTATTAAAAAAGAAAAATCTGATCTTGGTATTATGATAATTGGATGTTAACCTTATTTTAGAAATTGATAAATTAATTAACTCAAATGGAAGAAATCCTTAATGTACTTGGTGTGAGAAATGTCGGTGACTTTTGGATTTATCAAACCACCTAATATCTTAAAGTCATATTAAACTTTGACTAATTCGTATCAAGTAGGGCATTAACATAATCTCTTATGGGCGAAAAGGTGTTATGTATTCACATTAGAATATTCCAACATCAAATACATTCTAAAGATGCATATACTCCCTCTTGTTTTTAATATAAGACATATTTGGCCGGGAAGTTAATTTTTTTTCCTAATTATAAGACATAGTTTTCATATTTGTTAATCTTTTCTTAACTTACCCCTATTGATGCTCCTCAACAATAATCAAGGAGAAGAGAAAGGGAAGGAATATAATTGAAGAAGATGACTATAAGGTATTTTAGAAAATACATGTTATATTAAGGGATAATGATACTTAAATACCAGATGAAAATCCAAAACCCTGAAATGACCATTGAAATGTGGAAAGGACAGAGAAGGGATGGGGTGGGAATCTTGGTTTTTGACATTTTGGCTGAAAGACAAAAATGCCCTTAAGGCTTTTATAATGAAAATACAATGATGGGGCTTGGACTGCATCTTCGTCTAACTCTCATTGTGTCGTCATCGTCTCCAATTGATCCACACAGTGTCCAACTTGCTTCTTCTTCTAACTCTCACACTTGGCGGCGGCGTCTCCAATTCGGCAAGGGTGGGTGCATAGAGAAGTGTCAGTATTGCTCAACACAAGCTCCAACTTCTTCTTCCTCTAATTCTCACACTCGGCTTCGTTGTCCCTAAATCGGTAAGGATGAGTGCAATCCGTTGCATAGTCGCATGAAGGATAGTGAGAGTAAGTGAGTATTAAGGTTTTTGGGTTTTGGGTGTTGCATTGTCGCCATCGGTTGGAGTGGAGGTTGGTTTTGAAAAATGCGTTCGGTACTGAAAAAATGTGAGACATGATTTACCCAAATTTGTGGCATACCAAATTCGTAATGGGATTGACTAGAAGATTAATGAATTTGACAATAATTGTAATGGTTTTGACTAATGCGTTTGCTACTGAAAAAATGTCATACAGGATTTACCAAGATTCATGGCCTGTGACCAAATTCGTAATAGGATTGACTAGAACATTAATGATTTTGACAAGAATTATAATGGTTTTGACAAATGCATTTGATACCAAAAAATGTGAGAGACGATTGACCAACATTTGTGGCATCTAACCAAATTCTTTATGGGAGTGATCAGTTTACTGATGGTATTGACAAGTGAGAGTTATTTATTTATTTGTTCGTGTTAGTTGTGAGAAGGAGTATAATGAAGAGCTCATTGATTTGTAATAGGTGACATATTTAATGGGTGGGGGACGACGGACTGGTTGGAGGGAAGAATTGACATGGGTGGGATGAGTTGGATATGGATTACTTGGGTAGGGATGACATGTGTGTTTAATGTGGATGACTTGCTAATGGTGAAAATGGATTGCAAGTAATGTATATGAAAAGGACCATGTTCTCTGACGTTGATGACTTGTATCCATTAGGTGTACATAGAATGAGTAATGTTCAGAAGGCATTTGACCATTTGCATGATAGTTGTTGTCATGAATTTTTGGTTTTTTGTCAACGCCATAACTACACTTGTCATTACTATTACTCCCTTCGGTCCTAATTATATAGGAACACTTTTATAGTGTAAATTGCACTATAAAAGTGTTCCTATAATTAGGACCGGAGGTAGTACTAAATTTGTCATTACCATTAATAATAAGAGTCAAGCCATTTAGTGATTTTGTCAGGACCTTATGATTGTGTGAAAATCATGACCATATTTGTCAACACCATTATTGGTTTCGTCACTCGAATTACTGAATTGGTCACAACCCAAAATTCTCGGCCAATCCTTTAACACATGTTGTAAGAACTTATTGATTTTGTCAAAACCATTACATATTTTTTCAAAATAATTATTGAATTTGTCAACACCATTACTATTTTAGTCAATCACATAACGTATTTTGCCAAGACCATCACTAATTTAGTGAATTCCTTTAGAAATGTATGCTCCCATGATATGGGTGTGTAGTTGGAGGTTAAATAATTAGTAAAGGCTAAACTTTGTTAATTGCGAAATTGGAATTGTCAAACCCCTTCAGGAAGTAGTCAATAGTCCAAGTAGGTTTGTTGTGGAGATCTTTTTCAGTTATGAAATATGATTGTTATAGGACTAACATTCTAATGCAATCTTTATTTATTGCAGGTTAGAATACAAGATGACGTCCAATATGGGGGCAACATCCAATATGTACAATGACTTGGATCCCTTCATATATTTTTGGTTAGAAGGGCTATAACACTTATACAATTACTTAAATGTAAGTAGTGTGTATAGGTAAAAGAATATGTTTCTATGGTGGAAATGACAAGAAAACATTAGGTCAAGGTGGAATCGTAATGTTCATTTGTCACTTGACTCTCTGTTTGTAGTTGTTGTAATGTCAAATCAGGTTTTTTGTAAAAGCCAATACTGTACTTATCAATACCATTAGTGCTTTTGTTAATGGTGACAATTTATTGTAAGTAATGTATATGGGAGCATGTTCTTTGGGGTACATAGATGACTTGTCTATATTAGGTGTACGTTGAATGAGTAATGTTCACAAGCCAATTGACTATTTGCATAATAGTTGGTGTAATGAACATTTATGGTTTTTTGCCAACAGCATCGGTTTACTTGTCAATACATCACCAAACTTGTCATTCCCATAATGAATTTGGTCACATGCCGTAAATGTTGCTCAAAACCCTTATAATTCTTGTCAAAATCATTAATGTTCTAGTCAACCCCATTACAAATTTGATCACAGACCACAAATCTTGGTAAATCCTGTATGACATTTTTTCAGTAGCAAACGCATTTGTCAAAACCATTACAATTTTTGTCAAAATCATTAATGTTCTAGTCAATCCCATTACGGATTTGGTCACAGGCCACAAATCTGGGTAAATCCTATCTTAATTTTTTTTTAGTAGTGAACGCATTTGTCAAAACCAACCTCCATTTCAACCGAGGCGACAATGCGACACCCACAACTCAAAAAACTTAGTACTCGCATACTCTCACTATCCTTCATGCGACTATGAGATGGATTGCATCCACCCTTGTTGATTTAGGGACGACGACACCAAGTATGAGAATTAGAGGAAGAAGAAGTTGAAGCACATGTTGAGAAATACTGACACTTCTCTTTGCGCCCTCCCCTATCGATTCGAGGATGATGACGCTAAGTGTGAGAGTTAGAGGAAGAAGCAAGTTGGACACTGTGTGGATCAATTGGGGACAGCAAGTGACGCTGTGAGAGTTAGACGAAGATGAAGTTCAAGCCCCAGTACTTTGTTTTCATTATAAAACCCTTAAGGGCATTATTGTCTTTCAGCTAAAATGTCAAAAACCCATATTCCTACCCCATCCCTTCTCTGCCCTTTCCACATTTGAATGGTCATTTCAGGATTTTGGATTTTCATCTGGTATTTAAGTGTCATTTTCTCTTATATTAACTAACTCAACTAACTTCTTTAATCTAATTAAATTAGATAAATATATTTTATATTAAGGATTGGAGTGAGTATATCACTATCCACAATCTCCAACTATAGTATCACATTCAACCAAGTGGTAAAAACAACAAGCAACTTCTTAATGATGAAACACATATTAACATTCTTGATGAGGAGCCTAGGATGAAAGTTCATAAAGAACATTACAAGACACAAGATCATCCATTCCAAGATGATGACGACGAAGCAATGCAAAACCATAGAGCTTCTATATAAGATATTTAAAGAACCCAATTTTGTTCTTAATTAACACCTATTATACTTTCTTCAGGGACACAGTTATAGAATGAATTAGGTTAAATTGGTCAAAATTTGTTACCATTGTATGTTTTCTTTTTTTAACAATCAATTTTAACACACACATATACCACTATGTCAATACCTGGACTCGAGCTCGAGACCTCAACAAATAGGGATGAAGATTATTACAATTGGGGCAACTTGTAGCGACTCACTCTTTGGTCACTTATCAGGTATCACACATAAGAGCTACTAAAAGCTTATTACATTTAGTCATTTAAGAACCACATATAACCCCTAGGTACTGATAGAAAGACTAAAAGCTTGAACTCTTTCTCAAATATTAGGTATCAAGAGCTACTAAAGAATTTTCCTAAAACTTAGAAAACTCATAACTAAACCATTATAAGTCCAAAATTAGTGGTTCAAAACTCACATTTTAGCTATTGGAAAGATCTTCACTATAAAAATAACACACATGTTCATTTCGTTTCCATTTGGTCCAGAAACACCCATTTATCAAATCTGGACGGGGATTTTCGTAGTATATAACAGATTTCTAGGTCATCTTTAAAAAATCATTTATTTTTATATACACATCCAAAACTTATGAAATAAACTCATGTTAAAGATTTGGGTGTGTACTATAACACTACCAAATTTCATAACCTAGTAAAATGTTTGCTCTATCAAATGTGTTTCCCAAAATCGTGGCTCACCAATAAAATAGCAACTAGCTAACTTTAATATTGCACTTACCTTGACCTCTTTTTGACTCTCGTGCTCCTCCTTATGGAGATAGATAGATAGATACCAAAATATATAATTAACTTATGAAAATATTAAATAAATTCAGACAATAGCCATTAAACAAAATCAACATGAACAACAAATTAAAGTAATTAAAACAAGCTTCTTAAGAGCTTCCACCTTCAAGCTTCCTCCGTTAGATTGCTTTCTCCTTTAGAAGTACTTGCCCCTACTATTGTTACATGGGAGAAAAGGGATGAGATTAGGGGAAATCTCAGAAATAAAACATCAACTCAATATATAATGTGCAATGATAATTAACAAAGCATGTAAATGACCAATATAAGAACAACATCTTACAAGCACATACACATGGCCATGGCATAGACTCAAGAAAGCATATTACATGTTCAAAGGCAAATATGGCAAATAAACATGCAATCGTAACATCCCATTTTCAAAAAAGTATAAATTTTATATATATATATATATATATATATATATCATCGAGTAGAGCATTGGAGCGTAAGAGTAAGCGATACTTATATTCAAAATGCCATAAGTCCGGGCGATTACGGGAGCGGTCCGGTGACCGAGAGTTTTCAAAGTATATAACAACGAGAAGAAGTCTTCCGTAGGGTCTCGTGCGGCCCGCTTGCCTTTCTCCTCGGTCCTCGGTTCTCCTGAACCTGACGCTATGTTAAGAGCTGAGGTTCAATGCCCATTGAACCGCAGGTAACGGTTAACCTCATATTTATATATACAACATATGGACTACGGACGTTCACAACATTAACAGCACATGAACCCAACAACAGATATATTACACACACAACCAATGCAGATATATTGCTCCCAGCATTATCACACACAACCAATGCGGATATATCGCTCCCAAAGATACATGACATATCGCTCCCAACATTACGTACGCATCGCTCCCGCTTACATTATTATACTCTAACATCTATATGCACTCAGGCAACAAAACAACTATACACACACAACACACATAGCATATACATGCATAACATAAACATCAGCGTTAGTGTTACAGTACGCGAACGTACCTTCGTTGACGATATTCAGTACTTTTGACGGAAAACAATATTTTTGATAAGGTGGCCGACAATGTACGGTACACGGCGGTACGCAACGATACGATTATCACGAGATATCCTATAAGGATAATATTTATCAACATTTAGCATCATAACAGGCATTTTAGGTACAAATTACCATTTTGCCCATGACTCCCCTAATCAGTGGAATTTCGCCAGAGCTTCGCTATTTTGACTCTAATCTTCCAAAATTTTGCCATAATTCTTTCCCCAACATATTTTTCGAAATATATATCATATTTAACCCAAAAAAATGATATCTACAATATATTGGAAGATTAAAGATCAAAACAACATTCCTACTATAACTACCGAACAAAACACCGAAGCTTAAGACTAGGGACCGAAGAAATTACCCAGGGCTTCGCTACAATCTTCTCCAGACTCCTCCTTCTCTCTAGAACTTCTCTCTATTTCGAATTAGGCAAGGAATTGGTGTGAAAATATGAAGAGTGTAAGGTGCTATTTATAGGCAAATTCTATGCACTATTCACACTTTTTCATATCAGTTTTCGGCCGTCGGATCTAGGGTTTTTGAGAGAATCAATCTTGGCCCTTGCTTTATGTGTACCGACCTCCCTCTCCCCAAAATTCAAGAAAGTGATGTCATCCATGATGTCACACTCTTGCTTTATGCGACTGTACCAAAAAAGTTCCATGTTCGGTGTTCCAATCGCGTAATCTTTGCGAATCTCAAAAATACGGGAACACAAATGGCGCTGAAGATCTATTCTCCCTCTTTCAAAATATCTGAGTGAACAAATTTTTTGATCCCATTAAGGGTATTCCGTAGTCTGCTAAAGATTTTTGGATAAACGTTGTCGGTTACGGAAATGACTTCCGGCTACGCCAACTTCTGGGTAACAATTCACTGGTTCGTAATATGTCCTGACCTAAGAAACCTAATTCATGGTTTTTCACAACGGTCTTGTTTTCTATGGATTCTTGTTTCTACTATCTGCCATTTTTCTTATTTACCATGTCTCTTATTTACTCCGTTGGTTTCAAAAATGACTTCGGAGATGGCTCACTCCGAGATAAAATTTCACTTGTTTATATTAAGTCCGGATGTTCGACTTAGTTCACCTATTTTGAGATAGGATTTTATTTCTATCGGTTCTCATTTTAGCCAACCTGGTCTTTCTACCGAATATATTATTATTTAATTACTTAAATATCTAGATATTATTTGAAAAATCCCAAACCCCTTTCACACTAGGAATTTCGGCTCCCCCCTTTTTTATTTGTTATTTATTTATTTTTTAATTACTTAATTCATGCCTTAATTATCTTAATTAAGCAATTATCCTATGTTTAAACAATTAGCCACTAATTACTTAATTAGTCACTTACTAATTGTTGATAATTTTCTTAATTAGGATTAATTATTATCTCACAACTATTGTACTGACATTGGTATTTTATACTCCATGTAAAATGTTAAAAATCATGGGGTCACTTATGATCCCCAAAATAATATTTAATTTTGCCTCATTATTTTCTAAGGAAAATATTCCCATAAATTCCTAAAATTAGAGACAACATACTTTCTAATTTTTAGCAAATATTTTATTGCCTCTTGGGATTTATCATAATATTTTCGGGCCATTTCTGCCCCATAAATGCATTTTAGGGATTTTTAGCTCTTTATCTCTTCTAATTTTCATAGAAATTACCTTAGAAAATAAGATAATTATAACTTATTATTTGAGACCATATATTCACCTATTTCCAATATAATATTCCAGATAAATAATTATCAGGGTATTACACAATCAACCAAGCACAAACTATATGATAGTTAGTTGTACTACCTCTCCAAGATTTGCTCATTTCACTTACTCCTTTGCTTGTTCTTGAACTTCCTTGCTTTTGCTTCCTCCTTTGATTGATAGTAATTGCCAAATCCTTTGTTCAAAATCAAGCTTGCATTTCCAAAATGGCTCCTCGTTGAAACTCTTCTCCTCTGTCAAGCTCCTCTTTTCTTCTCCTTCTCGGCTTCTTCCACTCCCTCTCTCTTCGATGTTTTGATGCGAGTCAACAATGAGCAATAATGGACACAGGGGGGCTAGGAGACCCCCCTTTTTAAAAAATAAAAATAAAAAAATCAGTGGTTTGAACAAGTTTTGAGTTTTGTTAAAAGATGGCTATGAGAATATAGATGATGACAAGTTTTGTTTTGAGTTTTAGTACAGATCCAATTATAGATGAGTTTAACAATATGAAAACACGTAGAGTAAGAATAAAATGAAATAATTTTATTTTCTGTAATATATTTCTTTCAATTTTTTATATATTAGATTTTGATCGTATTTCAAGTACTTTTATTTATTATGTAGCGTTTTCAATTTTTGCCCCATCACTAAATTTGTTGGATCTTCCCCCGAAAATGAGGGAGTAATGAAGGTGGCTGAGCTATTTTGATTATTAGAAAATTAAGTTATTTAATCATGTGGGATCCACCACTCAAATTAAAACCCATTTTCATTTAATTTCTTGAACCCAAATGACTCAAATTTTCCTCTTCATACACTACAAAAAAACACCGAATTTGCCACGGAATTTTGCCACGGAATTCCGTGGGTAATTTCATTTGCCACGGAAATTTACCTCGGAATTCCGTGGCTAATTTAATTTGCCACGGATTTGCCACGGAATATAATCCGTCTCAGAAAAAACCGTGACAAAGTAAATTTGCCACGGAATATTATTCCGTGGGAATTGTTGCCACGGAATTCTGCCACGGAAATTGTGGTGGGAAAGTTCCCACGGAATTGCCACGGAAAATTCTTACCACGGAAATATATTCCGTGGCAAAGTTCCCACGGTTATTTGCGGCGGAATATTTCCGTGGTAAATATATTTGCCACGGAAAATTCCGTGGTAAAATTGCCACGGAAATTTCCGTGGCAACTATTTAGCACGGAACTTTTCCGTGGCAAATGGAATCTTGCCACGGAATTTGGCAAATTCCGTGGAAATTTCAATTTTGCACGAATTACTTCCTACGTTCACCGTTTGATTTTAACCATTTTTGTTAACAATTTTGCAACGCTTAAATTAGAAATTAGCCTGTACGTATAGCTAGAGAAATCAACAAATTTGAAATAACTAATATATCAAGCAAAGATAAATGTCACATAAGTTCAAAGTATTAAAAGACTTAAAAAAAGGGAAAATACATGTTCTCAGTCACGAGTATCATAAACAATGAAAATTGTTAACGTTCATTCTCAGCGTCTTCAGTTGCATTGGGAGAGGGAGCGCCTTGATTGGCAAGGTTAGGTAAAGTGGGTAAGTGAATCCCCATTCCTTGCAATGCTGACATAATCAAATCGGTTGCTTGTTTAGGTAGAAGAGACAATATGTTGAGTTTCAGATCCAAGGCCATAGATTCGGCCTTTCTTGTTCTTACCACCAGTAACTTCTAACCATAAATTGAGTTCATCTTTATTAGATTGGACACTCGCCTCCTCGAAGTGATTGATTCCTTTCGTCTCAAAAATTCATCCCGCAAACATTACATAAAATAAGTACCCATGAAAAATGAAAAAAGCATTGAAAAAAGCGATAAAGAATGGTGAACCATTTCATAAACAATAAAGAACTACATAACTAGAAACATATGAGACTACATATCCATATAAATTATGATGATCTTAAAGAGACCAACCAACCAGCAATCTATTTTTCTTTTTGGACTGTAAATGAAACTCAAGCAAGGCAACCAAAGATAATGAATAGATCAAGATGTTAAGGAAGAAAATTTTGGAAGAACAATAACTCAATGTAAGCAAAGAAAAATATTTTAGCCTTTCTCACTTGACACACACTTCATACCAATACATTAACCAAGCCTAATTTTATGGTTTTAGTTAGATGGTCGGTTTGATCTCGCTAAGAAGAAAAATGGAATAATTTATATTAGTGGTTAAATAGAATTTTGTACGATTTAGCAAACTAATATCATTGACATTAATCGATGTTGTTTAAAAAAATCATTTTAGATATAATTTATCTATATATAATATAAAAATTTAAAAGTCACATATATTAAAAAAATATTATTATTGATTACTTAGTTCTTTGACCCACCATCCACACAAAATAGTAAAATGGGTTCAATTTATCACAGTGACAGGTGCATTTAACAATATATTTGAAAAATTGTTAATTATCTATAAAAGCCACAAAGGATTTAAAAGTTTATGAAGCTAAAAAAAATTGACAACGAAAAAAAAAGGTGAAAACAGAGTAAGTTAGCTACCTTAGATAGTTGCAGAATTTTTTTCTACACACGAACCCTAAAAACTTAGATAAAAATCTCGCAAACTATAAATAAAAGGGATGAAGCAAGTGGGATAAAACGGAGAGAAGAAAGTAAGCATGAACCTGGATATGTGAAGGGAAGATATTTCACAAAGATGGTAAAAATGTCAGCTTTGGGATCTGCAGATACTTCCTCCTCTTCCAAACAGTTCTTAAAATAAATGACGATTTAAGTCATTAGATCAAGTTCACCATATATACTGAGAAATGACTTTACTTTACTCTCTCAAAAGGGGAAGAGTCTTGTTGTATGTTTATATACGTCACTGATCATAAATAAACAAAAAAAGCTTTATATATGTTCATTGAAATAAAGTAAAAGCCAAATGCATGTGTGCTTCAAAGTTCTAACTCGGCACAGCAATGGATAACAAGAAAATCTAAGAAAAGGAATAAGAAAGGTACACATTTATACATTCATCAGAAAAAAAGGGCAAAGCTATAGATTAAGATGCACGTGAAAGCAATTTTTGAAGGATTTTTTGCAAGAAAGGTTCATGACCCTGTATGAAACTTACTGTTCTGTTAAGAAAGGAACAATAGTCCTAAAGTGATAGTAGTCCAAGAATAAATTGTACAGAAAGGGGGAATTCATGAAATTTCATATCAATATAAATCATACATACTATATACTCCATCTCCTAAAGTCAGATTAATTATCACCAATCACCAAATAAGAAAAATTGAATAATCTTCTGTATCAAATGCAATGAATTCTTGATCAAGCATAGCCCCACTTAATCAAGACATCCCCAATTCCACGCGACCTTTATATCACTCCTTTCAATAAATCAAAACCAAGATGAATATTGCAAAATAAGACAGTTGGCATTTATGTTAAGGACTAATGTGTTTCAGCCCTTTTATGAATTTCAAATCCCAACAAAGTCACAAGATCACCATTCTCATTAGGGAAATTGAGATAGTAACTTAGTTAGTTGAATGCATACAATTCAGCAATTTTGCAAGGAACGACTTAGAACTAGGTGAGGATTAAAAAAAGGTTTGATTCGAAGCTTCTATGAAAGTGTACAACCAACAAGTAACATTGGATTTCATATTTATCACAAAAGCAAAGACAAAGCAATTTCTAGCAATTCAAGAGGCAACAAATTCAGCGAGAATTGAATCGATTCATATTACAAAATCTTATCCAAAACAAACAAATGAGACATCACAATTACAGCAATTATTTCTTCAAAGTTGCACAGGAAATTCATAATGAAAAACCTCTACTACAACATAGCAAATATCTGCAATCTCGAAGAATAGGAAAATGTTCATTCTAGTACAAGTTCAATAACTACACGACTATACCAGCACCTACCAAGTTATCTTCTAGATCAAATATCTAAATATCTGCTAGATCAAATTCTTTTAGATATTTTAGCATATAGATTTGTTTCTTCAAGGAAAGAAGAAACTGAGAATTATACAATTAACGTGAAGAAAACACAAACAATGATAATATGGCCACGCTTTCACTTCTTATTAGAAGATGTCAAGGATAACAAAACAACAAGTGTGTTGGAGGTTGAGACTACAATTACACTAGGATCTATAGTTATATTTGGTGATTTTGGTCTCCAAAACTATTCAAGTTATACTAGTCAATATAGTTTTTAAAAAAATCTGTAAAGTAATCAATAACTCGTCAATATATCAAAATAAAATCTACAAGTCACATTATTCATAAATCATGAACAGTGTGACTCGCCAAGACCCACATCTAGTTATTACAGGAGATCAAAATTCAGTTCAGGATATAGTGTTAGATGTAATCCGGGACTGAGTATAGATAAAAATTAAGTGTGCGTCAAGACAAAAACGAGTCATCACAAACCCTATATTTAGCTAAGTTATTAGAATATATCATACTATGTTTCATGTTGCGGCGTGTTGTAGAATGACTTGAATCCTTAAATAATTCAATCCATATAAATAGCAAGATAAACTCTAAGGCCTCTACATAATTCTCTTAACTTTACAGCACATAACGTACAACTTATAGGTTTGTTTGGTGTGCGCTAATTCAAATAGAAGATAGTTTGGTGTGCGCTAATTCAAATATTCAAATATCAAATAATCAAATGTGCACAGAGAACTTAAAATTGAACATCATTTTTGGGAAGTGATAGCGAGTGATGTAAAGAATAGAGTGTGAATGTATGTGAAAGGGGATTCATGAGTATTGAAAGGTGTCAAAGAGGCACACATGCATGCATTGTCATTTAAGATTATGACGCCACAATCATACTCGCATATCGACAACAACAATCGATTCATGTGTGTGAATTAAAACCCAAGACAAATACTAATAATGAAGCCAATATATATACATTCTCTCCATCGGGGATTATAAATAATGCAGACTGGTCTGCTTGTATAATTGAACCAACCATTCATTCATCTACTAGCTAGCTAGCTTCTACCCCACTACTCTCTCCTCAAACAGTGTCAAGTATATATACAGGAATAGCTTCCACATAAACAGAGTCAAGTATATTATTCTTAGTTCCGTGTTGCAACACCCCAACTTTTTTCATCAATTTCACAGTACTCCTCATAATCATTATTTGTTGCTTCAACTAATTTGGATTTCATATTTATCACATTGGATTTCATATTTATCACAAAATGAAAGTCTTTTGAAAGTTAGTTTACTTTATTAGATGAGTGGCATTAACCATTACTGGCATTAGCCGTTTAGGAGTGGCACTAGCCAAACATGGCCTTGGCTGTGTCTAATGACAAATAAGCCTTAGGGTGATAGGTGCCCCTATTTTAATGAACCCCTCCAATGCCTATATATATGGCAAAGTATCTCTATTGTAATTCAGATTTGGATTGCTAATAACAGTTTGCACTATTCAAATTAGCTCTACTCTCTAGTCTCTTCTACTTCTCTTCTTCTTCAACCCTCTAATCTTCTTTCTCCTATACCCTAATTTCCAATTCTATTACATTCATATTAAAATTAAATATCGAGATCAAGTATATCAAGTTATTGCTAGCATTATTCACTCAAAAAAAGATAAATAACTTGTTTTCTAGGGACATATTCAGCATCAAGGTTTCTCAAACTAAAAAGGTTTGATGGATGGTGGATGCACAAAGACATAAGTCTGATTCACCTGGCCTGAAACATAAGGATGAAATGGGTTCCTCACCAACATCCATAACCACTGGGGCTTCTCTACATCGCAAATCAAACCAGCAAAGTCGACCATCCCGTCATATATGAGAAACGAAACAAACATTATTTTAAAAAAAAAAATCAACATTCATATATAGAGCGAGCAAAAAGCAATCCTAATTATATGCCCCCGATAGCATATTAGAGGCGCGTTTTGTTCAATACACAAAAAGAATATTAAGGCGTCAAATAGCTTGGCTTTAATTTATTACCGACAGTCAACCGTAAACCACATTAAGTTTCTCACTATAACAAAGCTTAACCACTTAAACCCCCAAAAAAATTCTTGCACTTTAAAATCCCTAGTGGTAGAGTTTAAGTGTTTTAGTTAGCCTCAATGAATCACACAAGAGACGCCAAAAACATTAAATCAACCAGAGCCTCATACAATAGACTTAATAACAAACATCAAGGAGCGAGTAACGTGCTTTCCCCGTTTTAATTTGCTCATAGGTACAAATTATTTCAACGCCTCCCACAAGAAGAAAAAAAACGGAAATATAGACCTTATAAGACTTCTGGAATTGGAGGAAATGGAAGATAAACTTAAGGAGAAGGTGACGAGAAGTTAAGAGAGAAAGTACCTCGCCTGAAGTGACGACGATATCGGGTCGGGTGCTTGAGGCAATATTGCATGTTTTATTATAACTTGTATGGTAAAGAGTAGAAGAGTGAAAGAAGAAGCAAAACCTAAAACTAAAACTTGGTTTCATTGTATCATATTTCAAATCCGCTACACCAATCTAAAACAATTAGACCAAAATCCTAACATAATAACAAAAACCCACAAAACAGTTTCCACTATAACTACGAAGAACTGAAATTCCTCAACAAACAGGAGAAGAAAGAAAGAGATGCAAGTTCGAAAGCCAATGACCCACCAATTAGCTGATTCCAGACTCATCAAAAAAGTGTTCTGAAACTGTTTATGGCATTACCACATAAATAACCCTAAAAGGAAACAAGACTCTAAATAGAAGATAAGTTTATGTTTTTGCGCAAACTAGAAAATATGAGTCTTTATTCTGAAACAGAAAGAACAAGAAGGAGAAGAAGTAATAGTAATTTCAGAAAACAGACGATAAAAGAATGAAGGAATTAATTTCTACCGGAGTAGGGAGTGCGGCGACGAGGGACGATCTGTGTACTAAGAGACGGCGACAAGGAGCAACGGAAAAGGAGAGAGAAAGGGTAGAGGGTGCCGTTCGTGGCTGCAATAGCAGAGGCAAGGCGAGAACCGATGAACTTTGGAGAGGCTTTGCCGTGAGAGAGGGTAACTGGAGAGGATGAGCGACCAGAAAATAGGGTTTCCCAGGGGTTTTTTTATGTGCTGAGATTTTACCACGGAAAGCAGAGCCAAATAAGCCAAAACCACGGAATTTGACACGGATGTATTCCGTCGATTATTTGCCTCGCTAGTTCCGGGGAAAATTCCGCCTATGAATTTTACCATGGAATTTCCGTGGCAAATGCATCCCAAATTTGCCACGGAAGGCAATTTCACTGTTTTTTTGTAGTGATAGTGTGATGATAAGGCACACCCTTCATCTTCTAAATTGGACCCAAGCTTAGTCCAAATGAATTTTCTGGCTTAGGGTAAAGATTTACTATTTTACCCTTCTCTATTAGTGCTAAAATTACCAAACAAATTCTAGAAATTAATCTCTAATACTTTATATGGATTTTCTACCTTAATTTACTTCTTTACCTCATAAAATAATTTTCCTAAAATTTACAAGCCAACTATTAACCTCTACATATTTTTCTTGAATTGTCCTTTGAAAATAGGCTTCAATTCCCATAATTCGGCTTTAAAATTATTTAGGCTACTTTTGAGTTGCTAACCTCTTTGTGATTTTTCTAGATCACCAAAATTGAATTTCATAATGTTTCCTCAATTTTAAGGCCCATGAATAATTTTAATAATTATCTCAAGCATTTTTCTCATGATATGGTTTAGACATTTGGCTCAATTGGGCTTAATAGTCCACTTAATTTAGACTTATTCTTCAACTTCTAGGTCCAAAATTTGAGATGTGACACAACTGGTCATATACACATATTGCAATTGATTCTTGAGTCCATAAATATTTTATACAAGTTCTTTTTGAAATTTCATGACTTGTGGGATGGTCTTTGCAAGATCATAACATTTGGATTGAGTCTCTTTGTTTCACAGTTTCATGTAATTAATTGCTTAAGTCTCTAGATCTTCACATTATGCTTGTGCTTGGGGTAAAAATAGGATCATCATGATGATCTCAATTCATCTCTGTGTTACAATGAAATTCATTATATAGCTACATGCAGACTTTTGATTGATACACTTTAAAATAGTAATATTTTTCTTAAATTCGCATATACCTCCACAAACATAGATATATAATAGATTAGTCAATGCACGTTGATGTACTATAAGAGGAAAACTAAAGGGGAAAAAACCCCTTAAAAATCCCAGTTCACAAGACAAAAATGCGCCTTATAGAAAACGAAAGTACATTACCGAAAGTTTATTTGCCTTTCTAATAATATTCCATCTGATATTTTATTGATCAATATTAATATTAACATCCGCTCACATATGATTTTTTTTTTCACCCTGTACACTCACATATGATTCAGAAGTCACATTATCCATAAATTATAAATTAAGTGACTTGCTTTTCAAATTATGAGTAAATACATTGGACTTATGCAGGTAAAAAGAAACATTGCACTTATATCTAGTTTATTGCTAATATTCATGAATGTCAATATATCAACACACGCACACACGAACAATTTATCAATGCATAGAAGACATGTTGTTTACTTTCTCATGTCCTTAATATATGAGCTATATATAACAAATTTGAAGGGATTAAGAAAATTAGTTAAGTCGATTACTTGTAAAAGATATAAGTTGGTTTTTCTAAAATACTTCCTTTAAGTCATTTGCATTAGAAACTACCCCTTGATATATAAAAAAAATATTTGCAATTAATAGGGGACATTTTGGGAAAAAAATTATGAATTTGGGAGACAAAGTAAATTGAGGCCTTATATTTAAGATATAACAAAAATCTTTAATTGGCTCCTACTTCCTACATTTAGGACCGTAGGAAGAATAAATTATGAATAATACATTAAATTTCATGCAACGCACGCATAGTCCCTCCAATCCATTAAATAAATCACTAAGTAATTTGATTTAAGAAAATTTAGTTGCGTAATTAAAGTTGTTTAAAAAAATTTTGATTTACTTCTTTACCCTAAAAAATACTATAGTTAAAGAAATATATACTTTTTATCCCGCCCCTCATCATTAAAAATTAAGAAGAATAACATATTTGGAATAAAGTATTTAATGCTACACAAACTCGTGCAAAGTGGCTAATAGTTATATTTGGGATCATCAAATCCTCCTAGAAGAGAACTTTATATATTATGGACAGGAGGGAGTATATGTTTATATCTAGTTTGTTTCTAAGTTAACAAGGGAGTAAAAACGTTATTTGACCAAAAAAAAAAGGGAGTAAAATTTTTTATCCCAAATTCGGAACACATAAGCTTCTTGTATTGATTGCTTGAGCTGTTTTCACTTTTCACATGTATGTACACTAAACTTACCTCCACAAAAGAACAAAAGAAAAACAAACTGTTAAGAGACGCTGTTTCTTCTGGCGTCGCAGGCTGATGCAGCATTCTGGCTACTACACAGAAAGGTGAGAGCGATAAGTCATAAGCAGTGACCGAAGGGTCATCTGTCTATATATATATATATATATATATTGGGACCATTTGGTTAGTCAGTCAGTCTCTCAGAGAAACTATCTTGAGATGCCCACCCATTACTCTTAGATTAAACCTATTAATAAAGTAAACCCAATTAAATATTTAAAGGTTGTTTAATTTATTACTATTTCGCTGACTCCTCTGTGCGTAAATGTAGTGTTCAGAGTGTCCAACGAGTCTCTGACGCATAATAACAGAAGAAACACTCCGACGACAGTTATAAAGAATTGTCCTTTTTCGATCTCTCTCCTCCTAGAACGAGTCACTAGGAAGAATTAATTTGTTTGTCTTTCTTCGATCGTCTCTTCATCTTCTTCTTCGGCTTCATTCTCTCACTTCTGTCAATATTGTTTTATTCGTTTCCCTCAATATATAGAATTATGGGTTTGGAAACTTTTAGCTTCTCATAGTATCTGAATAGAAAGTAGCTTCAGCTTCTATATTGTTTCTCTAAAAGTTTCATGTTTCGAGATAGTGATTATGGTAAGGTTTCCATGGACACAAAAAATGGGTCAATATTTTGCTTATTTTTCTTGGCATAGGAAAGACAGTTTAAACGAAACTACTGGGAAGAGCAGATCCATATAATGTATGATATTGACAAACACACATACTATCAAGCTTCTTTATTTTCGTACTGTTTCTCTTCATATCCAAAAATGGCTTTTGTGGAATTACGTTCTCTTTGGCCAATTAGTTTAGTTACATCCTCTATATTCAAGAAGAATTCACATACACTGACACACACACACACATTTATATGTTGTTAAGAAACCAGTGTTGTCTAGGGTTCCTGCTTTCTGGATGCATGAGCATCATAATTATCAAGAACATAAGTAATAGTAAATTCTAGGGTTTTTTTTGAATTTGGAGACAATTCTAGGGTTTGACGACGCTCAAGATAGAAATTTCTCATTGTTCTCAACAAACCATATCAGACTCGTTATTGTTACAACTGGCGAAAGTGAACTCTATTCCTATTCGAAACATCTTGAAAAGTAGTAAATTTAAAAACCGGTAAAGAAAATTTGACAAGACTAATTAAAAAATAGACAAAAAAAATGTATTAAGAAAAATATTAATTAATAATTTGTTTTATTAATGATATAAACATATATTTTTAAATTACAAACAGTTCATCTCTCATATTAACCGAGCCAAATGAAAAATCCATATCTAATTTAGAAATTAAAGCTTCATATATAGGAGTGGTGAAGTAGGGTAAACAAGTAAAACCATATAATTAATTACATTTACTTTTATTCTTTCCAAATAAAGAAAAACTGGGTACATTTAATTCTGATATTTATGCATCATGCCCACTTGATTAGTTTGACTTTCTTTTGCATAAAGCATGCAGCAAGCTTCAAGCATGATTCTTCTGAAAACAAACAATAAAAAAGGTTATGCCGTGAAGTTCCACACTTCTTAAAAAAATACATATTACAATTAATCCACTTGTTGGTTTCTTGTGTTAGACTCTCTCTCTCTATGCGAAAATTTTAACTCGTTTACATGCATATCTCTGTGCAACAAAGGTGTGTGTGGTCCTGTTCTTACACAGTAAGGGTGGGTACTTTAAAGATAACGTGTAATTGGTCCCTCGCCCTATATATGAGTAGCTTTCATACACATGGAAATGACACTGCTCGTAGACTATACACCACAACTTTTGAATCTAACAAACACACACTTATCTAAAGTGGATTTCTTTTCTCTCTGTGTCTTTTAATTCACCTCCATGTGATGATGATACCTTCCTATGCTCTTGTTTATTTGCCTCTCCCTTTTTTTGTTTTTGCTTTTTATTTTTTGTATGGATGGCAATACTTTATTCTACAAATTAGGGTTTAATTTGCACGGGAGGAGATCGATGAACTCTCGAATTCAAAATCGTGCACATGTGGAAATAAAATACTCATATGGTCTTTAATTTAAGACTTAGTTAACTAATTTGAGTATATTAAGGATGTTAGTTAAGTTACTTAATATGATATCTTTTTTTCTATTTGATTGTTGTTGAGGGAATATTAATAGAGTTAATTTGGAAAAAATGGATAAAAACATGAAATGGGTTTTATATTTAGGATCAACACTAACTCCCTAATTAGATCATATATTATGGACAGGAGGAAGTATTATTTGACTTCATTGTGAAGTTAAACATACCTATGTAATTTTATCTCCACATTTTTTGGGCACTGGCATATCCTTCTATTGAGGGTAATTTTGTTGGAGACATATCGATCCAAGCACTAAATGTGAACACCTATTTCAGAGCATATTCAAACATTAATTTGCTACATTATGAAAATTAGCCTCTCTTCCATTAGACCATACACCTATTTGTTACTTTTCACAATTTTTATCCGGCCATTTATATCCATTCTTCACTTAATTAATTTCCATCATTCTAACTTGATTTTCTCATTGCTCAAGTGCATAATCTTGCTTAAAAAATACCATAGAATTCCAAATGATGCAATTAATCTCTTTTTTAATCAAATAGGAAAATAATACCAAAAATACATGACTCCATTTTTTGCCCGAAAAACACGTGACTCCCTTAATAATATGAAAAATGCTGCAATGAATATATTAGAAATCATAAGTTATCCGTCACAATATGGTTGAAACCTTAATTTCATCTTCTGAGTTAGCTCTCAAAAAAGGTATAAAACTAGATGTAGGCTCGATCTTTTGTATGGAATATATAAGAAATAAGTCATCATCCTGTACAACAGTACAACTTCCTAACAAATTTATTGATGTTGCTTATTTAAGTTAAAGAAAACTATGTTAAAGATACGAAGGATACACACACATATGTATGTCTATACACACACATATAATGCCAAAAACAAAAAAACAAACATGAGAAAACAAACCAAAGCTCATAATAATGATGATAAGAAGTTACTGTTTGCTTTGTTGTTATTTGGCTTAGTTTCTACAGGACCCCATGTGATGCGTTTCGGTCACAAAGTCCTTTCGTAATTCTCGATAAAGTGTGACAAACCACTTTTCGATATGTGCATCAAGGGTCCCCCTTCGAAGGTTATTAACTTCCATACAACTCTCATATGCTTGTAACCATGTAGCAAGAAATATATGAATACATACACACACACCACTATATTCTATATATATATAGCGAGCAAAAGAATAAATCATCATCAGAAGATACAATGTACAAAACATCGTATGTCTGCAGAATAGATCAACATAGCGTGGAACTCAAATAATTTATTATATTTACATATGTTTATGTCTGTCAATGATGGATGTGTACGTATAGGGCAATGTACACTGAATCTAGAATTTTTTGTAACATCGTAGACAAAAGTTTTCAGCCGAAAACCACTATAATCATGGAAATTATGATTGCCCATTACGTTTGAGCTCAAACCGATATGCAGAATATATAAAAATTATAATATGGATATTATAATTAGCTAAATTACATAAGGCATAAATGTTGCTCATCTTAATTTCTTTCCTTCAGATCCAAAAAGAAAACACTGCTCTTAATCTCTCTCTCTCTGATTTTTTTGAAGGCTCTTCGCTCATTGGAGGATAATCTACGTTCATCTGAAAAGATTATTGCATTACTCTTAAGTTATATAACCTGTATTCTCTTCAATTGAAAAAACCTAAACCTAACTTATTAGGTTTCTACTCTTGATCAATTTTTTATTGTTAATGTCAACTAATCTCACAAGCTACATTAAGCCCCAATTAATATATATAGACCCCAGTTACGGAACCACTTGAATCAACTCATGTGTTTACTTGTCTTTCTTTCTTTTCTTTTTTTTTTAAAAAAAAATCTAATCAAGGGTATCCTTTTCAAAACTTAGAGTGTATAGTGTTTTCACCTCTCCTGACAAGCTTTCTAAAATTCTTTTCTTTTTTTTTAAAAAAAAAAATCTAATCGAGGGTATCCTTTTCAAAACTTAGAGTGTATAGTGTTTTCGCCTCTCCCCGACAAAGCTTTTTGAAATTCAAACATGTGTTCTCCTTTTTTACAAGTAAAATTGTTTACCACTTCAACTAACTTGCTGATTTTTATTTCTCAGTTTTATTTTTCTCTTTTTTAGTGGATTGTTTTCTCTTTAAAACACCAAATATTTTTCATGTCTTTAATTTAGTTTTTTCTTTCTACAAAATCTGACCTCAGAATTTTAGCAATATCAAATTTCCTCCCCTCAACTCAACAATTATTTGTACTTCTTTTGCTACATCACTTTTTTCATTCTTTCTCTCCAATAATGTAATTGATTTTTTTAATTAAAAAATAAATGACGAGTATCAATAATTTCTCAATTCATATAAATTATAACCTACCTTGTATATACTTGCCCAATTTGGATATGTGACACGTGGCCACGCAAGCGCCTTTGCTTTATCTTTCTGGACGGCGTGGTCGGTTCAGTGCCAGCATCTTCTTCTTCTTCCTCCTCCTCCTTTTTCATTCTGTTGCGGCTCAACTTGTTCACTAAGTTTAATCTACTCAACAAAACCCATACTTTGAACCTAGCAAGGAAACCAGTTTATCTTAAACAGATCTTGGAATCTAAAGCACTGTGCGAAACTTCTTCCTTCCTCTCTCTCTCTCTCTCTCGTGTGCTTCATATCGTTATCTAATAGGGGGAGGTGATGCTGTACTGTGAGTTAATTATTTTCTTCATTTATACTTTTACTTTAATTATCTATGGTTCTTGAAAGCTCTGCAACTATATTCTTTCTTTTGAATGCGAATTTGTTCTAATTATCGTCTTTATGTTGGTACAAAATAGCTTCATAGTAGACCAAGCTTGCACCTCATTTAACTGTTCTTACTACTTGTCTCTTTCATGTACTGAACCTATCTCTCTTACTAAATTTTCTTGTATAGTTCGATTTGATACGGAGATGTTTCTATATGGTCAAAACCTAAATAGTTAAAGGGTATTCTGTTCACTATTACGTTTTTCTTGTTCGAAAACAAAATTAGTTATCCGAGTTTTACTGTTTTAGATGTGATAAGTTACAGAATAGCTACAATTCTGTTTTTTCTGTTTCAATTGTGTTCATCATGGATACCAAATATGAGAAATTTAAAATTACTATGCAGTCTGAGACGAAACACTAAATTAACTTTAACAGTTGCATATTTATCATACTTCGTTCATAGTCTTGTAACTATCAATATGGTTTTGTTTTTCTGTATCAGATATGAACGAACCAACAAATCGATACTTAATTAATTAGATTCATATATGTTGAAGAGATTACTTGTTGAAGGTGGAAGAGAAATTTGAAGAACGAAGAACGAAAGGCCAGCAAAATTGGGAAGCAATAATGAGAGACATAAGATGAACAACATTAACAATAGAACTTCATCAAAAGAAGCAGCAGATTTCTCATTAAAACAGGAAAATCATCATGACGAAACGAAGAAGGCTTCAACGTCATCAACAACAACAACAACAACAAGAAGCAGCAGCTTAACAGCATCGTCATCACAATGGCTAAAATCAAAGGACCCGAGGATTGTTCGTGTTTCGCGAGCCTTCGGAGGCAAAGATCGTCACAGCAAGGTTTGCACAGTGAAAGGACTGAGAGATAGACGAGTGAGACTCTCAGTATCCACAGCTATTCAGCTATATGATCTTCAAGATAGGTTAGGGTTCAATCAGCCCAGTAAGGTTGTGGATTGGTTGCTTGATGCAGCTAAACATGAAATTGATGAACTCCCACCACTCCAAATTCCTCCTGGAAGCTTCAGTAATTTCTGTCACCAACCAGTAACTTCCATGAACAATCAAGTTATTTCAAGTACTTCTCAGCAAAATGAACAAGGGTTTAACATCATGGAAGGTTCAAACTCAGTCATGCCCAAGTCTAAAGGAGAAGTGGCTATTGATGAAGAGAAAGCAAATTGGAATAGAAGAGAAGAGGAGGAGGATAGAAACAATCATCATCATCATCATTATCATCCTTCTTTTCTGGGTTTGTTGAACACTATGCCTCCACTTGGTTATAATGTTAATAATAACCAATGGGGGCTAATTCAAACCTTGGATTTGCAAACCAGCAGACGGATTTAAACAGCAATAGTACTAACGTTGTACCTTTCTCTTCAGGATTATCATCAAACTTGTCTTTATCAACTGGAACAATAGCTCAGACATATTTTCCTTCACATTTTGGGGCAATAATGGACATGGAACCAAGCAAGCAGATGAATCAGTATCAGATGTTGATGAGTTCATCAAATTCTCTGATGAATCCTTCGGTTGTTAATAATACTGCAAGCCAACAACAACCTACGAAGCCATTCAGCTTTGCTATGATGATGACTCCTAAACTTCTCCGATCACCAAACAGCAGCGAAACACAACCTCGCAATGAAGACCAGGTTTTTCCTTCCAAGTGATAATACACACATAATACAGGATTTTCCTCAGAGAATAAGCATGGATATATATGAGGACAGTGAGAAATATGAAGGTCATATAGGGAAGATATATAGATATTAAATTCTCTACTAGATGGGTATTTAAATAATCATGCACCTTCCTTCGTGAATTGGTGTTTGACTTTCTGTTGTTTTGTGCTTTATTGTGAGAATATGACCTTTGGTTACTTTTTCCTCTGATCGGTCTGAATGTGTGTCATAAGAGGTAAATTGAATTAATTAATCTGCTTCACTGGCATGCGTTTTTCAACGGCAGAACAAATCCCTCAATAAGGATTAATGATTTTAGCTGTTGGACATCTTGTGCATTTTTTATCGACTAATATATAGGATTGCACATGTTTTTAGTATCTTACTTCATTGATTTTGATTACTACTATGTAATTTGTATTCCATAAGATGAACACATGCATATATATTGCAAAACTGCACAAGAATACCTTGGTTTATTTCTAGCTCTCACCATGATCACTTCTACATAGTGAACATATATGGAGCATAGGTTAATTGTTAGAGATATTTACTTGTGCATATGTCGTCTAATTACTGTACATGTTCAATTGATTTTATCAAATTTGTATTTCTATTTAAATCATCATTTCTTTTAAGATAATAGGCAGAAGATTCTTGTTTTTTTAATAAAAAATATTGTTGTTGTTATATATGTCATGGTATATTTAAGATAAAAATAGTAAATTTAATTGGATGATTAGTAATTAAATTCTAAGCATCGAAATTTCAAAAAAATAAAATAATAAAAGAAGTAAGTGTAGCCACATTAAATATGTACCTGACACACACACACACACACTACACACAGTATATTATAGTAGCTAGTTAAACACATCTGACATATTCTACCCTCTTTATCATCAGTTTCTTCAATTAGGTTATACAAAAACTTATTTTTGAGAAAATATTATGGGTATCTCTATATTAATTTTGAAATATTTTTTGTTATTCATTTCTAATGTGTTCATTTGTTGTTTATAGTTACATATGTATATCACTCGTAAGTTTTTTGGCCCGCAGTGTATCTTATATGCATATATACCCCTGTTTAACAAGATTCTACGATGTCCAATGAAAGAAACATACACAAATCCATTCAAAACATGAAGGAATGACATCGTCAATAAAATTACAAATGAGTCAAATGTCTTTTTATCTTTCAAAGGGGAAAAAACAACAATAGGGAACTCTAAATTAAATTATATCTGAATGCTTTAAAAAAAACAGTTTGTGGTGATCAAAGTAAAAGTGGCCCCACATAATTTAAGTTCTTGTTGTTATAAGAGGGGGAAAAACTTATAATAACCTCCTAACCTTGAAACATATCCTTCACATTGGTGAGAAAATTAATGAAATCCATATTCAATAAAAAAGATTCATAACTTCCAAGAATGAATGGGAGGGAGAGCAAATCAGAATGGAAGAAGCCACACGAGGGAGATTGAACTTTAAAGATTTATGGACTTAGACAATCTAAATAAGGGACGTGCAGTTGCCAAGAACAAAGCAGCAATGAAGTGTGAAAAGCTTAGAGACAAGGAGCACGAAGGTGACGAACTAAGGAGAATGACGGCGAGGGTGAGGAGACAAGGTCATGAGCAGTAGCGAAGTGTGATGCGAAGAGCTGAGAGGCGGACTCTTTCAGAATTTGGGGATTTCGAAAGAAAGAAAGAAAGAAAGCAATCTAAGTCAAAGAAGAAAACGACGAGGTTTAAAGCAATACTGTCATTTAAAAAAAGGGTTAACCGTTAGTTTTTTTAAATTTCTATTGCGACTTTCAATCTAAAAAAAACTTTTGGAGAAATAAAAAATTGATATTAACCGTTAACTTTTTAATAGTAAAGGGTAATATTGCTCCATTTTAATATTTTTGAGACAACGTTAAACTTAAAAAAACTTTTAGGATAACATATATTGCTTTTTATCAAAAACTTCTAGGACAAATTTGTATCTTAACTATACAAAAAGAGTAAAAAAAAAAAATGGAATCGTTTAAATATCTGGTGAGGCAACCAAAAAAAAAATGTAATTCATTGGGTTGGGTGGGTTACCCAAGTAAATACCAAATTACCCCAAGTCACACTAGATCAAACTAGGTCACCGGATTACCAGTTCGACTGACCCGTCAGGATTTTCATTCCATTCCATGCTGAAAACTGAAAATTAAGTCAAAAAAATATCAAATTGAGTTTTAATATATCCAACCTAACTATTATTTTTTACTAGTAAACAATTTATAAATTATAATGGTACTCAAGTTTTATAACCAATTGAAAATATTTTGCAACCTGCCAACGACCTTTGGGTCAAGTAATAGCATATGTGTCCTTTCTAGTAACTTGCATGTTTGATCCTAGGGCGTTACGCCTGCAACCAAAAACGAAATTTCAGAACCAATAAGTTTTGGTTGAGATGATGTTGACTTTACTCCGATCCTATAAAAAGGTAAAAACAAGTTTAAATTTCAGAAAGTGTACATGTTTGAGGGAAGCAAAAACCCTTTTACAATTTAAGCCTCAAAAAGCAAAACTTTAATCAAATTAAAAAGAAACAGAGAAATTTGCAACGTAGTTAGAAAAAAGGGTTAGCCACTTGAAAATGAACTTGCATTATAAAACTTGGACTCAACTATTATGCTGATTTTGGGCAAAAAAAAAAAAAAAAAAAAACTATTATGCTGATATAATATTTCTTTAATTCTACCATTAGAAGTTGAGTTGAAAATATTTTGCAAACCATCCACTTGAAAATACAAAGCAAAGCCCTTGCGTGTGAATTTGTGACAAGACCTGGACTCAACTGCTCATATTATGTTCAACTAATTTCTTTGCTAATATTATAAACTAGCTAGAGTTAGGTTAAAAACATTTCCTCTCTTGGAAATAAAATGTTTTATGACTTAAATTCAACTATGTTGTTCTAAATTTTCGGACCTCAATAAAGCACCATATTGTCTTGATATTCACTACTACTAAAACTAAAGACAGATTGGAAATATTTTCAAAACTCACTTAAAAATACAAAGATAAATAAGCCTTTTTTTTTTGCCACAAAAGATAAACCATTTGGAAATAAACTTGCTACAAAGACTGAATGCTTTAGGAAATGGACTCAATTATTTTGGATCTAATTTCTTGACTATTGGAAATTGGAAGCTGTGATAAGAATATTTTTTTAACTCACTAGGAAATATAAGATAATTTTTTTAAAAAAAATAAACACTTGGAAACAAACATATATATTATAAAACCAAAACACGGTTCTACTCTACTTTTTTTCCCGTACTAATGAAATATAGGAGCTATTAAAAATACTTTGAAACCCTCTTGGAAATGAGTTTACCTTTATAAATAAAGTATCCTCTATGAAATAAATCTAAAAGGGTTATAGAAATTTTTCAGTCAATAAATCTGTTGTTGAATTAATTGCAATACAATATAAGTTTTTAAAGAGAACTTTACATTTTTATATATCAAGTTTATATAATTTGAAAACTTCATGTAAAAATTATTATATTTTATTGAAAAATATAATACTTTTTTAGTTTGATAAATATAAAAATATATTTCAATTTTTTTTACAAAATATTAATTTATTTCAACATAGATTGGATCTGCAATATCGAAGTTGAACTCCCCAGTCACATGTTAGGCCCTAAGCAGAATACAGGAATTTGGACTTTTTGAACCAACCCATACACAACGTTGTTGGACTTTTTTACCCCAAAAAAAAATGTTGTTGGACTCGGACCGTAGACCTTTTGAACTTAGTTTCCTCGTTACCAAAGGAGGAATGAAAATTCTACCTTATCCTTAAATGGCATGGAGGTTTCAATTCCTTTCTTAAAATTTTCTATATATATATATAAAAAAAAGAAATGATTGCAAGAATCCATAGGTTGGATCTAGCGGAAGAGGATAGTCCCGCATAACGCGACGAATTAAGGTTTATATCATCGTTGGAAGAAGTGTCCACATTTAAAGAATTAAAGCTAAACAATGCCTCGAATATGATTGCCTCAAATAACATAATACATATACTTAGCAAAAAAATGATTGCAAGAAAAAAAACTTCTATCAATTGTTTGGTCTAGCAGAATGGGCTAGTGCCTTATAACTTAGTTAACCAATATTTGAGTTTTATTGGAGGAGACACTCACATTTAATATCTAACAATGTTTCGAATAGAAATACCTTTGACAAGAGAATAACATGTGGCTAAGGGGAAAAAAAAAACTTTTTTTTTTTTAAAAAAAGTATCACTTTGTTCTATTTTATAAGTCACTTGTACCTAGAAAGTTTGTTTCAGAGTATACGTCACTTGTAAAATAATAAATAAGTTTTTGACAATTTTACCCTTCATTAGTAATAGGAAAGAGAGATGTAAATATAGAGAGCAGAGAGACGAGAGAAGATGTGCACCATTCATAAATAAAGGTAAATATAAATTTTTTTTTTATATTTAATGCTTTTCTTATTTTATGAGAATGTGATACAAGCGAGTTATAAAAAACATGAGTGATATTATTAAGTTGAGAACCAACTGAAAAAAGAATGGATGTTATGAAAAGGTGAAGAATGTTCTGTTACAGTATCTACCGTGCCATGGTAAAAGAAAGTAACGCATAAATAATGAAGGCGTAATGATTAGGGATGGTACTTAAGTGGGGTGATTCTAGTGGCCACCCACTAGAGGCAACCTCGCAAAGTGAGTTGTGATGCCACCCTCATCATGCCCCAAAGCTCTTTGCTTTGATTTGGACCACACAACTCTCTCTCAATTCAAACCTTGTAATGATACTTCAACACTCTAAGGATCGGATGGTCATTAAAGTGACTGATAAAAGAGAGTTAGCAGTAGTCAATGAATCCATCAGAAAAAGTTACCCCTCTTTTTCATAAATAATTTTCTTTGTTTTGGATCTAGTCCTTAATTTAAGTACTTTTTTTTTTAATCTCAAAATTTAAACTAGAGTATTTTTTTTTTCTTTTTTACCTCTATTAAATACATATCTTTATATTAATTATCTCTCACTCACCTCACTAATTCTCTTTCATTTAATCATTTATTACTCATTCTTTCTCATATTTTATACTCATTCTATCCCATATTTTTTTCATTCTCTCTCTCTCTTATACTCTTTTTATAAATAAAGACATATTTAAAAGAAACATGAGATATTTAACACATTTATTATTTTTCACTAATTTTAACCGTTTTGTTCAATCAAATAAAAAATTATTTACAAAAAGGAAAGGACCGGAGGGAGTATGTCACATCTCAAAAGTACCCTTATTAAATTTCCATGAGATTGTATTGCAACACACTTTGTAATTCCAAAAGAATAAAATACATACTTGTCAGTGATCCGGTCCATTTTATAAGATATTTCTAACTAATTAACACATACTAATAAAAATAATTAAAAACATTAAATTTGTTATAAATTCAAATAATTTTCACTATCACTTATATTGATCATACTTAACCCCAACATTATATTAATTTCTATTACTTTTCACTACACCTCGTCAAATATTGGCATATATTAAAAAAAATATTTAATATTTATTGAATTTATCAAACCATTTTATAAAAAAAACTAAAAGCACCTTCTAGAAAACATGTTATAAAATGGATTGGAGGGAGTACCTTGTGCTAGTATTGAATTGTGCAAGAGATAAGTAAGGGGGGAAGAATTTAATTAGGAAATATATAATACTCCCTCCGGTCCTAATTATAAGAGCTAGTTGAATATTTTGAAGAGATTAAAGAAGGTAATTCTATTAGTTTAGAGTATTTTTATTTTTTTTCTTCAAACTAAATAGTTTGACTAATAAACTAATATATAATATAAGAGAACACAATATATGAAATGATTAAGTAACTTACTTAGCTTTTTAAATCTCTTCAAAAAAAAAATCAACTAGCTCTTATAATTAGGACTGGAGATAGTAATATCTTATGATCAAAGTAAGGATACTTCAAAATCCTCTTTAGGCATTGATTAACATTGTTTGACCAGATCTTAATCAGGAAATTAAAGTGAACTAGTTCTGTTGATGTACTACCTTTGTCAATAATCACTTTGCATAATAAGAAACATTGTTGGGATCATGTGCATATAATGCATCCCATGATTATCTACTCACATGCTTCATTCAATCTGTCAGTGTGTGTCTGTGTGAGTGAGGCGTGTATTTGGAAATTGGAATGCTTAATTGCTTTATCATTCACACGATGCATCCCCCTTTGGATCATGTAGTTAAAAAGTTTTAAGCCTAGTACATGTGTGAGTTCCTAATTTCCGTACAAATTAAATCCAATATTTGACTTTTATATAATAACCCATATGAAGCCTTAGGCTTGAAGTTGAATACTTTCTAATTAAGAGATACATTGAGTGCTTTGCTGCTCAATCCCAAGAACATAATGGCTCAGTAATTGACTTTTCTGTGGGTATAACTAGCCATTTGAGTTTAACTACGTTATATTGTTTCTTTACTTAATATCCAAGTTTATTCTTCTTCTAATAAGCATCAAATATACTTAAGAAGTAATATGCATGTATGTATGTACATTGGAAAAATCATACCTAAAGACAAAAGTTACAAATATTCTATTCTTAAGAACTAATCCATTAGTGATAAATACTCAATGTTCAATTTATAAATTTGTATTGTTTGAGCGGTAAATAGTGTAAAATTATTTTCAGTTGTAAAAAAACCTTCATAATAATTAATTAATCTATAAATTTTATCCATCCAATTTTTTTGCTATGAGACAACATATGCATTCTATTAAGCTTGAACCATGTCACATTAACCATCACCATTAGCTTTCCATCACCATTAGCTTTTATATACTCCAACTTATGATATCATAAGATGTATATAACAGCATAAATATAATATAGCATCTTTCTTTTAACTATAGTCTCACCATGTGGTATATTGCTGGTATCTAGAATAAATTTAGATGAAGTATTCCAAATTGTGTCTTAATGGAAAATTAATGTGTTTAGTTAACAAGAACCCTTTTTTAAATGGGAAAATCCCTAATAAAGAATTTTAAAATTCCTAAAAGAGAAAAAATGTTTCGAATATTCCTAATCCTAGAGAGATGTTAGGCTCAATTTGTCTTTTTTTGAAATTTAAAGAAAATGACCAAATTGCCCAAATGTTTTTTTTAAAAAAAAATAATAATATTACCCCACCAGCCGCCACTGGAGCTATGGTGGCTAGCAACCACCCTTGCCGACTGCTAGAATATTCTGGTGGGAGGTAATATTCCATGGGGAATAAATATTCCCAAAGTGGTGGGGGTTAATCCCACCCCACCACTTGGTTTTCAAAAATCATTAGTGGCCATTGGGCAACCAATACTTTTCAATGTATATTGTGCAAGCATATATATATATATATATATATATATATATAACTTTGATTCTAACTCATTCACAAGTTTATTAAGGAAGTCACAATATTTCATGAGGTTTTAACAAATTTCATATACCCAAGTAAAAATATTTACACTATCATCTCATTCACAAATTTTGTTAAAGAATCACGATATTTCATTGAATTTGAACAAATTCTATTCACCTAGTAAAAAAATCACACTATCGGGTCATTCACAAGTTTTGTCAAGAAATTCATGAGATTTGATTAGGTTTTAACAACTTCTTTTACCAAGTGAAAAATTCATAATATCATGTCATTCACAAGTTTTGTAAAGGAATTTACCATATTTTATTAGGTTTGAACATTTTTCATTTTCCCATAAAAAAATTCATATGTTGTTAAAACCTTATAGTGTGACTTTTTGATAAGTATATATTTTATGATTAAATAGGTGTATATTTTATGAGAATTAGCTAGATTTATTAATATTATATGCCTATTTAATTATCTTTTATATACTTTTCTATTATGTAATTAAATATAGGATAAAAAGATATTCTGAAATAAAATCTATTCATATCCTATTTTATTGTGCAAGAGATATTATATGAAAGAGAAGAGACAAAAAGCATATGGAGCTTGCAGCCATAAATTAAATAAAAGGATTAAACTTGGATCCTAGGCTTGGTGATTAATTAAGAGGAGGAGACCTAAATTATAAAGAGGATCGAGAGACGCAGAACGGGAAGGGACGGAGAAGCAAAGGAGTAGCGGCTGAGCGTTTCGGTTCTTTTCATCATCTCCATGGAAGGACTATGGAGGCGTCGGAGAAACTTTCTTTCATCTCTTTCCTTTATTCTTTCAATCCGAGTTTCATCTTTTTGTTATGGATTTTGTTATAGCCATATGTGGCTAATTCTCTTTTCAACCTAGAGGACCTATGAACTTATTTGGGTTCTAGAGATTATTCTCATTAATTAGTTTTGCTTAATTTTATTTCAGTTTATTTAATCCTGTGTTTATTGCTATTGCTTAGTGAGTGACCACCATTGAGCATGTTTTGGGGATTTAGGGTTGAACTTGGAAGAGGGAATCCTAAATTGACCTTAGGATTAAATAATGTGGAATTAGATTTAAATTTAATGGGGAATTAGGTTTTAATCTAATTTACGTCTAAGATAGGAATATACCTAGAAGCTCCGCATAATCAAATTAGAGTGAGCCCGATTTAAAACGCATCTTATTTAGTTGTGTCAGGCATCGCATAATTAATCAAGGTAGGTATATAAGTGGATTGGAAGGCATTTATAGACATTAATACTCTAGATTAGCTGATTAAGTTAAGTCAAAGTTAATTTAGTGGGGATAAAATCTAAGAATCAAACAAGGAATTAGTGGCTCTAGGTTGCTCGTTCGATTATTGTGGTAGTTTGTTATTTTGATTTTCTTTTCCTTTGTCTTAATTAAATTCAATCTGGTTTGTTCAACTTAAACAAAAGTGTAAAATCAATACTTAACTGAAGTTGTGGGTACTAAGTCCTCGTGGGAACGATATCGTACTTACTCTTTATTACTTGATACGGCCCGTATACTTGCGAAGTTATAGGCTATAAAGTTTTGCCCTATCAAGTTTTTTGGCGTCATTGCCGGGGACTTGTGTGCCACAACTGTCTTAGTTGGAATTGATTGAGCATTAGTAGTTTAAGTTTGAGTTTGTAAATATCTTATTTTTTTAAAAAAAAAAGAGTAAAAAAAATGGATTTCAATTGGCAACCAACTGGTCTTAATATTGAGAAGGAGATGAATTCTTTATCTTCTATACAAGATGGATTGATTGCTATTTTAAATTCTTTGAATGAACATAGGCAACGTAAAAGGAGCATAAATGATTGTTGTATTCCATATGTTGATTCTTCTCAATATGTTTGCATGTCTTGTATTTATTGTGGAGGGAATCATTTATTTGAGCATTGTCCGTATATTACAACTAGTCATTTTGTGGGGGATGATTTTGCTAGGAACCAAGCTTATTTTGATCATTCATTTTGTCTTAGTGAAAGTTTTGAGCAAAAAAAGTTTGAGGATCCATATGTCTATTGTTCTCATGAAAATAACCCTCCTTTTTACTCTTATCCATATGTTGAAGAACACACCATTGAGTATAAGGAAAAATCTAATTTAGAAAGATTGTGTGTGGAATATATGGAATCCTTAGAGAGATCTAGTAGAGAGAGAAAGGAGTTTGCCTCTAGTGTTAAGTCAAGTGTTCAAAATATGGGGGTATATGCGAGTCAAATTCTTTCAACCCTTGAGACTATGGTGCAAGATAATTCCTTAAACCTGATGACCACTTCTTATGCTGATAATGATTATTGTGAGGAAGTTGAAGGTATGGAATTACATGAGACTATGGATAATGTAGAAAATGATTGTCTAGAAGCGGTTCCGGCTATGGAGCCTAAGGATTGTGATGTTGGTGATCAAATTGATGTAGATGTCCCAATTGTTGTTGTTCATGACCCTCCTCTTGAAGTGTTGACTCTTACTTGTGAGAGTTAGGTTGATTTTATTGTATGCTCTAAATTCTTGGAAGTGCCTATATTTATTTTCAAGGATATGCATGTTGTACTTCATTTGAATTCAGTGATTGCTTGTAATCCAAGATTGTCTATGATTAAGGAAGTACAAGTAATTAATTTGAATGATCAATTTTTGTGTGTGATACCTTGTTGTTTGAAAAGAAATGAAGACAAGGTAATTATGGTGTTTGATATTATGATTAGTGGTTTCTTTTGAGAAGTATGGTCAAGACTACAAATTTAGCGCTTCTTAGGAGGCAACCCAAGGGTTTTGCTTGCATATTTTATTATTATTATTATTTCTTTCTTTCTTTCTTTCAATTTTATTCAGGTTTGAAGAAGAGCACTCCTCTTGTTGCTGCAAGGTCTTGCTTTTGCACTCTCTTCTCCCCTAAAATTTAAAATATCATGGATGGTACCAAGGAAAGCACACCACATCAGAATTAGAGGCCTAAACCAGTGGAGTACTAGTTCCTTTCCCTTTTTATATTTTTGCAACATTGAGGACAATGTTTGATTTAAGTGTGGGGGAGGGATATAATTTCTTTGGTAATGCTTGTCCTTTTGCAATTGAAAAGATTTTTTTATTTGAGATTTTTGCGTTGTTTAGGATTGACCTTAACTTTGAGCTTTCCCCATCTTAGAGAATATTATCAAGTCAAAAATTAAAATAGAAAAGAATGTTTCAATTAAGCCTCTAAGCCTTGAATTTTTGTATCAATCTTGAGATTGACTATGGGAATAAGGATTAGTTTGTAATATGATCAACAGTTATCGGTTTATGAATAGTTTGCTACATGATTTCTTTTGAAAATTAGATGATGACCTTTTGCTAGATAAGTAAAACTTTTGTTCAGAGAAATGACTCAAGTAAAAAACAAAAACAAAAACAAAAAACAACAGCAACAACAACAACAACAACTCCTACTGATATCTTTAGACTTGACTTAGTAACCGTAGGTCGCATCACCCATGTGTGGTCGCGTCAAACGGTAAAGTCGAGAGGGTTATGAGTTGGGCTAAAAGCCTCTTGAGGTGCCTGTTGGAGTAACCGAGTAACCGAGTCTTTGCATCACCCATATGCAAGGTTGAGTCAAAAGGGGACCTACAACGGCTTAAGACCAATAAAAAATAAAATAAAATAAAAAGAAGGAAAAAAAGAATTTCCTACCTGAGGAACCTTAATAAATTAAATGAAAAGCTTGGTTCAGTTGGGGCATTTGAATTTTTCTAAAAAAAACAATAAAAAATTGAGTAGCGTAATATTCCTTTACTAATCTTATTGTTGAACTTATTGCGTGCCGATCCTTTGATCATGGGATGTTAAGAGATTATTACAATTGTTTAAGGCTATTGGCTTAGTGATCTATTCTTATAAGATATTAACTTAAATAGGATTTAATGATATGATCTAAGTGTGGTGGTTTATTGCTCTGTTTAGGAATTTCATAAGCAATGTTCTTTTCGATAATAAATTCTATTTCTTTTGCTTGAGGACAAGCAAATGTTTAAGTGTGGGGAGTTTGATAAGTAAATATTTTATAATTAAATAAGTATAGATTATGAGATATATTGGATTAAGTTTATTAATATTATACTTATTTAATTATCTTTTATATATTTTTCTATTATGTAATTAAATATAGGATAAAAAGATATTCGAAATAAAATCTATTCATATCCTATTTTATTGTGCAGGAGATATTATATGAAAGAGAAGAGACAAAAAGCATATGGAGCTTGCAGCCATAAATTAAATAAAAGGATTAAACTTGGATCCTAGGCTTGGTGATTAATTAAGAGGAGGAGACCTAAATTATAAAGAGGATCGAGAGACGCAGAACGGGAAGGGACGGAGAAGCAAAGGAGTAGCAGCCTGAGCGTTTCGGTTCTTTTCATCATCTCCATGGAAGGACTATGGAGGCGTCGGAGAAACTTTCTTTCATCTCTTTCCTTTATTCTTTCAATCTGAGTTTCATCTTTTTGTTATGGATTTTGTTATAGCCATATGTGGCTAATTCTCTTTTCAACCTAGAGGACCTATGAACTTATTTGGGTTCTAGAGATTATTCTCATTAATTAGTTTTGCTTAATTTTATTTCGTTTATTTAATCCCGTGTTTATTGCTATTGCTTAGTGAGTGACCACCATTGAGCATGTTTTGGGGATTTAGGGTTGAACTTGGAAGAGGGAATCCTAAATTGACCTTAGGATTAAATAATGTGGAATTAGATTTAAATTTAATGGGGAATTAGGTTTTAATCTAATTTGCGTCTAGGATAGGAATATACCTAGAAGCTCCGCATAATCAAATTAGAGTGAGCCCGACTTAAAACGCATCTTATTTAGTTGTGTCGGCATCGCATAATTAATCAAGGTAGGTATATAAGTGGATTGGAAGGCATTTATAGACATTAATATTCTAGATTAGCTGATTAAGTTAAGTCAAAGTTAATTTAGTGGGGATAAAATCTAAGAATCAAACAAGGAATTAGTGGCTCTAGGTTGCTCGTTCGATTATTGTGGTAGTTTGTTATTTTGATTTTCTTTTCCTTTGTCTTAATTAAATTCAATCTGGTTTGCTCAACTTAAACAAAAGTGTAAAATCAATGCTTAATCAAGTTGTGGGTACTAAGTCCTCGTGGGAACGATATCTTACTTACTCTTTATTACTTGATACTACCGTATATCTTGCGGAGTTATAGGCTATAAAGTTTTGCCCTATCACTTTTTTTAATGAAAGATGTTAAAACCTAATTAAATATCTTGTATTATTTAACAAAAAAATTGAATGACCTGATAATGCGAATTTTTTACTTGGTGAACGGAAGTTGTTAAAACCTAATGAAATGTTATGAATTGTTAACAAAATTTTTGAATGAGCTAATAGTATAAACATTTTTATTGGGTAAGCTAAATTGGTTAAAACCTAATAAAATATTGTGAATTCTTTAATAAAACTTGTGAATGAGTTAGAGTCAAAATTAAAGGGTTATCTTATATATATATACATTGAAAAGCATTGGTGAGACCCAATGGCCACCAATGTTTTTTGCAAACCACCCCCACGACTTTGGGAATATTTATTCCCCATGGAATATTCCCTCCCACCTGAATATTCCCGACGAAGCTCAGGCGAGGCTTGAAATTTTGGCCACCAGCAAAGAGTGGTTGCTAGCCACGAGCTTTCGGGCAGAGTATTTGGTGGGGGTAATGTTTATATATATATATATATATATATATATATATATACACACACACATTAAAGGCAATTTGGCCATTTGCTTTAAATTTCAAAAAAGACAAATTGAATTTAAAATCTCTCTGAGATTATAAATATTTGAAATATTTTTTTGTCTTTTAGGCTTTTATCTTTATTAGGGATCTTCCCTTTTATCAATTATTTTTTAATGTCATTTCTCTATAATATGAATATTTGAAACACGTTTTTATTTTAAAGGTTTTTAAGGTTCTTTATTACAGATTTTCCTTGTATAAATTATTTTTAATTTCATTTATATCATTTGCATGATAATCTAAAATTATTTTTCCTTAATATATAAACCAATATAATACCAACAATTTCCATATAGAACCTAAATCTAAAATTAATATTATCACTTGTACAATTGATTACATAACAATACTAAACAAAAATATCATAAAAGGATATACCCAAATTTTATTGCTAATGAAGAATATAAGACAAAATACAAATGAAAGTAAAATAAATAAAAAACATATTCCTCATCATTCAAAATGACATTCCATAAAGGTTCTAATAACCATTCTCCTCAAGATCGTCTGAAGTTAATCAAGGTGGATAAACGATATATTCCTCTCCACCTTTTCCTTGTATTTGTATGGTTTTACGAACATACTCTTTCATTAAAAAAAGGATAAGTGTCATTTTTGCCCCAAAAGTTTTGGGTGACAAGCACTCGATAGACGAAAGTTTTTTTTGGAGCAAAATTTCCCCAAAAGTTAACAAGACGTAGCAACTTTGTCCCTCCCTTAATTTTCACCGTTAAGTTTAATTGATATGCACACATGGCACCGATGGTTGCCACCTCATCATCAAAATACGGTTAAGTATCATTTTTGCTCTGGAGGTTTTAGATGAGGAGCAGTGGGTATCCGAAGTTTTTTTAAAGAACAATTTTTCCCGGAAGTTTACAAAGCATAGCAATTCCAACAATTTAGAGGAGGGTGGCCTAGATCAATCTATACAAAGGTAAATACTGTCACTATTAATTTGTTTTACTAAACCAATTTGAGACAATTCATATCTCATTTTGTGTTTCATTTGCTTAGATTATCAGTCATGATTCCTCTAGATTTTGCGACAGACCTTTTAGTTCCTTTGACCAGTTTGGCTTCACAAATTTTGGCTACCTTGAGCTCAACGTCTCAAGGATCTCCCTCTCTGACTCCAAGTTTGACCTTTCCAAGGTAGACTTCTTCCTCTGCACCTCGATTCATGACTCGCGTCCTTCAAAGCAACTCAAAGAAGACAAGATTTCCGGCGTTATTTAGTACGAATTGAGTCTGTTTATCCCTTTAATTCCCTCAATACCGATGATTCCTTCAACAAGATGAGATTGATATATTTCCATATTTATTTCTTTATGTTCACCGTATTGAGCTAAGTGATGCCCACAATACTGATGATTCCTTCAACAAGAAAGAGATGACGAGGTGTGATGCCACGTTATGTTGGGCTAAGTGATGTGGATGATGAGGTGGCATGACATGCGTGTTCTTTGATCGATTTAACAATCAAATTTAATATTGGGGTATTTAATGACAAAATTGCTACGTTTTGTAAACTTCGGGGAAAAATTGCTTCTAAAAAAACTTTCGATACTCATTGCTCTTCAAATAAAACTTCGGGAGGCAAAAATAGTACTTAACCCTATTTTGATTGATGAGGTGGCATGCCACGTGTGCACATCTGTTAAACTTAACAGTCAAAATTAACGAATGGGCAAAATTGCTACGTTTTGTTAACTTCCGGGGCAATTTTGCTCCAAAAAAAACTTCCGAGTATCCAGTGCTCCTCAGCCAAAACTTTCGAGGCAAAAATGATACTCATCCCTTAAAAAAATCAATGATACTAAAGTCTCTTAGTTAATATTATAAATAATACTCCTCAGTCTAATATATAACTTATTTGTGATATTGATTTTGGTTTTAATTATAAGATATAATTTTTTTTATTTATCAATCTTTTTCTAATTTACCTCTATTGATGCTCCCTCAATACTAATCAAGGAGAAGAAGGAAAGAGGGACTTAAGAAAGATATGATGATTAGTGTGTTTTTGAAAATATATGTCATATTAATTAAATAACTTAACTTAATTAAATTAGATAAATATGTCTTATATTAAAGACAAATGAATACTATATTTCCATTAATTAAGTAAAAAAGCAAGAATTGTGTGTGGGCAATCCCTAAATGCTACAAGTGGATACTCCCGCGAGGGATTATGGAATAAGAACTTGGTCAATATTTCCAATCCTATCTAAGAGATATAAATAATCGAATTACATCGATGATTAGTGTGTGAATGATGAATATATTTCGATGTAAATATACCAGTAAGAGATCAGGTGTGAGAAACGAGATGAGAAAGACTATACTAATAAATGCAGAGCTATATAATCAAGGGAAAAGGACAAAAAATACATTTGAAATATACAAAAGAAAAATAAGGGTGTTGAATTTCAATAATTCTAAATAGACTAATTTGGAGTTTGGAAATGTGGGAAATTACATAATTATCCTTACCTTTTTATTTTTTTTAAAAAAAATCCCTTTGGACTCTTTGTTGGCTGTTGGCTATCTAGCACTGATGACCGCCACTGATGCCTCGTCATAGGAGCTCCAATTATCTTGTCGGCGACCGGTCACCAGAGTTCCGGCGGTCTAATATATAATTTTCTCAAGCAAAAGTAGTTAATATTAAAATTTGAGTAGTTAATAGCGAAATTAAAGTAGTAAATAAGGTACTTGTTGAACATTTCCTAATAAAAAACATTTGTTTCGCTATTAACTACTACTCAAGTTTCTATATTGACTACTTTGGATTTGATATTGACTACATTGCTTGCTATTGACAAAGTTCTTAATATATTTTTTGAATTTCTAAAATAAGAGTAGTTAGTAGCGAAATTAGAGTAGTTAATACCAAAATAAGAGTTTAGGGTCCCTTTTGCTAATAATTTCTTTTGTTTTGATCTTTACTACTCTTATTTCAATATATACTATTCTTATTTTGGAAATTGAAAAAATATATTAAGAACTTTGTTAATAGTCAGCCAAAATAGTCAATATCAAAACTAAAGTTGTCAATATGGAACCTTGCGTACTAAATAGCGAAACAAAAGTAGTTACTAGGAAATGTTCAACAAGTATCATGTTTACTATTTTAATGTTCAACAAGGGCACCGGAGCGCCAGTGACAAGTGTTGGTCGATTTCCTTGATGGCAAGTGAACCAGTCGAACAAGTAATAAAGTGTAAGTAGAGTATCATCCCACGTAGACCGAGATACCAAAAAGTGACGCTTCGATTGCTATGATAGTTGCGCAAACAGAAAGTAAATATGATTGGTTTGAAAGGTTTTTGTATTTATGCTAATAACAGAAATAAACATAGTATCGTAGTTTCAAGAAGATATCAGTAAGAAGTTAGGCTGAATTCGGAATCACCCTTAAGTACATCAATCCCCCAGTTGCTCTACCCATTGCTATAGCATCCATACTGCACAGCTTCAACAATGCTACAGCATAGCTACTAACTATAACGCTATTCGGTTAGCACACCACTATAATCTATCGAAGCTTCCACGTTCGATACATATGATACTAACTATACTCCTTCCATATTCCTATGGCAACTTTCTAGTTAGATCTGTATTACACACAGGGTGTCATGGTTATGAGAGGTAGACCCATTCCTGAAGCCTACAATAATAGGTCAAGCCTTGCACCGGCTGCCTAGGAAACACTGTTTCTCAAAGGTCTAACCTTGACTCCTTGCTCGTAAGCCGAGGCCACAAATCTAGCCCTTAGCTTCCACTAATCGACTAGTAGTTAATTCACTAATAAGCAAACCGAATCTATTAAATTAAGAACTTGCAACTAGGTTCATTTAACACTTAAGAATTCATCTTCATTCAGCCATAGGAAAATCAGTTCATGACTGACGAAGGAAACACAAAACAAATAGTAACAGAATGACCCAAGATCTAAATACTAAAATAAACGGAAAAAATAGAAAGCTTGACGAAGTTCTGACGGCGTGGAAGAAGCCCTGTCACGTCACCACTTCACGTCTTCTTCTCTTCGTCTTACTGCAAGGAAGGATGCTGGGCTATCCTGGAATTCTCGTGCTTGTGAAATCTCTCACTCTTCTTTCGAGTCTGTCAAATGGGAAATCTCGTTTTGGCTCTGTGCGACTCTCCTCTAGGGTTGACTTGCTGTTTCCTTTTATAATCAGACTTTCTTGTGGCGCAAGTTCCAGCGAGCTGGGCTTTCCAAATCTGTCGAGATCCATCGCATCTTAGGACTATAGTAGATTGATTCTGCAGGATTCTTCAAATCTTTTAGTTTTGATCCTCCGCATCTTCTATTTTATTACGTTAGCAATCTACCTGTCGTTCTCGACCTTCATTATTATCCCTGAAATCATCTAGATAAAAAGGTCAGAAAATATGCCGCATAGCATTGCGTCCTTTACTTTGCTATAGCTTTCGTGATGCCTTTTATTGCACTTCGAGTTGCTGTCAGAATGCTATAGCATCATATCACCTTTGCTATACGTTCTTTCTTAAAAACAATGTAACTTGTTCCTTTCTTAGCACATGTTTAGGATGTAAATGGTTTCTATCCTTCTGTTCCCCATATCATAAATATATGCCTTTTTGCTTGGATTGTTTGCAGTTAAGCTTGCATTTACCATACAATTCAGTCATGAAATATAGGGAAAACATGGCATAATTTGTGCTCATCAACAGGCTGCTGCCAGTAGTTAACGATCACAAGGGGATTTTAAGGATATTTTTTAGAAAAATAAAAAAGTAAAGGTAGTTATGTAATTTTCCACATTCTTCAACATTTTAAAGTAGTTAATATATATATATATATATATAATTTCTCAAGCAAAAGTAGTTAATATGAAAATTTGAGTATTTAATAACGAAATTAAAGTAGTAAATAAGGTACTTATTGAACATTTACTAATAAAAAACATTTGTATCGCTATTAACTACTACTCAAGTTTCTATATTGACTACTTTAGATTTGATATTGACCACTTTAGATTTGATATTGACAAAGTTCTTAATATATTTTTTTGAATTTCTAAAATAAGAGTAGTTAGTAGCGAAATTAGAGTAGCTAATACCAAAATAAGAGTTTAGGGTCCCTTTTGCTAATAATTTCTTTTGTTTTGATCTTTACTACTCTTATTTTGGAAATTGAAAAAATATATTAAGAACTTTGTCGGTAGTCAGCCAAAATAGTCAATATCAAAACTAAAGTTGTCAATATGGAACCTTGAGTACTAAATAGCGAAACAAAAGTAGTTACTAGGAAATGTTCAACAAGTATCATGTTTACTATTTTAATGTTCAACAAGGGCACCGGAGCGCCAGTGACAAGCCGCTGCTAGCAGTTGACGATCGCAAGGGGATTTTAAGGATATTTAAAAAAAAAAAAAAAAAGTGAAGGTAGTTATGTAATTTTCCACATTCTTCAACATTTTAAAGTAGTTAATATTAAAATTTGAGTAGTTAATAGCGAAATTAAAGTAGTAAATAAGGTACTTGTTGAACATTTCCTAATAACAACATTTGTTTCGCTATTAACTACTACTCAAGTTTCTATATTAACTACTTTGGATTTGATATTGACTACATTGCTTGCTATTGACAAAGTTCTTAATATATTTTTTGAATTTCTAAAATAAGAGTAGTTCGTAGTAGCGAAATTAGAGTAGTTAATACCAAAAATAAGAGTTTAGGGTCCCTTTTGCTAATAATTTCTTTTGTTTTGATCTTTACTAATCTTATTTCAATATAAACTACTCTTATTTTGGAAATTGAAAAAATATATTAAGAACTTTGTCGATAGTCAACCAAAATAGTCAATATCAAAACTAAAGTTGTCAATATGGAACCTTGAGTACTAAATAGCGAAACAAAAGTAGTTACTAGGAAATGTTCAACAAGTATCATGTTTACTATTTTATTGTTCAACAAAGGCACTGGAGCTCCAGTGACAAGTCGCTGCCAGCAGTTGACGACTGCAAGGGATTTTAAGGATATTTTTTAGAAAAATAAAAAAGTAAAGGTAGTTATGTAATTTTCCACATTCTTCAACATTTTAAAATTCTAAATTAGTCAGTTTAAAATTATTGAAATTCAACATCCTTCTTTGTCATTTGCATACTTCGATTTTTTTTTTCCGTCTTTTTTTCCTATAATCAATGGGGATAATAAAAAAATGAATTAAAATTTTTGGCATACACAAAATGTATATAACAAGAACTAACCTTATCTCAAAAGTTGTAATATACTCCACACTACTACTCTGGTCTTTTTTTTTTGGTCCAGTTAGAAAAAATTTTGATTCTTATTATAAGTCCATTTAGAGATTAATTAATGGCAATGTTATAATTTTGCTCGTATTAAATGTAATGAAAAATGAGTTAGTTCATGTTAGAAAGAGGAAAAGAGAGAGAGAGGGTTGATAATATTATTCATAAATGAGGTAAAATTAGGAAAATGCAACAATTTAATACATATTTAATGAGTTAACTAACTCTTTTTTAGTATGTGAGAATTAGTTAAATTATACTTATAAAAATAACCATAGTGGTATAGTATGATAAATATCACTTCGTTCCTTTATATAAGTTACTTGCACCGCATTCTCACAAAATAAAATTTAAAAAAAATTAAATAGATACACTTTTTTTTTCATATTCACCCTTATTTATGAAGGGTGCACCTATTCTCTCACTTCACTTTATCTCTATACATTTACATCTCTCTCCTATTATTTAAGAAAGCTAAAATTGTCAAAAGCTGATTTATTACCATTTATTACCTTGATTTATATTTTTAAACAAATTTTTTAACTACAAATGACTTAAAAAAGGAACAAAGAGGTACATGTGTCCTTTTCATGGATTGAACATTTGCTTCCTAGCGCATTGACAACATACTCATATTTAGGGAGGAATTATGATGAACCGGTGAGGCAGTTGCCGTCAAATTGACGCTATGTTGACAAAGTGCCTTCATGCCATTTAATTCTGGGCGACTTCCTCTCTGCTTTCGATACTATTAGGCATATCTTGTAATACAAAAGTCAATAAATAAATGTTTGGCGGTAGCCTTTTAGGGGTTGTTTGGTCGAGGGGAGGGAAGGGGAAGGGGAAGGAAAAAAAAAAAGGGAAAATAAAAATTTACCTTGAGAGCAACAATGCCAAAATGCAAAAATCATGAATCATCCACTTCAATCTGAATACTCTTTGTTGTTTTCTAGCTTTGATATCATTTACCTTAGGGAGAAGATTATTTGTATTGTGCTTCAATATTCATCTTAATTCACTTCTGAGAGTGAATATCATTGTAATTCTTCATCATAAAGGTTGCATTCTTACGTTGTGTAAGGGGAGTAACTCAATGAGAGATTTGTAAAAGGCTTCACAAGAAGATAGTGGATTGAAAATCTCAAGTGGAGCAGGGGATTTAACGTAGCCATCAAAGATTGGATCAAATCAGTATAAACCACAGTTTGTATATTCTCTTTCCCTTATCTCTTATATTTTCAGTGTACTTGATTTGTTTAATTGATTATGGTTTTATGGCTCATTATCTTCATACTTATTATTTTCACTAAAATCACAGGTTGTATATTCTTTTACCTTATCTCTAATATTTCTAGCGTACCATATTTGTTTAATTGATTATGGTTTTATGGCTCATTATCTTCATACTTATTATTTTCACTAAGATGCAAAAAGATTTTTAAAGTTCCTAAGTAATTATTTTATACCCAATTCACCCCCTCTTGGGTGTCCGCCTGCAATACCCTGAAAATATTATGATAAATATCATATGGCAACAAATATCGACAAAAACTTAGGAAGTATGTTGTCTCTAATTTTAGGAATTTTTGGGATTATTTTTGAAAAATATAGAAGCATAAATATAATAATATTAAAAGCCTTTATGGCCCCATGATTTTTAATATTTTACATGGGACATAAAATACCAATGTCAAAGGCTAAAGTTGTGAGATAATAATTAATCCTAATTATGAAAATTATCAACAATTAGTAAGTGGCTAATTAAGTAATTAGTGGCTAATTGTTTAGATTAAGATATAAGTAAATTAATTAGTAAATAATTAATTTAAAAGGAGAAATTCGAAATTAATAATTAAATAAATAATAAATAAATAATAAAATATTTTATGCTTAGAAAAATAAAAGAAAAATAAAAGAAAAATAAATAAATATCTAGATATTTTGAATAAAATAATAATATAATCGGTAAAGAGCCAACGGGAGATATGAGAAAATATAGAAATGAAATTCTACCTCAAGATATAGAAATTTAGTCTTTTACCACTGGACCTTTTATGAACCGGTGAAATTTATCTCGTATTGAGCGGTCTCGAAGTCGTTTCAAAACCAACAAGCGTAATTAGGAGTACCGGATAATTAACATAAGGGAGATAGTGCTAAAAGTGACTTATAGAAAACGCACCGTATTTTCAAACCGGAGATATGGTTACTTAGATCGGATCATATTGCGAACCGGTGATTTTCTCGCAAGAAAATTTGGTTCTATCGGAAGTGATTTCCGAATGTGGTTGTGTCTGTCCGAAAATCTTCTACAGATAACGGAATACCCTTAATGGGATCAAAAATATAATGAAACCCAGTAGTTTTAAAGAGAAAGAATGGAACTACAAAACCTAGTTCCCGGATTTTTAGATTCGGCAAAATTACGCGATTCGGACACCGATTGGGGAAACGCTAGCGGTAAGTCAGCATGCATGACATCATCTTCTTCTAGAAGGATGATGTCAGCACAAGAGGTGTATGGACAAGATGAAGCCACGTGGCGAAGTGCGATCCGACGGTTGAAATCCGATCTGAAGAACTTTTATGTAATTCCCACCTTGTCCTCCTTTCTTCTATAAATAGCAAGCCCTCCCCTTCTCATTTCTTCACACCACAACCAATCCTAGAGAGAGGTTAGAGAGAAGGAAGAGCTCGAGGAAGTTCTAGCCGGGCCCCGGTAAGTTCTTCGGTCCCTAGTCTTAAGTTTCGGTAGTTCTTTCGGCAGATATAGTAGGAATGCTAGATTTATCTTTAATTTTTCAAGATAGTCTAGATATCATATTTAGGGGTAAATATGATATATATTTCTAAAATATGATGAGGGAAAAGATCTGTCAAAATTCTGGAGAGATAGAGCGAAAACAGCGAAGCTCTGGCGAAATTCCGCCGATTAGTCAAACTAGGGGCAAAATGGTAATTTGTACCTAAAATGCCCGTTATATTGCTAGAAGTTGATAAATTTTATCCTTATAGGATATCCGAGATAATCGTACCATTGCCGTACCGACGTCGAGCCATTGTCAAAAAATTACCGTTTTCCATAAAACGCACGTAGTCGACAACGAAGGTACGTTCGCGTCCGTAACACTAACTCGATGGTTATTGTATGATTATATATGTTTGTTGTGTTCTATTTGTTGTTGTAGCATACGTGGTTATGTTATATACACGGTTATGTCACATACGTGGTTATGTCACATACGAGGTTATTATTGCTGTATCATACGTGGTTATGTTACATACGTGGTTATTATCTTACATACGTGGTTATGTATTTCTAATCATACATCTGTTGTGGACTGTTGTATTGATTGCTGCTGTCATGTATATATATTGTCATATTTAAGCATGAGGTTAACCGTTACCTGAGGTTCAATGTGCATTGAACCTCGCCCTCTTATCATAGCGTCGGGTTCGGGGAACCGAGAACCGAGGAGAAAGGCGACAGCCGCACGAGACCCTACCAAGACTTTCTTCTCGTTGTTATTCATTTTGAAAACTCTCGGTCACTTTACCGCTTCGTAAATCAGCCGGACTTACGGCAATTTGAATAAATGTATCGATTACTCAATCGCTCCGATGCTCTACTCTGATGATATATGAAAAAAAAAATATTATACCGCTTTTGAAAATGGGATGTTACACCGCCGATTCTAACGCTTAGTTGGAAGATAATAGGAAAATTAGAATAATGAACATATAACAGATATATGGATGGAAGATTAAATTGCACATGATAATTTGGGTAAGGAGGATAATTGAAAAAGAGGAAAGCTAATATAGAAATAGAATAGAATATCATTATATAACACAATAATATATTAATCTATAAGGAGCTCATACCTCAAATTTTCAAAGTGAAATCGTACTGGTAAGGTGTTATGAAAATAAAGAGAATACGAGAGACATTTGGGATATGTCATGAAAATAAGGAGAATGTAAGAGACATTTCGGATGAGAGAGATGAGCAAGATTCATGAGAGAATTGGAAAGCAAAGAGGGAGTAATTCTTATTCCATTCCTTCTCACAAGTGTGTATGCAAGCCTCTATTTATAGTACTTCAATATTGATGACTAATCCTATGAGTTACAATACATAAAGAAGAGAATAAAACAATATAATTGTGTCATTATATGTTATAAAGAAGGGTAAAGGAGCAAAAATACACATGCATGTAGTTACATTTTAGGAGCAAAAGTCACACCACCGTTAAAATCTAACTTAACAGTGCATTTGCAACAGAAAATGTCATATTTACAACAACATTTAAACACCTGGATTTTCATTGACAACAACAAAAAAAGATATATTTACAACAGGAAGTGTTGTATTTACAACAAAATTTAAAATCTGACCATATTTACAACAGAAAATGTCATATTTACAATAATATTTAAACACCTGGATTTTGAACATAGAAAGGTCATTTACAACAGAAAAATTATAAATTTACAACAGGAAGTGCTGTATTTACTACAAAATTTAAAATTTGGTCATTTGCACTATAAAAGTGTTCCTATAAATTTACAACAGAAGTCTTTGTAACATTTTAACTAATTTTTCTTACACTTTTATTTCACATATATGCTCTTTATTAAAATTTTATAACCTTACTTCTCTATATTTTTAAGAAGATCATACTTACATCAAGTTTCTTATATCCGTCATTACATCAAATTCTTTATATCCATTACATCTAATGAGTTTATAGTTAAATGATAATAATTAGAAAAAAGGACACATGGTCACATGTGATTGGAGAACTTAACAAAATAGATATAAGCAACTTGACATATACTACTACAAAAAATGGCTTTTACTTCCCTAAAGGACGTCCTATTTTAAAAAAGGGAAGTAAAAAATAAAGGCAATGACATTTTCGTAATTATGTGGCAGATTTTGACGTCCTACTTTCAAAAAGGACTTTTGGCGTCTTAATTTAAAAGTAGGGCACCTAAAGAAGGGACTTTATTGGCGTCATTATTTAAATTTAGGACGCCAAAAGTGAACCCCGGTACCAATACCAATATTTTTGGCGTCCTAAAATAATTTTAGGACGCCTAAACACTTTCAAAATCTCACAACTCTTGCTTCTCAACATAATCCTGGCTCATCTTTCACTTTCACGTCTAGACATAACCCTAGCTCAGCTTTCACTTTCATGCCTAGACATCGAAGGCTTCCAAGTCATCCCTCTCCCAACTTCCAACTCCATTCACTGAAGGCGACGGCAAAGGCGGACATCGAAGGCGATCTGCGATCTGCATAAGGCAATCTCCATTTCTTGCACTTTGATTTCTGATCTGCGGACGATGACTTTGATTTTTCTGCTACTCCCTCTTTAGATCTGCGATGGTGGTTTTAGATCTGCGGACAATGACTTTGCTTTGGTTTGATTTGGTTATTTATCTTCTTGATTTGGTTTTCTTGCACGGCGGTTATTTATTTGCTTGATTTAGTTTCCGATTGTGGCCCCTCGTGAGATGTGAATTTGTGATAAGTGCTGATTGTGGCACTTTGATTTTGATAGATCTCTTCTACAGCCAACCCTCAAAATCTGAGGCTCGATGGGTTCTTTTTTTTAAAAAAAAAGGTATTTGGCATCCTAAATTTGTTTAGGAAGCCATATCACTTATTGCGTGCTAAACAATTTAGGACGCCGTAGCTCCTGACTTATAACGTTCCCCCATAGGCGTTCCTTGTAACACCCCAAATTCCGTAGCATAAATCGTGCCGGTGACACGTGGTTTTATAAAAGTTGTCAGAGTTTTGAGGTGCTACAGCTTAGCGTAATGCGGAAACGAAGAGCATGTACTAAAAATTTGAACGAGTTTAACAACGAGTAACTGATATAAAATACTTAGACATATGATGATGCCTGACGTATACTGGTATATTAAAAATTTCCCGAAGGATTGTTCATGTGATACAGTAATACAAAACTTTATAATTACAATTCTTACATGTAACTATACCCTCTTCCACCAAGCCTTGAGTAGTCTTGGGGCATAAAACCTAACTCAGTTAAACCATCCCATTTGGCCAGCCGGGTAAGGTCTAGTGGAAGTCTCCAGAATTCACGGCGACCGATTGATCGAACCACATAGACGACCCTTCTAGTTTAAGCACCAAATGATATGAAGTAACCTTATTAGATTCATGCTGTAAGGTAGGTTCTGTTATCTTTCTTTCTGCGTTTACTTTGATCGGTGCCTTCTTACGGCTCCGTCCATCGGCGTCTTTCCACGGCTCCATCCGCTGGTGCCTTCGTTGATCAATGATTCTTCCCTGACTATTAGTTTTAAGACTGAGGTCCAATGCCCATTGGACCCCAGGTAACGGTTAACCTCATGCTTATGTAAACAATATATGTATGACAGGTATTCATAACATTTTCACAAAAATCACTACAAAAGCCCATAATAGATGTAGGTAATACATAATCAAATATGTAAGGCAATAACAATACATGACCCGTAGTATGTTTGTTACCCCAATCGCACATTCACCTAAGTGCCACGATGTATGATCGTGTCCATAGCGCTTAGGAAAACTTTCAACGGTGTTATTAAGACCATAACCCGTGTATTCATGATTGTATCAAAAACAATTGAGACAGAGTCTCAAAGATAGGAACACAAGAATCATATATAAGCATATCACAAGCATCGTGAGTTAGTGTTACAAAGACGTCGCGAACGTACCTTCTTGAGTTGGGATATCGTGACGTTTTGACAAAGTAGGAGATCACAGATATCCTATAAGGGTAATATTGCCTCTATTAATTCACAAATATTATTTCAAGAGATATTTTGTCTATATAAGACCATTTTACCCCTGGATTAATTATTTTCAATTTAATCCCTTTTAATTGCTTAAAAACGCCATTGTTCAATAAATGGACTGATTTTTTACCTAACTTTGAAAAATCATAACTAATTCTACAAAACTCAAACGAGGATCCGTAAAATTCATCGGAACCCTTAGGATGTCTACTTTCAATGAAAAATAGTGGTTACTGCCCAGATTATATAAAAAATTCCCAGTTTTCGCAACTTCATGCTCTGCCCAGAATTTTCCAGAAAATATAGCCTAACTTTGAACATTTTTATGTCCTAGCACAGAACTCAAAATGACATGCTATAGGTATATTTGGAAAGCTCTATATGTCTACTCTCACCATGAATTTTCTCAGAAGTTTTTCATAGCATCTTCAACATAAGATACCAGCGTTTTTGAAAAAAGCTTTAAGTCGCTAACCAACAAATTTTCGTCGGAATTACTTTGATCATAATCTTCCAAAAATTTTGCTATATTCTTCTTCATCATTTTTTTGAAATAAAGACAATGGTAACCATAAAAACATGTAAATAACACTATAATTGGAAGATTATGAATCAAAACAACATCTAAGCTATAAATCACAAAGCTAGAGTTCAAGAACTTACCCAAAACTTTGCTCTTGCTTCCTCAAAGCTTCTCTTTCTCACTTTCACTCTCACTTTCAGTACCACAAGCTTCTTGCTTGGATTGTGAATTGGTGAGGATTTATGAAGAGCCAAAGTCGCTATTTATAGCAAAGGTTGGGCTAACTAGTTAGCAACTTCTAATCAATCTTAACCCTTGGATTTAACTTTAGTAAAGAAGCTTCAATCTCACCCTTTAATCCCCTTAAACAGCCACCTACTTCCCCTTCTTTCCTCTTCATCTTTTTCTTCCCAAATGCTAATTTAGTTAGGTGTAAGTTAGTGTTTTTCTTGAGAATTCATTTCCACTTTTGGAATCACAATTTTATGACTTGATTTAAGGTATTTTTAACCTTTGTTTTCACAATAGTATGAATCTCAAAAGTTTACCAAAATCACTTTTGAAACCACTATGTTCAAGCTTGAATTTTGCTTAATCATAATATCTACTTGTATTTGTTACTTAGTTCATGGATTTCAAGATATGATTTATTTTCTATCGATTCTCATTTACTTGTGTCTTAATTTATCCAATGGTTTTTATCTTACCATTCATTAATTAAACATTAATTACCTTTATTACATAAGCTTACATCACAATTACCCCAAAAGTCTTCTTGTATTTATTGTGTGATTGGGACATGCATGTGCTCATATTTTACAATGTGATTATATGATTATTATTATTAATTGTAATCTCATCCATTTGCCAAGAGTGAACCGTGGCTTGCTTCTTGTTTTTAGACTATTCACATTGTGCTTTATTTATCTCACAAAAACAAGAAGAAAGTCCTCTCATTGGTTGATAAAATTCCACAAGGATTACACTTTATGATATTTAATTAGAGCCTTAGGATTTAGCTTTATTGAAATTAATCCAAGCCCTAAATATGTGTTGAATAATCCTAACTACTATTAGTAGATTTAATCTTGTATTATATGTGTTCTTGGATTTGATTATTTGCTTCATCTCCTTTCCTTTTTAATTATAAGAATTTTCGCCACTTTTGTAAAAATATTAGGAAATATTTATTCAATCATATTATAATTTCTAAGATAGTGTTTTAGGGGTTTTTAAGCTTAATTGATGGCTTACTATATTAATCATGGTCATAGGATATTTATTTTATGCTAATCTTGTGCTTTCATTAGCTTTCAATCAATAATTATATTGGTATATTCTTAATTATGTCTATTTAATTAATTAATTAATTAATTTCAAAAATTAATGTTAATATTTTAATTATTGCAAATTTAATTGCCCATTCGTATTTGAAAATTTTCCCTTATTGAAATAAGTACTTTAATGTCATTTAATCACTCTTTATGACTTAATTAAGATTATTCTCTAATATACTAATCTTAAGTTATTTTATGATCCCTAATATAACTTCAAAATTTTAGTCATTTGGTTGTTTTAATTCTAAGTAAAAATTTCCTAGAAAATAGAACAAACACAAATCAAAAATTGAGACCACATATTCACCTATTTAAAATAGGTATTAATAACTAAAATATTGTATTAATATAATTAATAATTTTCCCGGTATTACATTCCTAACAAAAAGGACCTAAAAAGGCTAAAAAAAATGACATTATAAAGCTTTTTTCTAGTAATGATAAGTCGTTTTTAACCAACTAATGAAAATCAAGGTTAGTTCAAGTAGAGCAGTAAATTTGTTTTGAAATTGAATCACGTGTCTAATTTTTCCCACACGCACACTATCATTAAATACCCCACTTTAATATTTGATTGAAATGTGATAGGTAGGGATTTTCGGAATAACTCATTAAATGCTCCATAAAATAATAAAAATTTATATTAAAGAGTAAAGACCATAACTTTATTCTACAATAACATGCCCAGTACATGAGACCATATCTTACATTGATTCTGACAAAACAAAAGATATATTCATAATGATAAAATTTGGGAGAGATACTTTTTTACAGGTACTTACAATTCATAATTATACATGCTTTCTCGTGTTATGCAAGAGAACAATAATTTAAAATTTATTTAATTCTTATTAAGTTTTATTAAAATGTATGAAGAAAAATTGAAATCAGGAAAAAGTCGCATAAAGGCCAACGAATTAAAAAAAAAAGTTAATGAAAAATATTAATAATTTTATGAAATTAAAAAACCACACTTTTTATGAATTATAAATATATCTTATATTTATGAATATTTTTATATAAATTAAAAATTTTGACGTTTTTCTTTCTTCAAAAAATGTCACTTTTATTGTTAGGTGTATTACCTTTTCCACCTGACATTAAATTTTGTCTGTTTCAAAAATTCTTGAAAAGTATTGAGTATGGTTGGAAAAATCTTCACACAAAGCGAGCACATTTTAGAATATTCCTCTTTTGGAAAAGAATTTTTTTTTTTTTCTGTTGAACAATTCAAAACGATATTGTTAGAAACAAGCACTTCAATACTCCCCTCATCTTTTTTTATAAGTAACAACTACCCTAATTAGGTAAAATAGACCGCTAATTAAGATTAGTTAAAAATAATGCAAGTGTAAGATATAGAATTTTTTTCCAAACATACATTTTATTTATGAAGATGATAAGTGAGAATGATAATGATAATGAGTGAGGGAAAAAAATGGGATAGAATGAGGGGAAAAATATATGAGAGATGTATGCAATTAATTAGGGGTAGAGATGAAAAAAAAAAGTGCATCAAGTTTTTAGACAAAGCAAAATTGTTAGCTTATATGTAGGATAAAGCCTATGAGAGATAATGTTGCTTATAAATAGGACTGGAGGGAGTATATTTTACTCATTCTTTCTCCTATACTCTTTTCATAAATATGAACATATTTAGAAAAAAATGTCATATTTTTTATACATTTATTGTTTTTAACTAATCATAATCTTTAGTTTGTTTTCCGCAAACAAAGTAATTGTTGCTTATAAAAAGGACCTAGGAGAGAGTATTTACAAAGAAGACGATACTCTCAAAATCCTTTTTCTCATTTTCTTTTTATAATCACATCTCTCCACTCTCAAATCAAAAGGTGAATGATTCATATTTAATATTTTCTAAAACTATTACTATAGTATTTTATTATTTAATTTTAAAAAAATTGTTTGTGTTCTTATGAATTGTGTAGATCATATTTTAAAATTTTAAATTTATTTATTTATGTTTAAAATAATGGTTTTATAAAATATGAAATATAAACCATCTATTTTTTAATCAGAAAATTGAGATGAAATTATGAAAAGAAAATAAGACAAAGGATTATGAGAGAAACCCAACCTGTATTTACAAGAGAGATATTTGAAAATTACGTAATTCTCTTTTATTTAATCATTCATTACTCATTTTCTCTCATATTTTCTAGAAAAAAATTCAATTAAATACCACTTGAATTTATTAAACCCCAAAAAGTCTGTTAAAAAAAGAAAAGGACAAATAGGCTCAAAAGGTAAGAATCTAAGGTTTTGGAAATGTTTTGTCTTTACTAAAATGCCCCTCACTTTTTTTTATATATAAAAAATAGGCAAGTTCCCCTTGCTAGCCAGAGCTCTGCCGGCAAGGTGAAGCCTGCTAGCTGGCCAACTGCTAGAGCTCTAGTGATAACTTGAATAAAACTATTAGCTACTTAAGTATAGAGATTGATAACTTCGGCTCCCCAAGTTGTTACTGTGTATACCCAAGTTGTTAATTATTGTTCTGAAGTTGTCATTACATATACTCAACTTGTCAACAATATTAGGCGTCATTAACAAGTTGAGTATAGAGAACGACAACTTGAGTATTGCAATTAGCAACTACTCCTATTAGCCATCATTGACAACTAAAGTATAGGAAATTAACAACGATATAGAGATTGACAACTTGAGCTTCTCAAATTGTCAATCTCTATACTTAAGTTGTTAAATGTTATACTCAAGTTGTCATTATCTTTACTCCAATTGCCAACAACGTCTTGACAAGTTGAGTAGAGGCAAAGATGACTTCATAATAGTAATTAGCAACTTGGGCATACACAGTGACAATTTAGGGAGCTCAAGTTATCAATATCTATACCAAAGTAGTTAATTACTTTACTCAAGATGTCCCTAGAGTTCTAGCTACCAAAGATCGAGATTTGGTGATGAGGGGAACTTGCCTTTTAAAAAATAAAAATGAGGAGCATTTTGGTAAAAGCACAACATTTCAAAATCTAAATTCCTACATTATAACATATATGTCAATTCTCTTTTTTGACATACCTTTTGGGGTTTGGTAAATTCAAATAATATTAATTTAACTAGAATTTTCCCTATTTTCTACTTATTCTCTCACATACTTTTTACTCATTCTCTCCTCTACACTCTTTTCATAAATAGGGGCATATTTCTAAAATATATCACATTTTTTACATATTTATTGTTTTTAACTAATCTTAACCGCTAGTTAGTTTTGTGCAATCAATGTAGTTGTTGCTTATAAAAAGGACCAAAAGGAGTATGAGAGAGGGTGAGTAGGAAAAAAGAGAGAGAGAGAGAATAGGTAATTAATAAGTAAATGAAAGACAATTAATTGTGAGTGTGGAATAATTAATATAAATATATGTATTAATCGGGATAAAAAAAAGGAAAAAGTTGTTTACATTGTGAGATAAAAAAAAAGTTTCTTATAAAAAGGACTGATGGCGTATACGATACAGAATTGAGGGAGTTTGTAACATGAACAATATCACATAAAAGATAGTTCTCTCCTCCCTTTGAAAAGGTTCTCTTATAATAGTGCCCTCTTCTCTTCCATTTGCGTGTTATTTGATGAGTAGCGTGATCGGAGTATGTATTGGTGTTTCGGTCTCATGTGGATACTTTAGTGAGTTAATCAAATTAAATACACGCCCAAAATACTTCACATTATGACAAGTTATCCAATCAACATAATCATGTGTCTTATTTTTGACATTTTATCATTTAATTACTCCTAGGGTGAATGTGCAAATTTGTTCTAGAAGTTTCATTGAGGAATAATATTGCCCTGGAAGTTTTTTAAGTTCAATGTTACCCATGAAGTATTAAAATTGAGCGATGTTGTCATTTACCGTTAAAAAATTAATGATCAACGTCAATTTTGTAACGTTCAATGTTAGTTTTTTAACAATATTGAGAAAGATTGATACACTTTAAAACTTCTAGGGTGACATTGAATTTCAAAAACTTTCGGGGCAACATTACTCCTCAGAAAAATTACTTTTTGAGTAAATTTGCACCTGAACCCTTGAATCTACTTGCGAAATTTTATTGCAATTAATAAAATTTGTGCTTGTGTGCATTTTCTTATTGTCTAGCTCTAGCCACTAACTAATTTGGGGTTTTTAAGTATTATATTTAGAACTAGACATTGAATAAGTGTATTAGATAGAGCATTTATTTTTGCAATAAAATGTTTGTGAAATTCAGTTGAATGAAGATCAATTTGCCTTTATTAGATAGACATGTTGGAATTTATGATAAAATCCCATGGGTTATGAATAAGATAAGAAGAAGGTTGGAAAAAGAAGAGGGAAAAAAGAAGAAGGAATGTGTGTGGATAGAAGTCCGTTGGTTAGGTGGAGGAAAGTTTGAGAGTATATAAGCATCAACTTTACTCCTACTAATTGGGCCTTGGGCCAACCCACTTTGTGAGAGGGTGAAGACTTAGGTGACCCTTGGTCCACCACACACACGCACGCCGTCGCCCACTCGGTCCGCGTGTGAAATAAAAATAATATTTTATTATTAATTTTTTTGAATAAAATAATTTTTAATATTAAATTATTTTTGAATTTCCGAACGTTGAATAATTCCGTTGTGCTTCTTCGAGATATTCCAACCAAGCCACCGCTTATTGCAATCCGTTCGCATTGTTCGCTTCATTTTGGTGCGTCTGTTTACTGCAAGAGACGCGAGTCGCCTCGTTCGTTTCGTTCGTGCGTCTGTTTGCACAACACACTAGTTCGCAAAGAATGCACGAGTCCATCTCGATCAAGGTTTTTTCAAGTCTATAAATAGGGCGCCCTAGTCATGCACTGTATCCGATTTTTCTATATACACATATATTGCATACATAAAACATCATGTGCATTCCAAAAGCAGACTTGTTGGATTCGCTTGGGCTTCAGATAGACAAAGCTATCTTTCTAGAGACGAATAATCCGCTCTATCCTGGGAGGCAATTGCACAGAGGTATTACAACTTACAAGAAAGTATGGAGATATTTTATCATGCCCACCGCATTAATTACGAGGGGATGGTAGATGTTATGTTGTTTGGTTGGATTATATTTTTTATTTATATGTTATATAAATTAATTTACATCTTATCTAATTAATATAAAAACATTTTTATTTATAATTAATATAATAATATATATTTTTTTAAAATTAATTGTATAATATATATATGGGTAAAGGATTTCTCCGGTCACTGGAGATAAGTTATCTCCAGTGACCCCCAAAACTACGTTGTTTTGGATTAATGAAGGGTGTTTTTATAATTTTGTTTACTTTTTTATTATATAAATTTACTAAAACACCCTTCATTAATTCACCTAAAATTACAAATACACCCTTCATTAATTCAAAACGACGTAGTTTTAGGGATCACGAGATAAACTTATCTCCGATTCATCGGAGAAATACTTTTCCTTATTATTTATTTATAATAACACATTTTCATTTTAAATTAATTTCATGATAATTTTTTTTAAAATATATTATTTTCAATTTCATAAAAATAATATATTTTACATTATAATAATATTTTTATTTAAAATTATATTAACATACTTAATAATTAAAATTATTTTTATTTATGAAAAATCAATTTATAATAATGTGTTTATTTTAAAAATATAATTTTTTAAATTTTATTTGTGAAATAAATTTTATTAATGATAAAAATATATTTTTATTCAAATTAATTTAATAAAAATATTATTTTATTTATAATAATAATTTTTATTTAAATTTGTATGAACTTATGTCATTAACATAATTATACTAATTTTTTATTCATAAATATATACTTTTTATATTGAAATATTTTAATGATAATAAATTAATATTTTTATTTATCATAATATTTTTCATCTTGGGATTATTTGAATATCACATAAGTTATAAAGGTAAAGTAGTCTAAAATTTTGGCTCTATTCCAAAACCCCCAATTTAAAGAAGAGCCAAAATTGAGGTGTTGGAGGGGAGGAGATGGAAACTTTGGGGTCCTCTCCCCTCCAAAATTTCAAACCATATGAGGGGAGGGACTCATTTTTCATCCTCTTACATCCCCTCCCCTCAACCAAAAAGGCTCTAAAGGGAAGATAAAAAAAAAAAAAAAACACTAAAATTGGAAAATTACAAATTGATATGATTCGAATTTACAAAGTACTATATGAATTAAATTATTTCAACATAAATCTCAGTTGTTTGAAATGACTAGATGGTATACATTTGGAATTTTAAGTTTGTATCATGTCTAAGTTTATCTTTTTAAGTTTATAAAATGTATTCTCAGTTCCTCTTAACAACACTAATTTTATTAACGAAAAATGCTGACTAGGCAGTTTAAGGGGGTGATTGTGCATTTAAAGGTCGACAAAACATGCTTTTCGTATTAATCCTTGAATATGATATTTTTAAATTTAAATAAATTATAAAAATATGATATAAAAGATAAAATATATGATATAATATAAAATATTTATGTTATGAAATTATAAAATAAAAGTATGCTATTTTACATTTTAAAATTAAAATATTTTTCCAACATAAAAATATTATCCCCAAAGATAAAAATTTAAACATGATTTAACAGCATTTAATTAATAACAAAGTCACCATTCAAATTTATTGAGTCAACATTTTTCATTAATTAGATTAACCACATCAAGATTAATGGGCTGAAAAATATACTTTATAAATTTAAGGATTAGATTGAAGCTTAATACAAACATGGAGGACTAAACTCTAAGCATATATTTTAACCCAAAAAAAAAAAAAAAAAAAAAAAATTTAAAGCAAGGGAATCTCATGTGATTGTTGATCTCAATGCAAAAGAATCCCAATATATTAAGAATAAGCTAATATGTTTATTATGGCAAAAAGTATCAACTCATATTAAATGATTTAAGAGTGTCAAATTAACTATTTCCGCTATATTACATGAAAACAAAGTCAGCAGTCAGTTCCACAAAAGTCATAAGGCAAGACCTGAGCATGTATGAAGGTGCTTTATTTTTAATCCGCTAAATTCTTCATGCTTTGATACTATATTATTATTAATAATAAATATTAGATTCATAATTAATTGATTGATTGATTTCTCCGGATTAGGAATCCCACGTGCTTAACAAATCTAAATCCAAAAAATGAATCAAACTGTTATTAAACCACGTCATTAGTTGCTTTAATTCATCACTTTAACCATTCAAATTTCACCAATTTCAAAATTGGAACACTTTGTTATCTTATAAGTAATAGAACAACATCTTGCATTTTGCATCGTAGCTGTTATCTTAAACTTTTTTACATTTTAACTTATTTTTACTCACCTCTTATAGGCAATTTTTAAATTTATATATATATATATATATATATATATATATATATATGCGCGCGAGCGCGCCAAAAGTTTTCTTCTTGAAGGGCTCTCAATGACATTCTCCCAAAAAAAAAAAAAAAAAAAAAAAAAAAAAAAAAAAAAAAAAAAAAAAAAAAAAAAGCCTTCTTTAACGTATGAAATTTTATAAGTAATCGAAAAAATTCCCTTTTATATAAAAATCTCGTGCTTTTAATGTATATTTGCAAGGTTATACGATTCTGAGTGAGAAAGAACATAGTGTCACCATTGTAGTCTTCTTACGTACTTTGAATTTGAACTTTCTATGTGAATGAAAATGGTATTATATTCAAAGAAGTACAGCGAAATTAAAATGTTTCAGAAAATGAACAACGGCATTGATATTGCATCTGTATTTACATCAAATAGTTAAAGACGTGTTCTAATTATTATACTATTAAAATTATGATTTCATGGATTGATCTATAAAACAATATTTTTTAAAAAGAGAACATCATTCTATTTAATACGTATAACGGTCATTAATATAAAATATATTTATCTAATTTAATTATATTAATAAAGTTAGTTAAGTTGATTAATATGAAATATATATTGTAAAACACACTCGTTATATTCTTTAATTATCTCATTTCTTTCTTCTTTTGATTATTGTTGGGAGCTAAATTAGAAAAAGATTGAAAAATATCTAAACTTTATTTTATATTTAATTAAAATCAACTATTCAAAATATGTCTTATTAAAGACTGAAGGGTACTAATTTCAAAAATATATATTAAAAGTATTTCATGATTACATAATTACATCAAGTTTTTTTTTGGGTATCCCATCCGGTTCATTAAAGGTTCGACTAATCCGGATTCGGGTTACTCGATGCGAAGGACGAAGCCTCCCAACAGTGGTAAATTCATACAAAGCGGGACATGAGTGCGTTCACAGAAAGCTCAAACCTTAGGACTCTTAAGGGAATTCAGCACTATATTCCGTTGAAGCAACACTTGTGGGTTAATTACATCAAGTTCTCCATGTTCATTAAGTAAGTTTTTCAATGCACTTGACTCATGTGTCTTATTTATTTATATATATATATATATATATATATATATATACATATATATATAATTTTATGGTTAAATGATAATATTTAAAAAAAAAAGAAGATATGTGGCCTCATATGGTTGTAGAATTTAACATAATTGATATAAAGAACTTGGTAAAAATATTTTTCCTAGCATTGTACTCTATAAATAATTTTTAAAATTATCTATATAAATTTATAAATTTTAATTCATTACAAATTTTTTGTCTAAAAGTTTTCAGTCAAATGGATTCATAATTTTTTATTAAAAGATTCAAAGTAAAGTATATTGTATTATTGTGCTAAAATAGTTAAAATTAATTAACCTATAAGATATTTTCTGTTTAAAAAAGGTTGCACTTTTTTTAATATATATATATATATATATATATATATATAACCCAAACAAAAACAAGAGAGATAGTTAAAAGAAGACAAACTAGATCGACATGTAGAGTTGATGGCCTAATAGTGTAAGAAAGCCTTACTAGAATCATTTGAGTCTCGATTTTATTTCTCAGAAGAGACACTTATACAGAGGAAGCCATGAATCTCGAACCGACCGGATAATAATATAGAAAAAGAAAACAAACTAGTAACTATAAGAAAATGTAAATTTGGATAATTAAAATTTCTTTTATTTGATTAAAGACCACGACGAAGACAACAAAACTTATTCTAAGGAAAATATTATTTAAATCTTAAAATCATAAATAAGTTATTTTCTAACATAATGAATTATCAATTACTTTACTATTATTATTGTCAACATAATTTTAAAATTCAAATAATATTTTTATCCCATTTCCCCTTATTCTAATTCCCCCAAACACGTATTTCCTCTTTTCAGTTTTCTTTCAGTCCCTGACGTTTCGCATTCGTATAAAGTATATGTAGCTTCCCTCGCCTTTCGTCTGTCATCTCTCTCTCAACTCTTTCAAGTCTCTAACCTTTTCTATTCAGTTCCCTGCATCACATTTGAACTTCGCTCCCTTCTTCTCCTTCTTCGTCTCTTCCTCTGCGTGCATGCTTCGCCGGCGATGGGGAATCTCTGTGCCCTCCTCTCTAAAGAACCTGCGAAGAAGAAGCCCACAAAGCGTCAATCTCACGCGCCGTTGCATTCCAATTTCAGCAAACGATGGACCGGAATGCGTTCATCGCGTAAGGAGAAGCTTGAGCTTGATGATGCTATGATTCAAGAGCAAGCTTTGGCCGCTGCTATCCTCTTCAAGCAGCATCAGCAGAATGGTACTCTGCCCTCCTTTGATCGCTCCACTTCTCTGCGGTATCCAAATGCTGGCTCCAAGAAGGTTACGTTGCCGCGGAGTTCGAGTTCTAGGGCTCGGTCTCTTACTGACCCTTTGCTACAGCGTAATCAACTTGTTCACCAGGTTTGCTTTCATGTGTCTTGGTTTGAAATTGTTGAATCAATTGATGAATTGGGTTATGGAATGAAGGGCGGTCTGTATTTGGAATTCATTTGTGGTTTTTCTATTTTTTAACGAGAAATTTGACCATTTTCAAATTGATGGAAGACAATTAGTGGATGATTTTGGAAAATGAGATGACTTGGCTGGTTCTGACAGAGTGTAGGAAGGAATTTTGTGATGATTGCTTTCTTATGATCGATTATCTTCCATGATTATATCGGGGTTGTATTTGTTCGAATTGCATATGTTACTAATTAAAATTAATTAAGGCGCTGCTGTAAAAGGCTCGTTTTAGCATATTATGCTTAATAGCATGATGTTGCAGATACTTGAATTACTGTTGTCTCAAATATTATAGGCGAATCTTGAAGAATTGAAGGTAATGCTAATATGGGAGGCAGTTTAAGTTTTTGTATGCGTATTGATTGTATATTACAAGGAAGACCTTCTGAAGTATTTTTTACTAAAAGTTAGGTGTAGCTTTGAAGGTAATCTTGTTTTGCCTCTTTTTATTTGACAAGAAAAATTACAGGTTCCTAAAATGACATTGAAAAGAGATGGATTCAACACTGTTGACTTTTTCTTTTTTTATTTATTTAAACAATTTAAAATTTTTCCAGAGCTTCTCTGATTCTGGTGTGGATGTGAACGTGTTACCTAAATCTCATTGATTTTTTGTTTTTTGTTTTTTTTGGGGGGGGGGGGGGTAACTTTGGTTAAAATTAATTTGTGGTTCCTACCTTTGTACCTTTAGTTTATCACTGGAAGTAAGAGGGTCCTTCTGAAATTTACTTCTTTAGTTTCTATTAGGAGTGACTTGCCTTTCACCGTGTGAATGTGTCTGCAAGTATGAATACCTACCCCTGTCTCATTTGATCAATGTTTACACGGCATAAAATGAATTTAAAGCTTTCCGTTTGATTATAAGATAAATTCTTTGAGATTACCTGAACTGGTCATCTTGTATAATTTGACAGGAAAATGGCCAAACATTTATTAATTTTTTAGTTCGAATATAAGAACTCTTTAAATTACCCTGTTCTTTACTATTTTCGTATTTTAGGTTCATCTAGCTTATACAGAGGCTTTTAATTGGCAGGAAGTCAAGCTTGATGATCTTGAGACCAATCATTTTGTCCTTGTCCACGGAGGTGGCTTTGGTGCTTGGTGTTGGTACAAAACTATAGCACTTCTAGAAGAAGGTGGTTTTAAAGTGACTGCCATTGACTTAACTGGTTCTGGAGTTCATTCATATGATACAAACAAGATTACATGTCTATCACAATATGTGAAACCACTTACTGATTTTCTCGAAAATCTTGCTGAAGGAGAGAAGGTGTTTATCTTGTTACTTTCCTGTTTTTATTGCTGATAATTTGTTCTCTGTTCAGCATATCTTTCCATGGGCCATCATCATGTCTGTTAACACTTATGGTTTCATTAAATGTAGCCATCAAGGGTTGTTGCCAACCACTTGTCATGGTTAAGGAATTCACTCATATTTCCCCTTTCCAAGTTTCTAACATGTTTCTCAACCCTCTCTTTATGTCTTCATGACTACTCTTTTTGTAAGACTTATAGTTAAGTTTGTGGTTCTGAAAAGGGCTTAATGTTCTGTTAACTATGGTTCTGGCTACCTCAAACGTGATTATTCTGCCAAATTTTTTAAAATTTCTTCTTGCATTACTCTGAGGTGTTTTCTCTATAACGGTGGGCTTGTAGAATGAATTTAACTAAGATTGTGCTGATTATGTTTAGGGACTGACTCTAGATTTGCATTTATTTCATTTAAATTGCTGCTAGAAATCCAGCCAAAAAAGTAAACGTCTTTCTTACATTCTAGTGTTGGCATTATGTTGTTATTTGATTATTGGGCACAATATTTAGCAATGTTATATTTGGTGTTAGAATCCAGTTTTGAGACTAACCTCCTCTGTTTGTTCCTTACTTTCTTTTCGATTTTTACGCAGGTTATCTTGGTTGGACATGACATTGGTGGGGCAGGCATTTCATATGCAATGGAATTATTTCCTTCTAAGATTTCCAAAGCTGTCTTTCTTGCTGCAGCAATGCTGACAAATGGACAAAGTACTTTTGATGCCATCTCTCAACAGGTTTTCAGTTTCTTCTGTTAATGGTCAAGAATGATGTAGTTTTATTTGTAATATGATATAATATATTAGAATCTCTGATAAAAAACATACAGTGCATGAAAAAAAAAAAAAGAATTGCGATTGGAAGTAATGGCCTTTTATAGAGGGTGAGCCTTGGCGTAGTAGTAAGGTTGTTGCCATGTGACCTGGAGAGTATAGGTTCAAATAGTAGAAATAGTCTCTTTGATTGTGAGAGTAAGATCACAGACATCTATCCCTCCCGCATCCCATCCGATGGGAGCCTTATGCATGGGGAAGTAATGGCCTTTTATGACTCTGATTATTGTCAAAATTTTGTGAAGTATTGGCCTTTATGCGTTTATACATCTAAGATTGAATCTGTCCCAAGCAAATTCAAGTGATTTTGACAATAGATTCTACAATTCTAAAAGTCAAAATGTGCCCATTTGAAGATGAAACCTAGCCTGAGCCTCTCCTGCTCCATTTTCAAATTTTATAAACATGCTATTTCTAGAAATCCCTTTATCATCTCCACACACAGATCTTAGGAGAGGAGAGGATGTAAAGTAAATTCCCAGAACTTCAGAGTAATGTAGTGAGGGTAGAAGACAAAGAGAATTCCATAAATAAAGAGTTCTTTAATTTTGTTTGAGTTCAGTATATGTTTTGATTGTACAATTCTATTGCAGGCAGGATCAAATGATCTGATGCAACAGGCTCAGATTTTTTTGTATGCAAATGGGAGTGACCACCCTCCTACTTCTATAGGTCTAGACAAGTCATTATTGAAAGATTTGTTATTCAATCGAAGTCCAGCCAAGGTGAGACATACTATTGAAAAATAAAATATCTTCAGTTTTTCTTTATTACAATGATTTTGATCTGATATAAATGAAAATGAATCATTGGGGAGTGGGAGAGCTTGGTGATTTATTTGTTGCACATAATTGAATGCCCTGATTTGATGAATCTTTTGTCATAGATTATGCAAGAAAAATCTAAAATTTAATTTTGTTTTTGTTAGCAAATAGAGCATCTGCCATTTAAGTATTGTTTTGCCTTGCTGGGCCATATAATGCTACTAGTATTTTGTTTAAGGAAGCAATTATAGGCTCGTTCTGTGTTGAAAATGCTTTAAGATCTTAAGAGTATCAGATCCCATCCATCTCATGTAAAAGGGAAAAAAAAGTAAATTTGAAGTCTCCACGCATGCTGTTGTTTGGGCTATCTCCATTACATTACTAACAAATGTGAGAACGAATGGAAACCCTATTTTATGGTGTTGGGTGACTGGATTCTGATAAATAAGTGGTTTATTACATGAAATATTTGTAATGGCTCTGAAAAAATAATAAATGAGATAGCTAATTAATATGTTTGTCATTTGTTGTAAGCTGGTGGCTTAATGGCATTGGGGTTGCTATATATTTATAAGGTTTTGAGTTCGAATCCTGGAGTACTAGGTGGTTTTAGGCTGTTCCAGCTGCACTACCAAGATTCAAACTCAATACCTCATAGATATATAGCAATTCTAGTGCCACTAAGCTATGAACTTATCTTTGTTAGAAATCTACAACAAATTATTAACATATTAATTAACCATCTCATTTATTAGTCTTTTGAGCGCCATTACATATATTGTTGGTCTGTTGGGCCTCAACCTTTTATAACATTGAGAACCGCAGCACATGAAATGAAAATATGTCAGACAGCAAGTGGAAAAGTGAAATTAGCTGAATTTTAAGCAGCTGGATTACCGATAAATTTACAAACCTAAAATTGATTGTTTGAAAGGTGATGGGAACCTAAGTGGAACTTAGATATTCCATACTAAGTCCCCATTAGATGGTTATAGATCTTGGGCTAGCGAGCAAGCAAATTCTGAAGTATGCCTCTGAGCATTTGCCTTCATATTTTCGCATGTTAGTTCAGAAACAGTCTTGCATATGCAATTAATTAATCGGTAAGGAAGAATAATTGCCACAAACAATTTTTATAAATCAAGCCACCAGTCAAACCTGAAATGTAAAATCAGAAAAGTAAAAGAAGAAAAAATTATGCAAAATTATACATGATGATTTTACTGGTTTCTCACCATTTTCAGTGAAGAAGCTGGTCCATAATCCCCTTGTAATATTATGTGTATCCCTTTTTCTCTTTATACAGGATGTTGCATTAGCATCTGTCTCAATGAGACCGATACCATTCGCGCCTGTTTTGGAGAAGCTCTCACTTTCTGACCCAAAATATGGATCTGTACGGCGGTTTTACATTGAAACGCCCGACGACAACGCCATACCGATTACGCTTCAGAAGAACATGATAAATGCGAATTCCCCTGAAAAGGTCTTATGCTTGAAAGCCGCTGATCACGCCCCTTTTTTCTCGAAGCCTCAAGCCTTGCACAACTTACTGGTAGAGATATCAAAGATCAGGTGAGAGAATTTTTTATTCTTCACATTATGTTGCCTCTGAAGACCATCATCACATCAGAGCACCAAAAGCTCTTTTGATTTCTTAATATGATGAATGAGGAATTCAGCAGTTAATCATTTCTCGACGAAGCTGCGTTATCAGAAAGTGAATTGTGGGTTATATATAACTCGTGTACGTGTGCAAGTTGCAAGATATTTTTATTTTATTTTATTTTATTTTTATGATTTTTAAGTTGAGAAAAAATTGCTACCGAAACCGGTTTTAGCTGGTAATGTTTGTGAACTTTTTTGCTCCAAGTATTACTGGTTAAAACTTAAAAGTCTTTTACGGTTTGTGTTTTGTGAGTTGGGTTACAAGTTACGTCTATCTAGTCTAGTTGAATAATCAAAAGCTTGTAACTCACTCACTGATAAGTAAATTCCATAGTGACTAGACGTTTATATGTAGCGGTTCTTTGTATAGGATAATGAAAAGATTGATGGGAATAGGAACGTCAAATGTGTCTACCTACATTCGTTTGATGTTCCAAATAATACTGCCGATTGCGGAATATGTAATTTTTGGGTCTCTTTTCGTTTTAGATCTCCTTTTTTGTGGGTGATTTTCTGTCATATTTTGGTGCAAAATACACTTTTCCTTCTTTTTTATTTTTCTGAATAATAGCATTCACCATCGTGTAGTATGTTACTAGTCAATACCCTAAAATATTTTTTCAGTACCACTCCATATCCTGTAATATCTTCTTAATACCAGTTAGTACCCTAAAATATCTTGAAAAAATATTTTAAGGTACTAACTGGTACTAAGAAGATACTACAGGATAAAGATATTGAAAAAAATATTTTTAGGTACTGACTGGTACTTAAAAAATACTACAAGGTTTAAAAAATATTTCAGGTTACTGACTGGTACTAAGAATATGCTATAGGATATTAAATGGTACAGAAAAAACATTTCGGATATCGACAAGACTTAAAAATACTACAAGTCCGGGTGAGCATGGTGCCCGATGCCAAGATGCCCGCTCAAGCCCCGCAAAAAAAAAATTGCCCTTAAATTTTCAAATTTCTAAAAAAGTGGCCGAAAAAAAATCGGGCGGTTTTGGGTGGGCCACTAACCGGGCATTGGGCGTGAGGTCCCGCCCGCCCATTTGGCCTGGGCCCTTAAAAATTAAATTTATTTAAATAAATATTATTATATAAATATTATTTTATTTAAAATATATTATATTATTATGTCTAAATATATTATATTATACTTCAAGTATCTCCAAAGCTTTGTAATTATGTGAAGTGTGAACTAGAATCTTCGTGAAGCAGCGCAGGCGTCACTTGGGGGAAGGAAGCTCGTCGCCGCCGCTTGCCAAATTAAAAAATGGTTAGGGCATTTATCTCGGTCTTTTTGGGCATCATCAGAACGCATCACGGCCCATTTATTCTTAGGGTGGGCATCGGCAAGGGTCTCGCCCGCCTGCCCCGCCCATGCCCACCCCTACTACATGATAGTGAATGCTATTTTTTTTAAGATCGTAAGATAATTTTTAAAGATCATGAAGTATTTTTAAATACTAATTAAGACTCGAAATATTTTTCCAAAGATTAGTCAATGATCCTAAAGTAATTTTAGGTTCATGAAAAAATAGTTAGGATGGTGAATGCTATTTTTCAAAAAAAAGAAGAAGAAAAAGCAGTGTATTTTGCACCAACGGTGCCGTTTTGATGCATCGAGCACGCGGACGATACATGGTATAGGACGAAAGCCGCATCCCCAATATTCCTTTAAAAGTGAGAGGATAAGATCCTATCAAAATTGGTAGGAACTCAAGTTTTCACGTGTACAATAACGCTTTCAAACATATTTACCCCTCATAAATTTTTTTTTCTATAATGCAAGAAAATAGAATTATATTCGAATTTATGCGATAAATTCGAACTTGACGACATTTAACATTTTAGACAAGTTCGAACTTGGTGGGAGAATATTTTAGATAAGTTTGAACTTGGTGAGAAAATATTTTAGATAAATTCGAACTTCAAAAGAGGATATTTTTTAAACAATATATTTTTCCTTTTCATTTTGAATTAATTACTTTTGAGAGTAAAACATGTATTTCATGATTCTTTACCAACTGTCACCCCTTCATTTTCTTACTATCAAACAACTCATCTTCCCTCATCCCTTAAAATATTGGAAAAATCCCTTTAAGGTTCTAAGGCACCAAGAAAATATCAAAAAAAGTCTCATGTAAAAATTTCGATGCCAAAAATCTCATTGACAACTCTTTCAATAAGTAATTAACAACTTCATCTACGTTTTTTTAACAACTCTTTGAGACCTATTTTATATCAAAAAATTTTGTAGGACTTTTTTGATATTTTCTTGATTCTTTAGGACCTTACAGAGAGTTTCCCTAAAATATTCTCTTCCCTTTCTTTCCCTCATCAAATCTTTCCTATACCAAACGGGCCTTTAGTCTCATAAAAATAAAATCAAGTTCGAATTCATGTGAAGGCATGGAACATTTTGGGAGATTTATTCTCAACCGGGCTAAAAAATGTTTAAACTTGGTGCAAATAGCGATATAAAAAGAAGAGTATCAATTTTTTTTTTTAATTTGATCAAACATCCCTTTTAAAACTTAGGACATAAATAGTTTTCGTCTTTCTCAACAAACGACTTTCTCAATATTTAAATTTGCATTATTCTTCTTATTGAGTTGAGGTCGATTAATATCTTAACCAATAGCTTGCTAGTAGGAGTATAAATTTTGAATGAATCAAAACAACAAAATGTACTTGGCTTAGCCTTGGAAACAAAGTAAAGCCTAATTAAAATAACGTATATTATTCAATCTAATATAAGCATCAATATGGGACCAGGGTTACCAATATGTCCTTTATTGGTGTGATACAATCATATTTTATATTAGCAAACCTATTGACATGGATTTTGTTTTTCTTTCAAAATCTAGTACTAAGAAGGAAAATTTACCCAAAAAAAAAAAAAAATAGTTGAACTTCAAAATCTTAAATCAATGATTTTATATTAAAGTTTAAATGATATTTTTTTTATCTCTTTCACGAGTAAGAAATATATCATCAAAAATTAAAGTGAGGAATTAATTTCATAATTTTTATCGACTAAACCACACAATTAATTGGTACAAAATGTTGGGCATACTGTGAGGAACAACGTATATAATAATATCACACCTCTCTTTTTCTTCGTCTGACCTCACAATTAATTAGATATTAGATCATTAATTAGCACGGCAAGTACAATCTTGTGTTTACTACTAGAAAATGTCAAAATAGTGACGGAATTTTCTACGGAAAAAAATCCGTCACAATTTGTGACGGAAAACAAATCCGTAGCAAAATTTTGCTACGGAATTTAAAACTGTCGCAATTTGCTACGGAAAATTAATTCCGTCGCAATTTGCTACGGATTTTAACTTCCGTAGCAAAAATTTTAAAAAATAGATTTAAAAATTAATCCTGGAGGGAAAATTCCCACCTATTTGCGGAAAAATGTATTCCGTCGCAATTTGCTACGGATATTAAATTCCGTAGCAAAAATCCAAAATCCAAAAAACATAAATTAAAAAATTAAGTGTGGAGGAAAAATGCCCACCTATTTGCTACGGAAAATTAATTCGTAGCAATTTGCTACGGATTTTAAATTCCGTAGCAAAAAAAAAAAATTTAAAAAATTAAACCTGGAGGGAAAATGCCCACCTATTTTCTACGGAAAATGTATTCCGTCGCAATTTGCTACGGATATTAAATTTCGTAGCAAAAAAAAAATAGATTAAAAAAATTAAGTGTGGAGGGAAAACGCCCACCTATTTGCTACGGAAAATTAATTTCATCACAATTTGCTACGGATTTTAAATTCCGTAGCAAAAAAAAAAAAAGATTTTAAAAATTAACCTTGTGGGGAAAATGCTCACCTATTTGCTACTAAAATGAATTAAATTCGTAATTTGCTATGGATTTTAAATTCCGTAGAAAAATCAAAAAAAAAATAGATAAAAAAATTAACTCTAGAGGGGGAATTAGATCATCTCATTATCACATATTCTCATTATCCTCCTCACCCAATCTCAACCTTTCATATCCGTCCCAAACCAATCTACACCGTTGATTTGGATCAATCTTGATTGTCTCATCCGAAGACTTTTTAATATCGTCAAGATTGAATATTTTTTCAAGATCCTAATTTAGGATCTTGAAAAAATATTTCCCTGTACTGACTGCTATATTAAAAAAAATACTTCAAGATACTCACTGGTACTCAAAATCCGTAGCAAATTCGACCAAATCCGTAGGAATGTTTGTGATGTAATTTACCCAAGTTAGATTTCCACATATATAGATATATAGAGGAATAAAGGAAGATGGGTTTGATTACATACAATTAATACGAATAAACAATATCCTACAACCAATTCAAAATCATATGAGCTAATATTATTGCTCCGCATTTGATTATTGTAATTAGGCATAATCATACGAGCTAAATCATAATTATATTTAATAATCTTTATACTTTTCTTATATGTTTGATGTATAGACCATTATCTAATATATAAGTTATTGAGATTATATTTCTCATTATGCTTGCATCCCGAAGTTAGTCTTTAAATTTAAAAATTATAAAATTTAAATTTAAATATATTATTTTTATAACAAGTTAAATATATTATTTAGTATGTGAGAAACTATAATTCTTTTTTTTTTTTCACAAAAAGTATTATTCTTCCAAAAGATTCATATATTCCTCAAATACAGTGTAAACTTATTCTCCCTCCAAATTTTTTTTTTTTTGGGTCAAAGGCAGCTTTCCTCCAGGTTGGAAAGACAACCTAGGTCCCATATTTTCAGCTCTTCATTACCAAAAAAAAAAACAAAAAACTTTCAGCGACGACATTTGGCAGTGACTTTTAATGTTTTCGGACGTAAATTTTTGTGACGGAAAATAATTTCCGTCACAAAAATAATTAAAAAATTCTCAATTTACAACGGATAATAAATTTTGTCGTAAAAATATAATAATAATCCCATTTGCGACGGAAACAAATCCGTTGCAAAACACAATCGCAAAAAGGGGGTTCGGAAGGACGCTGGTTGAAGTAGAGAAGTAAATTAACCTAAGAAAAATGGGGAGGAAAGCTAAAAAGAAAAAGACGGATGAGAGCTAGGAGATATCAGGATGGTTTGCGAGCGCAGTTGGAGTAAGCAGCAGATCTGAACTTCTTGATTCCACCGTTGGGTCGAACGTCTTCAATGCTGTGCGGCGAAATTATTCTCTTCGTGTGGGTGTTCTTCCTATTCCAGCGATTTCTAGGGTTTTTGATCTCTGTTGTTTGGCCTGAAGGTTTCGATTTGATTTCCGAATCCCGATATCCTACAATTCAATTTGTGGCGGAAATAGAATTCCAACAATATCTGTAGCAAAAATCAAATCTTCCATATTATTGCTTCGATTTAAATCAGTCCTCCATATTCTAACCTCTTGAACTCGATCCGTCGACTTGTCTTCGACCTCAGTTCTCAACCTCGAATCCAAAGACGCGACGGCGGCGACGTGAATCGATCTCTGAGCTTCGATAAGGTTTTGTAATCTGAGCTACTAGTTTAATTTCACGAAGTGTTTATGCTTGTCCTCTTCTTGCGTAGATCTTTAGGGCACAGTGGGTCTTCTTTCGTATTCCACATCTGAGTTTTTTTTGACAAACTTCGATCTCAACCTAACCAACCCCACATGTAACTTCAGCTTTACTTCCTTCAACGTTTATGATTCATTCTAGTTTTGTTTCGTTGTTGATTTGATGAGAAAATGTTGTTCCCCTCTCTCTCAGCTTGCATTTGGATATTTACGATGATGTTCATTCTTTGGAGATATTGGCTTTGGTTCATTTTTTCTGGAATAGAAATTGATTTCATTTCCTCATTTGTCTGTCGTTTCTGATTCTGGCTTAGGAAGTACTGACCATTTCATGAATTTTAGTTGTTGGATTCATATTTATCTGTGCAATGTTTTAATTATTAGATCGCTTTGTAAGGGTTTGGACTTGATATCTTGGTGTAATATAATATATGCACTTTATTCTGTCTAATGGCAGTTCAAGTTTCATGCTTTACTTTTGGGATAATTAAACCATTGAAATGTGCTTCCAATGGCCTGTTGGTGGAGCTGCAAGTTTTTGTTTTTATAAGATGTATAGAAACAAAATACTAGTATAAACAAAGCCTCGATGAATGAGATAAAGCAAAAGACTTCATTGCAGAAAGTTATTATAAATTTTAAATCAGTAGTCTTGTGCTGCAATGTAGTACTTTTGAATCAAGTGAAGCCATATTTTGCAAATATGAGCTGCTAGTTTCTATCCAACTGTTCTATGCATGTATAAATTTCCTTGGGTCAAAAAGGAAGAATGAGGATGAGGAAAGCAAAATCTGAAGCAAGCAATCATGCAGGTCACGAAAGGTGCATTGTACAGAATTTGGTTAAACTTCTGAAAGCCCCTGTGCAGGTTACTCCTCATTCTTATTGTATTTCGAATACTTTTGGGATATGAGACTTCCTTAGCAACTGGCATTTTCCTTCTGAATGTTGTTGTCGTTAAGGATGCAATGCAAATGCATTATGGAAATCATTTTCATGCTTCTCAGGTTGAAGGAACACCAGAAAGACCAAGATTGTCTGCCTTCCGGTCCAACAACCATCTCTATGTCCAGGTGATTAATTGATGACACTAAGATGCACAAACTTGCATCAACTTCAACGATGCAGAAGCCAATTTCTGAAGAGTTTAATTACACCTCTGGTCCCACAATTGTAAGTTGTTAAAGGCTTTTATATGCTATGAATACTTATTCATTGTTCAGATTATTGATATCTGATGTAGGTGGAAACCATACCCCTGAAGTAGATGCCCTTTCTCAATGTTTTTAACAATTTTTGTATTTTTATTTGATACACACAATTCAGTAGAATTATTCTAGTATAGAAGGAAGAAATTATTATTTCTTCAAGCTCATCTCTATTGTGTGTGATGATATATATGCATTAGATTTGTAATCGATCTTCACGTTTCCATGATTTATCTGCTTTTTTATTTTTCTTATTATTTTCAATTACTAAACGCTGGTCCTGAATCTTTTAAACTTATGGTTTCATGAAGTAGCCTGGAGGGTTGGTGAACTCATTGCAAAGTCCTGCTGGAGAAAGCAATCACAAAGGTGGTGTTTGACTGAGGTGGTTACCCATACCATTGCTGTGTACAAGCAATTGCTGATGCAGCTCGGGAATATGGCTTTGGTGTTTATATTTCGTTTTCTTTATTTATAATTTTTTAAGATTGTTATTGTACATATTTCTGCATACACTTTTTTAATACAATATTCAGTATTATTTATATACATTTTCTTATTTGTAATTTTTCCTATAATTTCTATATTTTTAATTTGGTATTTATTTATATAATTTTTTTGCGAATTGAGATTTGCGATGGAAAATGAATTTCGTCGCAAAAAATGGAATTTTTGTGACATAATCAAATTCAGTAAATTTTATATTTTTTTATGTAATTATTATATTTTTTTAAATATTTTATATATTTTTTAAATAAAATACGTTTTGCGACGGAAAATAATTCCGTCGCAAATTCAGTAAATTTGCTACGGAAATGAATTCCGTAGCAAATTTTCGAATTTGCTACGTAATTATTTTCCGTAGCAAATTGCGACGGATATTAATTCCGTCGCAATTTGCGACGGATAGAAATTTCCGTCGCAAATTGCGACGGATAGAAATTTCCGTCGCAAATTGCGACGGATTTTTCCAATTCCGTCGCAGAATTATGCGGCGCTTTTTTGCTACGGACAAAATCCGTAGCAAATTCCGTAGCAAATTGATTTTGCTACGGAAAAGGCCTTTTTGCTACGGATTTTTTCCGTAGCAAAAATCAAATTTTCTTGTAGTATAAGCAATTTTAATCTGAATGAACTGTTGTGTGAGGGAGTTAGGGGCATGATAAATCATAAATGAAAAAAATCACGACGAATACACAAGTTTTAGCTATTAAATACATGAGCTAGATATGAAGGGGGAAAAAGATTGAGCTAAATAACTAATTTATATAGATTAAGAGCATTAATTTAGTTATTAACTAAACAAGTGTGTTGGTTTCCTGTAGCAAAAGACACCCATTTTAATTATTTGCATGGACCCTATTTTTTTTATAACAAAATTATTTAATATGTGAAATTAATAAGAAGATTTTATTTAAAAAAATTATAAATTTGAGAGATAAAGTGGATTGATATCTTATATTTAGAATTAAAGTAAAAATTATTTTATTTACTATAGAAGGGAATATATTATATTTCCTTAGCATTGCTATTCTCAATAGGTTTTGCCGCTTCATTCTCACAGGCATGTCTATATTTTTTAGCCATTAATTACAAGTTGATTTTTTTTTTCCTAAGACACAAGTATGTTTTTTATGGAGGCAATCTTATTTAAGGCACCATCAATACTAAATGTGGGCACATCTTCTAACAACCATTCACAAACTATAATTTGTATTTAAATGATTAGTGTGACTTTACTCCCTTTTTAATATTTTTAGAGCGAAATTGATCTAACAAAAACTTATGAATACTAATAGCTCCTACACAAAAATTTTCAAAGTAAATTTGGACCTTAACCTTAAGGGCTTATTTGGTTTGATTGCATTACACACCTACAATGATAATCTTTATCTCATTACCATAGGTGACATAAGTGACATGTTTGGTTAGGTATATTGATAGTAATTTAGATTGCAATGGTAAAATAGATTCCACATTTTTTTGATGATATCTTTTCATATGGGGACCCCTATAAATACACATTGCAATCCTTGCGGAAATATCGATTTTAACCTCAATAATATAATGAAAAGACGACATTTGCCCTTGATAAACAAATTGTGTAATCAAATCATTTTTTTCATCAATTGCCCTGACGCAGGAACACAACCACGAGAGCAACATAAGTTGAATTAATGGCGTGAATTATTTCCTTTATTTTAAAAGGTGAAGGCAAATACAAACGACAAGCTCCTCGCAATCAGCCGTATGCAAGTGCAAAGAATTTCTATAGGGGCTCAGTAACCAATAAATCCATCGCTATCTTGCTTGCGTATTTTGCAAGGGAATCAGCTTCCCTGTTGACGTTGCAAAGGGAAATTTCTAGTCTCAACATATCATGCACCTAATTGTCTTAAATATCATGCACCTAATTGTCTTAAAAACTCATGAGATGTTGAGACTAGAAGGGGCACGTGCGGGGATTTGGGGGTTTAGGGGCAGAGCCCCGAATTTTTTTTTTTTCTAAGAAAAGTTTTAACTGCATTAAGAAAATAAAAGAATATAAACAAGAAAAAAATATATCAAAAAAATATTTATGAAATCAAGTGAATACCTTGATGATGTAATAAAAGAGCACAATTATTTTACAATTTTGTTATTTAGAAAAGTAAGATTATGTATTGTTAGAAATAAATGCATTTACATAAATTACAAGGGTGCAGATCAATAAATTTAAGTATATATATTTTAATAAAAAAAGTATATTGCAATAAAAATAATTATAATCATTGTTGTCAAACTCGCGAGTTGACTTTCCGAAGTTCACGTTTTTACGCTTCTAAATTTTTACAAAAACGAGTCGAAATCATGGTAAACTCGTTGTAGTTGTAAACCTCGGTTAAACTCACGAGTTTATACACCGAAGTTTACCATTTTTACGCTTTCTAAATTTTTACAAAACTGTGTTAATTTACTCTTAAACTTATATTAACTTTTTTGATTTGATAACGCTTCAGTGGCTTTATGTTAAAAATTTATAGATTTTTTTTATTGAATATGATAAATGTTGAATGTTGATGGATTTAATTTCAATTATTTGGATTCAAAATATATTTAAATCAAATTGTTGTCATTTTTATATTTTAATTATACACTAGTAATACCTATTTAATAATAAAAGTAAACCCTTACGAGTTTACGATTCGAGTTCACAATACGAAGTTTTAGATCACAGTTTCTTAAACTCGTGAGTTTGACAACCTTGATTATAATGTCATCCTTTTACGCCTTATTTTTTAATTCCATCATAATGCCTTATTATCAATGCTATCAAATACTTTTTTTTTTCAATATAAGACACTAAACAATCATTCAACCATTCATCCACATCTCATTACGAAGTCAAATGCGCTTTAATGTATTAAAGGCGACATTTAATTTAAAGATCGAGAATCATTCAAACATATATTAATTATTAAAAAAATCTCAAATTCAGTGCCCCTTCTCTAACAAGTGGGTCCGCCCTTTCGATTCCTATATCCGTCAGCGTCATTAATATGGGTAATAATAGTCGGTTTAGTTCATATGGGTTTTTCTCATCACCAGATCGAGTTCGTGCTTGCAGTTTCACAAATATTAATTAATGGTGTTTTTTTTTTTTTTTGGAACACGAATTAATGGTGTTTCTCGACATATCGATTTGCTGACGACGATCTGACTTTATTTCCCACGAAAACTTTTACTCTTGGGGTGGATGATGATGGGAAGGTGTAGGAGGATGGAAGAGAAAGAGGGTATTTAAATGATGATAACTTGCTCAATATTTTTTAACTTACTGATTCTTATTTGATTTTTGCATTAACAGCGCTATTTTTGGCTGAGGAAAAAGAAGATGGTGGATGGTGAGTTTTTATTTTTTTTTAAGGGGAATTTTGGACCTTTACAATTCTGGTAAAATATATAATAAAAAATAATTCTCCCCATCTTGTTAATAACCAACTAAATATATTGATGGTAATTATTATTATATTACATCCCTTTTTTTTTTTAATATTAAAAGGTTTTGGAGGGTTCGACATCGGGCTCCCCACCAAGCGCTGCAGACGGCCTCAAGAAATTTCATGGAAGACTTAGAGGACTTACGAGATCGCCTACCAAAGGAGTCCCAAATGACGGCAGAGGGATCGAACCCCCACCCAAGCGCCTAATCCCTGGATCCCTTATCATCTACGCCAACTCACATTCACATTGGTTATATTACATCCCATTATTTGACCAAAGGGTCCTGCAATTGAACCAAATGGGCCCAAGTTTTTTGTAATGAGCTTTGTATCTTTTTTTTGTTTTAAGGTTCTTATAGTGTTTTTTTCCTTTAACTATATATAAAAAAGTCGCAATGAAAAGCTGACATAATTAGATAGCTGGGTTCTTTAAATATTATGTCTTGGCTTCAAACCAACTCGTATGCATGGAAAAGATTTCGTTAGGAGATACAAAACCCACTTTATGATATTATTGTGACAAGGTATTAATTAAGTATTTTTTTTAAAAAAATATTACTCCTATTCAAAGTTGTTAACTACTATGAGAGAGGATGTAATACAAATTTGAAAACTTTTCATTTAAATATAGCTAAAATCATAAATTTATTCTACTTTTAGACAGTTTATATATATATAAAGTTAATGTCTTAACTTTATCTCTTTTATTCCAATATGAGGTGGTTAAAATACCTTATATAATAAGAAGGGAAAAATTTGGGAAATCTCCTTAATTGAAAACTTAATTTGTGAGAAGAACCTAAATCATATTACTAATACTCCGTGTGTATAATAACTTTTCAAGTCCTTTTTCCTAAAAAAATTTATCGAGGGGATTTTTCCCCATTTTTTTCCTAATAAGAATTGAAAGGAAAATATTAGTATTTAAAACTGTTTTGTCAGAGCTTAAACTTTAAAGTTTACATTTTTTTTGGGTTAGTGAAACAACCTGTGTGAAAATTTAAAAAAAAAAATTAAAATGATATTATTATAAAATTAAGAAAATATAAAATTAAAAGACCAAAAATCCACTCTTATTTATTTTGATTAAAGTGAATGTTTGGTCCTATAGAGATTTACATCAAAATTCAGTTTAATTCCTTAAATTTATAACATTGTTTAATAAACAAGAATTCGGCCCTAGTGCTGCTCCTGTCTATGATAGTCTCTTAGGCATCATTTGTTAGAGCAAAAGTTGGGGATGGAAAGGGAACATAACAAGGTTCCCTCTGAAAAATCGTGTTTGGTGCGCCCATCTTCCGTCGAGTAACATTCCCACAAGCGTCAAAGTTCCATCAACCATTGGAAGGTTGATTCCATCCGAAAGAAGCGGGAAGGTCAAATGTTCCCAGGAGAGTGAAAATGTTGGACAAAAAGGCCCCTTCAAATCACTGTACCTCTTTAATAAAAAGCACGAGGAAGGCGCGAGCTGAAGCTATCGGCTAAGAAGCTTGGAACTACACAGTGGGCGTTTTTCGGTGAAGGAGAAGTTGAACCCAGGGGGACAGAGTTGCATTTGAGGTCAGTATACATTTGAAAAAAAAAATTATGTGTGATTTACCGGTAGGTTTTGGGCCTTTGGGAAGCCCTGTTCCTTCATACGCGGGGGATTGTGAAGCAATTTTCAAACACATGACACAATTTGTATGCTTCTAGCTAGGGGATAGAGACACAGACGAGTGTTTAATGCTTTTGATATTCTTGTGTGTTGCAGACACTGTTAACCGATTTACACAGTTGAATGCATTGACAATGAATTTAAAATATGTTTTTTGTTTGTGTACAATGTGCTGTGGTTTTGTGAATGATAAATGTTGGAATAATGTGAAGTGTGTTTAGATATGAAATTAATGTTGGGTGGTGGTATGCGTTCTGAAAATCAAATATTATGGGTTTTGTAAGTCTGTTAAAGCTGAAATGAAAACAAGAAATCAAGCACAAAACATGGAAGACAAAATTAACACATTTTACATCAATAATGGCAACATCATTTTAATAAGTTTGCCAAAGGTTAATTGTGAAATAGGAAAAACAACAACTCAATATTACGTTTGAACTAGACAGCCCAGTTCGAACATAAGATGGGGAACGTTAATTCAGTGAGTGTGATGTCGGGTCATAAGTAGTGGTGTAAATTGAGCCGATGGGATGAAAGATAGAAATGTTTGAATGTTAAATAGTGGTAGTTTGTAAAGAGGAGTAGTGGATTATGATAAAAAGGAAATTGGTGTGGTGACAAATTGTGTAGGTATGTAGCCAGGTTTACGGGAAATGGTTGAAATGTTGGCTAGGTACTTAGCTTTGCTACTAGCAGTGAGGACCTTACTTGTGACGATGATAGTAGCTGTGGGAGCAGGTAGACCGAGGCACTTACTGGATAGGACGTTTAGATTAGATTTTCATGCCAAGAGAGCGAATTTGAGGGAGATGATATATAGCAGTGACACCACTTGCTTCAACCAAATTAGGATGCACCGGACAACGTTTGATAAATTGTGTCACATGTTAGACACAATTGGCGGATTGAGAGCAACGAAACATATGCTAGTTGATGAACAAGTGGCTATGCTCCTTCACATATTGGCCCACCATGTGAAGAACAGAGTCATCCAATTTGAGTTTGGAAGGTTAGGAGAAACCATTAGTAGATATTTCAAACTATTGTAGTTAAGAGGTATAATCACTCTCTATATTATATTATTTGATGAAGAGGATTACAATGTACTTATAGGAGAAGTGAGGGAGATCGGAGAAGGTACATTAGGAAATACAATAAAGCATAATAAAGACTAATAACTCACTAATTAGGATCCTATAATCAGGGCACGAATCAAGGGATCCTAATAAATGAGTAATTTATTTCCTAATATTCTAACACTCCCCTCAAGCTGGAGAGTATATGTCGATCAATCCCAGCTTGCCACGAAATCCTTCAAACTTCGTTCAACCGAGAGGTTTAGTTAGGATATCTGCAATTTGGTCTGCAGATCTTATGTGAGACAGTGTCATAATGCCTGCTTCAATCTTTTCTTTAATGAAGTGTCTGTCTATCTCAACATGCTTGGTTCTATCATGATATACTGGGTTCTTGACCATTTCAATGTTGGCCTTGTTATCACACCAAAGTTGCATTGGTCCCTTATGTTGAATTCCCAACTCCGTCAGTAATCTTATAATCCAGATCCCTTCACATACTCCTTTGTTGATAGCTCTTAGTTCTACTTCAGCACTGCTTGTTGACACCATTGTCTGTTTCTTGCTTCTCCAGGTAACCAGATTTCCCCACACGTATGTACAGTACCCTGAGGTGGACCTCTTGGTCTCTCTATCTCTTGCATGGTCTGCGTCAGTGTAGGTTTCTATGTTTTTGGTAGTACCTTTCTTAAAGAATATTCCCCTTCCAGGATTAAGCTTCAGGTAGCTCAAAATTCTGTATACCGCCTCCATGTGTTCTTCTTGGGGTTGATGCATAAACTGACTTACTATTCCAACTGCATAGCTAATGTCAGGACGTGTGTGGGTTAAGTATATCAATTTTCCCACAAGTCTTCTGTATCTCTCTGCATTAGCTGGAACACCTTGTGGCTTGATTTCTAAGTGGCATCCCTCTTCCATTGGTATCCCTTCTGGTTGAGTGCCCAACATTACTATCTCATGTAACAAGTCTAGTGTATACTTGCGTTGAGAGAGATTGATGCCCTTCTTGGTTCTTGCTACTTCCATGCCTAAGAAATACCTCATTTATCCAAGGTCTTTCACCTGGAATTCAGTCGACAAGTCCAGTTTTAGTTGAGCAATGGATTCTTCATCATCTCCTGTAATGATTATGTCATCAACATAGACGATCAATATGGTGACTTTGCCATTAACACGTTTGGTGAACGTGACATCTACTCATCCCTGAGTATATCCAAGCCCTTTCACTGCTTTGGTAAATCTACCGAACCATGCCCTCGGAGATTATTTCAGGCTGTACAATGACTTCCTTAGCTTACACACAGAGTTATTAGGAGCTAAAACTCCATCCGGAATCTCCATGTATACTTCTTCCTCTAGGTTGCCATTAGAGAATGCATTTTTCATGTCTAGTTGGTATAGTGACTAATCCAAGTTTTCTGCGAGTGATAACAGTACTTGAATGGTATTGAACTTGACCACTGGAGCAAATGTCTCCTGGTAGTCGATCCCATACGTCTGGGTATATCCTTTTGCAACAAGTCTCGCCTTGTATTTGTTGATACCGCCATCAAAATTGAATTTCAGAGTGAAGATCCACCGCATCCTATTAGTTTCTTTCCTTTAGGAGGAGTTGTGATCTCCCACGTTCTATTTTCCTTGAATGCCCTCAATTCCTCTTCTGCAGCTTGCTTCCAATTTTGATCAGCCATAGCTTGTTGAAATGTATTTGGAATGGTTATATGTGCACTGTTTACAACAAAACTTTGCATTTTTGAAAACAGATTACCATATGAGACAAATCGTTGAATTGGATGATGAGTACACGATCTTACCCTTTTTCTCAAGACAATAGGCCAACCCGATTCTTCAAGATTTAATCCCGGATTGGATTCATGGTCGTTCCTTTAAATGGGAGAGATAGTTCTACCAGTGTCTGGTTCAGTTTGAACTTGTGAGCTGGACTCTATCTCTTGTTGTGATCCTGCATCCATCCTTGAATTGATCTCAACATGTGTTTCTGGTTCATTGGGTTCAGGTTGGGTGGAATGTATGTGTTAGGTTGGTTCGTGGGAGCAAGTGCGTCAAGAGAGGCTATAAGGTTAGGTGGCACAGCTGATGTGTCAAGTGATTTTGAGGTGTTGGAATTAGATGCTTCCAAGATTAGCCTTTCAATATCAAAATACTCCCCCTGAATGGGTAATTTGGGATAATAAGCTTCATCTTATGAGAAAACGGTATCCCGGGAGACAATAAGTTTCTTGGAAGACGGATAGTAGCATTTGTACCCTTTTTGAGTGGAGGAGTAGCCAAGGAATATACACTTGTCAGCGCGAGCACCAAATTTGTTGCCCTCCTTTTTGTGAACAAAGACAACACAACCAAACACCTTGGGAGGTAATGAATTGATGAGGGGGCAATTTGGAAAGAATCCAAGAGGTTTTGAATTGGAGTGTCATATTTGAGAACTTTAGAAGGCATACGATTAATGAGATAAGCTGCTGTGAGGATGGCATCACCCCAGAATATGGTGGGAACATTCCGTTCCATTAGCAAGGCACGGGTTACTTCCAACAGGTAACGGTTTTTCCATTCGGCTACCCCATTTTGTTGAGGGATGTAAGGACAAGAAGTTTGGTGATGAATTCCTTGGTGATCAAGAAACTCTTTAAAGGCTGTGCTCATGTATTCCTTGTCATTATCACTTCGAAGCACTTTAATGGACGTGTTGAATTGTGTTCGTACAAAGGTATAGAAGTTTTGAAAGACTTTGGCGACATCGCATTTGTCTTTCATTAAATAAACCCATGTGGTGTGAGTGTGATCATCGATGAAAGTAACAAACCACCTGGTATGAGTGAGAGTAGCTATTCAGGTAGGGTCCCAAATATCACTGTGAATCAATGTGAATGGTGAGGAGGGAGTATAGGGCTGTTTGGGATATGAAGATCGTGTCTGTTTTTCAAATTGGCAAGTTTCACAATGAAAAGGAACAAAACTTTTATTGAATAAACTTGGAAACACATGTTTCATATAATCAAAACTAGGATGGCCTGACCGACAGTGCCACAACAATATATCATTATTCTGTGAATTCGAGCTAACCAGCGCTCGTCTTGCCTTCCACGTATCTTTATTCTTCAAGGTTGACCCTTCAAGGTAGAACAATCCATCCCATTCTCTAGAAGTCCCAATCGTCCTCCTTGTTCTTAAGTCCTGAAACACACATAAACCATCATAAAAAATCACTCGATATATTTGACCTCTAGTCAACTTGCTCATAGATATTAGATTACAAGTAAGTTCCGGTATAAACAGAACGTTATATATTGCCAAGTGATCAGATAGTATAACAGTGCCAAGACCCTCAACCCGTGTGAATACACTATTAGCTACTTTTACTTTGAGGTGTTCATGATAGAGTTTAAGGTTGTGGAATAGAGTTTTGTTACCGGTAATATGATTTGTAGCTCCCGAGTCAACAATCTAGGTATCGTCACTAGTCATCACAGCGTTGAGAGCAACAATAGAATTACCTGATTGTACAAGATTCACGTTGGGAACAGAATTAGACTTATTTTGTTTGACGAGCATTCCCGCGAAACATCCGTAATTCCTCCGGACTTAGGCGATCGTCATTCTCCACCGTTGGTTCAGCTGAGGTCAAGTGACTTTGGAAGTTTGATTTTCCCCTGGAAGGTTTTCCATGAAGTTTCCAGCATTCTTCCCTATTATGGCCCTTCTTCTTACAATAGTTGCACCATTTATTATTCTTTCGTTCCCCCTGTGGTCCATGAACGACTAGTGTCGAGCTTTCAATTTGGCTTGGTCCACTTCGGTTCAAGAGTTTTTGACTTTCCTCAACTTGCACAAAGTTAACAACATCAAAGAGCTATGGAAGCGGCTTCAGTCCCATGATTCTGAAAGACCTGGCTGTCACCCAAGAGGGGGGGGGGGTGAATTGGGTGTTCGATAAAACTTTTGGGAACTTTGAAAATCTTTTTGCAACTTACTGAAATCAGTTCGTATGACAGAAATACTTTATAAAGCAATAGTCAGTCATTCAAACATATATGCTGGAAATATAAGAGTTTAGGGAAGAGAATATGCAAACTATGATTTATCATGGTTCGCCCAATCCTTGACCTACGTCCGGTCCCAAGCTCCACTTGAGATTTTCAATCCACTATCTCCTTGTTTAACCGGGCACAAGAGAAAAGCCTTTACAACCTCACAAGTTTAGTCGGGCACTTGCGCAGCCTTTACAATCTCTTACCGGGATACTCCCCCTTACACACTGTAAGGATACAATTACACACTATGTACTCAGGATGATGCTTTCATACTAGGACTCACTCCCCCTTACAAGTTGTAATTGTAAACCCACACTCAAAGGTTCCACAACCTTGAGATTTGATCACTAAACAAATAATCAAATAAGTGTTTAGACTCTCTCACAAAGAGATGAATAATAATCACTGAGGTGCATAATCAATTATCACACTCTCTACTGAAAAACTATATAAATAATGTGAGACAGAGAGTATATGAGATAAGTGTTGGATTCAGAATATCAGCATTTTGATAGTGCAAGCTCGTATCTCTTTTTGTCCATTTTGAATCCGTCTCCTTTTATAGTTGATCGTCATCAATGACCGTTGGAAGCCTCACAAACTAGCCGTTGAGTTTCTTCGTAGTTCCGTTAGGCACATTTGATTTTCGTTGAGCATATTCGATCGTTGCTTCATTAAATGCTTCGCCGTCGTTTGTACTTGTGCAGATAATGACTAAGAGTGATAGCTAGATTAAGTATTCCTCGAAAGAATATTTTCGTTTGCCACATATTTTAATTCCGTTTGTTGCTCTGTTTTCCTGAGTTGCATTAAATGCGTCTGCCACGTCGGATTGCTTTATGATAAATTGATGATTAAAACATGTTAAGCATATCTGAAAATCACTAGAAAACTGATTAAACTTGGTTAGAAGAAGTATAGATTAGTAATATGAAGTACCCAAGCTATAATCGAAGATTTTCTGTTTACGAGGACGGAGAGTTCAAATGCAGATATGTATTCTCGAGAATTGTTCATGTGATTCTCGAGAATTGTCGAGTAAAAGTCTTTCCAGAAAGCATGTTTTACATATACTCGAGAATCATACCTCAGATACTTGAGAATGACACGTTGAAATGTTTTCGCAAATGTCAATGACAAAGCATTCTCGAGAATTTCTATACTCATACTCGAGAATTGAGTTTTAAAGATGAAATACAGAAAGGAACAATTAGACCATTCACCGTCCATTCTCGAGAAGCCTTTATCGATTCTTGAGAACCATTCTCGAGAATTGATTTCCAATTCTCGAGAATTGCATCAGAGAAGTCGTTCTATCTGATTTCGACTTAGGCATTCTCGAGAGTCTTTTGATGCTTCTCGAGAATCATTCTCAGGAACTCTTTACTCATTCTCGAGAATTTTTGTATAGAAGTCTTGTTGTGATGAAATTGTTATACCCATTCTCGGGAGTGTCTAGCTGGTTTTTGAGAGCTGCTTATAAGAGGTTGCATCTGCGATAGAAAATTTGTCACACCACCCATGCTCAAAAAACTCTTCAAGTCTTCTTTCCATTTCAAGAACAATCTACTCCAAACTCGTTGTATTTCATCCGTTATCATTAGATGGATGGAGGTTGTTCTTGACCAGCGTTGTTTGTAGCATTCAAAACTGATAGTCAACTTCAAAACATCATATCTCCTTCAATTGATCTTTTTTTTGGTGATCTTGATGTTTTTGAAAAGGTATTTGAGTCTAGTTTCAAATGACACTGGTTTCAGCTCATTTGGATTTGTCGTTTGAGAGATATACTCAAAATACCGAAGCTTAGTCTGCTGTGTGGTGTGAATTTCACTGTCATCTTCCAAAATTCATAGCTCCTTAATCGGACCTCCTTTGGGCTTGAATGGTATATCAAAATGATGCATTGGAAGTCTAGTTTCATATGCCACTGGTTTCACCTCAATCCGATCTCCGGTTTGGGAGATATCATCGAATTACCAGAGCTTGCCCGAGTGAAACGTGAAACAGAGCTGAGCAGAGTTGCTGAAACACGACCATTCTCGAGCATTGCTGTTTTATACTCGAGAATGACTTGCAATTTTCGCATGAACAGTACCATTCTCGAGAATTACATTGTCATACTCGAGAATGACTTCAGGAATGCAACTGTAGCTTAATTTAACTCCGAATTGAACTATTTCAACTTCCATATCATCACAGAGACTTCTAGAATCAAATCTAAGAACTTTCTCATTCCATTTAGCAAGTTCTTCTTTCTTTCTTCTCTTCTCTTGATTATTTCCAAAATACTTTGATAACTTCTTGCTTCCTTGGACATTCTTTGCAAATTCTTCTTTCCATAACCTCTTATCTCCTTCTTGATTGATCTCTATAATTCAACTTGGACTAATCTACATTAAATATATAGTTGTTAGTCAATGTATATGATATAAATTTTTTTCTCTGAATAATGACATCTATATAAGACATCATCAAAACTAATCATATCCAACAGATTCTGCCCCTTATCTCTTCGAATCCATCATTTAGGCCTAAAAGAAAGTCGTGTACCCTTCCTTATTCTACAATTCGTTTGTACAATTGTGCATCTTTGAGACTTTCCCAGGGGTGAACCTCAAATAAATCTTTTTGCTACCACAATTTTAGCAATGCATTATAATATTCGATTCATCGACCGATTACCTTGTCGTAAATCCCGAGTTGTCTCTTCGGTGAATCAAGGCGTAGTGTTTTCAAAGGAGGAGTAGGTCCTCCTAGCGGCATCCCATATTTCCTTTGTCGTGTATGCAAGCAGATATCCCTCACTGATCTCCAAGGTCATTGAATTACACAACCATGTCATGACTTGGTTGTTTTCAGCAAACCATGTGTCAAAATTAGGGTCATCGGGGGCTGGTTGAGGGGCTGCCCCATTAATGTATTTTTCTTTTCTTTTACCTCGAATATATCTCAGCACGCTTTGTGACCACTGGAGATAGTTTCTACCATTAAACTTATGACTAATAGCTATAACGTGATGGTTTGAAAATTCTGAAGCCATCTCTGAGGTTCTGTTTGGTACTGGGTTGCTGGTTAGAGAGGAAGAAGATGAGGAATTTTGAGTTTGAGAATCGATACCGGTCATAAAACCATGGGAGATGTTCCGATTGATTTTTCGGGAATTGATCCGAACAAAGGAGGGAACCGAGAGGGATCCATATTTCTCGGAAGAAAAGTAGTCATCGAAATCGGAAACCTTCACCGGAGATCTTGCCGAAAACCCAAAAGTTCACCGGAGGATGCAATGAGCACTGGGGATGGCCAGAAATAAGAGGATGAGGCCGAAACAGGAAGTCGCCGGCGAGAAAGACCCTACACGTGCAGTCACGTGCTGCCACAAGCTCGCTGTCCGTCGAGTGCGTGTACACCACGCTCTGCCGTGGAGACGTCGGATGGTCACCGGAGTCTGGGTGTTCGCCGATTGGAGCTTTCCGGTCCTTCTGGGCTGGGCGGTGTAGTCCCACTCGCCTCCTATAGAGAACCCTAGAATTGCCGAAAACCTCCACTGTATTATTTCTCTCTGCCTCACCGTCACTCATTGTTTCTCTTGTTTTCCCTGGCCTCGGACAGATGTCCTTGGCTTTGAAACCATATTGTAGTTAAGAGGTATAATCACTCTCCATATTGTATTATTTGATGAAAAGGATTACAATGTAATTATAGGAGAAGTGGGGGAGAACGAAGAAGGTACATTAGGAAATACAATAAAGCATAATAAAGACTAATAACTCACTAATTAGGATCCTATAATCAGGGCACTAATCAAGGGATCCTAATAAATGGGTGATTTATTTCCTAATATTCTAACACAAACTAGTGCTCAATGCTACCATTAGACTTCAATTATTGCCTTTGAAGAAACCAGAGCCAATTTCGGAGGACTTAAATGATCATTGTTGGAAGTGGTTCAAGGTATGGACATATGTTATTGTGTGAGTACTTTAATTGAGTATTAAAAGTGTGGTTTGACCGTAATAGTGACAATGTTTTTATCATTTCAAGGGTTCCTTGGTGCATTGGATGGTACACACATACGTGTTCAAGTCCCTACAGAACACAAGGGGAGGTATCGAAATAGAAAAAGGGAGGTAACAACTAATGTCCTTGGGGTATGCTCACCGATAGGCAATTCATATTTGTTTTGCATGGGTGGGAAGGCTCAGTTATGAATGGGAGGGTGTTGAGAGATGCTATAAGGAGACCACATGGCCTACGAGCACCACTAGATATCGGTGTGAGGGTGCGTTAGTTGGTTTAAATTAAGTTAGATGTTTCTTTGTTAACTTGTATTTGTTTGCGCAGGGAACTACTACTTGGTGGATGCCGGGTATAGTAATTGCCAGGGTTTTTTTTTGGCTCCTTTCAAAGGTCAAAGGTACCACCTTAATGAGTGGAGACAAGGTCATCAACCCCAAACTACGCATTAGTGTTTCAATATGCGACATTCTACAGCTCGAAATGTAATCGAAAGGTGCTTTGGCATACTCAAGTTACGGTGGGTAATATTGAGGAGCCCATATTTTTATCCAGTGAGGCTGCAAAATAGATACATCGTTGCTTGCTATTTGCTCCATAATCTCATTCGTTGAGAGAATGTTCAAGATCCCCTTGACGAGCAACTTGAGTCCTTTGAGATTGGACCTGCAACGATTGACAACACACTCGTAGTGCCTATGGAAACAAGTGATGCCTGTAATAATTATAGGGAACATGTTGCAAATGACATGTTTGCTGCCTTTGTGACACTTAGAGATAATTGATAATGTTGTACACAAGTATTGTTAGGTTTAAGGACCTTTTATTGTGTATGTTTATGTTATAAACAACAACTATGTGCTATGTCAATCTGAATTTCAATTAACTTCATGTTTTCCTTTGTAAACTAATGGTGTGGTTTTTTGTTGTTATGTTAACAATAACGATACTTGCACCATTTTGTCTCAATCTCAGTGTTTTTTTTAGATGGATCTAGCTGAACAGGAAGGCAAGATGAGGATCAAAATGTGGACTGCAGTTGAGGACAACGTCTTGGTGGAATGCCTTCTTAGTTTGAAACTAGACCTAAAGTACATCGCTGACAACAGGTTCAAGAACGGATATGCTTATGCCTTGCAGTCCATAATGGTGGAGAAGCTACCTGGATATGGCATCAAAGCAACTCCTCACATCACGTCCAGACTAAAGACCTTGAAGCGGCTTTGGCAGGCAGTCTATGACATTGTTTACGGCCCTAACACTTTTAGATTTGGTTGGGATCTGGAGACAAAACTTGTTTCTGCAGATAAAGAGGTGTGGGATGAGTATCTGAAGGTATGTGATCCTACTAGTGTTGAAATTATTAGTTTACTCATGTATTTTTCATGACTTCCATTTCAACAACTCACCTACTTGTTCAAAGTGCAGGCTCATCCAAAGGCAAAGGAATTTCAAACCAAACCATTACCAAACTTTGACTCTCTATGCATGATTTGGGGAAAGGACGGGGCTATCGGTGATGAAGGAGAGTGCCCTGAGGGACACCACATAATGTTGTCGATGAATCTGAGTTGTCACAAATGAATCATGAACCTGGTCCCACTCCAATCAATCTAATTGATTGATCTTTTGGTCCAAAGAAGAAGCGCAAACTGAACAATGCCGAAGTCATGGCTGAGGCCTTGCAAGATACAGTCACACAATTGGACAAGACCATTGTTACTATGTTTGACAAGCTAGGAAATATGATGTCAACCCAAGATAGACAAACTGAACTTGCTGCCAAAGGGGATGACCTGTTCATGGAGCTACTGCAAATTGAGGACTTGAATTTTAATGAGAGAAACATTGCACATATAAAGATCCTAGCGTGTGACAAACTTCTAACTGCATTGGGAAAGATTCCTCCAGAGTTTAAGCATTCATGGATTCGTTCCTTGCTGAATCAGTAGAAACTATAACAACAGTACATAGTAGTGTATAGTATGGAGTACATAGCTAGATGACTTGTTTTTGTTTTATTGTTATTGGTCAGGGTGAATTCAGATGTGTCACTCATTTTTGGACACTAATATGTCTTTTGTATATGTATCACCGCACACACATCAGCTCATATCTGTGTTTTTTATAGGCCAGGGTTATATGCATTAGCTCAAACTTTGGACCATGTTCAATTAGGTTCAGGGAAAATTGAACATGGCATAAAGTTTGTGTGTAGCATCTTATTGAAGTTGAATTTTGTCAATGTAATGTCATTCAGGCCATTTGTATATCGGTTGGTAAAGGGCATGTACTCACAATATTATGAATGTATAAAAGTGGTTATTATCAACTGTAATTCAGGGTTTAGGGCTATGGCTGGTGCAGGGCATGTACTCGCAACTTGATGACTTAAAATGAAATGGCTTTATGGTTTTGACTATTTCTGTACTTGTTTCTTGTAACAAATAACCGCAGCAAAACTTTTGTTGCTGTCAAATTGTTGTTTTCCTATAACTGTAACTGTTTCTTTTAACAAATAAACGGAGGAAAACTTTTGTTTCTGTCAAATATTGCCCTACCTATTACTGTACCCCCTTCTTGTAACAACAAAAAATTAGTAGAACTTTTACTATGGAACATGTATAGGCATCACTAATTTGCACTGACACAGTCCAGCGTACTGTCACATAATCAGATTCAACAGAGTGCCTACTGTCAAAGTTTTAGTTTGAACACGTAATTAGTTCATGCTATTAAGTTCAAACTTTTTCATTTTGTTCGAATGTTATACTGATATAGTTTACCCTTGGGTAACAGAGTCAGTAATTTTTACGTTTGAACAAAATGAATTAGTTCAAATGTTTCGCGTGACGACGATGAAACTTGAAGTCTCAGTTAATAATCCCAATATTAAATGTCCAATGTACCCTTAGCCATAATTTAGGGGAGATCGAATGTCAGCGGTTTTTTAACTCTTCTCCGCCTCCATCTCTGTTAATTTTCATCCCGCATATTTACTCTGGTTTTGAAATTGACAAATGGTTAAGGAATCCCCTGTTATGCTCTGTTCTTACATATCTCTGTCACCTTCATACCACCTACATTAGTCCAATTTCTTCCTCACAATGTCTATCTGTTAGTCTGTTTAGGGTTAACGATAACGCATTCAAGAGTTTCAACAATCAATAACTCAGAATTTCTAGGTTTTCTTACACATCCAGTGGATAAGAAATGGCAAGGGTGAAGATGATGGATGATCACTTGTCGGCTTTGGGAATAACAAAGGAAGACGTCAATAAGTACAGAGAACACAAGGCGAAGTTGCGTCGTTGCGGGAGGGCAGGTAGCTCGAAGTACAAGTCACAAGAAGGAGAGGATGAATATGAGGCGGCGACCAAATGGAAATACGACATTGACGCAAAAGAAGCAAAGAAACAACAACGAGGATCGAAAATGAAGCAAACTGCTACTGCTTCCATTAAGGTAACGAGCCCTTGTGATAGTGACTCTGATGCATCCCCTCATTTGTCCAAAGAATCTTCCTCCAAACAAACAAACAAAAAACAGAGGCGGGAAGAGAAAAAAGGGGAGAAGCAAATGATGGTGGTTAGTGAAGAGAAGGAAAGTGAGTCTGACTACTCATCCAATGGGAAAGAAGATGAACAAGATGACAATGTCTCAGAGAAGTCGTCCGATGAAGAAGAAGATGAAGATGATGACAATGTGTTAGATAAGTCTACTGATGGACAAGAAGATGAAGAGGATGATAATGTGTCAGATAAGTCTACCGATGAACAAGAAGATGACAATGTGTCAGATAAGTCATCCGACAAACAAGAAGATGAAGAGGAAGATAATGTGGGTGTTGATCATGTTCGGGCTAAGTTGTACAAGGAACTAAAAAGACAACAGAGGACAAAGCTTCCTGAGGCAAAGCATGATTTCAACCACTCAAAACTGGAAGAGTATGACATCAGGTTAGTTGGGAAAAGTATATGTAAAATGAGTAGGATCAATTTTGCCACGTTTGAGTCTGAGTTTGGATTTGGTATAAGTGAGATTCTAAGGCCTTATAGGGGACTGCTTGTGCTATCATTGCCATATTGTGATATTGTAGTGAAGGTGTTTTACTCTAATCTAAGAATGTCTAGAAGAGGATTGTGGACACTAAACTTAGAGGTGCGAGGTTTGGGAAGAAAAACACTAAACTACCATACCCGTCCATTGTGTCTCTTATATTGGAGAAGAACAAAGTGTGGTATTTGCATGAGGTGAAGCACCAATGTGGACCCCTGAATTTGATGAGGAGTGTTTGCGCCGAATGCGAATTCATCTTTCAGCGAAGCAGCCTTCATTATCAGACAATGAGGGGGGAAATGATACCAAGAAGGCATCCCCTAAGCCACCATCAGCTCCAACTGGGCCATCCCATTCGCAACCCAGTCATGTTCACCAAAATACAACAAATATGGCTGTATTAGTTCGAGAAATTGTCAAGGAGGAGCTTCACATAATGGAGTCAAAGTTTCAATAACAACTTGGTGAGATGGAGAGCAGAATGAGAAGCATTGCTCTTGACTTCACATCTTTGAGGGATTTCATCTATTTATATGCCATAGAGTTAAAGGAGTTTGCTGCTTACAAGGGCTATGATAGGGGCCCTACTGATGACTTGAATGACAGGGCAGGGCCTTCTTCTCATGGTGGACATAAAGGTCAGTCCCCAGAACATGAGGTTGCCCCATCAAACACATGTGAGGTTGATGTAGTAGGTGATACTTTTGCTCACCAGAGGGACCATGAATCGCCTCTCGGCTCCAAGCAGTCCCCCACCAATGACGATATTCCTGTAGAGCATGAAACTGGCCCCATTGCAACTGATGAACCACATGAGACACATAGAGGTGATGAAGAGCATGTGCCTCACTCAACATAGGCTTTGCCACAATCTTCCCACCCCTCACCCCCCACTGTTGACGTTGAGGAGTCACAAGTGCCTGAGTGAGCTGTCCCCATGATTAATATATGCAGCAACCATCAACTACAGAGACATGTGCACCCTCCCTACATCAATCCCCAAGCCCTCAATCCCCTGAGGAACAACATGTGCCTCAACCCACAACAAAAATTGACGGTGATGAACTTAATCCAATAACACCACTGTCACTTGTGCCTCTGCCTGAAGCTGTTAACCCTCCTCTTGCACCTTCCAAGTCAATATCAGACACATTGCCTTTGAGATTCATTCCACCATCAAGTTTTAGGTCTCTCCTTGCAGCAGAAAATTTGCCTCATATATTCTCATCGGACCCAAGCTTGCCTGATCCACCTACAACGTTTGATTCCCCCATGTTCATCCCTGTGAACCTCCCTGGTACAACCAGAGCTTCGCCTAGGTGCTCCGCTCCTAGAAGGTCCCCAACTAAGAGATCCCCAGCTAAGAGGAGGAAGAAGAATTAGGGACATTTTTTTCCTGTTTTTTGGGTTGTATGCATGACTGAGGGATCTTTTTGTAGGTTGCGTTATTGTTTTCAGACCTCGTAAACTATTGTTGTACTAGTTTTCTTGATGTCACTTGTGTTCGAACTGGGCTGTTTAGTTTGAACGTAATATTTAGTTGTTTGTTTGCCATTTCCGTATTAACCTTTGGTGAACTTATTTAAATGATGTTGCCATTATTGACGTATGTTTTGGCTCATTTTGACTTGTGGCCCAGCCTATTTATGGTGGAATATGTTCTTTTATGTGACATAAATGATTGTGTCTTCAAGCCAGTTTGTACATTCTTTTATGCTCTGTTATGGTGTTCTTTTTTCTGTACTTGCTTTACTTGTTTAAGCAGCATTTGAGAAGGCCAAATTGCTTCAATTTATTTCCTTTCAGCCTACACTGATAGTGGTATCATCTATGTTCATTTATGTCACTATGACTTATGCTGCTTTCATGTCTAGCCTTCTATTTCATTTTATGCAGCATTTGACAAGCCAAATTTCCTTCTTCATTTTTCCTTCTATCAAAACAGATACATCGTTATGTGCCTCTGCATTTTGCTGCTCTCATGTCCAAGTTTTTTTTTAAATTGTTATACAGCATTTTAAAAACCCAAATTCCAATATTTTTTTTCGTTTCCTCCTGCATCAGTTGACAAAGCCAAATTGCATTTCTCTTTTATTGCTTTCCCACACCTTCCATTCAATGAAAAGAAATAAAAATTGCTTCCATATGTGCATGATATTGGTATGTTTTGTACTGCTCTTTTATATATAAAAAAAAATATTGTTCAGCATATTGTCAACCTGTGACTGTTCTTCTTCAACCACACAATGACACATTTTTTTAGTTGTTGTGGCCATTTTAACCAAGGTCACTTTCATTTTAATAAAATCGCTGCTTGTTTGTTGTCATTACTTTATTGTATGAAGCAATCATATTTTTTCAGCCTCTATTTCACCTTAGGCACAAACTCCTTCGCCAACCTCTGATCTCACTCAATTCACAGCTTATTCTAATATCGCAACTTGTATTTGTCGTACTTGTGGCCTCCGGATGCCAGTCCTACTCGCAATTTCATATCCCATCGATTGCTACTTCAATTTAACGTCTCACCGAATACGCTATTTGGGTTAAGGTTCGATGATGTCACACTATTCTAACCAAATACTTCAATTATCAACTCTTTTTTAAAATTAAAAAAAAAAAATTAGGGGCATTCTGGGAAATTCACCTAATCTTTCCACTTAACAAATACCCAATTCTTCATACCAAACATTTCATTTTCCCTCAACTAACTTCCATTCCCCAGTATACAAAACAGCTCACATTTTTAAAGTTCCCTCCTAATCTTCCATTCCTTTCCTTTCCTTCCTTAAATCTAAACAGAGCCTTAGGGTTTTTCCCTCTTATCCGGTGAGGTTCTTCAGCCTAGTTGCTGTCTCCTTTTCCTTTCCACGTTTCCCCTTTCTATAAAGACTATCTAGCTGAGAACCTTAGCTTATTGACTATTTAGCGATAGATCCCAATTATATTGCCTCTTTCAAGTGAAGTACGGGTTAGTAATGGCAAGTGCAACTAGGGAGTTAGTTGCTACTAAAACTAAGGAGTTGAACTTAGTATGGAATAATGAACCATTTGATGAAAGATTCTTGGTGGGATGAGTCATCTCAAAAAGCCGAATACGGTTGGGTACTATGAAGGAGCATGTGTATGCAGCATGGAAATTGAAAGAACATGTGGAAGTTGAATACTACGGTCACTGCTAATTTGTTCTCATTTACTTTTAAGAAAGATGAAGATATAGATAAGTTCTAAAGAAAGGTCCATGGGTTGTGAGACAACACATACTGAGCTTGCAAAGACGAGGAGTGTATATCAGCGATAGTGAGATTCAAATTAATATATGCCAGTTCTAGGTTCAAAAACATAACTTTCCGCCAACAGGAAGAATGGTGGAGAACTATAGAGTTGTGACTCAGAGAGTTTTTTTTCCTCAAAATGACTCAAGAGTAAGGGGTTGAAGGCCCAGGATAGAATAATCTTGCAGCGAAAAATTTTGGACGTCTGTGCGTTGATGAGCCATTGTTTCCGAGAGTCTAGATTTCATGTCCGAAGAAAAAGGATCTTTAACCTATATGGATCCAATTTAAATATGAGAAGTTCTCAAAATTTTGTTATCAATGTGGAAGGGTGGGACATGAGAGTAAGATGTATGAAAATGAAGAAGTTGGGGTCGATGGTTGTTCAGAATGTCGTAGATATGATACTAATCTATGTGCACTGCCATTAAAGTCGCTGGTTGGGTCGCCAGAAAAGAAGGGTAGTAATCAGACGGAAGAAAGCAAGGTAGTCCTTAGAGAACTTTAAGACATTGAATGCATGATGGGAAAGGAGGGAATATTGAGTCAACCAAGGGTCTGGAAGAAAGTACTCAAGGGATGATTCAAGAACAGTCAGACAAAAATACTAAATCCCCCTTTAATGAGAATATTGTGGATGCTGAGATAATCAAGAATCCACATGTGGGATGCTCCTCGGCCCCTCTCCCAAGAAAAAAGTCAAAATTGATAAACGGAAGTGCGTGGGCCAAAAACTAGCTAGATGGGCTGACTTAAAATGCCCTAAATTTTTCTTCTTTGAGATAAAGATACTAGAATTCTCGGTTAGTCTAGGAAAACAACTTTTGGGCCTGAATATATGAGCCCAATTAAAAATAAGGGAGGGGTGGAGTTAGTTGAGATGGAGGGGGAAGTGGAAGCTCAACACAAAATGAGGCTATGGAATGCTATAGGGGCGAGGTGGGCTTTCTGGCATTGCAAGTAGCTATAGTCAACATGAAAAGAGGAGCCGAAGATACTTGGATCTCCCCTATCTCACAAAGTAAAAAGTCTCTTCAGCAAGACTCATGGCTTTGCATAAGGGGTTAAGAGGCAAAAATACACATGAGCTTTATCCCCAGGAGCGCCCAACACCAAGTGTTTTTTTAGGTGCACAAATACACATGAGCTTGTAAAACCAGAGCAAAAATATCATCACAGTTAAATTTCCTTAACGTCTGTTAAGTACATTATGAAAATACCAAAATGCCCCTCACCAACACTGTTACACCCCTACCAGCCTCGCCTTTTTCGGGTGGCGGGTTAGAGGGATTCCTTTTATTAGTTACCTTCCCTTCATTATTAGGTTCATTTACCATATATCAGAGTGAATGCAGCAGAGCATTAAATTGGTTTGGACTACCTACTGTATTGGTAAAAGTAAAATAAACAGAAAGTAAAAGTCCCCGAAGGGTTAAGGGTACAGTAATCCAAAATAAAAACCAAAATAATAATACAGTCATCCAAAAGTAAAATACAGAATACGATAGGGCATTCCATATTCTTCATTGCACCGCCAGGTCCTACCTCTCCAAAAAGGGTCTTTATATCAGGCCCGCTCCCCTGCAACTACAGAAGCTCCTGGAGTCTGATAGTGGCCCCCAGAGTAACTGTCAATACTCAAATACTATATGTGAAGAGTGTATGCAGGTAACCATGTCAAATATGAAGTCAACAGTAATATGACAAACATACCATATATGCATTCAGAAATACACCACAATAACAACACATCACAATCCATAGAATCCGTACAGCTGCCTTACTAAGGCAAGCCTCAGACTCACTGGATTCACAACTCGTAAAGCCGCCCTTACCAAGCCATCCCCGGACTGATCTTTAACCTGTACAGCCACCAATTAAAGCTGGCCTCGGACTAATCGTCCTCAACGCTAGGAACCACATAACTTTGTATGCATATTTGACAGAGAAATATACAAAAACACAAATGGAAAACACAAACATACAACTAAACACATAAAGATATCTGAGTAAAGCGGTTACTACTTGGTGTGCTATACACTACCCTTAATATTTAATATGCCATGTGACCCTTCCAAAAATTCCCTTGACCTAATAACACCAAAATACACCATTTTTTTTAGTAATTCCAAAAATACCCTTACAATTCTTTTGTCAAAATCGAGCCCACACAGGATTTTTCCAGAAATTCTGTGAATTGGCCTCAACTTCCAGGATTTTTAATAACTTACAAAAAAATCATATTTGGATGAAAACAGCGCCATCTAAACCATTAAGATATCTAGTGTTCAGGAAAAATAACTCCAGAGACCAAAAGTACACATATTTTGGCGTGTATTCAATTTTTCATCCTCTGGTCTAGATTCGCCTGATGGCTTCCTGGTTCAGTTTTGGAAATTTTTATCTCTTAGTAGAAAAATCCAAATAACACAAAATTATACATCATGGTGAACCTTAAGATGTCTAATTTCTCCCTGTAAAATCTCAGCTTAAACCAAGTTCATTTACTATTTTAAAAACGCAGTTGAAGGTTCGCTGCCAGAAATTCCAGAATCAACAAATAAGCATGTTCTTAGTGTTCTTCGGTGTTTTTGAGTTTGGAAACTTAAACCATAGCTTAATCCCATACAAAATCAAGTTTTTAACACTTTGAGATCATCAAAAACACCAAAATCAGATTGCAACACCATGCCCTAACCCCTTGCAAGAAAATCACAAGTTCAAGAGCTTGGACCTTGTTGTGGCTATGGAACTTGGCTGAACTCTTCTCTCTTTCTTCTGAAAATTTTGTGCTCCTTGGCTAAGAGAGAGAGAGAGAGAGAGAGAGCACATGTCTTTTAATAATAGCAAAAAAGATCTAGGTAGTCCAGAATAACTGGTGTTTATTTCTATCCAGTAATTAATGAGTTGGATCAGGCTTCTTAATTTATTTCCCAAGAAATTCTAGAGAATTCCAGAGGGCTCTAGGGAGTGGACAAGTGGCGCAACCCACTCCATTTGTTCGCATTTTAACTTCTTTATTATTCTTTTCTTTTTCCCCAAGATCTCTAGATGGTTCCTAGGGCTAGGTGGTGCCTTCTTGGGCCCACAAATCAGATCCCATGATTTTTATTTTATGTTTTCCCAACTTATCTGATTTATTTCCTTTTTATCCAGAAAGTGGGACCCGCACTTTGACTTTTAGACCGATTTTGCTTTTCTTTTCCTCCAAGTAAATTTTTAATCATTACAAGGGCTAGGTGGCGCCATTTGGGCCCCACCAAATCTGCCCTCATACTTTTCCTTTGTGTTTTCAACTTTATCCGGTCCAATCTCCTTCCACCGATCCATGTTGGGCCCCGCTAGTTAACAGGGTGTTGTCTTTTGTACTTTTCTTCATATTTTCATATATTTTCCCCTAAATGGACATTCAAGTGTGGAGCATTCTTGACTTCCCAAGGTGACCCCACACCTGTCCCATTCAGTCCAAACGGAACCCCTAACTGGTCCTTATCGGTCCCCTTTCTACGGCCAATCGCCCGTCGAACCCGCATCTTGTGTTTGGGCCTCGAACATGGATAAAATAATTTGAGTTTTCCTTCTCTCTCCTGGGTGGACGAATTTGATGACACAAGGGTAAGGATTTGACTACTTTTCCCTTACTTTTCCTATTTTACCCCTGAAGTGACACGTGTCCCAATGTAATCATTACACTGACTCTTGCTTTTTGACATATGACTTTCCAAAGTGTCGTTTCTCTTCCTATTTCCTCAAAACGCAGGGATCTTTATCTCGTCCGGAAATGTCACACTTCCCGAACCAGGCTTAGTAGTCACCTACTTTAGGCTTATTCTCCTTTTCAGTGGTCCAAAGTTCGGGATATTACAAACACCCTATCCCTCCCAACCTTCATCTCTGCAACTCTTCCATCGAAGAACAATTACGATTCCCAAATCAAGATTCCCAGATTTGTGACTAAGACCATAAAGTTCAAAACCATACGGAAAATAGATGACTTCCTTGTGGAATCAATTACTCAAAAAAACTATTTACAAGTCCGAATCCCTAAATTCATTCACTCATTCGATCTGTTCTTTCAAGACCTAATTTTGATGCAGGAAAAGACAAATCAAAAGGGAAGATCGATCAGAACATACGAGAATGAACCGAAAGAAAACTTGGATTACATGAAAGTAGATATTAGAAAACCAACCTGTAATGTCCTCGTAGCAAATTCCACCCCAATGGTAGATTTGGATTCCAAACAGAACTCATTTCGGGTAAACCTAGAAAGGATATTAGATTTTCCAACACCAGAATCCCCAATTAAGAGTATCTTAAAAAGATAGTTGTATTCATAATCAACTTTGTAAGCCATATTTCAAACACTGGACACCACGTAAAACCTGCCCAGATCCAATCAAAATTACCAAATGCAAATTCATGGATTAAAATAAAACCTAGGATATCCAAACGCAGAGCCAAAATAAATTACATTCAAAATTGGACAATATCTAATAGCCATAGTTTGCGTGAAGATAAAGAGATTTAAAAGACCTAGGATTAATTTTAGAAGATAGAGATTTCGACGCCGCGAAGAAGATGAAGGAGAGAAGGTAAAGTGAAGGGCAGAAGAGGAATTTCAAAATTGTAGATATTTTTATTTTTTTAAATAATGTGGGCCCCATTAACAAAGGTTAGCCTCTTTTAACATCATGGGTATTTTTGCTCTAGTTTTACAAGCTCATGTGTTTTTTTGCACCTAAAAAAACACTTAGTGTTGGGTGCTCCTCGGGGTAAAGCACATGTGATTTTTGCACCTTAACCCTTGCATAGGAATGTCAACAAGCAGAGATTTATTTGAAGAAGGTAGAGGAAAAAGAAAAAAGCGGAAGCATGAGAGCATTGGATTTCAATGAATTCTTCACTAGGGATTCGGGGAATGAGGTTAGTACAGATTTTGATTATTCAAATAAAAAATTTACATAAGTAATAGTGGGAAGTAATAATCGAGGGTGTGCGAAGGCTAAAGGGAAGTTGAAAAAGACCTTTTTCCAAGGAGAGAGCTCAAGTGTCAGAAGATAGCATTGGTTTTTGAGGACAATACGAGCACGTCTCTCCTTTCTCCTTTCTCTCTCTTCTCCGCCGACATTTTCCTCCCCAACTTCGGCTCCTTTAGCCGGGCGGCTTGTGTCTCCTTCACAAGCCGCCGACGAGTATCATTTCATGCCCCAAATGGGTCGAGAAGTAGATTAGAGTCCAGATCTTATAGCTGCGGCCTTCTCCCTTTGAGTTCTGTCGGTTGTAGCCTTCTTTCATCTTTGTGGTGACTTTTTTCCTCTCCTCTAAATCTGTCTGCGGTGTTGAGAGCTATCAATCTTTTACTTCTCTTTTTGTGATGCGGGGTTTTGTGGTGGTGTTCTTGTTTTCTATAATCAACAGTTCTATGAGATCTAAGTATAAATCCTCTTGATTAGATGGTTGTTTGAACGTCATTAGATCCGATTATCATCTTGTGGCTCGGATTTGCATTCTCGAGGGTAGATTTCAAGAGGTGTTGTTCGGTGTGTTGTCGAGGTCACCATATTTGCCTGAATGGAGGAGCAGTAAGTAGTGTTCTTCGGGGATATCATGGGTCTTCTTTCTTCCGAGGTTGGGTTTTCCTTAATCTTTACCCCAAGACGGGATATCTGTGCAGCTACTCTAATTGCAGCTAATCCTTAGGTGTGCCTTTTAGGGTGGGTTTTACAACCAACACTTTCTATCATGTCATTTCTAACCTTGGATATCGAGGAGGCCATATTTGTTCATGATTCTAGTTATACTTTTAGATAGAATTCAGAGAGCAATATGCAAAGAATGAGTAATATCTGAGAGCAGTGAATAGAATGCAGAGCACAAATGATGCTTGGTGGTGATTCTGTATATATAGCCAAACAATACAACATTTTGGAAGAATATTTACAACTGTGAAATATAACAACTCCTATAGAATAGTGACATGTGTATACTAAATATATTCTACAAATCCTTACGGTTATGGTACAGAATCCAATATAACATATTATATTCTAACATTCCCCCTCAAATGAGAGGGTGTGATTAACAGCCCAAGTTTGCTTCTGAGAAACTGAAAATGTGATTGTGATAGAGGCTTGGTAAGGCAATCTGCAACTTGATGTTGTTAGTTCTCTATATGTTTTGATGATGTCTAACAATTGGTCTTTTAAATTGGAAAACTTTAACTTCAGTCAAAGCGTATCTGAATCCTGTGAAAAACATTTTGAAATTTAGTAACTCAAGTTATCAGTCATGACTCAAGTTATAAGATTTGGAAAATCTGATTTTTAGAAAAGCATAACTCAAGTTGTAACTTAACAACTCGAGTTATGAGTTGTACCTCAGCTTTCAAAAGTCCATCGCGATATCATGATTTTCTAGAGTCTGATATAACTCGAGTTGTTTTGAGATAACTCGAGTTATGAAGAGTCATAGAAAGCTTAATTGATATAGTCACTGATTTAACTTGAGTTGTCAAGAGTAACTCGAGTTACATAACTCAAGTTATCAATGGTCACTTCATTTACTTTGTTTGCGAAAACTTTCTGTATGATGAAAATGCTAAGCTAACTCAAGTTACATAACTCAAGTTATCAAAGATAACTCCAGTCATTTTATTACGAAAACTTTCTGCATGATGAAAATGCTAAGTTAACTCGAGTTGTCAAGAGTAACTCCAGTTAACTTTCATAACTCCAGTTTTCTTATTATGCAAATTATTCTTTGAACATGACTATAACTCGAGTCATCTTGTGTAACTTGAGTTATCGTATCAGAAATTGAAATCATCGTCTTCGTAACCTGAATCTCTCTGATTAAATCCTGTGCACTTGATATTATTGATTATTATCATTTCTAACCAAGTTTAATCAATTTGCTAGTTTATTTCAGACATGATTAACAAGTTTTTAAACTTCAAATTATATAAAGCAAAATCTTGTCAGAAGCATTAAATGCTAAACCAGAGATAAAGCACGAAAGAGGAAAATCGACTTCTAAGCAAGCATAAAGCATTTCGGACATTCCTCGTCAACATTCTAACTGAGTCTCAACGGACAAATCGAATGAAGAATGTCAATGGAGAATAACGGCAACATTGGAAGATACAAAGAGACAGAGCAACGTTCAAACTCAACGGATATATTTTCTATACTCAACGGCTCGATTAATCTCTCTTCAACTGTCATTAAATGCCAACAACTATAAATAGCAGAAGCATTCAAGTCTTCAACCACCAAAACTCTGCGCATTCAATTATCAATTAAGAGCATTTATTGTTTCTACTCTAAGAGTTAATATCTTCGGATATATCAATCTTCAGTGATTATTAATCTGCTATTTTAGAGAGTTCTTTATTGATTATCCTTTCTTGTAAGAATCTCAAAGTATTGGGACTTTGGGATTGGGTTATTTGATTACAACTTGTAAGGGGGAGTAAGTTCTAGTGAGAGAATTACTCCGTGAGTTACAGAGTGTGTAATCATTTGAGTTAGTTGAAAAACTCGGAGAGTCTGGGGACTGGACATAGGTCAAGGATTTGGACCGAACCAAAGTATAAATCCATTGTGTTGAACCTATCTTACCTTTACTCGTTCATCTCTGTTTTGCATTCCACAAACAGAGCACTTTCGAGAGAAAATTTTAAAATCCCCAATTCATCCCCTCTTGGTGATTGAGCTCCTTCTTTCAGATGTGAAGAGGGAATATATCTGATATCAATGAGCCCAGATAAAACTAAATCTCTAATAAAGTGTACCACAACTTCAATATGTTTACTTCCTGCATGTTGCACTGGATTACCAGCCAAGGCCTTAACACTCAAATTGTCACACACAATAACTGAAGGTTTCTTAAGAAATAGACCCAACTCAAACATTAATGAAAGCCACTTAATTTTTGAGGAACCAACAGCAAGTGATCTATATTATGACCCAACACTAGATCTAGAAACAACTTTCTGTTTTCTAGAAGACCAAGAAATGAGATTATTGCCTAAAAAAACACATAAACCACTAGTAGAGCATCTATCATCCAAGTCACTAGCCCAATCAGAGTCGGTGTATGCAGTTAATTTAAGACTATGAAAAGGCTTAATATGTAGACCTAAATCAAGAGTTCCTTTGAAATATCGAAAAACTCTTTTTACAGCCTGATAATGAATAGTTTTGGGCTAAGATAAGAATTGACTAAGTTTATTTATAGCATAGGAAATATCAGGACGAGTTGTAGTAAGATATTGAAAAGATCTTATTGCTTGCCTATACTCAGTAGGATTTTTCATCAATTCACCATCAGTTGAGGAAATTAAACGACCAGTTACCATAGGTGTGGTAACTGGTGCACAGTCTTCCGTTCCAAATTTTCTTAACAGATCAACGATATATTTTGTTTGATTCAAATAAATAGCCAAATGATCTCTATAGACCTCCAAACCCAGAAAATAATACAGAGACCCAGACCTTCAGGAAAAATCTAAGATTCAACCTTTTCACAAATTTATCAACATAAGCTGGATTATTTCCAGTGACTAGAATGTCATCCACATAAATTAAAGTGAAGACAGTCAGGCAATGAGTTCGAAGCATGAAAACTAAGATATCACTTTTTAGGTTTTGAAATCCCCAATTAATTAAAGTAAGTCTCAATTGATCTAACCAAGCTCTTGGAGCTTGTCTTAAGCCGTAAATTGCTTTAATCAACTTACAGACATGTGTTGGCCGCTTTGGATCAACAAAACCGTCAGGTTAATACATATAAACTTCTTCTCGTAAGAATCCGTTGAGAAATGCATTGTTGATGTCGAGCTTCTGTACATCCCATTGATAAGTCACAGCCAGTAAGAGTATAACTCGAATTGTAGTTAATTTAACTACTGGACTGAATGTTTCACTAAAATCGATACCTGGATCTTGTTGAAATCCTTTCGTGACCAATCACGCCTTGTGTTTAAGGATTGATCCGTCGGCTCTGAGGTTAGTCTTGAACACCCACTTGTTGTTGAAGGTTAAAATCGGTTCTTGCTTGACATTCAAGCAATAAGTTCACGAGGTTGTAAAACAAAATTTTTCAGTATTTGCAGAACCCACATTGCAAATTCACTATTCATGTGAATAGTAATACTATTCATGTGAATAGTAACGGTAAAAATCTTTTTACCGTACCAGTAAATAATATTTACCGTAAAGGTAAATAATTTTTACTGCGTGAATAGTAAATTACTATTCATGTGAATAGTAACAGTAAAAATCTTTTACCGCATAAAGCAAATAATATTTACCGTAAAGGTAAATAATTTTTATCGCATCGGTAAATAATATTTACCGCCCGAGATTAATTCTTTTCGATGTGACAGATCGACTAAATGACCCTACGAGCATACTTAAAATCTTGACTCGATACTAAAGTAAATAATATTTATCGCCACGGAAATACTATTCTCATGAAAAAGAACCACAGATCATAACTCTTTATAATACATATTTAGGATCCGCTTTCGTTAAAACACATATGGGTTTCGTGAATACCGTGATCACTTGAAGACGTCAAAGAGTATGATGTCCCGTAACGCTGATCCACACGATTATCTCCTGATTGCAAATGAGAACTTCTTCTCCTCAATCCCCGCCTCCTCGATGCTTTGCTAGGTAAGTAGAAGGAGTGGAGGCTCAAGTGTTTGGATCTTTTACCTCAAGACTATAAAGACTACTGTAGCTTTAGTTATAACTTCCTTAAGAGGAAGAGAAGAGAGAAAGAGAAGTTTAGGAATGAGTAATTTGAAATGAAGGAAATGAAATGCTATTTATAGATTTTCTGAATGTGAATAGTAATTTACTATTTGAATATTATAATAATATAATATATTAATATTATATTAAATTATTATAATATTAAAAACGTTTGATATGGTTTTCATGAGGGCTGCGTTTTTCAATTTTAATATTATAATAATATAATATAATATTATTATTTCAATAGTAAATACTATTCATGAATAGTAAAATGCACTCATTTCAAATTTCTCACTTATCCAATCCTGATTGGATACAGCCTCAGATAATTTCATAAATTATCCTTAAACTCCTAATCTCTTTATAATTGGGCTTGAAATTCTAACCCAATTACATGAATAGTCTTGACAAAATCCAATAACAATTATTGGTCCAAACTTGCTAAACTAAGCAATCAAGAATAATCTTTAGTGTGTGACCCATTTAGGCCCAATTAGTTACTGACATAGATAAACTCGAACCAATTAAACTCCTTTAATAGGTCAATTTATCTAATGACTACATAAGACACTAGCAATGCTCTGCAGTCCCAGAACTAACCAAGTTGATCAAGTGATCTACCTTTCTAATTTGGATATTGTGCATGTATCATCCCTTACAACGTTGTTCATATTTAGTCGAGAGCAAGGATAGAGTATCACCTCTCTAGATTGACTAAATGTAGCTTTTACACAGAACTAGGAATATTCTTCTATTGACTCTAAGACGGATCATGACTCTTCATGATCACTTACTATGCATAGATTCCCGAGTCAACTAGAAGTCATCCAAGCCCTACCGGTCTTGTGAACAACTAATCCCTTGTAGGGGACTGTAAGTCCTTTCGACATGTCCATCTATACTCATGTATTCAAGTTATACCCAAGAGTACACTGTTATCCCCATATTTCAGGCGGATAGAGTTGTACAGTGAAAGTATAACTCTAGGACATAGTGTTCGATAATATCCTCAAGTCTAAGATGATCAGCACTACCAAACGATGAGAGACATTACAAATCCAATGATACTCTCTACAATAAATCCTTATGGAGTCTCTCAGTGGATCAGTTCAGTGCTATCTGTTTTCTAACAGATACACCCACGACATCAGCTAAGGCATCAACATGCCTGCATTCCATGAGGTCCCTACCTTGTATCACTATACAAGTAGATGATGTCGTACTAGTCTTATGAGATCACCAATGCCCTTTCTTAATGATTCAAGACTAGGAACAAGTTTCATGCAATAGACATGTAGTGTCCTCGATTCCTCATGATCATGATCTCTATCATAGATCATCGAGTAAACACCTATTCTATTCCTTGGGCCTTTATCTTTAAACTCATATTAACCATAAAATATAGGCGAGACATAAATATGATAAAGATAAATTATGCTCAAATATATTAATCATGAAATATCAAACAGTACAAGGTGTTCAACAGATTGACTCTAGGACACCTACATACTAACAGTTGTGAATGAGCTTTTGATTAGAGTAAGGCACCAGCGACCAGGTATGGTTTCAGATTAGTGCACCGAACTCATCTCGCATAGCGTTCAACTAGATTGGAGAGGATAGAGCTTCTCGCACAGACGAAGGTTCTAAGGGAGGCTTTGAGATTTCTTCCCTAATCTTCTCTGGTGAAGAATTATTTCTGTTAGACGACTCGACACAAGACCCGATATAAGGTAGTTTGGGCCTGCTTATTCCAGCTTTAGCCCGTGTAGTCATACTATGCTGATTGTTGGGCCCAGCTAGAGTTGAATGTTTCACTGGACTTGAGCTGCTACTGGTTTCAGTAGGTTCTTCTATGTTGGGCTGTGGCTCATTCGACGTTACTAGTGAAGCCAATTCTATGGAGGGCGAACCAGCTCGATCAACATGGTCATCGATCATCTGAGTTGGTTGACCAAATTGAATTACAAGAGGAAAAAACTTTCTTGAACACCAGCAATTTTAGATTTCTTCACAAATCCTGTTTTAAAAGGGAAAACATTAGGATAAAAAACCACATGCCTTGAAACAAAAATTTTACCCAATTCACTCGGGCATCGATGTCCTTTTTGCTGAGACGCAACACCCAGATAAACACATTTCTGGCTGTGAAATTGGAATTTATTTGCATTGTATGGTTTAAGGCAAGGATAACAAGCACACCTGAATGACCGAAATGAGCCATACACTAGTTCTGTTTTCAACAAACGAAACATGGGTGTATCCTTTTGTAGAACTTGTGTTGGCAACCGATTAATCAGAAACACTGCTTGTTGAAAAGCATCAACCCAGAACTTTAAAGGCATTCCAATTTATGCTAGAAATGTTAATCCCATCTCAACAATATGGCGATGCTTCCTCTCTGCTCGACCATTATGTGCAGATGTATAGGGACAAGTAAACCACATGTTAATTCCATATTCTTGTGCTATGGGTATAAAGGGTTTATATTTGCTGCCATTGTCACATTGGAGAGCTTTAATTTTCAAATCAAACTGGTTTTCGACGAGTGCTTTGAAGTTTTTGAAAGCATGAACAACCTTACCTTTATGTTTCAAAGGGTAGAGCCACGTAAATCGGCTATAGTAATCTATAAGTGAATATAGAATCTATGAGCACCATATGATTGCACAGGGGCCTCCCCGCAAATCGGTATGAACTAATTCCAATGGAACAGAGGACTGTGAGACAGAATTTGAGAACGACAGTACCTTTGATTTTCCCAATTTGCAAGCTTCACATACATAATTCTCACTGATAGAAACATTTGCTAATTTTTTATTACATTTGCTCAAATTTTGTTTAATAACTTTCGAACTTGGATGTCCTAAGAGATGGTGCCACTGTAGAAACTTTGAATGTAGATCATTAGTAGCTGCCGCTGTAACACCCCTACCGGCCTTGCCCTTTCGGGTGGCGGATAGAGGGATTCCCTTTTATAATTACCATATATTATCTAATTACTACTTATTAGCATGCATCAGAGGTTATCGCGGCAGAGCATATCCTGGTTGGATCCCAGACAATACTAGTAAAAAAGTAAATAGCAAAATATAATTCCCGAAGGGTTAGATAGACAGTCATCCACCAGTGCCTAAAAATTCAAAAGAATATACAGTTACCCCAACACATAAATAAAATCAAAATATATCTTCCTCCGCCACCAACAACACCGACTACTCCAGCTCCGCATTCTTACCCTTCTCTCCAGCTACAGCCCTTAAAGTACTTCCTGAAGCTTTACAAAAATCTGGGATTCATAAATGGATCCCAGAGTAACCATTAATCTCATATATAATGCATAAACAGTGTATGTATGTAACCATAATTAGGAAAACACCAAATAATAGCATTCAGTAACAAATGCGCAGTAACACAAATACAACATACCATGTATACCGTGTTAACTGCGGAAGGACTACATGTCCTAGAAACAAACGCAGATCGCTCAACAAAGCAAGCCCGCATCCACAGGCGCTAGGAAAACACGGTAGTCGGGCTCCGAACCCAGACCACACTTAATGCACACAAACGCATGTCCCTTTTCAGGAGACACGGGTTCACAATCATGGAAAATCAAACATACAAAGCAACACAAGACATATGAGAATTAAGGTTACTACCTGGTAGTTGACCACAAATATTGGTAAAATTTCCCCCTGGGTGCACGAAAATCAAAGTAACCCTAAAATAACCAAAATATAAATATAAGTGACTCTTCTTTAAAAATATTTATTTGATAGCTAACAATAAGCCTTTTTCAAACTTTCATAAATTCCAACTTCTTTTTCTCAATAATAAATCCATTGTTGGTAAATTCCCTTCCAATTTCGGCCTTATTCTCAAAATTCTAGAAACAGTGTTTGATCTTCAAAAATTTATAACTTAATCTAGAGAAATCCGATTGAGGTGGTTCAAAAGGCCCACTGACCCTTAGTATATCTATTTTCAACGAGAAAAATATTAATTTGAACCATATACAACCCAAACTCTAGCCACAAACCCAAACACTACCTCAGGTCAGACAAAAGTTTTAGATTCGGGGCTGTTTTCAAAAATTTGGTTCTCTTAGTACAAAACTCAGAAATTTTCGTGATACCTGTCAAATTAATCCTTGGGATGTCTACTTTCTATCTGTAAAATTTCAGAATTTTCCAAGTCCATTTGATAGGTCAAAACGCATAAGAAATCTGGTTGACTTCCACAAAATCTTCAACAACCAACTTTTCTTATATCATACTAATCTTTCTTCCTAGACCTTAAATTTTATGGTTGATCCTTTATTCATTCATTTTATTAACTATTTAGGCCAATTCTATACATATATGCGTAAAATACCACTATTTCCAACTTATCAACCATGAGATCATAAAGTAGTTAAAGCTATGACTTACTTGACCTTTGTCTATCCCTGACTTGAAACTTTGCTCCTTTAGCGTTTCTTCTTTCCCCCTTTTCGGCCTTAACCTTTGACACACCCAAGAAAATTTTTCCTTAAGGTCTTAACTCACTTGAGAGTAGGTAGAAGAAGGTGGAATAAGAACCCAAAACCTTACCTCCCTCTTGCACATTTTTGCTTGGTTTTCTTTGTGTCTTGTTGATTTTTAATCTCCTTCTTCTCTTCTTGTTGAACTCGTGCAGCAACCTCAAAGGGAGGAGGTGAGTTCCTTAAATAATTCCTCAAGGATTATTCTAGACTCACCCCTGTCTCTTAATCTCTCTTCATCATTCTAGAAATGTCTAGGAATTTTTTTTTATTATTCTTTTTAATCTTTTTGGCCGAAAACCATAAGGCACTTGGGGGAAAATTTTGGTGCTTCACTTGTTCTCTTGCAACGTATGGATGTCCCTTCTCAATTAATAAGACCTTGTCCAATCAATCTTATTTTCCTTGTTCTCTCTCTCAGCTGGCGCTTTTAGGAAGTTAGTAGGAATTTTATTATTATTATTATTCCATTTGTCCCTCTCACGTTTGGCATCTTGGGGAAAATATTGGATTTTTTTTTTCTCATTTCCTTTGACCACTCTCCCGTCCAGCACGTTGGAAATATTGAGGAAATTGTGTGTGTGTTCTCCATTTCTTCATTTAACGAGCACACTCCCTCTTCCTCCGTTTATGTTGTCTTGTCCCATCCACCATATATCTTAACTCATAAGTGCAACTAATACTAGATCATCATTACCTAGTTTTCCCTTCTTTGATGCTACGTGGAGGTAGTTGATGGGAAGTAGGTGGTTTTATTTTTATTTAATCCTATAACAAGTCCACACTTCCTTTTGTCCAATGCTTAAAGCCTTTCCCCTTGGTTCAGATTTAATTTTTCTCTTTCTTCCTCTGAAAATCCGAAAATTGAAGGAGTTTTTGGAATAAAAATATACCTTCTAATACACTTCAATCTCTTCTTAAATCCTTATATTGTACTATAACATAGTGTCATATCTCCCTTCTTGTGGTTGAAAATTATAGCAATAACAAGGAAAAATACATATTTAACTTCTTTAACATTACTTATCTCAAATTATTTATAACCAAATTTATTAACCACATTTTTTGAATAACTCCACCTTTTTTCCAAAGAATTAATTTATCTTGTTGGAAAATTAAATACCGTCGACTAATACTTGATGAAAAATTCTTATATTCCATTAATTAATTTAAATGAAAATTGCAGATGTTACAGCCGCCATAAACACCTTCGGTTTAAACTTTCTTTCCGTCATTGGGTACATTCCTGCTTTTGGAGCCCCCTGCAACAACAGCTTGTCGGTCAACGTATCCTTCACATTACAACTCAGATTAGTGATATTTATTTGAACATGATTATCACGTATGAGTTTGTTGACACTCATCAAACTCTTAGTAAAGAAGGAACATAGAGAACATCCTTAAGAATTAACTTAGATGAATTTGCACACGGTATAACAGTTGAACCAACGCCCAAAATTGGGTTGTGTACCAATGCAAGTAGTAAGATTAGACTTACCAACAGAAGCAAGATCCTCGAGTTGCTCAAAATTCGGTGTTACATGGTAGTTTGCACCACTATCCATGTACCAAGTGGGATCTGTAACAAAATAAGGATTAGCATAATAAGCCTGAGGCGGCATAGAGTAATTAGAGTTATAACCAGTATCATCTCTAAAATAGCAAGTGGTTATTGTGTCCAGGTCATTGGCAATGAGTGCAAAATGGTTTACCGCCACCGCCACGACGACCACCGAGGAAGCGTCCTCCTCCTTTGTTTTCTGAAATTTTGGGGATTATTTTTTCCACAATTACTACCAAAATCTAGAGTAGTAATGCTATGGGTATCATTTCGCTCATTTAGCTGTGCAACATTAACCGATGGATGAAGGCTCAAAGTCGAGAAGTGATTTAATTAACTGAGGCGCGACTCAAAAGAGAGCAGAGACGCCTGAGTTTCCATCTAGGTTAGGTTGGGTTTGTCAATGAGTTTCACTATAATAGCATTGTAGTTTGCGTCTAGACCGTTGAGCAAGTGAAGTATAAGGTCATCCATGGCGCTTGGTGAACCAACAAGTGCGAGTTCATCAGACAAACTCTTCATTTTGTTCAAAAATGCGTCCATCTTCAATGCATTTTTCTGTGTGTTATGGAGCTCGTTCTTGACCACCATTACTCGAGCCTTTGTGGATGCACATGTTAACTCTCTGGCTTCATTCCAAAGAGCTTCGGCAGTCTGGCAATGGAGCAACTGAGTGCCTATGTCTTGTGTCATGGTATTCCTCAACCATCCAACAAGCATTTTGTCAGTCGAGAACCAGTTAGCATATTCTGGATTGGCTTTGTTTCCCGCTTCTCCGGGAATGAACTTCGGTGGGGCAGACATTGTGCCATTGATGTGACCTTCAAGGCGATTTCCTTTGATTAGTGGTAGGACAATCGATTCGCGTACCAGAAAATTGTTGCAATCCAGCTTAATCGCTGTTGTTTGGCTTGATGAGCTGAAGAGAGAATAGGTCTTGGCATTTTGAGGGGAGCCGAAATCAACAGAGGATGCAGATGAAGTCATTTTGCTTTGATACCAAGATAGAATTTAGAGAGCAATATGTAAAGAATGAGTAATATCTAAGAGCAGTGAATAGAATGCAGAGCACACAAATGATGCTCAATGGTGATTCTGTATATATAGCCAAACAATACAACATTCTGGAAGAATATTTACAACTGTGAAATATAACAACTCCTATAGAATAGTGACACATTTATACTAAAGATATTCTATAAATCCTTACGGTTATGCTAGAGAATCCAATATAACAGATTATATTCTAACACTCTTAACTCTTTAATGTGTGGTGATTGGTGGTTCTTGTATTTGGCTTATTTTATTGTTATTGATTTGCCTTTGTTTGTATTTTATCTTCAGTTTGTTTTCATGTATTGTATTTGTTTGACAGTATTAATATATATATGCTCTTTGAGAAAAAAAAAAAAAAAAAAAAAAGGAGAGCTCAAAGAATGCAACACAATGGGGTAGTGATTGGCCTTCTCTAGTCACCAGGAACCTATAATCATAGCCTGGAACTGTCGGAGTCTTGGAACCACCCCGACCGTTCAGAATCTAAGGTTCCAGGTTAGAATGTACAAACCGAATATTGTTTTCTTGTCTAAAACCAAAGTGTAGAGGGACAAAATCGAAAAGATTCGTAAGAAGCAGGGGTTTGTAGAGGCAGTATATTTTGACCCCATTGGAAGATCAAGAGGACTTGCGCTATAGTGGACTGATGTAGCCGAATTGAGGATTGGAGTATTAAGTCGATATATAATCCATGTCGACCAAATGGTCGTTTCAGGGAAGAATCTTGGAGAGATTACTTTTGTGTATAGCCCAGTGGATATGAGAATGAAAAGGAGATGGTGGGGAATTTGAAGAATCTTAAGCCAACAAGTCACACACCGTGGGCGGTTATTGGGGATTACAATGATCTTCTCTTTCAATTGGATAAAGAAGGAAGGCATATGGTTCTGTTCAGTGAATTGGATAGATTCAGACATTTATGATGGAGTATGACATGATGGGATTGGAGACAAGAGGTAGCAGGTTCACATGGATGGATGTGAGAGAAGATGAAGGTTTTATAAGGGAATGTTAAGATCGTGTGGTGGTGAATGGGACATGGAGGACAAAATTTGAAAAGGGCCCCTTTTTTGTATTGGAAGCCATTGGGTCTGATCACACGCCTTTATTGTTGAAATTTGAAATTAGTGATCATTTAGGTCCGAAGCCTTTCAGGTTTGATGAGAGATAGCTCCTTTACCCACAACTGGAAGGAATTGTTAGAACACATTGGGTGGGAAATGGAAATTCTGATAAGCTGGAGGAGTTGGTGGAGAATCTGAGTTCGCTAAAGGAGATTTTGAATCAGTGGGGCAAGAAGGAATTTGGCAATAGCTATAAGCTGGTGAAAGAGTTACTAAGCAGAGTTAATGAGTGTATAAGGAAACCCTGGAGTGATGATACGTTGAGGGATCTTGCTAATTTGAAGGAAAAAAATTGGATGAAGCATGGAACCAAGAAGAAATCTACTGGCTCAGAAGTCAAGGCTGCATTGGCTAAAGTGTGGGGATAGAAACTCAAAATTTCCACTTGACAATTATCATGAGAAGGGGACGCAACAGAATTTTGAGAATTAGAGATAAGAGTGATGAATGGGTGGAAATAGAGGACGAGTTTGGACATGTTTTCAACAGGTTTTATTCAAATCTGTTTGAGACAAAGGGGCAAAGGGACTTCAATGAAATTCTTCAATATATTGAGGAGGAGAGCACGGGGGAAGATGATGTTTTGCTCATGTCTGAGATTACAAAAGAAGAGATCAAGGAAGCAGTGTTCAGTCTCGGGGGATCCAAAGCTCCAAGACCGGAAGGCTATACTAGGAAATTCTATCAAAAACACTGGCATATCGTTGGAGATCATGTATGTGCTCTAGTAAATTTTTTTTTTTTTTCAATATGGTTTTATGCTTCATGAAATAAATACCACTGATCTTGTGTTGATTCCAAAGGTGGAAAGGCCAGAGTCTGTTAATAGGCCAATTAGTTTATGCAATTTTGTTCACAAAATTTTCTCTTAAGTCCTGGCTAATCGTCTTAAACCTTAGTTGGAAAAAGAAATCTCTGAGAGTCAACGAGCTTTTATACCTGATAGATTCATTTAGGACAATATAATTATTGTTCATGAAGCTTTTCACCATTTGAAAAGGAAGTTGAAGCATCCAAAAATGGCTCTTAAATTGGACATGAATAAAGCATATGATCGGGTCAAATAGGATTTCCTAGTAGCTTTGCTCATGAAGATGGGATTTTCAAGAGCATGGGTAGTTCGTATTGTGTGGTGTATCTCTTTAGTTGAGTTCTCTATAATGTTGTTGTCTGGGAAAAGGGTATCACAGGTTACTCTCCATAGGTGATTGAGACAAGGGGACCTATTATCTCCTTACTTGTTCATTTTGGTGAGTAATGTGTTGTCTAAAGTAATTGAAAGGTTGCAGGAAATGGGTCTAATTGAGGGAATTAAAATTGATAGGAATTGTCCAATGATAACACATTGCCTGTTTGCTGATGATTCGGCTTTCTTCATTAAAGTTGAGGTAGAAAATTGCAGAAATTCGCAACATATGCTTAATTTGTACTGTCAAGCTTTAGGTCAGATGATAAATGTCAGAAAATCTTGCCTTTATTTTGCACCAAATGTTTCTAAGCTAACGAGAGAGGAAAATGGATGGTCATACTTTTTTGTTGGCGGCAGCTCCTAAATTGTCACGCAAGTGGTGTTCTCACTCCTTCTATTGCTATGCAAATCCTATTAGAAGCAACACCTACAAAGAAATTAATAATCCGAGTCACGTTCAAGGATAGTCTTTAAGATCTATTCCACAACCACCGATTGATAGGAAGCGGCACTCCTTAAGATAAAATGGATCCTTCCCTTACAGGGTTAGCAGAACAACGAAATATAATAGCACTTAGCTGGCAAAGAGAATCTCAGAGGAGAAAGAGAATGCTTGAAAAATTCTAGAGCAAGGTACTCCACATCTTGACTTGCGACACCATATAGATGCATGAGACATCTGAACGCTGGCAGCTCTTCATGGAAATAAGTTGTCAGTTTTAAAGCATTAAAAGACCATAAAATATATCGATTGAATTGGTTTCATGCGTTTTGAAAATAAAACGTTTTAAAGCCACCACCGTATAAACTTTAGGGTATTAAAAATTGTGAATAAAAACAACTTGATACGTTAGGCATAATGGGCATTCGAAACCACCACAGGTCTGTAGTCATTCAATTTTTAAATTTCAAAATCCCAACGTCTAGGACATACATTAAGCTGAATTGTTCCCCCAAAACATTAATTTAAGATTCCAAAAAAATAGCCTAATAAAAGTTGCCTAGTCCACATTTTTAACTCGCGCATAGAGAAAAAGAAATCACAGGAATTCTGCTATGTGGGCAGCCCATTATTGTGCACGTGAGCCCTCTCCTCCTCTTGTTCCATTTAATAGTCCAAGACCACATATTACTTGGACCCTAACACTCCAAAGTAAATATGGGACTAGTTCCATTTGACACACTCACATTTACATTATAATTCCAACACTTTTCAGATTGCAGTTGCTGATGTTTCTGGCAATTACCTTGGGTTACCTATTCTGTGGGGTAAATCTAAGGTACAAACTCTCAATTTCGTGGTTGACAAAGTAAGGATGTTGGGGTGGCAGAAAAAGTTCTTATCAGAGGCAGGGAGAGATGTACTAATTGAAGCGGCTGTGAATTCCATTCCTATGTATCCAATGTCTTGTTTTCTTTTCCCTAAAGTTGTCCTTAAGAAATTGGCCATAGCCATGTGTCTAGATTCTGGTGGAAGGGGACTGATAACAATAGGAAAATTCATTGTGTTATGGACTCAAATATGAGGCCTACTCAAGGTGTAGGAATATGAGGTACCTAAACCCATTTCCAAAACCCGTTTCCAAAAATCATGTCGAAATTAAATATGTAGGAATATGAGGTACCTAAACCCGTTTCCAAAAATCATGTCGAAATTAAACATGTAGGAATATGAGGTACCTAAAAAAATCATGTCGAAATTAAACATGTAGGAATATGAGGTACATGAACCGTTTCCAAAAATCATGTCGAAATTAAACATGTAAGAATATGAGGTACATAAACCCGTTTCCGAAAATCATGTCGAAATTAAACATGTAGGAATATGAGGTACATAAACCCGTTTCCGAAAATCATGTCGAAATTAAATATGTAGGAATATGAGGTACATAAACCCATTTCCGAAAATCATGTCCGAGTTAAACATGTAGGAATATGAGGTACATAAACCCGTTTCTGAAAATCATGTCAGAGTTAAACATGTAGGAATCTGAGGTACATAAACCCGTTTCCGAAGATCATGTCGAAGCTAAACATGTAGGAATCTGAGGTACATAAACCCGTTTCCAAAGATCATGTCGAAGCTAAACATGTAGGAATCCGAGGTACATAAACCTGTTTCCGAAAATCATGTCAGAGTTAAACATGTAGGAATCCGAGGTACAAAACATGTTTCCGAAAATCGTGTATAAAATAAACATGTAGGAATCCGAGGTACATAAACCTATTTTCGAAAATCATGTATAAAATAAACATGTATGAATTCATGGTACACACACCAGTTTTCGAAAATCATGAACAAGCTAAACATGTATGAATCCGAGGTGAAGAAACCCGTTTTCGAAAATCATGTCAAAGCTAAGCATGTAGAATTCATGGTAAATAAACCATTTTTCGAAAGTCATGTCCGAGTTATACATGCATGAATCCGAGGTACACAAACATGTTTTCATGAATCATGTCAAGTTTAATTTTTAATCCGGATTGGGAGGCGATTAATTTTAATGTCAACCTGGATTCGGGGGCAATTAATTTTAATGTCAACCCGGATTGGGGGCGATTCATTTTAATGACAACCCGGATTGGAGGGCGATTCATTTTAATGTCAACCCGGATTGGGGGGCAAGTTCAGAAATGCATATACATGCCGATGTTGAATTATTGGTGAAAAAACCAGTTTTCCAAAATCATGTCAAAGCTAAACATGTATGAATCCGAGGTATACAAACCGGTTTAAACTGAATCTAGTTTAAATTAGGGATCCGTGCAAAGTTTTGAAGCCGGACCCAGTTTAAACTGAATCTAGTTTAAATTAGGGATCCGTGCAAAGTTTTGAAGTCGAACCCAGTTTAAACTGAATCTCGTTTAAATTAGGGATCCGGGCAAAGTTTTGAAGCCGGACCCAGTTTAAACTGAATCTCGTTTAAATTAGGGATCCGTGCAAAGTTTTGAAGACGGACCCAGTTTAAACTGAATCTAGTTTAAATTAGGGATCCATGCAAATTTTTGAAGCCGGACTACAGTTAAAATCCGAGCTTTTGTGTAAAGTTAAAACTTGAGTTCCGTGTGGAGAGCCAGGTTAAATTATCAATGCATCCCGGCAGCTCAGAGACCTGAACCACCGTACTGGGGGGCAGCGGGTTGTTAGTGGAAAAGCATGATTATCAACAGCCGAGATTAAGGCAAACCAGAACACAACAGTAAGTATTTTCCATTCAACGTGATTTGCTTACATGTTATTAAATGCAGGAATATAAACCGGATAATTATACGGGAAAAGTCGCTATGAAAGCAAGCGAGGGATTTTATTCCTTCTCGCACAACCCAGATAAGTTGGATACATCTCGGCCAAATCCGCGTTCAAACAATCAATGCATCCCAACAGCCCAGAGACCTGAACTACCGGGCTGGGGGCAACTGTTATGGACTCAAATATGAGGCCTACTCAAGGTGTGGCCCAACAAGAGGCAACCAATATTGCACATATGTAATGGCAGAACATTTGGGCTTAGAGGCACAAGAGGCTCAACAGTCCAAACCCTAACCCTAAGGTACACTCTATAAATAGAGGGTAAACCCTAAGGTACACATCTTCTAAGCTCTCTCTCATCTACAATTCTGCCCACACTATGCACACACCCCACCCCCTTTGGCTGTGTAGAGTGATTTTCTATTCTTAAAGGTATCTCATCCATGGATACCTAAGAGGGAGCTATTTGATCCTATATCAACATACTAGTCCACCTAGGGCTAGACATTTGTGTTCTTAGAACAGAACACATTGGTTTCCCAAAAGAACTTGAAAATGCCAAAGGCACAAACTCTCAATTTCGTGCTTGACAAATTCGTTTGATTGGCAGATACTCTTGATTGGTGCAGTTTGCCTATCTTGGAAAATATCCTTTTCATAAGGAACTTATGTAGAGTCCACTGTTGCAGATGGATTCCAAGGGAAGCTATTAGAGTAGTTTTTCTTTGAGAAAATCCATATATGGGCCCTTTTAGCCCAAAAAAACCCAAAAAGGGCCCCAACACTCTGAAATTCCCAGAAGAGGCCCCAAGGCCCTGATGGGGATGAAGTTAAAACACGAAATGACTTTAATACCCATGGATTAAAAAGGCAAAAAGTGAAGTTTGGATTAAAACGTAAAGTGACGAGCTCTCTGTTTTTGGCGCCTGAAACGAAAAAACCAGGAAGAGAGGAAAAAACTTAAACGAACGTACAGAGGGAGAGAACGCAAGGTTGAAGGCTTAACCTTTATATTTTCCCAAATCAGCGAGGGAGAGATCGTTTATATTCCCAATCATCCACTGCATTATATGCTTAACTCAGCGAGTTTAAATTTGTTGTTCCTTCACATTTTTTTTGATTGGGTGGTTGAAAGGTTGAAGCTTTGCCAAATTTATGTTATTATCAGCTAGGAAATAGGTAAGAAATACAAACATTTTGCTCAAGATATCATTATCACCATTCAAGTTGGTCTTTAATCATTGGAGGGTAGGGTGGAAAAAACGTTGCTCTATTTTTGGCATGAAAACATAGGGAAAGGTGTTTTTAAGTGGGAATGTGTGAATAGGATGAAGCTACATTTGCTTCAAAAATGCTGAAATGGGATAGTTGTTAATACATATTGTTTTAGTTGTTAATACATATTGTTTTAGTTGTTAATATGACTGATATAATTGTTAATACGAGATGAATGTTAAAACGCTGTAGGTTGCTATGTTTTGGGCATGAAAATAGAAGGAGGTCTGTTTGTTAGGGGGAATGACTAAATGTGAAAACGCTGAAATGAGATTGTTGTTAATGTGACTGTTAAAGTTGTTAATACTAACTTTATGTTGCAAATCATAATTAAAGATGGCTAGTTCTTCAGGGAAGAACATATTATTTTTCTTCCATGTGGGGGGTTTCTTTGTACATGGGGGAGGACAAGAAAGTGATTATGTTGGTGGAATGGTAAGAACAAGAGGCATCAAGGAAGGAACAACATATGAGGAGTTGCAAAGAATCATAGTGTCTTTAATTGGGGAAGAAAATACTGAAATTTTCGTGAAGGGGTCATTATGAATTTGTAGATGCATTTGGTGTTGTAAATGAAGGTTGGATATTGTTTTCATAATTGTATCCAAGTGTCATTTATGTACACATATTCCTATTTTGTTACAAATGTAAATGATGTTGACAAATATATGCAGCTGGATATTGTTGTAATTAGGTACTGATATTGTTGTAATTAGGTATTGATATTGTTGTTAGTGACCCCTATTATTGTTGTTAGTGACCACTATTATTGTTGTTAATTAGGTACTGATATCGTTGTAATTAGGTACTGATATTGGTCTTAGTGACCCCTGTTATTGTTGTAATTAGGTACTAATATTGTTGTTAGTGACCCCTGTTATTGTTGTTAGTGACCCTTGATATTGTTGTTAACAGGGACTGATATTGTTGTTAACACCCCCTGTTATTGTTGTTAGTGCCCCCTGATATTGTTTTTAATAGGGACTGATATTGTTGTTAACACCCCCTGTTATTGTTGTTAGTGCCCCTGATATTGTTGTTAGTGCCTCCTATTATTGTTGTTACCGCCCCCTGTTATTGTTGTTAACGCCCCCAGTTATTGTTGTTAGTGGCCCCTGATATTGTTGTTAGTGGCCCTTGATATTATTGTTAACACCCCATGTTATTGTTGTTAGTGCCCCTTGTTATTGTTGTTAACAGGGACTGATATTGTTGTTAACACCCCCTGTTATTGTTGTTAGTGCCCCCTGATATTGTTGTTAACACCCCCTGTTATTGTTGTTAGTGCCCCCTGATATTGTTGTTAACACCCCCTGTTATTGTTGTTAGTGCCCCACGATATTGTTGTTAACGCCCCTTGTTATTGTTGTTAGTGGCCCATGATATTATTGTTAATACCCCCTGTTATTGTTGTTAGCGCCCCATGTTATTGTTTTTAACAGAGACTGAAATTCTTGTTAACATCCCATGTTATTTTTGTTAGCGCCCCTGTTATTGTTGTTAGTGCCCCCTGATATTGTTGTTAACACCCCCTGTTATTGTTGTTAACGCCCCCGTTATTGTCGTTACCCCCGTTATTGTTGGTAATAGGTACAAATACAAATGACTGATATGCCTTATACAAATGACTGTCAACAATTATAGAAATGACTGATACAAATGGTTGATTTAGTTAACAGCCATAAAAGCCATGTTCTGAAGAAGAGCAATCTGAAAAGAAGGCAATACTCTAACTCCTTAACATGCACTGAGAGAGTCTCCAATAACAAATATATAGGAAAAAACTCATTACGATCAGATATAGTAAACAATAAGCATTAGACACGTAGAAACTTGGGACACTTTTGCCTAAACTTTTCACTATTATAAACAGATTTAACAAACTGTTTTGTAAAGTTAACATCAGTAGGCTATTTACAAAAGAAGCCATGGTCAAGGTCATTCTCATGAATACAAATTTTTGATAAATACAATGTGTCCTAACAAAAATGCCACCTAACGTCTCTTCTTCTGCTTGTGATAGTCCTCGATAAAAGTCATCTAACCAACATTAGACAATTTACATAGTCAAGTGTTCTACAACCAATCAAACTTGTGTCAATGAATAAGGCCATGCAAGACCAAGGGGTTGTAACCATATATATTTAAACAAAAAGGAGATTCTCTACAGAACATCCGACTTCTATGCTTTCCAACTTCTATGTTGTCCTGATGCTCGAGCCGAAAAGTTGCTGGAGGAAAAAAAAGTTTTAAAACGTCAAAACATGTTACATATGCAACTAAGCAAAAATTAACTAAACATAAAATTCAATTTGTAATCAAAAAGTGCGCATTACACTTCAAAATCAATATGCAATCAGAAAGTGCGCATTCATCAAGAATGAGAGGAAAGGAGTGAATTAAATAAACTAGTCTTTGAATCCAACTTCAAAAGCGCAAAATATCCTGAGCATGACACCAACACTAGTCTTTGCATACATGGGAAGATATCAAGTTTTGACTTCCAAATATACAAAACAAAAAGCTCAAATGAGGAATAAGCTAGTCTTTGAATCCAACTTTAGAAGCCTCTAAATGGCACATAACCAGTTAGTTGATTTCAGCAATATGATAATGAGTGATGCAGCAAAGGAACACTTACGCCAATAGCAATTTATTTGCTAATACATGTTGTTATAGTCTTTTGGCCAATGTTTTATCATGCTTGCGTTTTCTTCTTATAAAGAGGATCACACTTTAACAACTTCTAATTTGTCATTTGTTTCTTCTTTTGCTAGAAAGTAGTGCAACCTCCTAAATGATGTGAAGGTTTAGTTTTTCAATGTGCATATATTTGACCTACGGTACATTAGTCTATTTGATGATATATGCATTTCAATAACACTCAAGAGCAAGAGTCATGTTATCTGCCATATGACTAACTCATACAAGAATTTGATCCAAATTCCCGTAAACATCATTAGCAACTAGAAAGCAACAAGCAAGGACCATCAAACCATCTATATATGCTCAAGAAAATGACATACTAGAGAAACTCACATTTTATCCCTATATACAACATGCCAAACTAATATTTAGGGTAATTAATCAATAAAATGAAAATGTCCATGCATGGAACATATCTACACATATAACGCATGTAATCAACAAAATCAATTCAACCATGAGACATAAATTTAACATGTTTTTTGCATTACAAAGAGAAGCAATTAAACAGACAATGTAACATCCCATTTTCAAAAGCAGTATTTTTTTTATCATCAGAGTAGAGCATCGGAGCGATTAAGTAACTGATACTTATATTCAAAATGTCGTAAGTCTGGCTGATTACAGTATGGTACAATGACCGAGAGTTTTCAAAAGTAAATAGCAGTAGAGGAAAGTCTTTAGTCGAGTCCCTACACGTGCTGCTTGCTTTTCTCCTCGGTCCTCGTTCCTCCAGAACCTGACGCTATATTAAGAGCTAAGGTCCAATGCATACGGACCCCAGGTAACGGTTAACCTCATATTTACATATACAGTATATAAGCACAACAAACAAGCATATCCCAACAAAGATATAAGCCCCCGGCGATGTCACACTTAGCAAACGTTTCACACCTAGCGCCGTTTCACACCAAGCATTTCACACCTAGCAACCGTATCCCGACACCCAAGAAGCATCATAACAAAGACAATGAGCATACCACAGAGCTATCAACTACTTCACATAAACATAACATACACATAGCACATATATGCATACAATAAATATCAGGGTTAGTGTTACTGTACGCGAACGTACAGCATACAACATAACAACTATACACGCATAATACACATAGCACATACATGCATAACATAAACATCAGCGTTAGTGTTACAGTACGCGAACGTACCTTCGCTTCGGTGGTATAATGGTACTTTTTCTAAAAAACGGTACTTTTTGACAATGGTGAAACAATGATGACGGCGGTACAGACAACAAATGTTCGTGATTACGTATATCCTATAAGGATAATATCACATTTATCAACTTTTAGCATTATAATGTGCATTTTAGGTACAAATTACCATTTTGCCCCCGAACCCCTAATCGCATTTCGCTTAAAGCTTCGCTATTTTGACTCTATCTCTCTAGAATTTTGACATATCTCTTCCCCCAACAATATTTTCGAAAATAATACCATATTTACCCCTAAATATGATATCTAGACTATCTTGAAAAATTAAAGATAAATCTAGCATTTCTACTATATCTACTGAAAGAACTACCGAAACTAAAGACTAGGGACCGAAGAACTTACCCAGGGCTCCGCTAGACTTTCTCCGGGCTCCTCCTTCTCTCTAAAACTTCTCTCTATTCTGAATTTTGGTGTGGGAAATAAGAAGAGAGGTGCCTTCTATTTATAGAAGAAAGGAATGGCATTTCGGTAATTAATTCAAACTTTATCAGATTGATTTTGAGCCGTTGGATCGCACTTCGACACATGGCTTCATCCTTGCCATCCATGTGTTAGATGACATCATCCTTCTAGAAGAAGATGATGTCACAAGCTTGCTTTATGTGACTGTACCGATAAAGTTCCCAGTTCGGTGTCCAAATCGCGCAATCTCGGAGAATCTCAAAAATCCAGTAGCACAGCGCTGAAGGTATATTCTTCTTCTTTACAACTACTTGGGTTAACTAAATTTTTGATCCCATTAAGGGTATTCCGTAGTCCGTCGAAGATTTTTGGATAGACGCCGCCGACACGGAAATAACTTCCGATAGCACCAGCCTTCTGGATAAAAATTCACTGGTTTGTAATATGTCCTGACCTAAGAAACCTAATCCCTGGTTTTTCACAACGGTCTCGTTTTGTATAGGTTCTCATTTCTACTATTTGCCCTATTTCTGATTTATCATGTATCTTAATGACTCATTTGGTTTCAGAAATGACTTATGAGATAGTCCACTCCGAGGTAAAATTCCACTTGTTTATATTAAGTCCAGTTGTTAGTGACTTAGTTCACCTATTTTGAGATATGATTTAATTTCTATCGGTTCTCAAATGTCCTATTGGCTCTTTACCAGATATATTATTATTAAATTCCAAATATCTAGATATTATTTGAAATAGCCATAACCCTTTTCACACTACTTTTTCATTTATTATTTATTTATTATTTATTTAATTAATAATTTCGAATTTCTCCCCTTAAATTAATTATTTACTAATTAATTTACTTATATCATAATCTAAACAATTAGCCACTAATTACTTAATTAGCCACTTACTAATTGTTGATAATTTTCATAATTAGGATTAATTATTATCTCACAACTATTTTATCGACATTGGTATTTTATATCCCATGTAAAATATTAAAAATCATGGGGCCAAAAAGTGCTTTTAATAATATTATATTTATGCTTCTCTATTTTTCAAGGAAATAATCCCAAAAATTCCTAAAATTAGAGACAACATACTTCCTAAGTTTTTGTCGCATTTGTTGCCATATGAGGTTTATCATAATATTTTCGGCCATTTTATGCCCCATAAATTCATTTAGGAATTTTAGCTCTTTATTCACCCTAATTTCAATAGAATTACCTTAGAAAATAAGATAATTATAACTTATTATTTGACACCACATATTCACCTATATCCAATAGGTATTATTTACTAATTTATGATACTTATCATAAATACGATTTTTAGGGTATTACGACAAGTTGACTCAAAGATTCAAAGGAAGAGGCAAAGACACACTAGATAACATCGAGCACATTGCATGATTTTCTGTTAAAAATGTATCCCTCATACATCTAAACCACAAAATGGCCAGAAAATTCTTGTTAAAACTTTAATATTCAGTACTTTTATGCAATGGTTATCCTAGGGAAAGAAAAATTTTACCTTCATGTACATGGAGCACAGATAACTTTTTCCAAATCTCAGAAGAAAAGAATAAAGATGGCAAATGCAAGGATATTGAGCAGAAAATATGGCAGAAAGAACAAAGGCGTCCCTGGATGTATCACAAAAGAAGCATTTGGTAGGGATTAAGGTAAGTAAAATTAGTATCAAACAGACCTTAACACTTTCAGGAAACAAACTGACCATTACCTAGTATAGGTATCAAAAGATAAACAAACTAAATGCTTTCTGTTTCTGACTGAAATTGAGAAGCTAATATACTAATTGAACCAAGTTTAGCCAAACTAGGAGAGGAGAAGTATGCGAGAAAATATCTGAGTGAGAGAAAGAGCTTACCGCGATTCGATGGCGGCAAAGACGTTCAATTTGCTTAAGGAGTTGGAACAAGGAAGGAGTCTTCTGATGAGAAAACCATCGGTCGCCGAGCAAAGTTGCAAATGAACCGAATCAAAGAACACATAATCGAGAATCACATATGGGGTTTCTATAAACAAAACAAGGGATTGAAAAAACCTAATCCCTAAAATGTTTCCTACCTTTGGTGAATCGACAACGGCGATGGCGAGGCGAGAGTGAGAGTCGAGCAGGCGAGAGAGAGTAGAGGGCAGAGACGATCGCAGTGAGAAAGACAGACTGAATTTTTTGTTCATTTGTGTGTGTAGTTGAGGGCGTTTTTGTCATTTCATTTAACAGTCAGATGTCAAAAAGAGCCCTGGAGCCTTTTCTGGGATTTGTAGAGTGTTGGGACATTTTTTGGGCTTTTTTAGGTTAAAAGGGCCAATAGATAGATTTGCCCTTTTATATATATATATATAGCTATTACCTATTAGAGTAGTTGATTGGATTGCTCGTGCTGTGCTTCAGGCCTAGCGATGTCCTACTGATTGGGTTTCAAGAAATCCAATACAACTCCAACAACTACCAAGGGAGGATGCTCAACAAAGGAATGACTCTTTTGAGAATGACTGAGTTTGTTTGTTTGTTTTGTTTTGTTTTTTTGAAGCGGTTTAGTTTATGTTGTATTATCGTATTATTTCTTTTGTGTTGGGTGTTTTTCTGGATTTTCTCTTTGTACTGTCAGTTTATTATTATGGTATGAATGAAATGTTTCTTTCTGTAAAAAAAGAAAAAGAAAATTTAAATGGTGAATACAAGTAAATCAACATGCTTAAATGTTAATCCTTTAACATAATTCTTTTATTCTGGCAAAAAAATATATAATTCTTTTTATATTTTAAAATTAAAGTGAACCTGCTCAAAAAATAAAAACAAGACATGCTACGTATCTGCTTCTGCAGATTTATTCTAATTTTTAAATTAAAAAATATTATATCAAGGATTAAAGTTTAAACATGCACGTTTAATTGTAAAGTTACCTACATTCAATATTCTGTTAAGGATCACTACGATACTCAAACTTGATGCAAATTTTGTAAATTTAAGGGATTAAAAATATATTTTATAAAGTTAAGTGATTAAGTCTGTGGGTAAATATGAGCCTGTTTGAGATAACGATGGTTGAAGTAGTTTTTTTTTTTTTTTTTTTTTTTTCCAACATTTTTCCTGATGGTTTTTTTCCCCTAAAAGTTAGATTGTAGATATAAATTGTGTTTGAGATAGCGGTAGAAGAAGTGACTTGTTTATAAGCATAATGTTGAAAATGACATAATTCTTATTAAATACTATATAGATACACATACACACATACAATGTAATAATTTAAGATAAAAAATCAAATTTAAATGTAAATTTGCTAAAAAAAAATCAAATTTGACTGATATACAATGTAACTCAATTAAAATCCCCATATTTTCCCGATATTTGCGCACTCCAACACCAGATTGATTCTGTCCCTATAGCTTCTTCGCTGATCTCTATCTCTGCCTTCAACCTCGCTTTGATTTCTCTTTGATATATTCATATATGATCCTCTGGCCCTCTCACTTAGAAACAGAGCAATTGGACCGCATGGAAAACGGCTCATCCCCGGCTTCTTATATCCGATTGCAGAGGATAGGAGAGAAGAAAACGAAGGGGTATTTTCTTACTCAAGAAGCCACTGTGATGGACATAGAAGCTCCAAAAATAGCTTCACCCAAGCCACTTTTTTCCTACAAGTCCCTCACAACATCAACCCATCCCAAACACACTTTTCACGTTTTCTTTCTCACTTGCCACTGGACTTTTCTTGGGTTTTGCAGTTATGCCAAAAAGACTTATAATCTTCATTCTTTAAGTTTATTTTCATTTTGGTTTCAATCCAGCAAATTTAAAACTATAGGTTTTGGGTCCTTAAGTTTCATTCTATTTAAAACATTTGTCCTTAAAATTTAGGAGTGGAAATAAATTAAGTTAAGATTTAGCTAAATAGGCCTGTAAATATGTCTAAAGCCCGAGCCTGAGCATAGATCTGTATATAGGTTTTTTTAAAAGGCTTAGGCCTAAGTCTTAAAAAGGTTGGTCAGATTGAAGTTTTTTTTAAAGGCCTACTTATTATATAAGTTTTCAAATAAGCTTAAAAAATTAGGCATTAAAGGCTTTAAATGACTTAAAGACATATAATTTAAAGCCTCCAATGTTATTTTAATAAAATTTAATTCCTCTAATTAATAAGTCTACATAAAAATTAATTTTAAAAGCTATTATTTAAGTTTTAAATCATGTAAAACGAACCTATTGTGGTAATTTAATAATTGTTTTTTAAATATAAATATAAATATGACACTTATATATAATATAAATGAAAGGGAAAATCTCAAGAAAATACCACTTGAATTTCAAAGTCCCAAATATGTGATTTTATAACAAAATAAGTTGTCAATTGTTTTTCCGTTCTTGTTAATCCCATTACTGTTGTTGTCAATAAGATTTTGAAGTTTAGGTGGTTTTTTTTTGTCATTATCTCTAAATGAAATTATATTTCAAATTGTGCAAACAGCCAAAAGTTTGAAGGCATACAGCGACCTTCATAAAATAAAAATTTACTATTTACATATTTGCCTTTAAATATGTCTCATCCCGATATTTTTGTTAAACAGCTAGACTAGACCCTAACTTAACCAGGCCGTGGCCACCTAGTAGGGGATTGGCCTGTTCCCACCCTACTAAAATTTAATCAAGACCGAACCATTTTACCCATAAGGAATCAAAACCCATAGTTTGAAATTTGATAGACCAAAATTAAAATGACGAGAAAACTTGAAGGATCAAAGATTGTAGGGCTAAAGTTCAATTTTAATAACAAATTTTTTCACCATATGCGTCTAGCACAATGAAGTTTTAAAAGTAACAAAATTAGACACTATATTTTGAAAAATGAATAAGTTTAGCAATTTCATTAAATTGGCCCAAACGTTCGTCTTTTATATATATATATATATATATATATATATATGGAACTCACATGTTCTCCCTCCACTTTATAACAGACTTTTATGCCAATTTAACGATATTGTTAAAATTGTTCAATTTTTAAAAGATTGTAAGTACTTTTATATTCTTCAAAACTTAATTGTGTCGGACGTTCAAAAAACTTTGTTGTGAAAATTACATGTTTAACCCCAAGATTGTATTAGCCCTCAAGCTAAATTTTACTGCTCCCCTTTGGTCCTTATACAAGACTTTTTTGCCTAATTTGATTAGATTTAGAAAGTTAGTTAAATTAGTTAATATGACATATAATTTCTAAAACACTCTAGTCTTCTTCCTTAATTCACTTATTTCCTCTCTTTTTTGACTATTGTTGGTGAAACATTAATGAAAACAAATTATAAAAAGATTAACAAATATAAAAAACAGTTCTTATATTTAAGAGTAAGATCAACTTTTTAAATATATTCTATATTAATAACAAGTGGAACTATAATTTGTTTAACAATGATGTATCTCCCATGGCACCGGCTTAATAAATTCAAGCCAGGTACATGCTGCTTTTGGATTCTTTTTTATTCTCATTGACCCGGTAACAACATTGATTGCAAGATCAACCCATAATATCGTATTGACCCCGATCCATTCCTGATTCTTCTCTTTCGTTCCTCTGTGTCGGTTGTCCCCTCTTGTGTTTAATATACTTAAAATTATAACTCAATTTCCCTTAATTTATATTTATATTGGCATATTTTTATTTACTAAACTGATTAAATTATAAATTATATCTAGTTTATGTAGCATGTGTTTGGTTAAGTTTTTTAAAGTCATTTTAATTGATAAAAGTGACTTTTATTCTAACCTGGCTTTTATAAAATAGAGTATTATGTTTGTTTTGAATAGTGATTGGACCTTTTAAAAGAATATTTTCAATCATGATTTATGGTATACAAGGTAGGTATGTAAGATGAATTTTGTCTCGATTTACGTGAATAAATACTTTTAGGGTCCCAAACAAACGCCAATTGAGGGAAATCCCATTTGCATGTACCTATACTTTCATCCAATTCATAATTTGCACTACTACCTATTCGAGTATATAAAACACTTAATAAATAACGGTTACATCAAATAAACGTCATGTATGTTGAAGTAGATATTATGTAAGGATATATAATGCTTAAAAGTAAAGGTTATTTATGCACAATGTCATATTACAAGACGGAATTCGCAAAAACACAAAAATAATGGTTGTAATTAATAATCATCATTTATTTAGTTACAAAAATGACGGATCTTAAAACACAATTGTCATTTAACACTTAAAAGCAATTCGTCTTACAACCTTATATCAGTGAAAACACAGACATAACGATTATATCAATTAACCATAAGGTATGAATGACAAAAACGACATTTCATTATAAACAACCGTCATGTAAAGAACAAATATATGTAAAAAAGAACATTTTCATAATCTCATTTGGTCTCATAAGTAAAATACTTTAGAATGAAGTATTCAACTCTATTTACAATAACATATTCCTTTTGTTTTTAGTACTTTAATTTTCTAAAAGCACCTTTTCATAACCTCATCCTTCTCTCCCTCATCACGGTGAGACAAGAGAAAGTTCTTTCTATTCGCCCTCCTCCTCTTCCATAAGCTCACACTCTTCCTCTTCCACCACCAAACCACCACCTCCTCTTCCTCCTTTTCAGTTGCCTCATCAAATGGAGGCTCTGCTACAGACATTGGCTAGCCTTGATTGCTCCACAAGGTGTCTCACTACACACACCCACAGTCTGAAAATGAAGTTGGACCTCAACCTTCATCCCAATTAGGTTGTATATGATCACTTCCAGTCAAACCCTTCATCTCATTCCTCAGATGTCGATGATGTGCCGAGCAAGGGGGAAAGGAAGGAAGAGTAGGACAACAATAGTAGTGATGACTGAAAACCACTACTGCTTTTTTTATTTTTAAAATATCAAAAAAATTAATCGTTAGGACAATATAGCCCAAAAATATTTTAAAAAACACAATTGTCATTTATAAGGACATGTTCGGCTCTATAACGTAACCCTTTCCATTCCAAAGGACAAGTTTTGCTGGATAACCCATGAAACCTTTTCCATTCCACTTCTATTTGATTAACAAGAAATTATCACTACTAGAAATTTAGGCTTTTATAACGCCTAATACATAGCGATTACAACTAGTAAACATCATATATGTAGAGACAGAGGTCGTGCAAGGATATATAATGCTTAAACATAACGATTAATTATGTGCACCGTCATGTATTGCGAGGCAAAATTCGTGAAAACATAAAAATAACAGTTGTAGTTAATAATTGTCATTTATTTAGTGACAAAAGTGATGGTTTTTTCGAAATAACTACCATGAAAAACTTACAAATGATTCAACTTCCAACCTCTAATATCAGAGAAGGCAAAACATAACGGTCTTCAGAAAACCGTCATCTAACTCTTTCATAACCCTTCGTAATCCTGCAAGACCTTCATAAGTCATAACTCATAATCCTTTGTAATCCGTTATACCTTTATTGAAACTCAACTATTCCTTGTGATTTTGACTACTTTTCTTTATTGTCCTCCTCCTCCTCCTCTCCTTCATCATGTTATAAGTTCCCAAGGAACTCCTTCGCAGTCATCACCCCCTCCTCTACGCCCTCCTCCTCCTCAAGGCTTGTTGGTGGCAACAAATGGCTCGAGTATTGAGGATCCTAACCACGTTGCCCCCTCTACCATCACCAGCACCTCCGGCCCTTTACCAATCCATCTATTCCAGTGAATGACGAAATGACATGAAGGAGGTCTAGAAAGAAAATTAAGAGAGAGGGAGGAAACCTACTTTAGATGGAACAAGAAAAGTCAAACTTTGAAATCTAACAAGTTTACAATTTGTTAGATTTCACAATTTTTGCATTCTTGTTCCATCACATAGTAAGTCTCCTCCCCTCTCTCGTAATTTGCTTTGGACTTCCTTCCTGACAACAAGACCCTTCCCTAGTACTCTTTTCTCTTCTACCATCTCATCATTTGGCGCAAAGATGAATTGGAGAAGGGGGAGGAGGCGCTGGCGACAGCGGAGGGGGGCGATGTGGTTAGTTCTTGAGATACATAACAGTTAGTAAGTAAAACTTGTCACATAATAAAAGTTCAAGCAAATAAATAACGGTGGTAATCAGTAATCATCATATTTTGTTTCACAAGAATAGCGGTTGTTAAGCAAAAAACGTCATGAAATAACAAATGTCGTGATGGTTTAAAACGTTTCCCCTTCCCCACACTGATGATAAATATTTTTACCCAGCCTTCATCTCCCTCCTACAATGATGAGGAAGAGGAAGAGGACGAGGAAGTAGAAGATGAACATGATGATGAGGACGGTAGTGCACCACTACCATCCTCATTGTCCCGTTCATCCCCACTTCCTTGCCTCTTCCTTTTCCCCATTCTTATCATCGGAGGAGAAATAGTTCACATTTTTAATTAAAAATTGTAAAGTATTTTTGCCAGCATAGTCAATAGTTTTAAATTAATATTGTGGTTGATTATGAAATTAACAAAGAAACATAAATAAATTAAAAAAAGTTGTCAAATACATAACGGCTATTAAGAATTAACTGTCAACATTTATAGAGTATGATCTCCAATATCTATAATCCATGAAAATCTCTCTATATAAACGTTTGAAAACTGAACTCCACTTCTCTACTTCCATTTCAACTTCTCTAACCCAATTTCTGATTCAACAAAACATCATAGACAGACACAAGAGAACTTCGATTCAATATTTGAAAAAAAAACCAAAAGATGAACTCCTCTCGCCAACAAACATTAAAGGTCTCGTCCATGCGACTTACAAACTCTATCATATGGTCCAAGTTTACTTATGAGAGCAAGGACACATGGATCTGTGCTTGAAGGAACTTACCTCTCTCGTTTTCTCTTTGAACGAGAAGGTGGACAAGTTACTAGAGAATGAAGAATATGATGATTTATCATATTCTTAAAACATCTCCGTAACTTTTTATTTTTAGTTTCTTTATTTACTTTGTCTCTTTTTGTTGTTGTAAAATGGTGGTTGCTTAATCAACCATCAAAATTTCAGAAAGAAAGAAACATTATGGTTATTAAGTAACTAATGTCACTTATTAGAATACCATGCAATATATTACGGTTGTACTTTGTAACTATCATAAATAGTCTCAAGAGAATGATGGTTCTTACAATAACAATGTCATGAAATGTTATATGAACAAATAAACAATGTGTCCTCCAACTTCATATATAAAAAAACATAATGGTTTTTCTTAAATAACCGTCAACTAAACGGTTGAAACCTTTACCCTTCCCGCTTATGATGAGAATACTTTGTGCTTCTTCATTCTTCGATGATCTGCATGAGAACCAGTACCATTTCATTACCCACCACTACGCGTGACTGTTCCTCTTCAACTTCTAATGCTTGCAATGATGGTTTGAACCCATAACTTCCAATCTATATAAGCTCTCAATTTCCTTATGTATATCGTGCTATTTCTTCTTTGTCTTGTCTGTTCTTTCAATTGCAAAGATGAAACACCATACTGAAGACTTGCTAGAAAATCCACGGCGTCAACCTCTTCCTCCACCACCTTCTTCTCCCCCTCCTCCTCCATAACCTCTGCCTCTGCCTCCACCTCAAGTGGAGGCAATGATTCAGCATGAAAAATGCATTGACCATGCAATAAAGATGCTGGCCGGATATATGTCTATGAACAAGAAGACCAATCTCATTCTTGATGAGTATGAGATTAGCCACCATGATCCTAACATACTTCTAGATGATTCAAGCCACTCCTTTGGTGATGAGTAACATGATTATATGTGGTTTGTTGCAAATTTACTAAACTTTAGATTCATTTAAATTGAACAAAACAGAAGTTCCTAAATTCGCAGCAGACCTCAGATCATCATCTATTAGGCAACTCGTTACCAGAGGGTGATATTTTTCTGTTTTATTTTTATAAAATATAAATATAATTATTTGGGCACTAGCTGCCCATTTTTTTAAAATAACATAACTAACGATTATTAGCTAATAACTCGTGATATATGTATATTTTAAAACAATAACTTAACTCATGGTTATTAACAAAGAACCATAATAAATATAAATAATTAAATAAATAACATTTTATTGATACAAGTCATTATGTAAGGTCTTCGGTACGATAACCCAAAAAACCTTACTCGTCCTCTTCTATTTAAGCATCTGAAACAAAATACACTTGACACTTACTTTATTCGAAAGAAACCCTCCAACATCGAACCCTAGTACTCTTATCGTCATTTTCAAATCTTGAAAGTTGTTTTCAATTGAGCCCCACTATAAAAAGCCTTTGCCTTACTTCTCACCGATAGTCGCACTAGTCAATGCCTTCACACTTGTCTCAGCAACTGCCAAGCGAGTTGCTTTCCCTTACCCTAACTCACGTTTTCTTTGTTTATGAACCCTAACTAGGTCACATTCCTTTGGTGCTTTGTTCTTTTTATTCGATTGAGATGACTTTGTGAAGTCACGACGCGATAAAGCATTCATGGTGACATTAACTTGCATTTGTAAAGTTATAGTTTTTTGGAAAACTTATTTTTGCTCCAATCAAAGGTTTATTTCCTGTTACAGGAAGTTATCAACCTATTGCTTTAACTAAAGGTTCGTACTTTAATGATCTTTTTTGAATGAACTTTTGAACATATGATCCCTATGGAAAATACATCTTTGTTGTGAAGTATCCATATCTCTAGAAGTTACTTCAAAAAGTTAAATAGGTGTGATGAATCAGCTAGTTCATGTGTACTGATAAGAGTCGTACATGAACAAGCTCTATGAATAAACTAGTTTATATTTACCGAGAGTTATACATGAACAAACTCTATGAATAAACTAGTTCATGAAACATATTGAATTTATTGTTGTGAAGTTATGTTTTTTTTTTTTTTTTTTTTTTTTTTTTTTTTTTTTTTTTTTTTTTTTTGTGAAATCCCATATTACTCTTGTTGAAGGTTCATCTCATGTTTTCCTATATAGCATGTGGTACCAAATTAAATGCTATGAAATTCAACATTTTGATCAATCTTAAACACTTCAATGTGAGATTTTTTGAACTATTTGGTCTCGTCTCTAGATATATAATAGAGTAATACTATCCACATCAAGTAGTGATATGCTTTGGATGGAACAAAATTTTCTGTGCTTTATGGCAAGAATCAATAGCACTCCTGATCTATATATATAATAATGTAAGTATTTACCTATACATTGTGTCTCTTGAGAAATTAAGTTTGAAAGCAAAGGAAGATGGAGTAAAAAACAAATATCCCTATCAGAAATGGCATAGGGGTTATGCAAACCCTTGAACTTAAGTGTTTGCATTTCCTCTCCGCCCCTTTTGATAGGGGTATTTGTTTTTCCCACAGAGTCCTTTGCTTTCCAGGGTTACTTCTCGTGAAGAGACACAATTATATATAGGTTAACAAATATCACCTAAGAGGGGGTGAATTGGGTGATTTAAAAACTTTTTCGAATACCCCAGAAATTCACTCACAAAAACAGAGCTTAACAGAGAGAGGAAGAAAAAGATGAACACACGAGATTTATACTGGTGCATTCTTAACTTTTGACCTATGTCTAGTCCCCAGACTCTCTGGGATTTATACTAACTCTTCAAAAGATAACACACTTTGTACTCGAAGTAATCTTATCACTAGGATTCACTCCCCCTTACAAGTTGTAATCAAAGTCCCACAACTTTGAGATTCTTACAAAGATATTTATCAGAAGAATAAACCTCTAAAAGAGCAGATAGATAAACACTGAAGATTATAAATATATGAAGATATTACACAGATGAATGAAACAGTAAATACATATATTTCATTTGAGCGTTTGTGTTTCCGGTTGTTGGAACGAATTTAATGCTTCAGTGCTTATATTTGGTGAAGGAATTAAATGACCGTTGGAAGCCTTAAATGCACTGTTGACAGCAATCAATATAGCCGTTAGACTTGAAGCTCGTTCGTTACTCACAGTGGTTGATTCGTTCAATGATTACTGTCATTCGTTGTTGACATTCTTTCCGTTCTTCCCATTGGATAATCTGACGTTCAATTAGGAAAAGAAAACATTAATGCCTTCAAAATATTTGAAGATTGATTGTCCAAAATTGTGCTTCATTTTCTGAACCAGCAGTTAATGCAACTGACGTAATCAATGCTTTTTGATTAATCTGTGTTTAATCCATCATCTAATAATCTGAAACTCATTAATAAACTGATTAAACATAGTAACAATAATGAGTGATGATAAGAAGTAATCAAATCACAAGCAAAGATTTAAGATTTACGGACGTGGTGATTTGCAAAACAGAGATAGCTTAGCTCTAGTTAAATACAAGCAAGCTCGAGCAGATGACTTGAGTTAACCAATCTAAGCTAGAGTCACAAGTTCATCTTCTTTAAAAATAAGTTTGAAGTTTAAGTGAAGATGTCTCTGTATGACTTTAGCTCGAGTTTAAAAAGTTTAGCTTAAGTGCATGACTCGAGTCATTCATGGTTTACTCGAGTCAAGTTCTATTTTCACAAATCAACTTCAAGATAGTTTTTTTTAAAAAAATGATTTGAAATCGCGCCAACTCGAGTCATTAAGTGATGGCTCAAGTTATCAAAATACATTTTGAATATAATGTTCAAATCCAAACTCGAGTCAAGGAACCCTGGCTCGAGTCACTACTTTTGTATTTTGAAATAAGTTTAAGTTCACAAGATGTAACTCCAGGTATATGGAGTTAACTCGAGGCACTATAATTTCTTAAAACATCTCATAAGAGCCTTTAACTCGAGTTTCCAAATGAAGGCTCGAGTTAGTCAAAGTCTAAACATATTTTGACTGAGTTTTAAAAAAGCTTGACTCGAGTTTGACATCCTAAAACTCAAGTCAATTTGATAGTAAGTTACTGATTCAAGTTTGATCAAGTTAAAGTCATTTTTACTTGAATCATTAACTATATTGTGTTTACAATTGTCAGTTATCATCAAAACACATAGAGAACTAACACATCAAACTAGATTAGTAGAGAGAATTTGTCATCTCACGTCACAACCCATCATTCCACGTAATTGTTATTTGCAATTCATACGATGTGCATGTATCTGTTTAATATTAACTGGAGTGTTGTGCATTTTCTTAAGAATTAAGTCAGGTGAATAAGGAAAGGGTAAAGAACAATAATTATCCCTTTAAAGTAAGGCGAATGGGGTATGCTCCTATTGCTCAAAAGTTTTCCTCTAAGAGTGGGGACGGTAGTAGACCTCCCTATCATGAACTTTGGTTAGCGGCAAGACAAAATAAAAATGGCTCTTATGACGATCCTTAGATGAAGGAGGTTGTCGATAAAATGATAAATATTAATAGAGTAAATACCCTTTTGGGTCCCCGACAAAAAACATGGACCCCATTTTAGTTCCTAGGGACTTAAATGAGACTTTTTTATGGACTAAAAAGGGCTTTTTGGAAATTTGCGAGGGACCAAAATGTTCACCAATCGTCCCTTCTTCGTTCTTTTCAGGGACAAAAAGGGTATTTCTTTGTGTGAGGGACCAAAATGGGGTTCATGTTTTTTTTCCAGGAACCCAAAAGGGTATTTACTCATTAATATTAGTCCCCAATTCGTGGAAGTAAGTTCTTTAATTAACTATCAATATTAACATTATTGTTAAATGCACAGCAAGTCATGTCCCAGAAAGTTACAACACAGGGCTACCTTTTTGTAGATAAGGATGTATTAGCCTTGACATTGGGGTCTGATCATCCCATCTTCTTAGGGTGTCATCTTTGGATTGACCAAGACAAAAAATTATAGTCACGGGAAATCTTGAAGAAATAACAGGGACGAAAAAAATGAAAAGCTCCGTAAACAATGCGATGAAGTACATAAGAAAATATTGTTTCTCACATAAGAGATGAAGAAGCGTTGTACGAGGCAATAACAAGGAAATGACAGCCTAAGTACTAGAGGCAGCTGCAAATTTCCCAGCCATGAATTGCCTGAGGGGTTGGTGGAAGTTGAATGCTTAACCGAACATGAGCAATGATTGTGGGTACTATGTGATGTAGTACATGAAGCACATAATCACGTACGGTCCGGAAAATATTGAACCAAATAAGGTATATTATATGCCCAAATCTTTCATAAATACATTTGGTCAACTATATATTATAATAGAGTAAATACCCTTTTGGGTCCCCGACAAAAAACACAGACCCCATTAAAATGAGACTTTTTTATGGACTAAAAATGGCTTTTTGGAAATTTGTGAGGGACCAAAATGTTCACAAATCGACCCTTATTCGTCCTTTTCAGGGACTAAAAGGGCATTTCTTTGTGTGAAGGACCAAAATGGGGTCCGTGTTTTTTTCTAAGGACCCAAAAGGGTATTTACTCATTATAATATCTAACTTTCATCTATTGTTTCCTTTTGGGCACATTATTTTAATACCTCCTACATGATGCTTAACATCTCACAAATGGAAGAAGAGGCTTAAGAGTTGACAACATCTCTGCAAAGTGAAACCTTCGAATGATTATAAATTTCTAGATACCGGTTTGTTTGTTTTAAATTTTTGGGTTTTAATAACATATAATGTACATGAATGATCGTAAATATATTCCGATTTATTGTATTGTTTTGTATATAAATGAATGTAAATATATATTCGATTTGTTCGTACAAATATATATGTAGGGGATATTGAAAGCAGAAATCCCCTTCCCATGTTTTTTTTTTTAAAAAAAATTAGTTTCAATAAATAACAGTTGTTACCTAACAACTGTTATTTAATGATTGTTTAAATATATCGTTAGCATTACTATCAATTTATAATGGTGGTTTTGAAAGAACTGTGATATATGTATAACATATATAACGATTGTTAAAGTGAAAATGTTATGTATTATGCAAGCATTATCACATTTTATTACGGTCATTTATGAGTCTCCATTAATTATTATTATAGTGATGCACATATCAGGGCCTCGCCAAGTCTCAATACATAACGGGTGTTATATTAAAACCATAATAATAGGCCTATAATAAATAATAGATGGTTCAGAACCGTTATAAATAGCCGATAATAACCATCATAGAAGGTATTTTCTTTAGTAGTGTTGGTACATGTGTATTTTTCCCCTTAATTATGTAACTAAATCTTAAAAAGTCAGTTAGAATAAAATTTTAGTTGCATAACTAGTTGGTCTCTCTAATTTATAAAATGTGATTTATATTTGGATGATATATTAAAAATTTAGTTTAAAAAGATTTTAATATGAAAAATGTCAAAAGCTAAAAGGCAAAAGTTAAAAAATAAGTTGCCTAAACATCACATTTTGGGTCAAAAGTGTTTTTTCGCCTATGATGACATACAAGCCCATGTATATGAAGAGTTTTGTCTTTTGTTTTTTGCCAACATATATGAAGAGTTTTATCTTCTGAAACATAAAAGTGATTTTTTGAAGGATAGGCAAACAATATAGTAAAATGACAAACGCAATTAATATGCTATATTGAATATTTTGAGGTAAATGCAATGTGTAGCTCTCCCCCTGTGAGAGCCTCTTCCCTTCCATGTGTGAGGGCTATGTGGTTCGGCTACTATTTGCTGTGTGTTGTCCTTCTATCTCATTTTCTTCTCTGCTTTACTTCAGGATCTGGTTTCGAAATAGGGGTGCAAGCTGTTGTTTTGCATTTTGTGAGGTGATGGAGGAAGGGACGGGTAGTATGATTAGGATGCATAAAGAAGTGTTTTTGAGTCTGGGGCAGAAACGTAAGTTACAAGAAGGGACTCTGGTAGGGAAAATCTTGACTGGAAAAAATCTTCATGTCGCAACTATTATTTCCATGATAAAGAAGTGATGGCGGATAAGTGGGGAAATAGAAATTCATGAACTTGACCGGAAGAAACTCATTTTTCTTTTTCTTTTTAACAAGAAGGAAGATTATGCCTGGATTCTTAAAGCAGACCTTGGTCTATACAAGGTCACTTGTTAAACCTTCAAATCTGGGTAGATTATATGGTACTTCCAGAGATTGATTTCAGGCATGAGCCTTTTTGGTTACAGTTTCATGGCCTCCCCTTCAAGGCCTTCGAGAGTCAGAATGTGAAAATATTAGGTGATGCTATAGGGGAGACGATGATGTTTGAGAGTCCTATGGTTGATGGTAAAATGTCCAAAAGCTTTATTCGAGCTCGGACCCTCCTCTGTGTTGACACTCCTTTGACATCGGGTTTTTGGGTGCCGAGGGAAGGAATGAAAACTGTCTGGGCCACAATCCAATATGAACACCTACAAAACTTTTGTTCTTTGTGCGGTAAGTTAGGACATGAAGATAGAGTTTGTAAAGATCCCAATCCGACGAGTGGCGACAAGGATGAGAAGGAATTTGGAAGTTGGATGAGCATACCTGGTTTGAGGACTTTTGAAGATATTCTAGAGATCTGTAAGGAAGGGTGGTCGGAAGTGTCTTTATTGGATAATAGGAAGTCCCCTTATAACTTCTAGCGGTCTCTATTGCTGACTAATGCAGACGGCCTAACGGGGAAGATGTTATCAAGGTGGGACCCAGTCAGATCGGCTAGAGACAATGAATCGGAGAGACCTGGTTAGCCGTCGGAGCCTCCCTTGGAACCATTGGAGCTGACATATCACGTCCTCCGGCGAAACGTTTTCTATGATAAGGTCGTGTGAGACAGTTGTTGATGTCAGCAAGGTAGATGGAGATCATGTGTCTCAAAGTCTGTGGGAGGGGTTTGACCGAAATAAGGAAAGGGAAAGGAGTAAAGTTTTTGGTGGGCCATCAGATGACTTGGGGATGTGTAAAGGAGGAGTAGACTTGGACTTTGTCAAACAAAGTGTGAGTTTGGATTTGAGTGGGCTAATTTCGCAGCCCAGTTGTGGCGATAGGCTCTCTTCTTTGGACAGGCATGTTTTCAACGTTATTGGACCAACTGTTGGGTATTTTGAGTTGGGTGGGCCGTTATGCACTTCTACCATTTGGACCCATCAGACTTCTTCCTTTAATTCAGTAGATGTGCATGCTCCAATCCAGACTGTGGGTCTGTCCATAATTGAACTTTAAAGTCCAAGAGCACACATGGTCAGTATTCCTAATTCTGATGTCATATTACCAAGAGGGGGTGAATTGGGTGATTTAAAAAACTTTTTGAATACCTCTAAACTTAACGCACAAAAACAGAGACTAATACAGAGAGTAGGAGAAAGATGAACACAAGAGATTTATACTGGTTCGGTCTTAACTCTTGACCTACGTCCAGTCCCAGAGTCTCTAGGATTTTCACTATCACTTGAATCAATTACACACTATGTACTCGAAAGTGATCCTCTCACTAGGATTCACTCCCCCTTACAAGTTATAATCAAATAACTCAATCTTAAAGTCCCAATACTTTGAGATTCTTACAATGATTTATAATCATAAATGAACTTTCTAAAAGAGCAGATTGATAAACACTAAAGATTTATTTATCCAAAGATATTACACAAATGAGTGAAACAGTAAATGCGTATTGATCGTTTTAGCGTTTGTGTTTTCGGTTGGTGGAACGAATTGAATACTTTAGCTTATATATAGTGAAGGCAATTAATGACCCTTGGAAGCCTTCAATGCACCATTGAGAATAATGAATATAGCCGTTGGACTTGAATCGCGTTCATTACTCTCGTCGTTTGATTCATTCAATGATCACCGTCATTCTTCGTTGACATTTCTTAAGATTTTCCCGTTGGATGATCTAGCATTCAAATAAGGATATAACCCATAAATTCTTTGTGAATGTACAGAGAATGATCGACCAAATTTGTGCTTCCTTCTTTGAACCAGCATTTAATGCATATGACGTAATCACTTGCTTTTTGATTATTCTTCAGTTAATCCATTATTAATCATCTGAAACTCACTAACAAATTGATTAAACATAGTTAGGAACAATAATGAGTAATGATATGAAGTATACAAATCATACTTGAAGATTTAGCATTTACGAAGACGGTAATTGTAAAACAGAGATACTTTGTGCTTGAGTGTAATTCAATTAAACTGGAGCAAATGACTCGAGTTAAGCATTCTATGCTCGAGTCATTAAATCATCTTCTTTGAAAATAAGTTTGTAGTTTAAATGAAGATGTCTTTGTATGACTTAGGCTAAAGTTTCAAACGTTTAACTCAAGTGTATGACTTGAGTCAATTAAGGTTAGCTCGAGTCAAGTTCTTCTTTCACAAATGAACTTCGAGATAACATCTTGAAATTGGTTTGAAATCGTGCCGATTCGAGTCATTAGGATATGACTCGAGTTAACTCAATTCAATTTGAAAATATGCTTTCAAATCTATGCTCGAGTTAAACAAAATAGGCTCGAGTCAAGGACTTCTATTTTGAAAATAAGTTTAAGTCCACAAAATATGACTTGAGTCAGATAGCATAGGCTTGAGGCAACAACAAATTTGAAATACTTTACAAGAGCTTATGACTCGAGTTGAGCATGACTGGCTCGAGTTACTTGAAGTTCAAATATTCTTGAAAGCTCTCTATTTTATGTTGACTTGAATTTTACAACCTAAAACTCGAGTTAATATTGACAGTAAGTTACTGGTTTAAGTTTGAACAAGTTAAAACATTTTTGACTTAATCCATTAACTTCATTTTGTTTACAATTGTCAGTTATCATCAAAATACGTAGGAGAACTAACAGATGAGCATAAAACAAAATCTATAATTCCTTTTAATGGATTGTCCCCTATATCGGTTGTATTTGCTGGCTTAAAAGGATTTAGGATCAAGAGAAAACATGAAGAAGACCTTGATTGTGAACAGTTGAATAAGTGTAGAAAATTGGATTTTGATTCTGTAGGAGACTCGAATAATGATAAATCTGCTCTGGGTATAGAGAAGAAGGGGTGTAGGAGAAGTTTTAAATATGTTAAAAAATTTCTCTGACAGACAGGTAGTACGGTGAGATTAGGTTCATCTAATGGAATCCATTCTCCTATTGAGATAGATTTTTTGGAGAGTTGGTTGATTGCTGGTAATGCGAAGGACGAGGATATGGGTTCTTCTTGTTTGAGTAACGTTGGTAGTTGGATAGGACCAACCACCAGTTCACCATGAATCTGTTAGCCTGGAACTATCAAGGTTTAGGGGCTGCTTTGATAGCCAAAAACTTGAAGGAAGAGTACTTCTGGAAAAAACCTCATTTAGTCTTCTTAATGGAGACTAAACAAAAGGCGAGTTTTGTAAAGAAGGTAAGACACAAATATGGCTTCAATGAAGAATGGATAGTTAATTCGGTGGGAAGAAGTGGCGGCCTTTCTTTATGGTGGTCGCCGTCATCTCACAAAATAACCAGATTAGAAAGGTTTTGCAGTATAATGTAACCTGGGTCGTTTCTCTCAAGGAATTTGCAAAGTGGGTTTAAATCAAGAATAAAGAAAAAACGAATAACAACAAAATTGGGGGTTTTTGATTTGGAACAGATTAAAACAAAAATAAATGAAAACAGATCTAAAATATGCGTAAACAGATTAAAACGAGATTGCAATAGATTAAAACGATCAACCCAACGTTTAGATTCCGAAACTTCCTTCACCGAAAGAAATATAAACGAACTCGCGTTTGGCTCGACGAACCGAAATCTGCGTTCGTCCGAAATCCCTCGACTAGACGATCGTCTAGAATCTGTCCGAACAGTGGCGTCTCACCGTGCAATCGCACAAACAACACTCTAACCTAGTTCGAACTCGTCCTTGGGATGAACCAAACCGAATATTAAATCTAATATTCGAACTATTTTAAATCGGATCCGATAAGATGAAAACAGAAACGAGTAAAGTTACCGATTAAGTACGAGTTCTCTGGACGAATCATGGAATCCTCAACGTTGGGTTAACCACAGAAGGTTTAGCCGAACATGGCTGGGAAAATCAAAGAACAGACGAAGAACACGAAGAACGCGAAGAACACGAAGAACATTTCAGAGAATCTGAAAAACCTCTACTTTGATCCACAAAACAGAATAAAAACGTCAATGAATTGTGTTTGTGGCTGCTGCCTTACTTAACCTAAGATGAAAAACGAAATGGGGCTCCAATCAATAATCCAGGCCCAAAACAAAATAATACGAGAATGGGCTTTAGTCACAAATTCGAGCCCAAATAAAACATCTGACTTTGGCTTCAAAATCGACCGTCTTCTTGTCCGAATTTGCCCTTCACGTCTTCATAACAATTGTAGCTCTCGGAAGCATCTGAAATATGAAACAAAAATGAGGCAAATCCGATGTCTGGTTCAAGAGTTATGGTAAGATTACTGAAGCAATGTAAAGCTGGAATTTTATTAATAAAAATGGCTAAAATATAATCAGAGGCCCAAAGCCCAAATAAGTATAAAAGCCATTATTTATTAACTAAAAAGTCCTAAATTATTAATCAAGAGATAAAAAGAAGTGTATAAAATATTCAATTATCAATGGTGGTCAGATGTGATTACGGTTAATATTTTATTCTCATCCTTTAATATTATTCATACTAGTGTGATGTTTGCTGCTTTTTCTACTCCATCATATATCATATTTATATATGGTCCCACTGACAAAAATGAAAGAATGTTATGCTTGCAAAGGTCCGAAGAATTAGCAATAACATTAGAGCTACTTGGTTGTGTCTTGGGGATTTTAATGATATCCTATCCCAAAATGAGAAATATTGTGGTTGGCCCAAAGCCTAGAGGAAGATTCTTAACTTTAAGTGTTTTGTGGCTGACTGTGAGCTGGAGGATTTGGACTACAATGGCCCCAGTTTTACCTGGTGTAATAATTGTGAAAGCCCGAATACTATCTGCGAACGTATTGATAGGGCTTTGGGCAATTTGCAATTAAGAGAGCAGTTTCCTACTCTCTTGGTTTTTAATATAGTTCCCGTTGGGTCCAATCATCATTTTTTTTATTCGATGCCAATATGAGAATCATAAGAAAAATCGGGGTTTTTCACTTTGAATCTACCTAGGCTTCTCATAGTCACTTTCTTGAGGTAATCAAAGGGAGTTGGCGGACCTTTTCTAATAAGGATAATTCAGTTTTGGAGCCTTTTTTATGTAATCTGAAGAGATGCAAGCAGAAGCTAATAACATGGAGCAAGAAGGAATTCTCCAATAGTGCTACGCTTATTGATCTTTTAAATACTCATCTGGCTGAGTTGACACTAGGCAATCGAACTCTTGACATTTTTAGAGAGATTTTGGAGGTAAATGGAGAACTGGATAGATTACTGGACTTAGAAGACAGTATTGGTGACAACGATCTCGTGTTAATTGGTTAGAAAGCGGTGACAAAAATTCTCATTCCTTTCATATCTCTACTATTAAAAGAAGGTAGAGGAACAAAATTTCTTGTATTAAAGATGATTCGAGCAACTGGTTAATGGAGAAGGATGCAATTTCCCAGAATATTACTAGCTTTTTTCAAGATCTTTTTGCTATCTCTGGTTCACACTTAATGGATGTTGTCTTAAGCTATATCAACCCCAAAATCTCTCAGGAAATGAATCAAAGTCTTATATTATCCGTTTCAAGAGAGGAGATTAAATCTACAGCTCTTAGTCTTAAGAATACAAAGGCGATGGACCTAACGGCTTTTCTGGTAAATTTTATCATTTTGCATGGTCGAAATTGGTGATTCTGTGTTCTATGGTCCATGAATTTTTTGCGGGTCATTCTATTTTAGATGGGATTAATACGATTAACATCACACTTATCTCCAAGATTCATAAACCAGAACATGTTTCACATTTTCGCCCCATTGACCTATGTAACTTTTCTTATAAAATTATTTCAAAAATCATGGCCAATAGGATGTGTAACATCCTCCATTTTAAAGCACAATTATTTATTACTAACCATTCATTAAAATGTTTTATGCACACAGTTCAGCTTTGGATTTTGCTAGACCCATACTTTTTAACTAAATATTGCTTCAAGTTTTGCCAAAATATCCAAAATATTATGGAGTATGCCAAATGAGCCTTGATGTGGTAGTTGTAATACCCGGATTGTAGCAAACTGGAATTCTTGAGATAAGAGAAATTAATGAATATTTTGATGAAGCAAATTCATGAGTTTAAAACTATTATAGAAAATTGTTATAATTGTCGAGTAAATTGTCGAAAAAGTTACGTAAAAATTAGATGAAGAAGAATGACTAAAAATGCAATAAAAGGTGATAAAAACAAGGTCTAAAAACATTATGATAAATCTTTTGAAAGATCATGAAAGATTATGAGAAAATTATGAGAGTATTATCTTTAATTATAAGAATTTAATAAATTATTTCAGAGGAAATAACATGAAGAAATGTTTAAAAAGCATTTCAGAACCATAAAGTAACTTTATGGTGTAAACATTTTTAATATTTTACATAGGATATAAAATGACAATGTCAATATAAAGTTTGTAAGATAATAATATACTGTAAATTATATAATTATCAAACATTGGTAAGTGAATGATTAGATAATTACTAGCTAATTGATTCAAAAAAACAAGAGAAATATAGAAAGTTAAGTTTATGGTAAAATCCTTAATTAAGAGATTAATTTTGATAATTAGCATAAAATATACTTACTAATTATGATAAAAAGGATTAAGGAAAAAATTAATAAAGATAAATGTATGAAGAAATCTAATCCTAGAAAGATCACTAAGCGAAGAATTTAGGCTTGATTAAGCCTTAACGAAGGCAGTGGTAAAACATGAATTTTTGGTAAAAAATATTATATTTTTTAAAAATGGAAAAAATTATGAAAAAATAATTAAAACTGAATTTTAAAATGAAGGGGCCAAAATTCTTGGTATTTTTAATTAAAATGAATTGTTTAAATAATTAAAATGATAATTAGAATAAAATAATGATATAATGCGGTGATTCAAATTTTATAAAGGCCGAGGGGAAAGGTCAAAAATAAATTCTACATGTAAAACCAGAGGTAAAAGTATTTTCAGACTGGTCAAATTAAGAACAAGTAAATTTTTACACGAAGAAAGAATTTACCAGGACGTTGATTTCCGCAACCAAAAACCCTAATTCCTAATAAGACGGAAATTTGATCAGATAGAGTAGAGCCGGATAGGCAAAGTGAGAACCTATAGAAACAATTTCGTGTTTTCAAACACGGATTAAGTTAGGCAACAACTGGACGTTTTACGATTCAGCGAATTATTGTCCGAAGTTGGTTCTATCGGAAGCGATTTCCAGAATCGGACGCGTTTGTCCGAATATCTTCCGACGCACCGGAGAATACCTGGATATGATCAAAAATAGGATCAAAATAGATAATATGAAAGAGGATGAAAAGATCTTCAAAGTTACATGCCCGGATTTTTGAGTTTATGTGAAATCGCGCGAAACGGACACCGATCGGGTAGCTTTATCGGGCCGGAGGCCATAAAGCAAGAGTCATCATTGGATGACAACTCATTCTTTGACTTTTGGACCCCTTGGATGTCGGCCAAGACCCTTGGATGGCCAAGATTTCATCTCACAAAACCCTAGATCTAACGGTCCGTAAACAAAGCGAGAAAATTCCCTTTACGTCCCGAATTTTCACTATAAATACCCCCTCCCTCTTCTTGAAAATTCACACCATTCTTTCTCTTCCTTGGCCGAAATCTTAGAGTGAGAAGCTCTACAAAAATTCTGCCTAGCTCCGAGTAAGTCCTTCGTCCTTAGCTTTTAGTTTCCGTAGTTCTTTCGTAGTTATAGTAGAACCGTTGTTTTGATCTAGGAAGTTTCGAATATATTCCTATACTTGTTTTTAAGCTCATTGCATTGAAAGATGCCTGACGAGGTAAAAACCTAGTGGGGATAATTTTGAAATGGAATAAGGTCAAAGTAACGAAGTTCTGGCGAAATTCCGCCAAATAGTGGTAGTAGGGGCAAAATGGTCTTTTTCACCTAAAATGCATGCTATGCTGCCAAATATTCATAAGTGTGTTATTATTCTGATTAGAATACTTCTGACGTCGAACCGCTGTCGAAATTCCATCGTTTCGCTGTTTGCCGTTGTTGAGCCATTGTTTCATTGTTTTACGTACGTCAAAAGTACCGTTTTTAGCCGGATATCGCAACTAAGGTACGGACGCGTCGTAACCCTAACTCTATGCTGCTTATATACTTTTGCGTTATAGATACGTTCATAGGCGAGGTTCTGTTGAGAATCGTCGAGATACTTACTGATTTACCCACGGATTATAGTATTGGTAATGTCGTTTGAGTTATTCCTAGCGGCGAGGACACGTTAGTGGCATGGCACCGGATATGTGCGAGAACTAGTCGAGAGAGACTTTACATACGCTTTGTGCTTATGTTCGTCCATATTATTGATCATACATCTTTGTTTGCTTTTGTGATGATATGTTGTATTGAAATGAATATCTCGTACGTATCTTCGTTTTATTTGAGCATAAGGTTAACGCTACCCGAGATCCATATGTGGAATGGATCTCGTTTGTAGCATCAGGAGTCTAGAGGACCGATGTTTGGCAATTGAGGCAAGCAGTTTGAGTAGGCCAAGACGTGTCTACATTATTTATCATTTTCTTTAGTTTCTTTAACTTTTGAGAATTCTCGGATGACGTAATCCGATACATTTACACTATGGTCCATATTTTGAATGTAATGTAAATTACTTACTCACTCCAATGCTCTACTCTGATTACTCTGCTTGAAATATTTGGAAACGTTTTAAAAAAAAATTCCGCCGTTTTCAAATGGGATGTTACAGTAGTATACAATGATTCAACATGTACCAAAAAGGTGGAAGCACTACCTCAGCAAAAGTAATTTAAGCTTCCGAAGCCTTCCCTGATAAACCCACACGAGATCTTACACCTGAAAAATATTTGTAACCATCAATCCAGCTCATTATAAATGCTAATATGTGTTCGTGAGGTGCCAAGTGGAATATTTTGTATAACATTAAGAAATTTGATATAAAAAAAATTATTATAGAATTGTTGATTTGGAAATTTGTAAATTATATATATCCTACTATGTTATACAAAATATTCCACTTGGCACCTCACGAACACATATTAGCATTTATAATGAGATGGATTGATGGTTATAAATATTTTTTAGGTGTTAGATCTCATGTGGGTTTATAAGGCTTCGGAAGCTTAAATTACTTTTACTAACGGCAGTGCTTCCTGTATAAAATAATTCAACATGTACCAAAAAGGTGGAAGCACTTCCGTCAACAAAAGTAATTTATGTTAATTCCTATATTTTGATGATCACAATTCCTAGTGGATTGAATTAAGCATTATTAGATTTTTAGTAATCATGCCCGAGCAAAGATAGAACCTTGCCCGAGCAACATCGGACTTCAGTGAAGGAAGAAGCAAGGCAAAACAATCATGCCCGAAGCAACCTTCAAAAGCATCTGAAAGCATGACCTTGCCCGAGCAAGGTCATAGTCTTGCCCGAGCAACGTCGGGGTCTCTGAAGGAAAAATGAAGTTCAAAGTGATCATGCCCAAGCAACGTCTGAAAGCATCAGAAAGCATGACTTTGCCCGAGCAAGGTCATAATCCTGCCCGAGCAACATCATGGCAAAGGCAAAATAAGTTTGCTCAAGCAACACCTGAAATCGTCTGAAAGCACGAGCTTGCCCGAGCAAGGTCACAAGTCTGCCCGAGCAACATCGAGACAGAAGCAAAAATCATCAGACTAAGTAGTCTTGCCCAAGCAAAGAAAATGCTTGCCCGAGCAAACAGAAAAGCTTGCCCAAGCATCATTGATCTAAAGTACTTTCTCCCTCTTGAAGTAACCTTGCCCGAGCATTGAAAATTGCTTGCCCGAGCATCATGCCCAGGCAAAGAAAAAGGTTTCCCCGAGCAAAGTGAGTCTTCCTCTTCATATCGCTTCTGCCTAGAGTTTGCCCGAGCTAGCTTTTAAGAATTGCTCGAGCAAACATCGAAGGAAGGAAGTTTGTTGTACATCAAAAAGCTTGACCGAGCACAATTATCATCATGCTCGAGCACTATGCCCAAGCAAGAAAAAATCCTTGCCCGAGCATCAGCGAGCATAAGACGTTTTGAACTTGATTTCAAGAAGCTTGCTTGAGCAAGCCAATAAACTTGCCCGAGCAAAGTAGCCTCTATTTTGAAAACTCCGTCTGCGTAATTCTTCAAATCTTTTCTCTTAGCTTATCACATCTGATTATCACGTATTAAGTTTACCAAATACTTTTGACCAGTGTGTTGATAAGTTTCAGCTTAATTAGACACAAGTTACCAGCAGATTTGGTAAAGCAATTTGGACCGACAAAGCATTAAATGAAGTTATCCAAACCGAAGCTAAATTGTTCGATCAAGTAAAGCCTCTCCGACATTCCTATTACACATTAAATGCTATCTCACAACGGCTATGCAAAAAGAATGAAAGAGAATGTCAACTCTGATGAATCAAATTGAGAGACAGACGAACAACCTACAACGAGAATTTCTTCTGTCTAAACGGTCACATTCATATGTCTCAACGGCTACTTGAAGAACTCCACCAACGGTCATTAATTAGCTGTCTATAAATAGCCGAAGCATTGAATTCGGACACCTACCGAAACGCTGAGCAATTAATTTGATTTTAGACTCATTCACTGTTTCAACCACTTCATTAATTTCTGGGTGTTCTTCAGTGTTCATTTCATCTACTCGTGAGGAGTTTCCAAACACTTATTCATTTCTTTCAGTGAGTTGTACTTAAGGTTGAGGAACCTTAAGAGAGGTGTATTAATTACAACTGTAAGGGGGAGTGGAGTCCGAAAGTGAGGGGATCATCCTTCGTTTACGTGAGTCCGTAATTACATTTGAAAGATAGTGAAAACCCAGGAGTTCTGGGGACTGGACGTAGGTCAGTGGATTGAGACCGAACCAGTATAAATCCTCTCTTGTTCAAGTCTCTTCCTTGTCTCTATCTTTTGTTCTTGTGTCTCCGTGAGAATTAAGAAAAAGAATTTTTGAAATCACCTATTCACCCCCCTCTAGGTGATATTCGTCTTCATTTTGGTATCGAGCTTGGTTTCTCGTTGGGCTTAACATCGTCCCGAGATAGACCATGGAAGGAATATTACCTGATGGGGCATCTATCAATCGTCCACCTGGCTTCAACGGAGAACATTATTCATTATGGAAAGCAAAGTTCAGAGTGTTCGTGCTAGCCACTGAATATGGGCTCTGGCGAGTCATTGAAAAGGGAGACTATATTCCTACCAAGACTGAAGGGGGCATCTCAGTTCCAAAGTCAGAGGAAGAGTTTGATGAAAATGATAAGAGAAATATTACTCTTAATAGCAAGGCCGTTTTAATGTTGCAAAGTGCTCTCAGTCAAAAGGAGTACTTTCGAATAAGCAATTTGACAACGCCAAGGAAATGTGGAAAGCCCTGGAGGTGGCTTATAAGGGAACCAGTGGCACTAAAGAGAATCGTATCGCATGCCGACCCTTTGAATATGATCTTCTTCGGATGAAGAATGGAGAGACTATTGCTGAGTTTCAACTTCGCTATACTCATGTTGTCAATCAACTCTCGGCTTTGGGAAAGACGTATGAACAAGGCTCTCAAGTCGAAAAATTCTCAATGTCTTGACAAAAGATTGGGAAGCTAAAGTTACTGACCATTGAGGAGACCCGTGGAGAATCAATGATGTCGTCGCTGCACTTTTTGGGAGTCTATCCGAATATGAAAGCAAGCTGAAATTTAAAAAGGAACTAGAAGAAGCCAATCCTACCCGGAGCAAAGGTGTTGCTCTAAATGCTTTGAAAAAGAGAAGGTAGACACAGAGGAAGATGAAAATGATGATGACGAGATTGGGCTGTTCGTGAGAAAATTTAAAAAGTTTTAGAGAAAAGGTCAAGGGTTCAAGTAGATTTTAAAGGCAGCTCCAGTAATAACGAAGGGATTTCAAAGATAAAGATCAAATTATCTGTTACGAATGTGAGCAGCCAGGACATTACAAGTCAGAATGTCCCCAGTTGAAGGATAATGATAAAGAGAAGAAGAAAAGATTCAATCACTTCAAAAAGAAGGCTTATGTATCAGGCATTTGGGGAGATAGCTCTTGGAAGATGAAAGTGAGGAAGAGAAAGAAATAGCAAATGTCTGTATTGTTGCAGAGGAAGAACAGCCGGATCACGACAAAGAGGTATATGATTCGCAACCTACCTATGATGAGTTGTTTGATGAATATAATGAAATACAAACTGAATTTGAAAAGCTAGTTGAGGAATGTATAACCCTGAAAAGGGAGAATATGACTCTCAAACTACAAGTTGAAAAACTTTCTTGTGAAAATCTAATTTGTGACGATTGCCTGGATTTGGAGAAAAAGAATTTATCTCTTACGAAAGCACTTGAGAAATTCACTAAGGGAAGTGAAATGCTCAACGTTATTTTGAAAGCACAAAAATTTACAAATGATCGATCGGCATTGGTTATAATCTTGTTTTTGATAAAAGGAAAGGAAGGAAGAAAAAGGAGGAAAGTCATATTTAAGCTATTTTCAAAAGTCTATTCATTCCTCAAATCCCTTTGCTCACCGTAGTTCTTTATGTAATCGAAAAGGTCACAACACTTCATCATGCTTTCACAAAAAGGATAGAAGAGATAGACCTGTTGGCAACTATAAGTGGGTGCCTAAGGGAACCTATGTTCCTAAGGGACGAACTAACCACAAAGGACCCAAAAGAAAATGGGTACCTAAGGTTTAATTTTATTTGATGTGCAGGTGTGTTTAAAAGCATCAAGAATCAACAAGTGGTATATTGATAGTGGATGCTCAAGACACATGACGGGAGACGCTGACAAATTTGTGGCAATGAAATCAAAGGATGGTGGCAAGGTCACTTTTGGAGGAGACCAATCCGGAAAGATTACTGGAATTGGCGAAATTGGTACAAAGGACGGACCTCTAATCAAAGATGTGTATCTTGTTGAAGGTCTCGCCACAATCTCCCGAGTGTGAGCCAAAGCCGACAAGAATAATTGGATCATATTTGATTCAGATGAATGCCTCATTGTCAACAAAGATGATCTCCTGATTGATAAAGGTAAACTTAAGGTATTATTTAAAGCTTCTAGAGAGGGTAATTGCTATACCTTAGATTTACCTAAAGAAAGTACTGAAAAATGCTTTGTTAGCAACTTGGATGAAAGTTGGTCGTGGCATAAGCGTTTGGCTCATGTAAACATGTTTCAACTAGACAAGTTGGTAAGAAAAGATTTAGTTGTTGGTTTACCCAAATTGCGTTTTAAAAATGATATGATCTGTGATTCTTGTCAAAAGGGTAAACAAACCAAATCATCTTTTAAAAACAAACCGAAATCTCGACCAATCGACCACTCCAACTACTTCATATGGATTTAGTTGGACGCAAAGAGTAAAGAGCCTCGGTGGCAATTTATATACTCTAGTCATTGTCGATGATTTCTAACGATACACATGGACCATATTTTTATCTTCTAAAGATGAAACATTTGATCTGTTTGTTATATTTGCCAATAAGGTGCAAAATGAGAAAGGTATATGCATTACAGCAATCCGAACAGATCATGGAGGTGAATTTGAGAATCAAGCTTTTGGAGAGTTCTTTGATTCTCATGGGATCAATCACAATTTCTCAGCTCCAAGGACACCACAACAAAATGGTGTGGTTGAAAGAAAGAATCGTGTGCTAACGGAGATGGCTCGTGCAATGCTGAACGAAAATCAAACATCACAAGTCTTAAGGCGCGATGCGTTATGAGCACCTTTGAGTTACATTTCAAACAGAGCCTATCTCTAGGAAGAAACTCAACAAGACTCCATATGAGCTATACAAGGGAAGGAAACCAAACTTAGCTCATCTCCACATCTTTGGATGTAAGTGTTATGTACATAACAATGGTAAGGATAATTTGGGAAAATTTGATCCCAGATCCGATGAAGGTATATTCCTTGGTTACTCAAGTAGAAGTAAAGCATATAGAGTTTTTAATAAACGCACTCGTATAGTTGAAGAGTCAATTCATGTTGTATTCTGTGAGTCTAAGATAGATGATCTTGATGATGAAGAAAACATTTTCAAAAATCAATTTTTTTCAAAAACCACCCTTGCTTCTATTGAAAATCCCGAAAATGTTTTCGAAAGTGGTCCTCAAAACAATTTTGAAAATCCTGATCAATCTCAACCTAGAGCTTGGAAGTTCATCAGGAATCATCCCCTGGACCAAGTTATAGGTGATATTAATCAGGGAGTAAGGACAAGAAATAGCACTTTAAATGAAGTGACTTTTTCTGCCATCATCTCTCACATAGAACCCTCTAAGATTGATGAAGCCCTCTCAGATAATGATTGGGTGATAGCAATGCAAGAGGAATTACATCGATTTGATAGAAATCAAGTTTGGGATTTGGTACCAGACCTAAAGACCATCCGGTCATTGGCACTAAATGGGTATTTAAAAACAAACGAGATGAATCTGCAATTATAGTCCGAAATAAGGCTAGATTGGTCACCAAAGGCTATAATCAGGAAGAAGGAATTGATTATGAGGAAACGTTTGCTCTAGTAGCAAGATTGGAAGTAATACGTGTACTCTTAGCCTTTGCGTGTATCAAAGGATTCAAACTCTATCAGATGGATGTAAAAAGTGCCTTCCTAAATGGTTTTATACAAGGAGGAGGTATATGTTGAACAACCTCCGGCTTTGAAAATGAACATCATCCGGATCATGTCTATCATCTTAAGAAAGCCTTGTATGGTCTCAAACAAGCTCCTAGAGCTTGGTATGAACGATTAAGCAAATTTCTTTTAGAACAAGGCTTTGTTAGAGGAAAGGCGTAGATACAACATTATTTATTCAAACTAATAAAGTTAATGAAATTTTAGTTGTGCAAATATATGTAGACGACATTATATTTGGAGCTACTAATGACTCTCTTTGTGAGGAATTTTCTAAGAAGATGAAGGGAGAATTTGAAATGTCAATGATGGGAGAGCTAAATTATTTTCTTGGACTGCAAATAAAACAACGAAATGATGGAATATTTATCTCTCAGACAAAGTATCTCCGGGACTTGCTCAAGAAATTTGGATTGGAGCATTGTAATGGTGCAGACACTCCAATGAGCTCAACAGCATCGTTGGATGCAGATGAAGAGAAGGGAAAAGACTTCAACATAACAAAGTACAGAGGAATGATAGGCTCTCTACTCTACTTAATGGTTAGTCTACGGATATACAATTTAGTGTGGGAATGTGTGCGAGATTCCAATCAGCTCCTAAAGAATCACATGCCGAACACGTAAAAAGAATTTTTCGATATCTCTCGACACAAAGGAATTGGGTCTCTCGGTTTCCAAAAGATCAACAAGAATTCCTGGCTGCATACTCGGATGCTGATCATGCCGGCTACAAGACTGATAGAAAGAGCACCAGTGGACAGTGTGAATTCTTCGGAGGCTCACTCGTATCCTGGTTTAGCAAGAAACAGACCACTGTAGCAGTATCATCAACTGAAGCTGAGTATGTTGCAGCTTCAAGCTGTTGTGCACAAGTCTTGTGGTTAAAACAACAATTATCTGACTTGGGAGTTCATTTGAAAGATATTCCAATCCTATGTGATAACACCAAAGACGATCGCTTGGCGAAAAATCCATTCAAAGATACAAGGACCAAGCACATCGATATGAGACACCACTTCATCGAGATCACGTGCAAAAGAAAGATGTGAAAGTGATGTTCATCCCCACATACTTACAACTTGCTGACATTTTTACGAAGCCCTTAGCTAAAGAACAATTCAATTTCATTAGAAGAGAATTGGGAATGGTAAATCCCAATGAATTGTAAGTAAAATGTTGATTCAGTTCTATTTTTTTTTAAAGTATACTGACTTTAGCATCGGAGATTCTTATTAGTGTTTTGCAGGTGCTCTGTCCACAAGAGATAAAACAGAGCACATCAAAAAATTTTTGCTTGAGCAAACTAATAGTCTCTGCTCGAGCAACCAAGAAAACTCCTTTTAAAAGAAGGCGAAAATGGGAAGTCTACTCGAGCAAGCTCAGACTCCTGCTCGAGCAAGAACGGGTTATGAGTAAAATTGCAAAATTTCATATTCTTGCTCAGGCAAGACAATAAGTCTGCCCGAGCAAGAACTTTGCCCGAGCACCCAAAAAATGTGCCCGAGCAAAGTCGGGAATCAGAGCTTCTAAAAGGCATCTGTCGTTTCATTTCAACGGCAAATTTCATTTTCCCCAAATCCGCCGTCCAAAACCCTAATCTCCTCACCTTCAAATTCCTCTTCCGTTACTTCCGTTTTCGAATCGTTACTCCAAATCAAACCGTTTCGACATCAAACCCAACGTTTCTAACCGATCACATTCTCAAATTTCCCTCCATTTCCTCTTCTTCACATCTCCTCACCGTCGACATCGTCATCGTCGTCCCCAACCAATCTTCCTCAAATCTTCCTTATCCTCTTCAAAATGGCTGGTACGAGTGATAAATCACCGTCCAAATCCTCCCCGGCAAAGAAATCAAGACACTACCGGCCTAGAGTCGCTACTTCCAAGAAGCCTCCAAAACAGAGCCTCTCCAAATCTTCGAGACAAACGAAATCTTCCACCAAGTCGAAGGTATCTGAGAAGTCTAAGGGGAGTTTGGATACTCCGACATCACCAACGACAAGAATGAAGACTGGGTCTCTACCTACTGGAAAATCCAAACGAGACCGATCTCCATCTCCACCCTCTCCTAAGTCGGTTGGATCACCAGGCCCATTTGATGAAGTTGACGAAAACGGTAGAAGATCAACCTCGACCTCTCAAACCATCTCTTAGTCAGAAATCACAAGGGTCTGCGAGTAAAAAGATGAAGGTTTCCTTCTCATTCCAATCAGAAGGTTCAGAAAACAAAAAGGAACAATCCTCAACGAGTCGACCTCAGGATGGTAAACTACCAGAACCTTCGCCTAATATGATCACTGGAAATATTGTTGTTGATGATTTCAAGACGTTTAATCATTATTTTGAATCACGGCCATTTTGCCCAATTGTATATGTTGATTTGGGGCACTTTAAAGAAAAGTTTAATTTTGACTTGACAAAATGGCTGCTTCAATTTATGCCTCTTCTGAGTATAAATAAGCCGTATTCCCCTGAAGTTGTGAGACTCTTCTACCACAATATGCACATGCAAGCAAAGGTCAACAAATCAGATGATGATGTGTTGATTACTAAGGTACGAGATCAGGAAATCAAGCTCACAGCTTATGATCTCAATGTGCTTTTGGGAGTAGTGGAAATTCCGGAAGATCCCCCTCAACTTTCTCACGTCGAATGCCATCAAATCTTATTTCCTGAAGTACAAGTTGAAGGCAAGAAGATCAATCTTACTCCGGCCATGATGAAGGATGAGTACAGGGTACTCTGGTATATCTACAGTCGCTGCCTTGTTCAGAAAGGTCAGAGCTTCACACATTTTGTGAGGAAAGATTTTGAGCGATTTGCTTCTCTGATTGCTATGGAACCACGGGATTTAGGCAAATGGATTCTGGAGGAGATGATAACATTTATCTCAGAGGCTAAGGTTCGACTTCGGCTACAATTCCTTATCCTTCCTTAGCTTCTCGTATCTTAGAAGTCAAAAATATTTGGTACCTCTCGGATGACAAAGAGGTGTACCCTCCAGTATTTGGGAAAGAGCACATGAAAAGTTTGAGAATCTCATTCACAAAAGCTCAATCTCAAAGCAAAGGCAAAGCACCTCTCTCCTCCTCTCAACCAGATGTTTCTAAGCCATTTGCCTACCAACCTCCTGATGAAGCTGAGTCCTCCAAAGCCAGACCCTCTTCCACAGTGCCATCCTTCTCTCAGGCTGCCCTTCAAACCATTGTAAAAGCCACAGTTCAAAAAGCTGGGGCTCCTATATATAAATCACTACTGGGTTATCAGGATCTCACAAGTACAATGATCAAAAGTTTCCAAGAAGACATGATAGGGTTGAGATCTCAGATTAGACTTCACATGGATACAGACTTACAGGACTTCAAGAAAGAGATGGAGGAGTCAATGAACAAAAGCTTTTCTATTATCTATGATCGCGGAGGAAATCAAGAAGGAAATTCGACTTTATCTAGACAAGAGTATGGGACGACAAGATGGTTAGCTACTTTGACTATACCTTAGACAACTTTGTGAACAGTTTTGCTCCTGATGGTCCTACTGATGATATCCCTACTCCTCCCTCTTCTTCTCATGTTCCATCTGCTTCTGAGCCATTTGGTTCTGCTGGTCCTCCCTTCGCGCCCTCTACCTCGAGTTGATCATCACTCTCTAGGTTCCCCGTTGATTTTTCCATTGTTCCTCCAACTCCTCCGGATCGGATCCCCATTTTGACGATGACAAAGGGGGAGAGGTGTTAAGATTTAGGATTATTATATTTTTTGTTGTTGTTGCTCTGTTTCTCATTGAACTCAATATATTGTCAATAACGAATGTTTATCAGTTATTTCATTTTGAGAAGTTCAGATTTTCTTTCATTATGAGAATTCAGATCAAGCATGATTTTCTTTTACTTAATTCAATAATGTTTAAATCTAATCCTAAGAATTGTCATCATCAAAAAGGGGGAGAATGTTAATTCCTATATTTTGATGATCACAATTCCTAGTGGATTGAATTAAGCATTATTAGATTTTTAGTAATCATGCCCGAGCAAAGATAGAACCTTGCCCGAGCAACATCGGACTTCAGTGAAGGAAGAAGCAAGGCAAAACAATCAAGCCCGAAGCAACCTTCAAAAGCATCTGAAAGCATGACCTTGCCCGAGCAAGGTCATAGTCTTGCCCGAGCAACGTCGGGGTCTCAAGGAAAAATGAAGTTCAAAGTGATCATGCCCAAGCAACGCCCGAAAGCATCGAAAGCATGACCTTGCCCGAGCAAGGTCATAATCCCGCCCGAGCAACATCATGGCAAAGGCAAAAGAAGTTTGCTCAAGCAACACCCGAAAGCATTGGAAAGCACGAGCTTGCCCGAGCAAGGTCACAAGTCTGCCCGAGCAACATCGAGACAGAAGCAAAAATCATCAGACTAAGTAGTCTTGCCCAAGCAAAGAAAATTCTTGCCCGAGCAAACAGAAAAGCTTGCCCAAGCATCATTGATCTAAAGTACTTTCTCCCTCTTGAAGTAACCTTGCCCGAGCATTGAAAATTGCTTGCCCGAGCATCATGGCCAGGCAAAGAAAAAGGTTTGCCCGAGCAAAGTGAGTCTTCCTCTTCATATCGCTTCTGCCTAGAGTTTGCCCGAGCATGCTTTTAAGAATTGCTCGAGCAAACATCGAAGGAAAGAAGTTTGTTGTACATCAAAAAGCTTGCCTGAGCACAATTATCATCATGCTCGAGCACTATGCCCAAGCAAGAAAAAATCCTTGCCCGAGCATCAGCGAGCATAAGACGTTTTGAACTTGATTTCAAGAAGCTTGCTTGAGCAAGCCAATAAACTTGCCCGAGCAAAGTAGCCTCTATTTTGAAAACTCCGTCTCGAACGTAATTCTTCAAATCTTTCTCTTAGCTTATCACATCGATTATCACGTATTAAGTTTACCAAATACTTTTAACCAAAGTGTGTTGATAAGTTTCAGCTTAATTAGACACAAGTTACCAGCAGATTTGGATAAAGCAATTTGGACTGACAAAGCATTAAATGAAGTTATCCAAACCGAAGCTAAATTGTTCTGATCGAAGTAAAGCCTCTCCGACATTCCTATTACACATTAAATGCTATCTCACAACGGCTATGCAAAAAGAATGAAAGAGAATGTCAACTCGATGAATCAAATTGAGAGACAGGAGACGAACAACCTACAACGAGAATTTCTTCTGTCTAAACGGTCACATTCATATGTCTCAACGGCTACTTGAAGAACTCCACCAACGGTCATTAATTAGCTGTCTATAAATGGCCGAAGCATTGAATTCGGACACCTACCGAAACGCTGAGCAATTAATTTGATTTTAGACTCATTCGCTGTTTCAACTACTTCATTAATTTGTGGGTGTTCTTCAGTGTTCATTTCATCTACTCGTGAGGAGTTTCCAAACACTTATTCATTTCTTTCAGTGAGTTGTACTTAAGGTTGAGGAACCTTAAGAGAGGGTGTATTAATTACAACTTGTAAGGGGGAGTGGAGTCCGAAAGTGAGGGGATCATCCTTCGTTTACAGAGTCTGTAATTACATTTGAAAGATAGTGAAAACCCAGGAGTTCTGGGGACTGGACGTAGGTCAGTGGATTGACACCGAACCAGTATAAATCCTCTCTTGTTCAAGTCTCTTCCTTGTCTCTATCTTTTGTTCTTGTGTCTACGTGAGAATTAAGAAAAAGAATTTTTGAAATCACCTATTCACCCCCCCTCTAGGTGATATTCTTTCTTCAATTTAAGCTTCTGAAACCTTCCTTGATAAACCCACACGAGATCTAACACCTAAAAAATATTTGTAACCATCAATCCAGCTCATTATAAATGCTAATATGTGTTTGTAAGGTGCCAAATGAAATATTTTGTATAACATAGTACGATATATATAATTTACAAATTTCCAAATCAACAATTCGTAATAAATTTTTTTATATCAAGATACTTATTCCCAAAGTAAATACCGATTTAAAGCTTTTTTAAAAATAAATATCAATTTATTATTATTTTATTTATTATCATTATTATCTTTTTTTCCCATTTCTTCTACTACATGTTTTTGCCCTCTCTCATTGTTTTTTTTACAACAACTATTTATTATTTCCACACCCTTATTCCACTAATTTCTTTTACTATCATAAATGACATTTTATATGAAAACCTTTATTTTGATAATTACATAATAAATTCATGTATCATGATTAATTAATTTTTCTTATTTATAATTAAATCCTAATAAAAGATTAGGATGTTACAGGATGCGACCACTGCTTGATGATTGTATCTCCCAAAATCGGGTGACTTTGTCCTTGGCCGATGTATTCACGATAATATCATTATAGCGCATGAGGTTTACCATTACCTTCGCCGCAAAAAATATGGGGGTAAGTATGAGTTCTCTCTTAAAATGAATATGAGCAAGGCATTTGACCAGGTTGAGTGGGACTTCCTTGAGAACGTCCTGTTACGATTTGGTTTTTGTACGGAGTAGGTGTCTCTTATTATGAAATGTGTACGTTCAGTTAGCTTAAATATTTGTTTATCTAATGAAACATGAAATCATTTACCCCTAGTAGAGGTATCCACTAGGGAGACCCCTCTCGCCATATCTGTTCATTATTTCTGAGGTACTTTATATTATTATTAGTAAGAGCTAGAATAACAAGCGGATTAAAGGTATTAAATTGAGTGATAGGTGTCTAGTTCTTACTCATAGTTTTTTTTTTGCTGATGATGCCCTCTTATACATGTATGCTAGTCATAGTAATTGTATTTATTTGACTAATATTTTGGATTTGCACTGCATAGCCTCAGGTCAAGTCATTAATCTTGATAAATCTAGTATATTTTTCTCTTCTAACACTCCATCTACAGTGAAAAATATGGTGGGCAACCTGTTGGGCATCCCAGTAACAGAGAATTTGAGAACATATCTTTGCATACCAAGCATTTGGGGGAAAACTAAGCACTAGGCTTTGGCTTACATTAGAGAACGAGTAACGAGTAAAATGCAAGGATGGAGTTAGTCCTTACTATCCTTTTCCGGCCGAGAAGTGTTATCAAGGCAATCCCAATCTACCCGAGAATTGTTTCAGATTTTCCCTTAAGACATGTAAGGAGATCAATAGCCTTATAGCTAACTTCTAGTGGGATGACAATGCCTTTGGAGGCAAGACTCATTAGAAAGCTTGGGAATCTATTACCAGTAGTAAAAGTATCGGTGGCATGGGATATCAGGATCTATCGATTATGAATGATGCTCTTCTGGCTAAGGCGGCATGGAGGCTTTTGCTGAGGCCAAATGATCTATGTGCAAGGGTGCTTAAAAGTATGTACTTCCTTAAACAAGACTTTATTGATGCGAAAAAGTGATTTCATGAGTACTCAATTTGGAAGATTAAAGTGATCTCATGAGTACAGTAATTCATATTGTAAGAACCGGCTGAACCCAAGAGGGGGGTGAATTGGGGATTTTAAAAATCTTTTCAGAAATGCTCTGTTTTTTAACACTAAAAACAGAGATGAACTAGGATGATAAAAACTTAGCAACTTTGAAAATCTTTTTGTAACTCAAGAAATTAGTTTGTATGACAAGGTAAAGAGTTATAAAGCTATAGACAATCATTCAAACATATATGCTGGAAATAAATGAGATTAAGGAAGAGAATATGCAAACTGAGATTTATACTGGTTCGGCCCAATCCTTGACCTACGTTCAGTCCCCAAGGTCCACTTGAGATTTTCAATCCACTATCCTCTTGTTTAATCCAGGTACAAGAGAAGCTTTTACAAACCCACAAGTTCACCCAGGCACTTGTGAAGCCAAATCTCTCACCGAGATACTCCCCCTTACACAATGTAAGGTTACAACTGTTTCCACTCAAGATCACCCAATCTTGAGTAACTCGATATAATGTTTATAATGAATCTTCTCTCTCGTAAGTGAATAAGATAAACACCGAAGCGCATTACAAATAATTTCACTCTCTATGATAAATTATGTAAACATTGAAAAACAGAGAGTAAATGATATGAAGATCAGAGTATGAGCATTCTGAAGATATAGGCTAGTGTCTTGCTCCTTCTGTCTTGAATCTGTCTTCTTTTATAGGTAGAGATCAATATATGACCGTTGTAATCTTCAATATAACCGTTGCCTTTATTAGACAATGTTCGGTTCGCTTTTGGTCTTTCTCTCTCTAATCTCCACTTAATCCAAATTGTAAGTGCGAAGTTCGAGTTGACTCTCTCGCAAATTAATCAGTTGGAGTAAAATTTCTTTGGATGTGGAAATCATTCTTTAATTCTTTGTAAGCGTGTGCAGATGGATTATCCAAAAGTATGCAACTTTCTGGGTTTTGCATTTAATGTTCTGACATGCTTTTTGCTTTTGCTTTAAACATTCAATAAACACTCTCTAATTCATCTGAAACTCACTAAAAAAGTGGTTAAACATATCTAGGAACATTAGAGATTAATCATAGGAAGTATTAAGATCAAACAAGAAGGTATTGCAAATTCGATGATTTGAAATTTCGAATTCGCTATGAAATTTCGAGGTTTGTTCTTCAAACCTCGAGTTTTGGATCAGAAAGTGAAAGAGTTTTTAAGTCCAAAACATCAAACCCGGAGGTTTCTTTCCAAAACCGGAGGTTTCTAACTCAAATAAAAAACACACCCTTTCGTTTGGCAAAAACTCGAGGTTTTATCGAAACCTCGAGGTTTCACTTTGAATGTGAAACTTTGCAAAAACGTGCCAAGTGCAAACCTGGAGGTTTTCTAGAAACCTGGAGGTTTTCAAAATAAGTGAAAAGTTATTTGCTCTTTGGATGCCAAAACCTGGAGGTTTTGTATCAAAACTCGAGGTTTCGCTTAAACATGGAAATCCCGAGTTTTTGCGCCAAAACAAAACCCGGAGGTTTGAGAATAAAACTGGAGGTTTTGAAAACTTGGAAAACACAGATCCTCTCGCTCGGACAAACCTCGAGGTTTGTCCAAACCTCGAGTTTTCTCATAATTCGAAAAAACTTTGAGAAAACTTCATTTAGCTCAAACCTGGAGGTTTTTCACAAAACTCGGAGGTTTTCAAGAGTTCAAAACTTAGGAGACTCTCTCGTAAGTCAAAACCTCGAGGTTTGAACAAGTAACCTCAAGTTTTTCATTTTCCGTAAAATTGATGAGAAGTCTCGTATGACGAAACCCGGAGGTTTCTCCGGAAACCCGGAGTTTTGCTCGCCTAAAAACCGGAGTCCTTCTTCGTAAAGCCAAACCTCGAGGTTTCTGTGCAAACCTCGAGTTTTGCTCTTACAGTGGGTTTTACACATTTGAGAGCATGAATTTATGCTTTGTTTACAATTATTGGGGATCATCAAAACCCTTAGAGAACTAACACATATGGCGCCTTTTGAATAATTCAATTGCTACCAATTCTGCACTGTACCGGTGTAGGAGGTCCACAAGCAGCCAATGCCCAGTATGTGAAGATGCAGAGGAGACTATTGAGCACGTATTTTTTCATTTCCCATGGACTCAATGTATCTGGTTCGGCTGTTTGCTAAGCGTTAGAGTTGATGTCTCCAGAATCTCCAACTTCAATGCTTGGTGGATTTTGACGATAGGTATGGCCCTGCTGAGTAAGCATGATCTTTCTTTGATTTGCTGGCTTCTATGGTTTATTTGGAAGGCTAGAAACAAAATTATTTTTTACCATAGACAGCCAAACCCGGGTATTGTTATTGAACTGGCTAAGAAAAGTAATTTTGATTTTTGGGCTAACATACTATAGGGATAAAGGATCCTTTATTGTCAAGGGGTTGTGATAGTTTTGGCATTAAATGGTCCCCCTGCATTAGATAGGCTTAAAATTTAATTATGATGGAGCCTTTTCACCTAATGAGAAAGATGCTACTATTGGGGTAATTTGTCGTGATTTTGCTGGCTTTTTTAGATGGGGATTTGTGGATAAAGTTAAGTCCATTTCTACCTTTATAACTGAAGCCTTAGCTCTGAAAAGGCTTTGCTTCTTGCTGTGGACCTGGGTCATGATAAAGTGATGTTTGAAATGGACTGCCTCTCTTTGCTTACTTTGTTGAGGCCAAGTCACTGGATTTGTATGATTGGAGGTGTAGAAGTATTATCTAGGATGTGATTTGTCTTCTGTCTTCTAAGGTTGGGTTCTCCTTATACTTTACCCCAAGAGGGGCAATTGTGCTGCAATTCTTTTTGCAGCTGATGCTTATAAAGACGTATGCTCTATTGGGTGGGTTTCGTAATCAACACTTGCTTTGTTATCTCTTCTAACTCTAGAGGCTCAAAAGACTAGTACTGGTGTTGATAATCCTTCGCATACCAATTCTTCATTGGATGGTAGCTAGTTTACTTCTTGTTTTTTTTTTTTTTTTTTTTTTTTTTTGTATGTTTCTATTGTATTTGTTTTGTTCTTGTTGTATTTGTTTGTTTTCTATTATGTTTGTTGTTTGTTACTCAAGTTGTTGTTTTTCTTCTTTTTGTAACCGTCACTTCTTTGAAGTTTATTAATAGAATCTCCTTTGACAATATATACACACACACAAACTTTTTGAGGTAAATTTACATTTAACCACGAGTATTATTTTGTTTGAGGAGATTTAGAGAGACCAACTAATCATGTAACTAGATTTTGAAAGATTGAGTTGAATGAGTTAAATTTTAGAGTAAATACCCTTTTGGGTCCCTGGAAAAAACACGGACCCCATTTTCGTCCCTCACACACAGAAATGCCCTTTTAGTCCCTGAAAAGGACGAATAAAAGTCGATTAATGAACATTTTGGTCCCTCACAAATTTCTAAAAAGCCCTTTTTAGTCCATAAAAAAGTCTCATTTTAGTCCCTAGGGACGAAAATGGGGTCCTTGTTTTTTTCCAAGGACCCAAAAGGGTATTTATTCTAAATTTTAAAATTGTTTTGTACTCCTCTAGTCCTTTTTATAAGAAAATGTCTCTCTTTTTTGTTGATCCTTTTCATAAGCAACTTTCTCCTTATGTCTTAAAATTTAAATTACTTTTTCCTTTTCTACCCCTTTAAATACACATCTTTATATTAATTCTCTCTCACTTACAACAAATTCATTTTCATATACCCATTTATTACACATTCTCTCCTATGTTTTATACTAATATTCTCTCATATTTGATATTCATAATCTCTTTTATGTTGTATTCATAAATAGGGGCATATTTAGAAGAAATATAACATTTTCGACATATTTATTGTTTTTAACTAATCTTAATAATTGTCAGTTCATTTTGCGCAATAAGAATTAAAATTACTTATAAAAATGATATGAGTGAGTAATAATTTGGAGTCCAAACCATATCATACTAAATTTTTATTTTTATTTTTCTCAATGTACTATCTTCATATCACTTTTTTTTTAAAAAAAAAAATAACAAACTGAATATTTGTTGACATAATCTACAAAGAAGGAAATAGTTTATTTGAGTTAAGTCCGAGAACATTATCGAGTTGAATCTCGTACATTTCTAAAGGGAATTACCATTAGGTGTTAAGGAAGAGTTTTAATTATCAAGAAATTTCAATAACAAGTGATTTGTTGTTATCTCTTAAATTTAAATTTGTTATTAATACTCCTCAATTGTTATAAGGATTTTTTGATAATTAAATTCATTCCTTGGTAATTTCATTTTTTGACCGAAATGACTTTTCAAAACATGTCTTTCCATTTTAAAACATTTTAATAATATTGGAGTGACTCTTTTTTTTTTCACACAATTACATGATATTTACAATAATATTGTAGTAAGACAGACTCAATTTTAATTTTAAAAGCTTGTTTGGGACCCCTTTTGGGGTCTCAAAAGTGTTTATTTACGTAAATCAATATAAAACTTCTCTCATATATTTATCTCGTTTATCACAAATCACAATTGAAAAAATATTTTTGAAGGCCAATCGCTATTTCAAATAAATATAATAAAATTTATGTGAGGACATCTGTCACCATTAAAATTTTATTATGCTAAAATACCTTATTATGGTGGTAAAAAAATTAACGCAGACTTTACAAAAAGAATAAATTTTGGAATCGGCTTCTCTTCTCAATTGTTATGGTCTGCTGCCCTCCTTTTCTTCAAAACTATGTCGTTTTGGTGCAAAACAATACCACCGCCTTTAAAAAATTTAAAATAAAAAAATTCAGGGTACCGACAAGATCTTGAAAAAAAAACTTTATGATCTTGAAAATTTATTTTAGGTTCTTGAAAAAATATCTTGAAGCATATTTTTAATACCAGTTGGTATCTTGAAATATTTTTTAAAGATCATAAAGTATTTTTTCGATCGGGATCGATATCCTTTAGGATCGGTACCATGAAATAATTTTTCAAGATCTTAAAATAATTTTTCAAGATCATGAATTATTTTTTCATTACCGGTCAATATCCTAAAGTATCTTTTTTTTTGCCCATCCGGTATCTAGAGTTTCGTCCTGACTAATTCGAATCCGACTAGGGTCGCACACCTGGCTATAGTGGGTAAGTCTTCTAGCAGGGCTTTTCTGTGTTCACAAGGGTCAAACTAAAGACTTTGATTAAGCGATACAAGCCGCTTACCACTTATACCAACCCCGTTGTTGCCGGATACGTAAATTTAATTTACCGCAACAACGTTACCTTTTCTTTTCTATGGATCTCACCTAGTCTTTCATGTGTCAGAAACACCACGTTCTCTCTCATCTCTGACACACATACTCTTTCTAGAGGATCAATGAACCTCGCCTCCTTCCCCAGCCAAGACTGTGGCTTTCGATCGAATCACCTTCATTAGAGGAGCTATTGAAGGAAAGATTGTAGTGTATACACTCAAAACCTGCGTTCCACCGTAGAATTTCTTGCCCAACATCAAAACCACATGGCCAGGGAAAACAATCCGATCTTGAACTCTCAAGGGGGGCAACTTGGCCGTCAGAAGAATCTTGAAGTATACCACTTGTAGAAGAGGACAAAAGTGACAAGGGAGATGTAATAATGGCGGGGCGAAAAGGTGATGAAGAAATAGAGAAGCAATCGGACGATATGAAGAGGAGGAAGATGGAGAAGGAGAAGCAGAGAAAAAGTGACCTCAAGGATAAGTAGTGGGACAGTGAGAAGAAGGAGAACAACAACACAAATTCCTACTCCCCCATACACCGGTGGAGCAGAATTTTAATCACGGAGGAAAAAAATATTATATAAAAAAAAGTAATTGAAATATAATATAAACTTAATATATAAAAAATTGAAAGAAATCTATTATAAAAATTAAAATTAAAATATTGTATTAAATCTAAAACAACCATTACCACTTGGTTTACTAAATAAATAATAAGGCAAACAAAATACAACATTTTTACTTTGAGAATACTCTAACCAAGATGGATACAAATCAAACCAAGAAGAGCAAAAATGACATTGATTCTTCTTTGGCCCAAAAAAATGATAACTTTCACGCTTGCACTGTAATGGACCGAGTTTAAGATAAGCACGATGAATTTCATCGTGCGATTACAAGATATTCCCATATTGGAAGGCGTAGTGCAAGATCTCTTTCCAATGAAGCAAGATCAACTTCTTTAACTACCTTTTTATTTTCAATTCTAGGAGATTTTCAAGAATGAGTTTCGCATTTGACAATTCAGCATGAGGAGTAGACGAGACAAGGACTCACTATTCTTTCTTTTAAAATAAGTATTAATGGTAGTATTTTTCCCCATAATAATCACCTATAAAGAGCCTGAATAAATTCACAAATTCCATATCATAAATTGCATACCACATAATCCATATCATAAATCACAAATTTGCTAACTAAACCCTAACTTTATTTTCCTAAATCAATATATAAAACAAATCAATGAGAAGAAGAGACTCACCTCGAAGATACATTTTAAAATATCATTACATAAAAAATTAAAAATATAGAACGCTATTGTAAGAATTAAGAATAAATGATTGGAGAGAAAAAAGAAGCCTTGTGCCGTCAAGGAATTATGAGTAGATTAGGAGAGAAAGATGCAGTGAATCCATACTGCTTATTGAGGAATAATGAGGAATCAAATAGTGAATCGAACCACACAAAAAAAGCGAGCTAACCTTGGCTTGTGCGAGTGAGACTGCAACTATGTGAGAGACAGGAGTTACCTAATGCGGCTATGCTTATCAATATAGTACAATATTTTTTTTTCATAACCTCTCAATATCTAAAAGAAAAAAAATACTTCTTATTTTAGGAGGGGTGGGAGCGCACCTTAGCCCCTCCCCTCCGCCAATGCCTTTATAGATAGTAGTGGTAGAAGTGACTTTTTTTCTGTTAGATTTTTTTCTTTCTAAAATCGATTGTAAATGTGATTTGTACTTAGGATAACGGTGGATGTAAGTGACTTTTTCCGGATGGGCACTTGTTTGGCAAAACGTTTGAAAAGTCAGTTGAGATGGAAAATGACATTAATTTTATTAATTATATATATATGGGAAAAACACTTCTCATGTTGTAGGAGAAGTGTATTATCATGTCACACACACATGAAACGATGAGACCCACATATATATAATTAGCATTATATATATATGTGGGTCCTACCATTTCATGTGTGTGTAGGAATCTTTTTCTTCTCATGCAATATGAGAAGTTTAAACCCATATATATATATATATATAATATTATGTGAAAATTTGGGATAAAAAATATAAATATAAATTTGCTAAAAGACAAAGTAAAATTACTATTAAAAAAATTACAACTATAGATTTCTCTTATAAAGGTAACCTTTGAAATATGACTTCACGTTTTGGTTTTAAAAATATGGATTTATATTATAAAGGTTCCTTTTAGATATTTTTTTTAAAAAAAATTGTAGACCAAATTATTTTAAGGTTTTCTATTAAATTTAAAATAATAATAACTTTTAAAAGAAAAATTGTAAAGTTATGAGTCTATATTTTGATTGATAATTTTTTATATATATAATGTTCAATTCTATTCTAGCCTTTGTGAGCCGTATGTATTGACAGGCTTTCTGTACTTAGGTTGAGCAAGGCACCATTTAGGGTTGAGCAACGAGCGGGCGGGGCTGCCCTGTGCCCTAACCTGTGTCCTGCTTGTTTATTTTACACGGGTATGGGGTAGCCCAAACTCGTTTAACCCATCATAAACAGGTACATGCAAACACATGCGGGTTTCAAAAGGTTCTAGGTCCCCGTTTTATACCTTCAAGTTAATTTTTTTTTTTTAAAAAAAAAAAAACCCCGGAACCCACCAAGGAAACTCAAAACAAGTAGAACCAAACAGATCAGAGATGAGATGACGAGATGAAGAAAAGATGTGGGTAGATCTGTGATGCTTGATGGCAAGGTACCGATTGTCGCAGAGATCAACGGCAACAACCAATAATAACAACACAGTTGAACAAAACGACAATGCCATTGCTGTAAACGGAACTGTGGAATGCGGGGGGAATATGAAGTTCATGGACGGTTGAAAGCTGCAACGCAAGATAGAAGGTGAAGATTGAGTGAGGAGAGAGAAAAGAGAAGGGGGAGGCCGGCGGTGAGAACGCATCGAGTCCGAGATTGAGAGAATAGCAAATTAGAGTAGGTTAGGGTTCTTTAAGAAACCATTCCATCAAAGGGCTCTAAGAATCGAAGCAAAGTCATCATGGTTGTTAAGCGTTACCCTTACCATGCAACAAAGTGCCAATTGATGACTTCTCATTTTTAGTAGATTTGAGACATATTTTAATATATTTGGGGAGTCATCAATGCTAAATTAAAGGGATTTATTGGAGATTTTGATAAGATATCACTTTGGCACATTACTTAGGGGACTTTATTACAAATATCTCAATTTTAATTAAATAGAAATATTTAGGCTTATATAAAAGAATAAATAAATTTTAATGATATAAGGTAAATAGAAAAGGAAAAGGAAAAAGAAAAGATTTAGGTTTAGTTTTTAATTATTATTATTATTATTATATAATTTCCATTTCCTTTTTCACTTTGACCAGGAGAGATGAAACGAATTAAATGCTTTGCACTGTTTTGGATTGAATGCAATGGCCCCACGTTGAATTGAAAAAGAATACCCAAGGGAGAACGCACCGTTTTCGGAAAAGGAAGGGAATTGAAAAACCTAAGAGTCCATAAAGCAAAAAAATAGCTACAGGAGGCGGCTAGAGAATTAGAGGGTAGAGAAAGGAATTGAAGACGAAGGAGGCGCACATCACGCACAAATCAGCGCAAATCAGAACAGCACGATCGGAGAAAAACCAGAGTAACGGACATCGCAGAGACGACGCGCAGGGAGCGGAGGAGTGACACTGTTCATCATCTTCCCCGCTGAGTTATGCGATCTATTCTACTGGCTATTTCTTTTTACTCCCTTCTTGAATCAGTATTTTATTCTAATTTGGTTTTAGCTATGTGTAGCTAATTTGTCTTTGCAACCCGGAGTACCTTTGAAGTTATAGGTGTGGATTAAACTTTGTTTTTATTATTTAGTTATAATTAATATTAATTTTGGTTACCTAATCTTGTTTAGCTTTATCTATTTTGGTGTCTGACCATCATTGAATATGAATTTGAGAATTAAGATTTACCTTGACGAAGGGAATTTTAATTAAGCTCTTAGATTAAGTAATATGGGATTAGATTACGATCTAATTTGCGATTAGGATAGACATATACCTAATAGCCCCATATAATTGTTGAGGAGTGTGTTCGAAGTTTTATTGCCTCTTGAGTAATTATGTTAGACAAAACAAATTATACTCAAGAGAGGTTGTAAGTGGACCGATGGACACTTATAGCTATTTATACTTGAGATTAACAAAATTGATATTAAAGCTAATTAAATTAGTAAAAACAAGGTTTATGAAACTAATAAGGGATTAGTGACTCTGGGTTGCTCATTTTATTATTGTGCTAGTTTGTTTGTTTTAATTTCATTTTTTAATTTCTTTTCCTTTAATTAAATTCAATTTGGTTTGCTCAACTTAATCGAAATTGTAAAATTAATGCTTAACTGAAGTTTGTGATACCAAATCCTCGTGGGAACGATACTTTTCTTATCACTTTATTACTTGGTACGACCCGTATACTTGCGGAGTTTATAGGTGTAAAGTTTTGCCCTATCAAGTTTTTGGCGCTGTTACCGGGGACTTGTGTGCCACAATTTTCTTGGTTGGAATTGATTGAGCATTAGTAGTTTAAGTTTGAGTTCGTAAAATATTTTTTTTTAAGGATTTTTTTTTTAAAAAAATGGATTTCAATTGGCAACCAACTGGTCTTAATATTGAGAAGGAGATGAATTCTTTATCTTCTACACAAGATGGTTTGATTGCTATTTTAAATTCCTTGAATGATAGGCAACATAAAAGGAGCATAAATGATGGTTGTATTCCATATGTTAATTCTTCTCAATATGTTTGCATGTCTTGTTTTTATTGTGGAGGGAATCATTTATCTGAGCATGTCCATATAGTACAACTAGTCATTTTTTGGGGGATGATTTTGCTAGGAATCAAGCTCATTCTGATTATTCGTTTTATCCTAGTGAAAGTTTTGAGCAACAAAATTTTAAAGATCCATATGTCTATTGTTCTCATGAAAATACCCCTCCTTTTTACTCTTACCCACCTATTGAAGAACACACCATTGAGTACAAAGAAAAATATAATTTGGAAAGATTATTTGAGGAGTGTGAGGAAGCATTAGAGAGATCTAGTAGAGAGCAAAAGGAGATTGCCACTAGTCTTAAGTCAAGTGTCCAAGATATTGGGGTAAGTGTCCAAAATATGGGGGTATATGCGAGTCAAATTCTTTCTACCCTTGAGACTATGGGGCAAGATAATTCCTTAAACATGGTGACCACTTCTTATGCTGATAATGATTATTGTGAGGAAGTTGAAGATGAGGAATTACATGAGACTATGGATAATGTAGAAAGTGATTGTGAGCTCCAAATTGATTTAGATGAGAATAATGGGTGTCTAGAAGAGGTTCCAGCTATGGAGCCTAATGATAATGATTTTGGTGATCAAATTGATGTGGATATCCCAAAAGTTGTTGTTCATGACTCTCCTATTGAAGTTTTGACTCTTACTGATGAGAGTCAAGTGGATTTTGTTGGATGCTCTAAATTCTTGGAAGTGCCTATGTTTATTTTCAAAGATATGCATGTTGTGCTTCATTTGAATTCAGTGATTGCTTGTAATCCAAGATTGTCTATGATTGAGGAAGTACAAGCAATTAACTTGAATTATCAATTTTGGTGTGTGAAACCTTGTTGCTTGAAAAGGAATGAAGACAAGGTAATTATGGTGTTTGATACTTATGATTAGAAGTTGTTTTGAGTAGTCTGGCTGAAGACTTTAAACTTAGCGCTTCTTGGGAGGCAACCCAAGGATGATTTGATGCTTTATTTGATTTTGTGGGATTGTAGATAGCCCTTGATGGTGTGTTCCACTTTGGTAGCAAGGATTGAAAGCGCAAGTCACGGACAAATAGGGGAGTTTTCTTCTACTTTTCTTTGATTTGTTCTATTTGATTGTTGATGATATATTGCTTGGGAATGAGTGCTGGTCTTCGTTGGATGTGCATGTGATGACTATTTGTGATGATTATTGAGTGACTGTTAGCACTTGAGCTGTTTAATTGGAGAAAATTTAAAATCTCTGAAATTGGTGTTACCCTTACACTTATTTATGGTTGCTCTTCACTTCTATAACTTTTTGTTACTTGTTCACATTGAGGACAATGTGATATTTAAGTATGGGGGTGAGGGTATCCTGGATTTTACACGACTTTCCTTGTCCTCAGATTTTCTTGAAAAAAAAAATCCTATGGAAGTTTGAATTCTATTCATGAGCATTATCGTAATTGGGTTAATTTGAACATAAAAAGGAGTGAGTTTGATTGGGAATTGATTCTATATTCTTTGAATGTTAGTAAAGAGGTAAAAGTTTGGTTTTGGCATTTTACTTTAGGATGTCAAAGAACCTGTGAGGAATTTGAGCCTAAATTTTTGTCTTTCTAAAAGATAAGTAAACCTATTGTGATTTCATCTCTAGAACTTGTCTTGAATCTCTTTTGAAATTTGAAATCCTTTTGCATGCACAAAGATGATTTAGGCATTCATTTCATAGCTAGTTCGGCCAAATGTCCATCCTTATCACATAAAAATCTTTTGTTTACACCATTTGAGCCTTTATTTTTATTTTATTTTTAAAAAAATTGCATAGAATAAATAGCCCTTTGTTTGAGATATGAAATTTTTATTTTTTTTAATTTTTCTTCTTCCCATTTATTTTTCTTACTTTAGTGAGTGCTAAGTGATCCAATTTAAAAGAGTGAAGGAATTAGAAAGTCAACACTATAAGAGTATGTGTATATAGTGAAAAGAAAAAAAAAAAAAAAAAGGGAAAGAAAGAAAGAACAAAAAGAAAAAGGAATATATGAAAAAAAAAATAGAGATAAAAAAAAATAAAAATAAATAAATATTGTTGAGATCAAAAGAATAAAGGTTATATATAGTGTTAGTGAGTTCGTTTTCTCTTGGAGGGCATTCCTTCATTCTTCATCATGAATTTCATTAAATTACTTAGCACTTATTAAAGTATTTTCCCATACCATTTGATCACTTTCATTTCATTATCCTACCTTGATCATTAAAACCTTGAGAAAGTCCTTTGGATTTGAGTGTGCAATTGGATAATATATAAAGTGGAGATTGAGATGATAAACAAGCTTATGGTAGACAAGTTGCAATAGGTGTAATTGAGTGAAACACAAGCCCTAGAATATTTTGAGAGATGAGGGTAAACACTTGACTTGTGAGAGACATTCTATTGTGATTTATCTTTGCCAAATTAATTGTCTTGCTACTTGCATTTTTGGAAGGTGGAAAAGATTTCTGAGAAAATTTGATTCTTGAATATTTCAATTGATTTCAATTTTATAGTGCTTGCTTTAAAAATCTTGCTTCCATGGTTTTCTTGAATTTGGTTGCTACTTTGGCACATTACTTAGGGGACTTTATTACAAATATCTCAATTTTAATTAAATAGAAATATTTAGGCTTACATAAAAGAATAAATAAATTTTAATGATATAAGGTAAATAGAAAAGGAAAAAGAAAAGATTTAGGTTTAGTTTTTAATTATTATTATTATTATTATATAATTTCCATTTCCTTTTTCACTTTGACCAGGAGAGATGAAACGAATTAAATGCTTTGCACTGTTTTGGATTGAATGCAACGGGCCCCACGTTGAATTGAAAAAGAATAGCCAAGGGAGAATGCACCGTTTTCGGAAAAGGAAGGGAATTGAAAAACCTAAGAGACCATAAAGCAAAAAAATAGCTACTGAGGAGGCGGCTAGAGAATTAGAGGGTAGAGAAAGGAATTGAAGACGAAGGAGGCGCACATCACGCACAAATCAGCGCAAATCAGAACAGCACGATCGGAGAAAAACCAGAGTAACGGACATCGCAGAGACGACGCGCAGGGAGCGGAGGAGTGACACTGTTCATCATCTTCCCCGCTGAGTTATGCGATCTATTCTACTGGCTATTTCTTTTTACTCCCTTCTTGAATAAGTATTTTATTCTAATTTGGTTTTAGCTATGTGTAGCTAATTTGTCTTTGCAACCCGGAGTACCTTTGAAGTTATAGGTGTGGATTAAACTTTGTTTTTATTATTTAGTTATAATTAATATTAATTTTGGTTACCTAATCTTGTTTAGCTTTATCTATTTTGGTGTCTCGACCATCATTGAATATGAATTTGAGAATTAAGATTTACCTTGACGAAGGAATTTTAATTAAGCTCTTAGATTAAGTAATATGGGATTAGATTACGATCTAATTTGCGATTAGGATAGACATATACCTAATAGCCCCATATAATTGTTGAGGAGTGTGTTCGAGTTTTATTGCCTCTTGAGTAATTATGTTAGACAAAACAAATTATACTCAAGAGAGGGTTGTAAGTGGACCGACAGACACTTATAGCTATTTATACTTGAGATTAACAAAATTGATATTAAGGCTAATTAAATTAGTAAAAACAAGGTTTATGAAACTAATAAGGGATTAGTGACTCTGGGTTGCTCATTTTATTATTGTGCTAGTTTGTTTGTTTTAATTTCATTTTTTAATTTCTTTTCCTTTAATTAAATTCAATTTGGTTTGCTCAACTTAATCGAAATTGTAAAATTAATGCTTAACTGAAGTTTGTGATACCAAGTCCTCATGGGAACGATACTTTTCTTATCACTTTATTACTTGGTACGGCCCGTATACTTGCGGAGTTTATAGGCGTAAAGTTTTGCCCTATCACCAATATTTAGCTATATGTGTAAAACTTAATATATTATAATATAAATAACATATTTAAAAAATATAGATACACATAGGCGGGAACGGGCAGCCCGTGCCCTAACCCGTTCCCCACTCCGTTTAACATAAACGGGTACGGGGCAGCTCATACCCGTTACGGGCCCAATTTGGGTGGGCTTAAACGGGCCCAAAAGCTACAGGGCATGGGTGAATCCACGGGTTGCGGGTCTTTTGCTCACCCCTAGCACCATTGATCATTTTTCCCCCTAAAAGTCACTTGGATGGGGAGAGAAGTTCCAACATTTAACAATTAGCTTCACCCAAAAAGCCACTTCATTCTTAAAAGTCTATAATATCTTAAAGCTATGTCAAACACCCAAAAATTATGTTTTCACCGCTACTAGGTTTTTTCAACTCGCCACTAGACTTTTTTCTTGTTTTGCACCATTCCAAACAAGCCTTTTATAATTTGACCTTTATAAAAATAAGATAGGATAAAAATTAAATTGTAAATGTAATTTATATTTAGAATGACGGTAAGAGAAGTGAATTTTTTTTCCAAATGTGCTTGGATAATTATTTGAAAGTTATTTGAGATGAAAAATGACTGAAAATGACATAAGTTTTATTATATATATATATATATATATATTAGTCTTATTGTGATAATTGAAAATAAAAATAAAAATTATTATTGAAATAATTAAAAAAATATAAAGTATTAAATTAAATATATTTTAATGGATAAATTAAAAGCATGCAAATGTATATTTAATAGTATATTATTGGATCTTTTATTCCTAACATTTTTCTAAAAAAACCGAAAAAAGTCACACAAGCTGAAGAATAGAAGTCACATTTTAATATAAGCCCATATAAGACAACCGATCCGCTCTCCTGTCATCCTCTCGGCGTGAGAGCTTCCCTCCTCGTGAGGTTCCCGGTTTCTTGGTGAACCTTCCTCTCGCGTGGCTCTCGCTTTTCGTGTCTTCGTCTTGTTTTCCATTTCCTCGTCTTCTGCGTTTTCCCCGTGTTTTCTTTTGTGTGTGGGTGCCTTTGTGGTGTGTGGAGGTATGGATGTCGGCCAGTGCAGTGGTCCTTCGAAAATGAAACAGGTGCTTTTGGATTTGGAGAGTGAATCTGAAATATGTGGTGGTATCCTAGTTGGAAAGATATTTACTAGCAAAAAACTGAACACCCCAATAGTCATTACCATGATTAAGAAGGGGTGGTGATAATTGAATATTTTATACACTTCTTTTTATCTCTTGATTAATAATTTAGGACTTTTTAGTTAATAAATAATGGCTTTTATACTTATTTGGGCTTTGGGCCTTTGATTATATTTTAGCCATTTTTATTAATAAAATTCCAGTTTTACATTGCTTCACTAATCTTACCATAACTCTTGAACAAGACATCGGATTTGCCTCATTTTTGTTTCATATTTCAGATGATTCGAGAGCTACAATTGTTATGAAGACATAAAGGGCAAATTCGGACAAGAAGGCAGTCGATTTTGAAGCCAAAGTCAGATGTTTTATTTGGGCTCGAATTTGTGATTAAAGCCCATTCTTTATTATTTTCTGTTTTGGGCCTGGATTATTGATTGGAGCCCCATTTCGTTTTTCCATCTTAGGTTAAGTAAGGCAGCAGCCACAAACACTTGTATTCACGTTTTTATTCTGTTTTGAGGATTAAACACATAAGTTTCAAATTCTCTGAAATGTTCTTCGTGTTCTTCGTGTTCTTCATCTGTTCTTCGTTTTTCCTAGCCATGTTTGGCTAAACTTCTGTGATTAACCCAACGTTGACGATTCCATGATTCGTCCAGAGAACTCGTACTTAATCGTTAACTTTACTCGTTTCTGTTTTCATCTTATCGGATCCGATTTCGGAAATAGTTCGAATATTAGATTTAATATTCGGTTTGGTTCATCCCAAGGATCGAGTTCGAACTAGGTTAGAGTGTTGTTGTGCGATTGCACGGTGAGATGCCACTTGTTTCGGACAGATTCTAGACGATCGTCTAGTCGAGGGATTCTCGGACGAACGCAGAGATTTCGGTTCGTCGAGAACCAAACGCGAGTTCGTTTATATTTCGTTCAATGAAGGAAGTTTCGGAATCTAAACGTTGGGTTGATCATTTTAATCTATTTCAATCTCGTTTTTATCTGTTCCTGCATATTTCAGATTAGTTTCAGTTTAATTTCGTTTTAATCTGTTTCAAATAAAAAACCCCCAATTTTGTTGTTGTTCATTTTTTTTCTGTCGATTTAAACCCACCTGCAAATTCCTTGAGAGAAACGACCCAGGTTACATTATACGCAAATCTTTTCTAATCTGGTTATTTTGGGAGATGACGGCAAATCTCTCGTTAAAATATGGCGCGCCGCGGGGAATTTGCATATGTTTCGTTAAGCAACAGTAGTTTTCGGTGGTTCGGGTGACTGGACAGAAATTTTTTTCTGATCCAGATCACTTAAACCAGGTCTTATTCACAAGGAATTGAGCATTTTAAACAAGAGTCACTCTCTTTGGGAGTGAGGTCTGCCCTATTTTCCCCAAATTCCAACGTTTAGACCATGTTTTCGCTGTTTTAAGTTTCTATTTTGTGATTTCTACTAGGTCAATGTTTTTGGAGTATCTCCGAATGAGCTGAAATTTTTACAGGTGATAGAAAATGGTCTATCTCACTGGGCACACCAGAAATCTCGTGTGGTATGCTCCGTTTTGCCAAATTCCATCGTTTAGACCACTTTTTCATTTTTTTTTGAAGTTTTTTATTTCATTTTTGGGTTCCCCAATGGTCTAGGAGTTGCTCTGTCCAAGTCCCATAAATTTTAAAAATCATTTGATGTTGTTTTGGACTTGTTTTGGTCACATTCCAACATAGGTTTTTGTGTTTTAGTGTCATCTTAGTGTTTTCTACTTTCTACCACTTTTAGTGGCATTTTCGTAATTATGATTTTCTTATGTTTCTGCCTTGTGTTTGTGTTTATGCTGCATGAGTACTAGGAGTACTATTGATCCAGAAGACTTGTTGCCACTTGATCCTGAAATTGAAAGAACAATTCTCCTTTGCTAGAAGAATTGTTAGGCTTAGTCGTGGGATTGATCACGAATTTGACATTGAACTTGAGTCCGAGTTTGATTGTGTCCATTCCGTTGATCTTGACTCGATAGTACTTCGCTAGTCTTGTTGTTTTCTTGATTCTAGTAGCAATTTTGCTAACTCGAAATTATGGCGTAAGAGCAAGTAGCTTGTCCCACTTTGAAAGAATTAGCTACCCCCGATGTGGGCAATCGAATTTGTGTATTCAATATCCGAACTTGCTAACTTTGAATTAAAATCTGGTCTTATCCATCGTTGCCCAAGTTTCATGGTCTTGCGGTGAATGTCCTCACAGCATCTCAAGGAGTTCCATGTGGTATGCAAAGACAATGAAACCTCAAGCAATTGATGAGGACCACATTAAGCTCGAGCTTTTCCATTTTCCCTAGATGGCGTGGCTAAGGATTGGCTATACAATTTGCAACCGACATCTGTTGGGAGTTGGAATGATATGCAGAAGTTATTCCTAGTTAGGTTCTTTCCTTCCTCAAAAGCCATTGCTATTCAGAAAGAGATCACTAGTGTTAAACAAATCAATGGGGAGACCATGTATGAGTATTGGGAGAGGTTCAAGCGATTGTGTGCAAGCGTCCACACCACCGATTTCAGACCAACTCCTTATTACATATTTCTATTCCGGTTTGTTACCGATGGATAAAAGTTTCGTGGATACGTCCAGTGGTGGGGCCTTAGATAGCAAGACACCTGAAGATGCCCGAGAGCTGATATCTACTATGGCTACTAATTCTCAGCAATTTGGCACTAGGGCCAATGGTACTCATGTTTACCATATTCAAACACCTCCGGTCCAGTATGATTCTCAAAGATTGGAGAATAGACTTGATGATCTGACTTCCCTTGTGAGGCAGTTGGCAGTGACCCAGACAGTACTCATGTGGGTTCTGTTCTGACCCTTGTCATTCTACTGATTCTTGCCCTACTTTGCATGATCCTGCTTATCAAGACCGGTCGGTAGAGGGCTGCAGGTGGGTGTTTTTCCGGGAAAGCCACAATACCAGTGAGAATAATGCTTATTCTAATACTTACAATCCGGATGGAGAAATCACCCCAATTTTCGTTGGAACCAGAATCGAATCGAGTAACCAATATCGCGGACTGCGGGAATTACCAACGAGACAAGACGAGACCACAAAATTTCCAACAACACCGCACCTCCTTTGCCGCACATTCACCTCCTCGACGGCCATATGTGCACCTCCACAAAGCGGCACAACAAAGCAGCTAGTACCGGTGGTGGTGGTTCCTCACTTGAAGATATGATGAAGCAATTTGCCACAAACTCTATACAGTTCCAAAAAGAACCGAAACTTCCATTCAAAGTTTGCAAACACGTATTGGCCAATTGGCAACATCATCGAATCGCTTCAACCCTAGGGATCCAACACTCTCCCTTCACAAACAATTCGTAATCCTAAAGGGAATGTGAGTGCTATCTCCCTTCGATCGGCAAGCAATTGGAGGAACCTAAACCACCGTAGATGTGACTTCCACATCGAGAGAGAGTCGAGAAAATGTGAAGATTGACTCTAAAAATAAAAAGGAAATCCAGCAAGGTGAAGAGGAAAACATTCCCATTCCTCTTCCTTTCCCTCAGAGAGCAGTTAAACCCAAGAAGTTGGCAGAAAAATCACAAGAGAAGGATATACTTGAGATGTTCAGAAGAGTAGAGATCAACATTCCTCTCTTAGATGCAGTCAAACAAATTCCTAAATATGCCAAGTTTCTGAAAGAGTTGTGTACCAACAAGAGGCGATCAAGGAAATGAACGAGTGAGTTTGAACTAGAATGTATCGCACTCATCCAAATCGCCTACCATGCCTCGCAAGTGCAAAGATCCGGGGACGTTTTCTATCCCTTGCCTTATTGGTAATTATAAATTTGATGATTGCATGCTAGATTTAGGTGCTTCTATAAATGTCATGCCTGCATCTATTTATAGATCTCTTGGTCTTGGTCCCTTACGTCCAACTGGTGTTATTGTTCAATTAGCTAATAGGAGTAACGCCCATCCTTCTGGCTTAGTTGAAGATGTATTAGTCAAAGTTAATGAATTGATATTCCCTGCTGATTTTTACATCTTAGATATGGAGGATGAGTCTTCTATCAGTAGATCACCAATCATTCTAGGGAGGCCTTTCATGAAAACTTGACTAGGACTAAGATAGATGTGTATTACGGTACTCTATCCATGGAGTTTGGTGATATTTACGTGAATTTTAATATCTTTGATGCCATGAAACATCCTAGGGAAGAGCATTCTGCTTTTTCGTATTGATGTGATTGATGATCTTGTGGATGATGTTCTTGCCGAATGGTGTCTTGATTATCCCGATTTTTCTGTGAGAGTGATTCCCGCCATTTGTGCATGCGAGATAATGAATGGTGCTCTGTTTGCACTAATTTGGTTAATGCTGCATTATTTGGTGATTCTGACTCGTTGGTTGATTCTGCATTACTTGTGGATTCTGATATTGATTCTGAGTTTGAGCTTCATCCTGATCCTGATGTGCATCTTGATTCTGATTTTGATGAACTTAACTATGATTTTGATGAGTTGAATTCTGATGTTAACATTGAGCTGTGTAGACATAGTTCTTCTTCTGCTTCTTTGAATGTGGTTCAAAGGCATTTCCGGTGTGATGACATCGAGTTGTTGCAACAACCACCCAAGCTTCTCCCATCTACCGAGAAACCACCCAAACTTGAGTTGAAATCACTTCCGCATCACTTGAAATATGCATTTCGGAGGTGGATGAACGGTTGCTAGTCATTGTGGCAAATAACCTTATGCTCGATCAAGAAGAGAAGGTTCGCTAAGCTTATTGAGGCGAACAAGAAAGCCATTGGGTGGACATTAGCGACATAGTTGGCATCGGCCCTTCCATGTGCATGCATCGAATTACATTGGAAGAGGACTCTAAGTAGGTGAGGCAACCCTGTAGACGCCTTAATCCCCTTATCCTTGATGTGGTGAAGAAATAGGTCACTAAGCTTCTACAGGCTGGTATCATCTATCCCATTTCTGATAGCCAGTGGGTTAGCCCGGTCCAGGTGGTTCCCAAGAAGTCTGGAGTCACTGTGGTGGCCAATCAGAAGAATGAGCTCATTCCTACTCGAGTTCAGAATAGTTGGAGAGTTTGCATTGACTATAGGAGACTCAATCAAGCTACTCGCAAGGATCACTATCCTCTACCTTTCATTGATCAGATGTTAGAGCGATTGGTGGCAAGTCTCATTACCGCTTCCTAGATGGCTACTCCGGATACTTCCAGATCCATATTGCTCCTGAGGATCAGGAGAAGACGACCTTCACATGCCCCTTTGGAACATATGCCTACCGAAGGATGCCTTTTGGCCTCTGCAACGCACCTGGTAATTTTCAGCGTTGTATGGTGAGTATTTTCTCTGAGTTTCTAGAGGAATTTGCATGGAGGTCTTTATGGATGATTTCACCGTATATGGGTCTCGATTTTGATGCATGCTTAGCTAATTTGTTTAGAGTTTTGCATAGGTGCATTGAGTCTAATCTTGTCTTGAATTATGAGAAGTGCCACTTTATGGTTGAGTCGGTATAGTCTTGGGACACATAGTGTCTAGGAAAGGGATTGAGGTAGACCCCGCTAAGATAGATGTGATTTCGCTTTGCCTTACCCCGTATCCGTGCGGGAAGTTCGCTCTTTTCTTGGTCATGCGGGTTTCTATCGGCGTTTCATTCGGATTTCGCAAGACCGCCCGACCCTTGTCCAACCTTCTCGCATAAGGACACGACTTTGTATTTGATGATGCTTGCAAGGCGGCCTTCGATCATTTGAAGCGTTGCTCGACTACAACCCTTGAGTGATCCGGCCCCCTGATTGGTGCATCCCCTTTGAGTTGATGTGTGATGCTTCCAACTATGTGGTTGGTGCTATCTTGGCACAACGGGTCGATAGGGCATCTCATGTGATTGCATATGCCTCCAAGACTTTGGATCCCGCTTGATCTAATTACACCACTGCGAGAAGGAGTTGTTGGCTATTGTATTTGCTTTTGATAAGTTTAGGTCATATCGCTAGCTAGTAGAGTAATTGTTTTCTCGACCATGCCGCTCGAAATTTCTTTTGAAAAAGCGGATGCTAAGCCACGACTCATCCGGTGGATGCTATTGCTCCAAGAGTTTGATGTTGAGATTCGAGATGTAAGCGGAGCACAAAGCGGGTAGTGACCACTTGAGTTGTATCGCCTATTCTTCTTCTCACCCTCTTCTATTCGGGATGATTTTCCCGATGAACGGCTTCTACGCCTACAAGGTAAGCTTCCATGGTATCTTTGATCTCGGTTAACTACTTGGTAGCTGGTGTTTTGCTCCGAAGATTCTACTAGGGCCCAAACCTTTAAATTAAAGAGTGAGTCTAAATACTATGTTTGGGATGACCTTATCTCGTGGAAATTTTGTAGTGACCAAGTAGTTAGGAGATGTGTGCACGATCATGAGTTTCACTCTATATTGCATTTTGCTCATGCTTCTTTGTGGTGGTCACTTTGGACCCCAAAGAACTGCTAGGAAAGTGTTAGATAGTGGATTGTTTTGGTCTTCCTTGTTTCATGATTCCCATCTGTTTTGTAAGTCATGTGATAACTGTCAGAGAGCAGGTCGTATTTCTCGTAGGCATGAGATGCCCCAAAACCCTATATTGTTTTGTGAGATCTTTGATGTTTGGGGTATTGATTTTATGGGTCCATTTCCGTTTCTCATGGTTATACTTACATACCGCTATGTTGATTATGTCTCGAAATGGGTTGAGGCGAAAGCCACTCGGACTAATGATTCTTTACGTGGTGGTGGATTTTGTTAGGTCTAACATTTTCTGCGGGTTTGGCATTCCTAGAGCTATTATCGGTGACCGGGGCTCCCATTTTTGCAACCGAAGCATAGGTGCCTTGTTACGCAAGTATGGAGTGCTTCACAAGGTCTCCACAAAGATACCATCCTCAGACCAACGGTCAAGCTGAAGTCTCAAATAAAGAGATTAAGCAAATCCTTCAGAAGACTGTAAACTCTACCAGGAAAGATTGGAGTAAGCGATTAGAGGAAGCTTTATGGGCCTATCGCACCGCCTACAAGACGCCGATTGGGATGTCTCCTTATCGGATTGTCTTTGGTAAGGCATGTCATCTTCCTAGGTTGAGTTGGAACATCAAGCCTATTGGGCCATTAAGCGGTGTAACATGGATTTGGCTAAGTCGGCATGGAACGGAAGCTGCGGTTGCAAGAGTTGGATGAACTTAGATTAGATGCCTATGAGAGTTCGCGTTTGTACAAGGAAAAGACTAAGGCATTCCATGATAAGCATATTCGAGGAAAGAATTTTACGTGGGCCGAAAGTTCTTCCGTTTAACTCCGTCCGAAGTTTATGCCTGGTAAGCTTCGATCTAAATGGGATGGCCCTTTTGAGATCACTAACATATTTCCATTTGGTCTTTGTTGAGCTATGTGATCCACCACGGGAAGAACCTTTAAGGTCAATGGGCATCGCCTCAAGCAATTCCATGAGGGATCAAGAATGTACCGAGGAAGCAGAGATTCTCCTCATTGATGCCACTTATACTCCTTAAACCCTTGGGGAGTATTCTTCTTTCCTCTCCTTCTTTCTCTTTTATTTGTTTTCATATTTGCACTTTGCTTTTCGAAAATAAATACAGTCTATCTTTCTATGATTGCTATATATTATGAACTAGGACATTTTGGTTTTAATGGATCATTCTGTTTGGTCTCGTGATTCTTGACTCTTCGATTACATATCTTGGTAGTTGATTTGATGTTGTTGATTGCCTAAGTTGGTATTGACCTTGTGAGGTTTTGGGCCCGCTTGAATGGAATTCATCTTTTCCCATTCTTTCTTTCATGTGTGCATCTCGCTTCCCGATTTGTGTTCTCTAGAACTTGCTCCTTTTCTTGTTGAAACTACATTTTTCACTTACATGCATAAATATGATAGAAGCTTGTTTTCTTTCTTTTATTTTCCCCACTTTGGCCAAATAGCTTTCCCTTGCATTATGTTTCCTTTGCTAGCCCATTTGTGCCTTTTCGACTCATTCTTTTCTAAGCCACATTACAAGCCTAAGCGTAAAACCATTTTATTCCGCACCTTGGAGATTTATTGAGCATTGGTTTCACCTTGGTTTTGTGTTTAAGTGTGGGGGTTGCTCAGGAGTGCAACAGTTTAAGTGTGGGGGGGAGATGTTTGGTTTTGTCATTGTGATTTTGTATATAGTTTCAAAAAAAAAAAAAAAAAGAAAGAAAGACAAAGGAAAGAAAAAAAAGAAAGGAAATTTATGAGTAAAATAAATTTTTATATATATAGAGAATGATTGTGTTAATCAATGCTCTTTTTAATTTCTTGGGTGCTTAGCCTCTCATTCCATATTATTACCTACCTTCACTCTAACCCCATTACAACCTTTAATAATAAGCTCTCTTGATTTGTGCATGCATGTGTTATAAGTAGTGGAGACGTAGAAATTGAGAAAGCTTATGGTAGAACAATTTTCTTGAGTAGAATTTGAGCGATACACTTATTTACCTTAAACACTTGAGAGATTGATTGATTGAGCGCATCATTTGAGAGACCATCATTTGTGATTAGCATCATTGATTGAGATTACCAGGAATTGTATTTTGAGATGAAGGGATTTTGGGTCTTGATTGATTGGTTCTAATGAAGCTCGTGTCCCTTGTTCAATTTCTCGCATTGTTAGCAATTTGTAGAAAAGAAGAGTTTCTCCTTTAGATCTTTTTCTTTGAATTTTGCTCGGGAGTGCAAAAAGATAAGTGTGGGGGAATTTGATAATTGAATATTTTATACACTTCTTTTTATCTCTTGATTAATAATTTAGGACTTTTTAGTTAATAAATAATGGCTTTTATACTTATTTGGGCTTTGGGCCTTTGATTATATTTTAGCCATTTTTATTAATAAAATTCCAGTTTTACATTGCTTCACTAATCTTACCATAACTCTTGAAGGACAAATTCGGACAAGAAGGCGGTCGATTTTGAAGCCAAAGTCAGATGTTTTATTTGGGCTCGAATTTGTGATTAAAGCCCATTCTTTATTATTTTCTGTTTTGGGCCTGGATTATTGATTGGAGCCCCATTTCGTTTTTACATCTTAGGTTAAGTAAGGCGTGACCACAAACACTTGTATTCACATTTTTATTCTGTTTTGAGGATTAAACACGAAGTTTCAAATTCTCCGAAATGTTCTTCGTGTTCTTCATCTCGTTCTTCGTTTTTCCCTGACCATGTTTGGCTAAACTTCCGTGATTAACCCAACGTTGAGGATTCCATGATTCGTCCGAGAGAACTCGTACTTAATCGGTAACTTTACTCGTTTCGTTTTCATCTTATCGGATCTCGATTTCGGAAATAGTTCGAATATTAGATTTAATATTCGGTTTGGTTCATCCCAAGGACTGAGTTCGAACTAGGTTAGAGTGTTGTTGTGCGATTGCACAGTGAGACGCCACTGTTCGGACAGATTCTAGGCGATCGTCTAGTCGAGGGATTTCTGGACGAACGCAGAGATTTCGGTTCGTCCAGAACCAAACGCGAGTTCGTTTATATTTCGTTCAATGAAGGAAGTTTCTGGAATCTAAACGTTGGGTTGATCGTTTTAATCTATTTCAATCTCGTTTTTTATCTGCTTTTTCGCATATTTCAGATTAGTTTCGGTTTAATTTCGTTTTAATCTGTTTCAAATCAAAAACCCCCAATTTTTTGTTGTTGTTTTTTTGTTCTTGATTTAAACCCATCGTAAATTCCTTGAGAGAAACGACCCAGGTTACATTATACGCAAATCTTTTCTAATCTGGTTATTTTGGGAGATGACGGCAAATCTCTGTCAGGTGGCTTCTTGATGAGGACCTGGATGTTCATGTTCTCGACTCTGACCAGCTTACCTTCCGGTTTCGCTTTCGGAATGTCAATGATTTTGCTCGTATTCTTAAGGGAAGGGCTTGGTCGATTCAGGGGTTCCTTCTTAATGTCCAGGTTTGGGAAAATTATATGGTTCTCAACGATGTTAACTTTAACGAGGCGCCTTATTGGGTACAATTTCATGGCCTTCCGGTTGAAGCTTTTACCAATGCCAACGCAAAGATACTCGGTGATTCAGTAGGCAAAACTGTTATGTTTGAGAAACCATCGATGGATGGTCGAATTGATAGAAGCTTCGTCAGAGTGCGTTCCCTTATCAGCTTGGATTGTCCTCTTGTCTCTAGTTTTTGGATACCTCGCAAGGAGAAGGAACCTGCTTGGGTGTCAGTTAAGTACGAAAGGTTGCAATACTTCTGCTTTACCTGTGGACGTATAGGGCACGACGGTTGGCAATGTAAGGAAGGTATGGCTCGAAATCAGGGGAGTGGTGTGGTGAAGGAGTTTGGAGACTGGCATACTACTCCGACGATGAGAACGTCCGTGAGGCTCGGAGGTTTGTATGATGGAATGGTGTGAAGCCCCTTTCATCGATAAAGATGTGCCCAATTTTCACCGCCGGAGTTGGACCTCTTGCTCACCGGAAAAACCGATCGATGATGACCTCTCGGATGGAGTGTTACATAGGGAGGCTCGGCCTGGAAGTAGAAGTCTCACAGTGAGAGGTCTTTTATCGGACGACTCACCCTCTGCCCGTCGTGATTCTTTACCGGACGATGCTTTCTCTCCATCGGCGACGCAGCTTCTCAGGTGTACGATGGGTTCAACGGTCGTTTATGGGCCCGAGGAGGTTTAGAAGCTTTCTGCGCCTGAGCCATCTCTGAATATTAAGGTCATGTCGCGGTCAATGCCAAAGGTGGGCCGGTGAGAGTGCACGAGGTTGCGCTTGCCGACGTCGGCAAAGAGAGTGCGCTGCTTGGGTTACCAAAGAGGCAAGAGTATTTGGATATTGTGAAATATCCAGCTGGATCTTTCTTGGCGAGTTGTGGGGAGGATTCTGGGCTTCATCTTTTGGGCCGTGATGCAGTTAGGAGTACCTCTATGCGCCAAGACTTGGTTTCAAATGGGCAGGAGGTTTTTGTTGATACGAGTGGGCCTAGCTCCTTTTTACAAGGGACTTCCAGCCAATTAGCCGAAGGGCCAATATACATCCCTACTATGATGGATTATCCAGGATCCGTGAGCCACTGTATTTCCTCCGCCAAGGTCCTATCAGTAGGGGTTGGGTCTTTTTTACCTAAAGAAGTGGGTCCAATCAAAAATAATTTCCAGCCATATATTGTTGAATATCCTAGTGAGGATGAGTTGCAAATTAATCCCATTACCCCCTCCAATGGGCTTTCCCCAATCTCTGCTATGTCCTGTGGTTTGAAAAGTATTAATCTCAAGCGATCCTTGGAGGATGACCCTTCTCCGGTGGAGCGAAATAAATGTAGAAAGCTAAATTTTGAGTCAATTGAGGAACCAGTTCAAGGCAGAAAAGTTTTGGGGAAGTTACAGAAAGAGCAAAAGAGGAATTTTCAGTCGGTAAAAAAGTGCCTTCGCCATTATGGAAAGGATGAAAAGCCGGGTAAGTCTAGTAATATGAATACGACTGTCGAGATCGACTTTCCTGATAGCTGGTTGTCTGTTGGTAGTGAACATGATATGGAGCATGACTCTTCTGTGTCAGATAACGCCGGTGGTTGGATGAAACCAGCCACCGGTGCGCCATGAATCTATTAGCTTGGAACTGTCAGGGCTTGGGGGTTGCCTTGACAGTCAGAAATTTGAGGGAAGAATGTTCCCGAAAAAAACCCCACTTAGTCTTCCTAATGAAGACTAAGCAGAAGGCGAAAGTAGTGAGGAAAGTGAGTCGGAGATGTGGCTTTAGTGAGGAATGGATTGTTAACCTTGTGGGGAGAAGTGGCAGGTTGGCTTTATGGTGGTCTGATGTGCTCACAGTTAACATCCTATACTCATCGTCCAATATTATCATACCAGCGTGGTGTCTGAGACTTTATCAACTCCAGCTTATATTACTTTTATCTATGGTCCTACTGATGAAGAGGAAATAATGTTATGTTGGCAAGAGGTTCGAAGAATTGGCAGCACTATCAGGGACTCTTGGATGTGTATTGGGGATTTTAATGATATCCTATCTCAACATGAGAAGAGTGGGGGTCGGCCTAGAGCCTGGAGGAAGATCCTCAATTTCAAGTGTTTTGTGGCAGATTGTGAACTTGAGGATTTGGGTTACAACGGACCCATTTTTACCTGGTGCAATAATCATGATTACCCGGATACAATTCATGAGCGAATCGATAGGGCCCTGGGTAATTTGCAGTTAAGAGAGCAATTTCCATGTCTTCAGGTTTTTAATGTTGACCCAGCCGGATCTGATCATCACCTTCTATTCATTCAATGTCAGTATGAATACTCCAGCTCAGACAGACCTTTCGCTTCGAATCTGCTTGGGCATCTCATGGGAATTTTCTTGAAGTAATCAAGGGGTGTTGGCGGAATTCTAGCGATCAGGATCACTCAGTTCTAGAAACTTTTGTGAACAACCTGAAGTGCTGTTCGCAGAGGTTAATTGCTTGGAGTAAGAAGGAGTTCCCTAATAGTGGTAGGACTATTGAGCTCTTGAAGGCCCATCTGGCTGAGGTGACTCAGGCAACTAGAACCCCGGATATTTCTAAAGGGATTGCGGAGGTAAAAGGAGATCTGGACAGGTTATTGAAGCGCGAAGAATAGTTTTGGTGGCAGCGATCTCGGATTAACTGGCTGGATGCTGGTGACAAGAACTCACGATTTTTTCACATTTCTACTATCAAGAGGAGGTAGCAGAACAAAATCTCATGTATTAGAAATGACGAGGGCAATTGGTTGTACGAGAAGGATGCTATCTCAGATAATATTGCTAGTTTTTTTCAGGAGTTGTTTACCACTTTTGGTACACGGCCAATGGATACAGTCTTGGGTTTCATTGAGCCTACTATCACATCTGATATGAATCGCAGTCTCTTACTTCCAGTTTCTATGGAGGAGATTAAAGCTGCAGCCTTTAGTCTTGGGAGTACAAAAGCGCCGGGACCTGACGGCTTCTCGGGTAAATTTTATCATTCCTCTTGGTCTAAAATTGGTGAGTATGTTTGTAGTTTGGTTAAAGAGTTTTTTGCAGGTCATTTAGTGCTTAACGATTTAAATTCTACTAACATCACTCTGATTCCTAAACTTCAAAAGCCTGAGCATGTTTCTCATTTCCGTCCTATAGGTCTGTGTAATTTTTCATATAAAATCATTTCTAAAATCATGGCCAATAGAATGCGGCCTTTTCTTGATACTTGTATTTCACAGAACCAGAGTGCCTTTGTTCCAGGTCGGTGTATTCATGATAATATTATTATAGCCAATGAGGTATATCATTATCTTCGTCGCAAGAAAACCACGGGTAAGTTTGAATTCGCTCTTAAAATGGATATGAGCAAAGCATATGATAGAGTGGAGTGGAATTTTCTGGAAAATGTGCTGTTAAGATTTGGTTTCTGTTCAGAGTGGGTGTCTCTTCTAATGAAATGTGTTTGCTCTGTTGGTTTGAATATTTGTTTATCAGGTGAAAAAGTGAGCTACTTTACTCCTAGCCGAGGCATTCGTCAGGGAGATCCCCTCTCCCCATATCTTTTCATCATTATTGCTGAAGTTCTCTCCATTATGATTAGACAGAGTCAGTTGGATCATTTTATTAAGGGTTTCAAATTGAGCAATAGTTGCCCCGAGCTCACTCATAGTTTCTTTGCTGACGATGCCCTTCTGTACATGCGTGCATCTCAAAGGAACTGCAATCACCTAGTCGATATCTTGCAGATGTATTGTACTACCTCTGGTCAGGTCATCAATATTGATAAATCGAGTATCCTTTTCTCCTCTAATACCCTTGATGATGTTAAAAATATGGTGGGAGGAATCTTGGGTATTCCAGTGACTGAAGACCCAGGTAGATACCTTGGTATCCCGAGTATATGGGGTAAGAAAAAGCATCAGGCGCTGGCCTATGTTCGGGAACGTATTGCTAATAAAATTCAAGGATGGGGTCACTCTCTTCGTCCTTTTCTTTGGGCGAGATGTAATGATTAAAGCGGTTCCGCAGGGCTATCCCTATCTATCCTATGAACGTTTTCAAGTTTCCGGTCAAGACATGTAGAGAAATTAGCAGCCTTATTGCTAATTTTTGGTGAAGTGGTACCGTTTCTGGTGGATCTACACATTGGAAAGCCTGGGGTCTTTAACTACAACCAAGAGTACTGGTGGAATGGGTTTCCGAGATCTATCTGTCATGAATGACGCACTTCTGGCTAAAACTGCGTGGAGACTAATGATGAGGCCCAATGATCTGTGGGCTAAAGTCCTGAAGAGCGTGTATTTTCCCGAAGCTGATTTCATGACGGAAAATAAAGGACATAAAGCCTCGTGGTACTGGTCCAGCATACTGGATGGTAGAGAGTTTCTTAAGCACGACTTGCATTGGGATGTTGGAGATGGCACTGCAATCAAAATCTGGGATGATAAATGGGTTCCAAATGTCGTTTTTCCGGAGAAACCCAGTAATCTAAACGATCCTATTTTTACAAAAGGCAGAGTTTGTGATCTTATTGTCAACGGTAAGTGGGACCTCACTATCATTGACCAGTATGTATTGCCGGAAGTTAAGAGTACTATATATGAGATCGACATCCCTTCTAATGGTTTGACTGACAAATTAGTGTGGATTAGTGCTAAGAACGGGGTGTACTCAGTGAAAGGGGGGGTACCATATCAATAAAGAGAACATGCTTGCTAAAGGCAACAAGGCTGGGTCTTCAATAGTTATCACCCCATCCTACTGGAAATCGATTTGGAAAATTCAGATTATCCCAAGAGTTCAACAATTTGTCTGGCGGATCCTGAGTAATGCCGTTGCTACAAATGATGCCCTTTATCGTAGAAAGAGATCTCAAAGTAACACTTGCCCAGTTTGTTCTAATGCGGTGGAAACAGTGGATCACTTGTTTTTTCATTGCCCCTGGACTAGGTGTGTCTAGTTCGGGTGTTCTCTTGGTGTAAAGCTTGATGTTGCTAATATTAAGAACTTCAACGCTTGGTGGATTCAACTCACAGGTATGACTTTATTGAGTAAGCAAAACCTTTCATTAATGTGTTGGATCTTATGGTTTATTTGGAAACAAAGAAATAATTTAGTTTTTAATCATAATGATCCTAACCCTATTGATGTCATTGAATGTGCGAGGAAAAACAATTTTGACTTCTGGGTGAATTGCGATGAAAAGCACGGTAATCCGGAGGGCCAAAGGGTTGTTCCTTCTCATCTAGCTGTCTGGTCCCCTCCACCTACTGGCAAACTCAAATATAACTGTGATGGGGCCTTTTCGGCTAGTAAGACTGATGCTGATATAAGAGTTATCTGTAGGGATCATCTTGGTGATTTCAAGTGGGGTTTTGTGGATAAGGTGAAATCCATCTCTGCTTTCATGACTGAAGCATTAGCTCTGAAAAGGGCTCTTATGCTTGCTGTTGATCTCGGTCATGATAATGTTGTTTTTGAAACCGACTGGCTTTCTCTTCTTGAATGTGTTGATTCTAAATCTCCGGATATGATTGATTGGCGGAGTAGGAGCATTATTTTTGATATTATTTGTCTTTTGGTAACCAAGGTTGGGTTCTCTCTGTCCTTTACCCCAAGGGGGTAATCGTGCCGCTGACCTAATTGCAGCAGATGCTTATAAAGGGGTGTGCCCGATCGGGTGAGTCTTTCAACCAACACCTTCTTTGCTGTCTCTTCTAGCTTTGGACTCCCAGAACGCGGATGCTTTTCCTCATGATGACCTCTCCCCAATCACTCATTGAGTGGTGATTGTTTGTATTTGCTTTTTATTTGTGTGTATTCTGTTATGTTTGTAATTTCATGGACTTTTTAGGTTCCTTTGATGTCGTGTATCCTCTTGTTATGTCCCTTCCATGCTTTTGGGATTGTAATAGTTTGAAGTATTTATATAAGTATCCTTTGACCAAAAAAATATATAAGACAACTGATATCCCAAAGACCCAAACAATCTAAACTATTAGCTTAACTTTTTCACTCCTTCACCGCTATGTCAAATAGGGTGAAAGAAAACGCAGTGGCACATCAGTCTTGTAGAGAGTGACCCAAAAAAATGAAATGAAAAAGTCGGTTGCGGTAAATTACCTCTTTTTATAAGGTTTATTTGTAATTTACCACCTACAAAACCATAATGATATAAGATATCCCTAATATAAAATTCTCATTAAAATTGCACCTTCGCCTTAAATTATATTTGAAAGAACACTTTCATTTTAAAAAAAAAATTACGCGCATGCAACCCCATTTCAATAGCCACCTTATATCGGTACATTACCTATATTAATGATTGTAATTAGCTCTATGATTTGCCAGCCTTGAGTACGGTGCACCGATCTTTGGGAAGATTACACACAGCTCCCAAGGAGCGAGACATAATTACAAAGTTAGGTCCCTTCAAATGACAAAATTACACAGAAGTCCGATTATTTTAGAACCTAAAATTACTCTAATGCCCACTCTACTATGTCTTCCTCGACACGCTCACTCTGCTCCTCCTTTCTCTTTTATGACCTACGCAGCCAAACGAGAGATAGGGAAGTGCGATTCATCAAGCTCGGACCACGGCACCAACACCGCCTCCTTCGATTATCGCCACTCACCTCCGTCGTCCATCGGCACGACCCAGAAGCTCAGACGCACAGAAGCTCGGACCCAGAAGCTCAGCGACTTCTCTTCTGATTTGCTGTTCTAACGGTAAAGGCTCTCTCTCTCTCTCACAATTGTCTTGGTATGTCCAGCAGTCCAGGGGCGGATCAATATGGTGAAAGCATCAATTAAATGCTTGATAAAAAGTTTCTTTTTATTCACTATTGTTCTTACATTAATTCTTTGGCAGCTAAACTTGCATTTTCATTTTGCCAATTTGCTTCATTTTGGAGGGATTATGTCAATGTGAAGCTAGAATAAGTACTAGTTATATGCTCTGGAAACTAGAAATACACTATACATAGTAGTACTTGGGCTTTGTCGCATGTGGCTGTGGGGATGAGAAACCTAACAGTAGAAATACGCTATATATGTGGATCAATGGATGGAGAATATAGCTTATAATGTTTCTATTTTAGGTCTGTCGATTTTGTCAACAACAAGATGAGAAACCAAACTATTTTGTTTGCAGAACAGTAGAAAATCTGTGAGCTTGCATCATATGTGGATTTGTTGGATGTGAAAGGTAATGACTATTTCTTCAATCTGCTCTAGTAATTTATCTACAAAAGGTCCCAATTTTTAGTTTGTGAAATGTGTCTATAATGATTGAGTGAGTATTCAGAATTTCATATTAGCTTTTGCTACTCTTTTCAACTGTATAGTTGTTAACTTCCTTTTATATCTTGTTTTATCTTTTGGATGCATGACCTTCCATTCTTCTATGTTAGTTCTCTATTATTGTTTTGATGATGATTAAAGTTGAAAATTCAAGGAAGATAAGCAAAACAACTTTAACTTAGACAAAATCGCATTTTATCAGGAAAAATACTTTGCTGTCATAGTAACTCGAGGTGATGTTGCAGCCTCGAGTTTGTTGCCTAAAAATGCATCATTAAAGCTTCATTTTGACTCGAGGTAGATAGAAGTACCTCGAGTCTAGGTCGTGACTCGAGTCTACCTAATTGTAGCCTCGAGGTAATTATGTTGTTCTTTTTAAAGAAGTCTTATAAAGGGAACAATTAACTCGAGTCTAGCTTTAAGCTACCTCGAGGTTCAGTCCAAGCTCGAGGCAGAGTCCTTTGTGCCTTGAGTCAATATGTGCCATCAATTATTCCTACTATTTTTATCGTTACACTAACTCGAGGTGAATCATTTACAGCCTCGAGGCAAGTTCATATTTGAAACCTTCTTACAATCTATCCGATGGTTTAACTCGAGTCTCACCTATTTGTACCTCGAGTCTAAGAGGTAACTCGAGGTAAGGAAAACTGTACCTCGAGTTAAAACACCTTTTAGAATATACATATTGTCTTCATCACTATAGGAACTCGAGGCAGGAATAATGATAACTCGAGGCAAGGTTGCCTCTGTTCTAGCGAAGGTTATCTAGATTCTCATATCTCTCTGCATATGCTTATAGACTTATCATATCATCTTATATGGATATTCTTAACTTTTTTTAATAAAGTTTGTTAGTGAGTTTCAGTTGATTAAAACTCAGATTATCCCAAGATTTTGAATTAAGCAGTTGTGTCAGAACGCATTAAATGCGGTTGCCTATTCGAGATGATATCCAACGGACAAACCTCTGGTAATTCAAAGATGGTTTTTGGGCAAATCTTTTTACATGTCTTCAACGGTCATAATTGCAGCAACAAAAGGAATTAACTAATATTCCAACTAATTGTCTGGATTATGGACAGAGCCTTCGCACTTCAACTCCAACGGACATATTGAAGAAAACCCAACGGCTACTTTCAAGCTTCATCAACGGTCATTAAATGAAAGATCTAGAAATAGTTGAAGCATTGAATTCACCACCTACCGAAATGTTGTGCAATTAATTTGACTAAATACTATTCGCTGTTTCATTAATTTGTACTTCAGTGTTCATTACTCTATCTACTCGTGAGGAGTTCATAAACTTTTACCTTTTTATCAGTTGAATCTTAAGGTTGAGGAACCTTAAGAAAGGGTGTATCAATTACAACTAGTAAGGGGGAGTGGAGTTTGTGAGAGGATCATCCTTCGTTTACAGAGTGTGTAATTGTTCTTGAAAGATAGTGGAATCCCAGGAGTTCTAGGGACTGGACGTAGGTCAGTGATATTGGACCGAACCAGTATAAATCGCCTTGTGTATATTTCACTTCTCTGCTTCATTTCTCTGTTTATGTTTTTCTCTTGTCCTCATGTGGGTGTGCGAAAAGAATTTTTGAGATCACCTATTCACCCCCTCTAAGTGATATTCTATCTTTATTCTAGACAAATCATTGTATAAGAAATCATTTTAATCTCTATCTATTCAACATTACCATTATTTACTACTTACATATTCTATCTATTGTTATTGTATGCTTTTTCTGTTGTTAACAGCTTCTGGAAATGTGAGATGACAAATTCCAGGTTTTGAAAAGTTGTTGTTAATATATGCATTTTCTGTTGTTATTGTATGCTTTTTCTGTTGTTAACTGCTTCTGGAAGTGAGAGATGACAAATTCTAGGTTTTGAACAGTTGTTGTTAATATATGCATTTTCTGTTGTTATTGTATGCTTTTTGTGTTGTTAATAGCTTCTGGAAGTGAGACATGACAAATTCCAGGTTTTGAAAAGTTGTTGTTAATATATGCATTTTCTGTTGTTATTGTATGTTTTTTCTGTTGTTAATAGCTTCTGGAAGTGAGAGATGACAAATTCCAGGTTTTGAAAAGTTATTGTTAATATATTCATTTTCTGTTGTTATTGTATGCTTTTTCTGTTGTTAATAGCTTCTGGAAGTGTGAGATGACAAATTCCAAGTTTTGAAAAGTTGTTGTTAATATATGCATTTTTCGTTGTTATTGTATGCATTTTTCGTTGTTAATAGCGTCGGAAGTGAGAGATGACAAATTCCGTGTTTTGAACTATACCAAAGCAAAATGCATCGATTTTCCCTCCTCTTGTTGTTTTTCTTTCCTTTTGTCATCAATGCAAAAAAAGCAATCACCACAACATACTTGTAATAGTGACAGTACTAAGTGCCCATGCATGTGCTTTTCCTAGTTCTAACAACAGATTCAACAACAAAAGCTAATTGAAACTAACCAATAATTCATTTTTCAGAATCAAACTCTACCAAAATAGAACTCCAACAACAGCCACCAATTTCAGAATCAAATATTTAATTTCTTGCACAATGTACATTCAGCTCTAAGGTTAGTCAAAAAATAGTCAGTATTTGCTCTAAGGCTGGGCAAAGTTGGTACATTCAGTTCCAATACTTTCAACTACTTTACAATAAAACTACAGCTCTATTTCTTCTTCTTCGATTGTTGGTTGCCTGGCAGTTGGGACAACACCTTCTGCGCATGTATGTTTTTCTCATGCGATACAAGCCCCCATAAGCATTCAAGCTTTATCTGCCGCATACACTAATATCTTCCCTTGAAAAGCAATAAAAAATATGTAAGTAGGAAATAATGGTAATGTTGAATAGATAGAGATTAAAATGATTTCTTATACAATGATATGTCTAGAAGAATGGAAGGTCATGCATCCAAAAGATAAAACAAGATATAAAAGGAAGTTAACAACTATACAGTTGAAAAGAGTAGCAAAAGCTAATATGAAATTCTGAATACTCACTCAATCATTACGTACACATTTCACAAACTAAAAATTGGGACCTTTTGTAGATAAGTTACCGGAAGCAGATTGAAGAAATAGTCATTACCTTTCACATCCAACAAATCCACATATGATGCAAGCTCACAGATTTTCTACTGTTCTGCAAACAAAATAGTTTGGTTTCTCATCTTGTTGTTGACAAAATCGACAGACCTAAAATAGAAACATTATAAGCTATTTACAACAACATTCTCCATCCATTGATCCACATATATAGCGTATTTCTACTGTTAGGTTTCTCATCCCCACACCCACATGCGACAAAGCCCAAGCACTACTATGTATAGTGTATTTCTAGTTTCCAGAGCATATAACTAGTATTTATTCTAGCTTCACATTGACATAATCCCTCCAAAATGAAGCAAATTGGCAAAATGAAAATGCAAGTTTAGCCGCAAAGAATTAATGTAAGAACAATAGTGAATAAAAAGAAACTTTTTATCAAGCATTTAATTGATGCTTTCACCGATTGATCCGCCCGGATCGCCTGAACATACCAAGACAATTGAGAGAGAGAGAGAGAGAGAGCCTTTACTGTTAGAACAACAAACTAGAAGAGAAGTCGCTGAGCTTCTGGGTCCGAGCTTCTGTGCGTCTGATCTTTTGGGTCGTGCCGATGGACGACGGAGGTGAGTGGCGATAATGGAAGGAGGCGGTGTTGGTGCCCGTGGTCCGGGCTTGATGAATCGTACTTCCCTATCTCTCGTTTGGTGCGTAGGTCATAAAAGAGAAAGGAGGAGCAAGAGTGAGCGTGTCGAGGAAGACATAGTAGAGTGGGCATTAGAGTAATTTTAGGTTCTGAAATAATCACACAGAAGTCCCTAGGGACTTCTGTGTAATTTTGTCATTTGAAGGGACCTAACTGTAATTATGTCTGCTCCTTGGGACCTGTGTGTAATTTCCCCCCGATCTTTTGAGCCAAAGCCAAAAGGTCCAGCTCACTCCCTTGACCGCGTCAATTAATTTTGGATGGATTTGTAGTAAAAACTATTTTTTAACATGATTTGTTATTTGGTTAAGGTGCAAGATTACACAGGGGCTTTTAACCAGTATCATATGTTTTTTAAAGGTGCAAAAATGCACATGAACTCTTAAAATTAGTGCAAAAATACTCATGCCGTTAAATTCATTTAACTGACGATAACTTTTAAGTGGACCCCACACCATTTAAAAAAATAAAAATCCCAAACTTTTTATAATTTCCAACCTTACCCTTCTCTCTTTATCCACCGCTCAAACCTCACTTCTCGTGCTTCTCTTTCATGGTGCCCCCTAAATCAATCGTCGCCTTTCCAGATCCGCTCCGGAGGCTTCATCCAAACCAGTCGCCGGAGGTTTGTTCAAGATCAGTCGTCGGAGGCTACCTTGCTCATCTGTCATTTTCGCCGGAAGTTTCCTGCAAGTCTAGGTCGCGATGAGGAGACAGACTACCACCGAGCCGAAGGTTTCTACAAGGCCAGTCGCTCCTTCGCTCATCTATCCCTTTCACCGAAGGTTACTGCAGGACCTGGCTTGTTGTCCGTCGCTGCTCTTCCGACCGCCGAAGCCTCAGCTTCTCTACCCAGATCTGGAGATCGTAAAGGCGATCGTATTTTTTCTCATGTCCATCGTCGAAGGCCTCCAATCCATCAATATCTGCCCAAATTTTGAGTTCATTTTGAGATTGATTTATGCATTTGAGTTCAATTTCTAGGTTGATTTTGAATTTTGGGACGGTTGCATTGTTCATGCTCTCCTTCGATTTTGAGTTCGTTTTGAGATATATTTATGCATTTGAGTTCAATTTCTGGGTTGAGTTTGAATTTTGGACTTTATTTTGATTTCATGGGGAGGTTCAATGCGTGGAAATAGGAGGATGAAGAAGACGAGGCTTTGAATTTTTTTGCCCTAATTTAGATTGGAGAAGAACTTAGTATTCTTTTGCAAATATTCTAGAATTTTGTTGTATCTACCTTTGGTAGATTTTGGCAACTACTATTTCCTTTAGTGTGTGGTATCGTCACTATTCTTCGAAAAGAGTTGCAGAGGATGAGAGGATGAAGGTTGGGAGGGAGTTGTAGAGGATGAGAGGATGAAGGTTGGGAGGAGAGAGGTGAGGGGCATTTTGACATTTTCATAATATACTCTAGTGTCTGTTAGGCTAATTTCACTGTTATTTTTGCACGGGTTTTATAAGGTTATAAGTATTTTCGCACCTCCCAAAAGATATGGCAAGACTAGATGCTTTTTAAGTAAAAACATGTATAATATTACACCTTAACCCTTTACTATTTATAATTAAATATGTAAGATAAATTTTATTTTAATGCATGTGAATGCAGTTTTTAATCGCCAATAAACATGTTTCAATGCCTCTTAGAAAGCGAAAGCCCAACCAAACGAATCTGAATCAACAAGGAAAAACATTTAAAATAAAAAGGAAAAATCGTTACCCTTTCGGTAAGATTTGACGGTTTCGCTCTCCATTTCTTTCAAATTCAAAATATCTTTTTGCTTGTTAATACTTCTTTCTATAAACCTAGTTTATTTTATTTCATTGTTGTGAGTGACTGTTCCTTTGCCTAGCCTCTCTCTCTCAGCTCTGGGCGATTCGGTTCGAAATCTCATTTCTCTGATTTTGCATAGACCTATTTATTCATGCCATAAGCAATGCATTTCGATCTGTGTATTGCAATTCTTTCCGCTTGGTCGACGCGCAATGTCCATCAAAATTGTTTTCATTACCCATTCGAGTTTTCTCTTTTTCTTGAATAATACTTGTTCTGGGCCATGATTTTCTTTTGCTTTCCGAGAATTATTTCGGTATTGATCTGCTGGTGCGATGACTGTTTTTTCATGTTCTTGTCTTCTTAATCTTCTAGATCTGTTCATTGGGTTGCTTGGTAGAAGCTTTGGCATCTGATCTCAATTTATCGCCCATTATATTGTAGTAGTTTGTAGGATTTCAAACTGGATCTTCAGTTTGTTCTGACCGGCATTAATTTTGTAAATGAATGGAATAATCTGGATTTCACATGTTCTTTTATGAAGGATATTGTCATAGAAAGAAGTAATGTGAATAAATTCACGACAATGAGTGAAACGAATAATTCATGACTGTTAATCCAGAAAAGAGAAGAAATAGTGGATTGCGTACCATTTTCACCTCATTCTCTACAATTTGTTTATATGATATGGTTATTCTTTTTCCGCTTCTAAGAATGCCTAGCATATTATTCAAAACGCTTTTAATTTTTAAAATTGAGAGTTATTTATTCTTGTCATTGACAACTAATTTAGCTGTCTACTCACAGTTTGGACCACTGGTTAAATAACTGCCTGCAATTTCCTAAATAAATGGTGTTGAAGCTTTAAAGAATATATATAATCGACTCCTAAAATGCTCCAAGTAGTTTGAAATCACACTCGTTGTTGATACTCATTGCTTTTCTGTTTTGATGGACTGATGGTTAATGACTCTGCCTGATTATTGTCAGCCACATGCTTTCTCATTTCGCTTTTATTCATACTCTATGCTTATGCTCTTGTGATTATTTTAAGTGTTGGAGATTGAATTTTTCTAAAGCAAGGTTGTGCAATGCAGGTTTAGCCACTTAAGTTCAAACTAACAACAAATGGGTCGTGGGGTTAGTAGTGGTGGTGGTGAGAGTTCTTTGGGATATCTCTTTGGAAGTGGGGAGAATCCTACCAAGGCCCCAGCGGCACCAATTCAAGCTCAGCCTACACCAGCTGCACCAGTTCCAGCTCAGCCTACACCAGCTGCACCGGTTCCAGCTCAGCCTACAAATGAGGGGCTTTCCGAAAAGGCATCTGATGCATCACCACCAACTGAAAAGCAAGTTCCAGCTGGAGTGCCTGGGCATCTTACAAACAATTACCATCGTTCTGAAGGGCAAAACTGTGGCAATTTCATCACGGTAGAGTACTCTTAAACCTTTTTATAGTTTGTTTGAAACATAATGAATGATTTTCTATACCTAGTAGGTTGGTAATATTCCATATATTGTTGCCTTCGGCCTTAGCCTTGGAAATTCTGAGGTTGTTCATTTTCTCAATCTTTATAGTTGGATATGAGGATGGGATCTCCTTTACTACTACTCCGTTAATGACTGTTCATTGAAAAAGTAATGAAGAAGGTGCTATGCTAGTGTAAAAACGTTAAGCTAATGGGAAAACAAAATTCAGAATAACAATAGTACTGCAAAATGGGAAATCCTAGAAATATTAGTTACTGGTGAAAAACTGCTTAGTTGAAAAGAATTTCGATATCTGCGCCACGTACCTTCTCTTCACTGGAAAACAAAAGGCATAGTTGTCTGTTATCAAATTGGAATATGAAATGCAAATGGAAAAGATTCGATTTGACTTTTAAATGAATTATATATCTGATCAAATTTCTGGACTAAGTGAAAAATAAATTGCAATGCATGCTGTGAGCGTTGTATACAATAACCAAAATAAGTTTAAGCAATAATTGATAGAACAATGTAGTCATAAGTCTCCAAATAGTTACATTTCATTTGTAACAGATTTTTAAAGAATTTACTGTGATCCAATGATGTCATCTTCATATTCTTTTGGGAACTGTAGCTGTATCAATAAGAAACCACTAGAAAATTTTGAAGGTGAAAGAAGTGTAAGAATCAATTCAACAAGAAATAGTCATGCGCCAGTATGAATGAGTAATTCTCTGAGATGAAGATGGATCACATAGAGAGAGAGAGGGAGATCAGAAGAGGTAATATTGGTGGCAGAGCTTTGAGGAAAAATATCTCTCATGGCAAGTTGAATCTTTTAGTAGAAATTGAGATGTTTGAAGTATTTTTCTTTCTTATTAACCGAAAAACAAAAAAGGTTCAACAGAGCACTGCATTTAGGTCTATTAAGACCCTTTTTTGTTGCAGTTGATTTGAGTTTTTTTAATACAAGTTCTTCACTTTCCTCCTAAAGAAGTAACTCTTAATTTTTTGGATTCTGATTGTGATGCTGGTTCTGTGGTTCATTCATGATCTTACATGACTTGACCGAATCCTAGTGTAAAGAAATCACAAAGTCATGGTCCATTAGTGATTTTTGGCTGATCGCATCATAAGTAGTTAGTTTTTTGAGATTTGGGCTGTGATGGTTCATTATGGCCCAACATAACCCGGTAGAACCCTGGCACAAAGAAATCACAGAATCAGGGAATTTTTCGCCTATATCCTGTTTGAACTTCCCATAGTAACAATTATTACTTGTGATAATAATGCATGGATTAAAGGTAGCAGCATCATGCATTCATGAGTGAAATTTCTGTTTTCCTGTCAACAGCCCACTTGCTATGACTGTAAAGAGGGATTCCTTTTCCTTTCATGCAATGTCTATTATGTTACTGTAACCATTACTTGATACTTTCTATATATTTCAATCACTTTTTGGAAGTAGGGACAGTATTATCATCATCTGCGGACTCATTTTCTCTGCATTTCATTTCGTGGTCCAAACAAATTCATGGTAACGGAGCCAAATGAACATCTTTCATAATGATTGTTGTATCTGTTTGGATGCAGGATCGACCATCAACCAAGGTTCATTCGGCCCCAGGTGGTGGATCTTCCTTGGATTACCTTTTTGGTGGTCCTCCTCCTGGAGACAAATGATTCATCTGTATGAGTAATTGCGATGTTTGAAATACATCCTAGTGTCTGTCTTGTGTTTAACAGTGGGCTTGTTTGTTCATTGTGCTGTTGAATCAAATTTACTGGACAATGTTATTCTGGTTAATTGACTAAAATATGCTGATGATTCAATACGTGGTATTAATTTCTTCCCCTGTTCAATGTTGTAATTTCACTATACGTTTCGGATGGTATATTTATTAATTAAATTTCATATTCTTGTTAGTTAAAAATTAAACTTGTTTCTTTAAAATATTTTAAACCAAACTTGATAAATGTCAAATGTCCTGCAATATGGATCATTATACTTATTATTGTAATGGTACTATGGTATATTTAAAAATTAAATTTAATGTTTATTTTATTTAAAAATTAAACTCGTTTTTTTAAGGGAAAGTATAATAAAAAGACATCCAAAATTTCAAAATCCCGAATCAGGTTTGGTTCCTACTATTATAAGAAATTCACAATTTATTTTGGTGAAAAATTACTGATTCGAGGTTTTGAAATTTTTGGAGACATCATTTTGGAAATTTCGCTTTCTTTCTAAAGTTTTTTTGTTTTTTAAAACCAAACTTGATAAATGTCAAATGTCCTACAATATGGATCGTGTTTCTGGGCCTCACAAGGCAGAATCCGTCACTCCTCAGTCCATAATGTCTCAAGATCCAGGAGAACCTGCTAGAGCCTCTAACGAATTTCCTTTATATATATATATATATATATATATATATATATATATATATAAAATTTTTAGGAAAGGGGCCACCCATACCCAAGTCAAGAAGTGACTTGGTTCCGGCCCATGAGGATATCCGGCCGTAGAAAGACACTGCGTTGCCTCCACCTCTGGCGTTTTTTCACCGCTTCCTACTCCTAGGATGTATCCCGGCCTCGACCAACGTAGGGAACAAATTTCCTTATTGAGGTACAGGTTTGAGCCGTTTGAGAGTTTGGTTTGAAAATATATAGAATTTATTGAACCCACCATGTTTACGTATTAAAAAAGGCGCTATAGGTTTGAGCCGTTTGAGAGTTTGGTTTGAAAGGCTTAGTGATGTTGTCAATATGATAACATAAGATTAATGTGCTAGAATAACCCTCAATTTTTATTAAAAGTGTAATAGAAATCATAAATTATTTCTTAAAGTAAAAATAACCATAAAATTTTAAAATTAGAACAAAATTATTAAGTCCAACAAATTTCAATATATTACAATATGGAAGTACTTAAATATTCACACTTAATAAAAAACCGTGCCAGTTGTACAATATGATGATTTGTTGTCTCTGTTCCGCTAACAGTTGCTTTCACCTTCTCACTCTCTCTTCATCTTCATCATCTTACCACCACCACCACCATCTACAATTTCAGAAAATCATCATCAACAATCTATACTAAAGGAGGTGAGATAAAAAAAAATCATCAGATGCACAGTAGCTACGTTTTTTTTTAATTATTATTAAGTTCGTATTTCAGTAAGGCTATATTGTAATAGATGAAAGTTAGTTGGATTTCACAGTTACGCCTCAATTTTAAAAGTTTATGATTACGTTTGCTTCAAAAAATAATTTATGGTTATTATTAAACTTTTAATAAAAGCTCAAGGATATTTTAGATATGTTTTCAATAATAAAAAAATATTATCGAGGTACATATGATTGAAAATATATGGAATTTTTTTAGAGGGCAAATTTTTTTTTTTAAAAAAATTTATAGTCAATAAAAATTGGTCTAGTTGGTAAGGAATTTGGTTCATAAACAATTTGTCGGGCTCAAAACTAGTTTGATTTTTTTTTTTTTTTAATTGTTCTAGTTGTCTGTTTTATTAGTGGTTCGACTCCAATTCAATCCAACTCAATCATAAAAACAGTTTTTTTTTTTTTTAAAAAAAAATCCGAATCGAGCCAATACCAAAAGGAAAAATCTGCGTCTCCCCTTCTTTTTCAGCACTCGCCTGTCATTCTTTCTCCCTATGGCCATCCTCTTTATCCCCTCTTCCTCAAATTTCCTCGGCATCTCTCTCCCACCCTTTATTTACATGTACACATGATAAAGAATCACCTCTCCTGTTTTTTCGCCCCATTTACATATCTCTAAATGTTCCAATCCAACCAAATCTTCTACCATAACTATTTTTTATACGCTCTAAATCATATCATTATGGATCTAAAAATCTCCTAAAGGGAAAAGTTATAACTTCTCAATATGTGATTGCCTTTGCAATTTTACACACACACACACATATTACTTTTTGATACTTTCAACTTGTATCCTTTGGGTCCTAGAACTCACTTTAGGCAAAAACACAAAAAAAATATTACTTGAACTTTAAAATCTTAAATAAGTGATTTCCTATTAAAATAAGTTGTTAATTGTTATAGTCTTATAGTTAATACCTATAGTCTTACAAGCAATAAGACTAATTTGATATTTTAAAGTTCAAGTAGTAATTTCTTATTTTTTTCTCAATCTTTATTGTATTAATTATTTTTTTTAATGTATGGCCATAGTTTGCAATAAATGTTATTAATATGATAGAATTTAATGTGTATGAACAAACATGATGGAATTTAATACCATTAAACCCGTATTAATTGTCTTATTAGTTGAGAATTTCTGTTTTTGCATTGAGATTGTCAGATTGAGATACTCATAAAATAATTTTTAAAGAAATTTAAAGTATACGTTTAGTCGCTTTATGTTTCTTTTCGATATCATTTTAGTCCTTTAAGTTTGTAAAGTGTACGTTTGATCCCTTAATTTTAACACCGTTAGTATGACTTAACGAAAAATAATAACTCAAAAATTTTAAGCAATTATTGTGCAATTAAATGTTGACCAACCATGCTCATGTATTGTAATAAATTAATTTTTTAAATCTCATTAATTGAAAAATATTTAATCTTCACAAAATGTTTTACGGTTTTTCGCCCTTTGTGAAGATTAAATATATAATTTTTTTGTCGAAGAAGATTAAATATTTTTCAATTAATATGATTTAAAATATTAATTTATTAAAATACTAACATATAAGCATGCTTTATCAGCATTTAGTTGCACAATTGTCGCTTAAAATTGTGGAGTCGGTATTTTCCGTTAAGTCAAACTAACGGTGTTAACATTAAGGGACCAAACATGTACTTTACAAACTTAAGGGATTAAAATGATACAAGAGGCAAACATGAAGGACCAAACATATACTTTAGCCATTTTTTAAAAAAATCCCTCTAATCCACAATATAAGTTACTTATATGATAAACTATATCTCAGAAAATAAGGTACGATAACACACACACATTTGTCTAGTACGGAAAGAAGGCTTTGTTTAACCCAAAAAGTTTCATTCCACTTTATTTATGTTTTTTTATTTGACAAAGGGTAACTAAACCTTTTAGATTTGAGGCTAATTCATTTTCCTAAAGGGTTTTTATCTCCTAATAAACACGCTTCTCATATTTAAACTTATGTTCTTTCTTCTTACAATGACGAGACCACTTACCACATCAACTAATATATTATATTTTTGGTTTTAACTGCAGTTACTTTGTTTCTTTATTTATCCTTTGTTTTCTCTTTCGGAACTTAGGATTGCCTCGAAGCCACATTCTCGATTCCCTCGTAGCCTAAATTTCCAACCATTAGATCAATCTAACATCCCATAGTGTGCCACACAATCATACTTTTTAAATTTTAAAAAATCTAAAAATCTGAACCATTTTTAGATAATTTTGAAATAAATATTTCTGAAATATTTTTTTAAGATTCCAAAATAATTTTTCAAGATCATAAAGTATTTTTCAGTAGAACTTAGTATCATAAAGTATCTTTTTAGTATCAATTGTCAAGACCTAAAGTATTTTTTAAAGATCCTCAAATAATTTTTCAAGATTATGAAGTATTTTTTAGTAGCAATTAGTATCCTAGAGTATCTTTTTAGTATCAATCAATACCTTGAAATATTTTTTCTTCTAAATATTTCGGTAGATCGGGACCGATACTAAAAAGCTACTTCAAAACACCTGAATGCTACTAAAAAAAGTAGTCACTACCCTAAAGTATCTTTTTAGTATTAGTCACTAGTCAGTACCTTGAAATATTTTTTTAGGATCTTAAAATAATATTTCAGGTATTGACTGGTACTAAAAAGATACTTCAGAATATTGAAAATTTTTGCAGGGTACTAAAATGATTTTTTTTTTTAAAAAAAAAAATTAAAAGCATGATTGTGTAACACACTATAAGATGTTAGATTGATCTAATGGCTAGAAATTAAGGCTACTGAAGGATTATGAGAATGTGGCTTCTTAGGCAATCCGGTTCTGCATGCATATATAGTCGAAATCAAATCTCCCAATTTGTCATAAATGCAAAGTTGAATAATTAAGGAAACATAACTTTTTTACTAGGAAATTAATTCAAAGAAAATCTTGCCCTATCAAAACTCTACCATTTAAAAACAATCCTTTATTAATCAATGTAAATAAGTCTACCTAAAAAAGCTATAAATAAATGCAATGTTGACCCTTCGGAATCACAACTATTAATTAAAAGTTACATCTTCTGATTTTAAATATAAGATAAAGTTGACTTGTTTTTGGGAAATTAATGAAGCTAAATAAGTTACTTAATCATATTATATGTTATGTATCATTAGATTATATATCAGTTTATTAGTCAAACTAATTAGTTTGGAGAAAAAAATCAAAATAAAAATATTCTAAAGTAATTTAATTAGCTTTATTAATCTCTAAAAAAAAAATTACTTATTTTTATAATTAGGACGGAGGAAGCAAATAGTTTACTCCAATGGCTTCTCCTAAAGATACATTTTCTACAAGGTTTATTCATAACTTTCTCTCTTTCTCTTGTTTTTCAAAGTCTTGCTGACAGCAACAATACTTCTACATTAGTTGTAGACATTAGTTCTGGAAAGCCAATCTCCAAACATTTCTTTGGAGTCTTTTTTGAGGTAAAAATTAATTTCATAAAATATTTAAGTTCACTGATAATTATTGACCATTACATATATGCATAATAGTTCTTCACATGGTTCTGAAAATGACTGGATTACTATTTTTTAGGAAATCAATCATGCTGGAGCTGGAGGATTGTGGGCAGAGCTTGTCGACAATAGAGGTAAAAACGACCATTTCCACATTCTCTCTCTAGTTAAACTAAGAAGATTTTTCTTCTTTAAATTATTTATAGTCACACTTACAAACTACTTGTTATATTGACGGGTTAGGTTTCGAAGATGGTGGCACAACACTGCCCACAAGAATTTCTCAATGGACTATAATAGGAAATAGATCAAACATTAATGTCCAAACTGAACCTACCTCCTTGTTTTCTAGCAATAAAATGGCAGTCAAATTGGATATCCGTTGTTCTTCTCATGCTACTTTCCTTAATGGTGTTGATCTTTCTAATCCTGGTTTTTGGGGCATGGTAAGCTTCTCTTCTCCCCCCGAATGGAAGAAAATACTCTCATTTTTCATTTTTTTTAAAAAAATTCTCCTCAATATCTCATATCCATTAGAATAAAAAAAATAAAAACTAGATCATTAGAATTTAATATTTCATAAAATCATTGTTATAATATTTTATAATATTTTATTATTATTTTGTCTGTGTTATAGTTATGAATTATGCATATTGATTAAGGACAATTTAATTATTTGTGATTTTTTTGTTGCATTCACTATTTCTAACCCCCAATGCACATGGTTGGGGGTCTGAACAAGGATTTGCAATAGTCGGATTTTGGGTGGATTGCACATAGACTTTTTTGAGTTAGGCACTTCGAGTAAAACTTTTTTTGTCGGGCCGGGCTCTTGGAGTAAAAGTTCGTTGGCCAATCTGCACCTTAAATAACGGATGTTATCTTTTTCTAACGGCATTTTACCGATGTACATTTTTAAAAGTTTTTTTTTTTGTGATCGCACATTTTTAATTTTTTTTGGTATTTTTAGTCTACTTAAAAGTTATTGGTCTTTGGCGCTTCGAGGTAAAAGTTCGTTGACCAAATGTAATAATTTTATAAAATATTAAATTGGGTTAAGGTGTGGATTTGCCAACGAACTATTACCCGAGGGGCGTCTGGCACAAAAAACAATTGAGGGGATCAAATTGGCCAACGAACTATTAAAAAGTGAAAAAAAAAACAAAATTTAGTGCAGATTCGCCAACGAACTATTACTCCATCACTGTCTTGGTGTCTCCATCTCGCCATTGATTGTCACGGTGTCGGCGACGTCGGCGTCTCCAAAGCTTCCATTGTTGTTGGGTGTTCCACTCACCCTCTTGTACTCATTCGCCAGATCCACGACTTTCGACCGGCCAAAGACGCGCCTTGCACCCTGGTTGCATCCCATCGTCGATGCCCCTGCAAAGCAACCACCGCCACGTGCTTGCTCGCATGGGTCTCATCTCTGTTGGTGTTTGCCTTATCCAACAAGAAGGCTTAACCACTCTTTTCTCCAGCGTCTCTGCCACCGTCGTATGCCAGTGCCTCATATTTTAACGTAATTGTGATAGTTGTTTTTTTTCATAGTTATTTGGTACTTGTTTTTTTTTAAACTTTTTAATAGTTCGTTGGCCAATTTGGTCCCCTCAATTGTTTTTTGTGCCAGACGCTCCTCGGGTAATAGTTCGTTGGCAAATTTTCACCTTAACCCTATTAAATTTAAACCATCTATTTTTTAATCTAAGAGTGGATATGAGATTCTTAGAAGAAAAAGAGAAAAAGGAAAAATAGGAACCTTAACGTGTGCATATGTGCGTGTGTGTACATGTGTGTGTGAGAAGATCTAATCACAGGTACAAAAAAGACTTTTCAGATCGAACGAAAGAGGCATCATAAGACTGGACCCGAGACCGGTCTTGTTCTAGGTGGTCTTAAAAGTTTATAACTTTTAAGACCGGACTCGAACCGGTCTTAAAGAAACTCTTTTAGACCGGACATTTAAAACATTATGTGTTAAAAGTCGTACTATATAGACCTGATATATTTTTTGTTTGGTCCTAAAACTCAATCTTTAAGACCGGAAAAAAAGGCTGGTCTAAATAGATCGACATTTTAAGACCGGACAAAAAAATCCGGTCTAAAAATACCGACTTCTAAGACCAGACGACTAATTATACCTGTCTTAAAAGACTGACTTTTAAGACCGGATAATAAATATATTCGGTCTTAATAATTGAACTTTTTAGACCAGACGTATAAATACACCGGTCTTAAAATGGCAACTTTTAAGACCGACCCAATATGTACACATGTCTTAAAGTATCGACTTTTAAGACTGGACATATAAATACATCCGGTCTTAAAATTTGAACTTTTAAGACTGGCGTATTTATTTCCGATCTAAATTTTCTCGAATTTTTTTCCTGTTCTGTTCTTCCTGATTATATATACACACACATCCACCACCCAATCCAGCACCTAAAATTCGATACTTTAAGCTACAAGCTATGAACAATCCATTATGAATAAATTGAATTGGGAAAAAAATACAATATTATTCACCATGAGTTATGTGGCCTCTTAATGATTATACTTTGACAGTACAACACCTAAATGAATATATACAATAAGATAACTTACAAATACAATGAGTTACAAATACATCACGTAAATCAACATACATGCCCAATATAATATTCACCATGCCTTCATCTGATTCCCACCTAACAACGTAACATCCTCTTTTATAACATGCCACTTTCGATCGGATCCTGCCACAACAATAAAACAAGAATAAAAGCTTCACAGTCAGTGACATTGTTTAAGAACATAGAAGGAATATAGTTAAAACCTTAAAGTTTTCAAAGAATTCTGCATATGAATATTACCTTATGAATTGTCTCTTTTATAAAGCGATATCCTCCCATATCCCTTCCTGATGATCATTTCTTATATTGGGTTCATTATCCGCTTCATCTTCTTCGTTCATGTCCGGTAGACCCCTTGAAAAAGGAGTACTCTCAGGAAGACCATAATTTGAATGAATTTTCTTATCAATATCAATGACCCTTTTTCCTTGGAGAACTACAGACCACATTTTATTTTCCTGATCAGTGATTCATCATGCTTTACTGAAGCCTCTCGTCTACCCCCTTCAGCATGCTGACGTTTAGGAAGCCCAATATGTCTTACTTTGTCCAAATAATTTTGACAAAATTTCATGGCTTCTTTAGAAACATATTTATGAACAATTGATGCTTCTGGCCAGTATGCGTTCTTCACATACCCTTTTAGGAATTTCATACATCTTTCAATTGGGTACATCTATCGTAAATGGATAGCACCGCACAACTTTATCTCCCTCACTAGATGAACAATTAGATGAACTATGATGTCAAAAAATGTAGGAAGAAAAAGATTCTTGAGCTGGCACAAGATAAGATATCCTTCATTTTCTAATTCATCCAACTTTTTAATCTCAAAAACTTTACTACAAACCGCATTGAAGTAGAAACAAAGTATAGTCAAAATGAGTCGAAGATCATATTCGACGATGCCTCGAATAGCTACTGGGAGCAACTGTTGCATTAAGACATGACACTCATGAGACTTTTGGCCTACTAATTGCAAGTCCTTCATCGATACAAGCCTCTTAAAATTTGAAGAATACCCCAAGGGAACTTTTGTGCCATGTAAACACTCACAAAAACTTCGTTTCTCATTGTTAGACAAAGTATGAGAAGCTGGGGGACAATAAGTTCTCTTACCATATGGCCTTGGATGTAAGTCTTCGCGTATTCCCATTGCTTGCAAATCCAATCTTGCCTTCACACCATCCTTTGAACTACCTTGTATGTTGAGAAGCGTGCCAACAATACTATCACATATGTTTTTCTCCACATGCATGACATCAATACAGTGTCTTACATCAAGATTGCACCAATATGGAAGATCGAAGAATACATATCTCTTTTTCCATATATTTGTTTCTTTTATACTCTTTGCAGTCATACCGAAGATGACACTGACATTTTTCACCTTTTCATAAACTTGCTCCCCACTCAATGTCATCGGAGCATCTTCATATTCTTGGCCACCAAAAAAGGCTTTCTTTAATCGACGATATAAGTGGCCCCGTCTAAGAAATCTCCTATGTCCAAGATAAATCGTCTTCCTTCCATGTTGAAGTTGATGGGAGCATGTGCCTTCTTCACAAACCGGACATGCTTTATGGCCTTTTACATTATACCTTGACAAGTTACCATATGTTGGGATGTCATTTATAGTACAAAATATCATGGCTTGCATTTTAAACACCTCCTTCTTGAAAGAGTCAAAAACATCGACACCTTCTTCCCACAACTCCTTCAAGTCTTCGATCAAGGGCTCAAGGTAAACATCAATGTCATTTTCTGGTTGTTTTGGTCCCGAAATCAACAAAGACAACATAATGTACTTTAGTTTCATGCATAACATAGGAGATAAGTTGTAAATAATCAGGAGTATAGGCCATGAACTATGTATGCTGCTAAGGCTACCATAGGGATTCATGCCATCCGTGCTAAGGGCAAGCCTAAGGTTCCTAGGTTCTTCACCAAAGTTAGGACATAAGTGATTGATTTTCTTCCATTGAGAAGAATCAGCCGGATGACGAAGCTTTCCATCAGTAATCCTCTCATTTGCATGCCACCTAATTTTTTTTGCATCATTTTCATTAGCAAACAAGCGCTTGAACCTTGGTATGATCGGAAGATACCACAACACTTTTGTAGGCTCCTTATTTGACTTGTACCTTGGGGTTTCACATATCGGACAATTCTGCTTCTCTTCAAACTCTTTTCTATACAATAGGCAATCATTCGGGCATGCATGGATCTTTTTGTACTCCATCCCCAATGGACAAAGTATTTTCTTAGCATCATAGTATCAATGCGGCAACACATTATCATTCGGAAGCTTGTCCTTAAAAGCCTCAAGAATTAATAAAAAACTCTTGTCACTTCATCCATGACGTGCTTTCAAGCTTACCAATTTCAATACAGCGTTCAACAATTGGTATTTTTTATACCCAGGGTATAGCGGCGTCTCTACATTACTGCACATATTACCATATGCATGTGATTTCTCAAAATCCTCTTCTCCTACATCACAAATAATGTCCTCTATGCGATCATCCATATCCGTGTCATTATCATCAAAGGCCACTTCCCCGTGTTGAGATGCACTTAGCATTTTTTCACCATGCCATACCCATACTGTATAGGTCTTACAAAATCGTTCACAAATTAAATGTGTGTATATAACTTCAGGACTTAGTCGCCTCTCATTCAAACATTCTACACAAGGGCAATAAAACTTCTCACTATCATCATGGGCATTTTGTTTAGCAAATTCTATAAATTCCCTCACCCCATTCTAATATTCAACACTTGTTCGTAAAACATTTATCCAACTGTGATCCATAGTAGAATTCCTATAGACGGAAAGATTTAACATACATAATCCGAAAACATTGAAAGTTGCATATAAAATAAGCCAACTCCAAATGCATATGCTCAATGTCGGTTATGTCTTCTTCTTCTTCTTTTTTAATGGAGAAACTTGCCCATTAAATGCATAATGAAGAATTACGTTTGGTCATAAATGTATCACAGTGAATCCAATAAGCAAAATAAATGCATGACGAGGAAAATAAATGCATCGCATGAAGGTCGTGTGGACTCACCTGTAGCATATAAATTCAAATGCTTTTGCTGAGGATTTCTTATCCACGAACGTTGTTGTTGCAGGTACGTAAAAGTAACCCTAAAAACACTTGTTGGTCAGTTGGGTAGGTCTCAAGTGCAAATATAATCTTCAAAATACAATATTCATTAACAACAGAGGAACCCAAAAGAACATTTCATCGATTTCATTCAACCTATGAAAAACCCAGAACGATAAGCAGGAAAATCAAAAAAAACTATATAACCGAAACACCTCTTAGAGCTTGGTCTATCGTTGTTTAGCTAAGGAACTAGAAAGTGATTGTCGAGGAGCAACGCGATGTAGCGATGTAGCGACGAAGCAATACAAAAACACTAGAAACGAGAACTTGAGTTATCACTTTTGCGCGACAAGAAAAGTGCGGGGAGGAAATTTAATTTTACGTGCCACAAAGACATTTTTTAGAGTTTTGGATTTTATTAAGACCGATTAATTATAAAGTATCCGGTCCTAAAGGTATACATTTTATTCATTTAATTTTTAAAACCAGAGTTTTAGAAGAATCCGGTCCTAACTTATTATTATTCATTTAATTTTAAGACCGGAGTTTTATAAAATATCCGGTCCTAAAAGTCAAATACTTTTAAGACCGTCATTTATAAAGTATCTTGTCCTAAAGGTTCTCCTTTACATTACGAAACAAAAAAAGAGAGGATGGGCATTGGAGAGCACATCAGCAACTGAATAAAAATAAAGGAAAACTGGAGAATAAACTTCTTTAATTACTGGAGAATATGAACAAAAATAAGACACAAGCTTAGTTCTTAATGCCTTCATTACATTCTTGGAGAATATGCACGTACACAAGAAAAAAAGAAAAGAAAAAAAAATGAAAATTATCAACAACAAGAATCTGACTAATTGTAACGTCCCAAATTTTTGGACCAGAAGATTAGAAATAAAATTAAGATAAGAAGGCTTCTAGCCAGTAGAGTCCAAAAGTCTTAAACTTATTATGAGAAGAAGCTTAAGATAATTATTAAAATTATTTTGGACCTTGAAAATTTGGAGAGATTATGAAATAATATTTCGAGGATAAAGAAATATTATGGGAAATTTAGATTGGATAAATGTTAAAATTAATATTTGGAATTTTAAAATTTGAATAATGGTCCAAGGTACAATACTCTCCAATTACTATATTTTAATGGGAGACTTAGATAAGGATTGGTCTCCACTACGTTTATTTTATTGGAACACAAACTAATGGCATATTCTCAAGATAATATAAATGTGACAATAGAGCAAAAGATGACAGCACGGACTCTTCATTTTCGCTGGTTATACACTTTGCTTTGTCTACTATTATTATTTATTTGGACAACAATATATAAGCCCTTACATGATTTTGGCCCATATGCTATCAGAGGTAAAGTCCACCTCAATTGTCTCATTCTTCTTTCTTGAGCCCAAACCGTATGAGATACAACAGAGGCAATATCCAGTAAACCAGTATATCAAACTCACACGTAGAGAAAGAGATCAGTGGGGACAAAAAAAAAAAAACTGATCACGCCAGAAAATCTGAACATGATTACGAAAACGCAGAAGGATCAGAGACACGCAACACAGCCATACTTCTTGAGCCCAACGCCATGAACCTCTGCTCATTCACCTCGGACCGTTGGCTCCTTCTCGGCTGGACCCTTAGGTCCTTATGTGTATATATATACTATTGCTCCTTTAACTCAAAGAGCAGCAGAGAGTTGAGAGCAGAAACGTAGAGTAAGCGCGAGAGAGAGAGAAAGGGAGGTTCTTGCTCTGTTTTTAGGAGCCAAAAACAGAGATAGACCAGCGTTAAGGAGCAACGGCCTTGGCTTATCGGAAAGCTTGCCAAGTAAGTCTTTAAGTTACCTATATATTGCTACTTACACATGTGCATATATATATATATATAAAGGCTACGAATCTGGTTTAAAAACTCAGAGGTTGTACTGTCAAAATGTTGCCTTTGGTAACCAAAAGGAAGCTGATCTAAATGCAAATTTTGTTGTATTAGGAGAGTATATATATCACTACATTGTTCTATAATATATATATATATATATATACACGAAAAACCTTGTTGCATGGTATATATAGTTATAATTGTCGAGCACACAGTGTATATATATATATATATATACAAACCGATGCTTTAGGAAATAAGAGAAAAACGTATCAAATTAGATATATAAAAGCTACATATATATGCGTGTCGCTGGATCTTGGAATTGAATGGAACGTGGGTTTATATATATATAACGTTAGAAGAAAAAAAAGGAAGGGAAAGAGGATAATATATATATATATATATATATATTAGGTTGAAAAAAAAAGGACGCTGACACGCTGTACTTTGGTTTTATATCTATATACCTCTGTAGCTAATTATTTGTTGATATGTGTGTGTACAACGCAACGTATGAGAAAAAGAAGAGGTTTTACTGTGTGTTATCAAAAATATATATATTGATATGGTTGGGATTTGGATATATTTTTGCATGTGATTCGTGCAGTACATGGAATGTTTTAATTAATCAATAAAAGCCAAAAGCTACTTTGACTATAATTTAGAAATTTGAAATAATAAGATGCTATATTTTTGAATATCCAAAGAGTATATATAATTTTGGGTTAAGGTGCGAAAAAAAATAGCGTATCTTTTTGTCAAAAAAATGGCCCCAAAGAAAAAGTCTTTTTTTGGGGTGCAAAAGTGTACACGTGATGGTTACAAATTATGTGCAAAAATATCATTTGACCGTTAAGTTTGACTTTGACCGTTAAGTTTGATTTTTTTTGCTAACCGCGCGATGACGTGGAATTTTCAAAGTTCTGCAAAAATGAGCGTGTCTTTTGGTCGGAGGCAAAGAAGCAAGTGCTTTTTTGCACATGTGAATTTTTGACAAAGCACATGTCTATTTTTTGCACCTTTGAAATGCCACGTCATCGTCCAGTCAGCAATCAAAGTTAAACTTAACGGTCAAACGATATTGTTGCACCTAATTTGTAACCACGTGTACATTTTTGCACCCAAAAAAAGCACTTGCTACTGGGCGCTCTTTTGACAAAAGCACATGTCTATTTTTGCACCTTAACCCTATAATTTTAATCATATCTAAAGAGCATGATTTATATAAAGATTAGTATTATACCCTCTAATTTAAAGTCTTGGGGTAGCCTCTGAGAATTTAAATTTAATTGTAGAGAAATAAAAATAAAATAGATAATTATTATTTAAAAGAAAAAGAGAGAATAAATTAAAAAAAGGGAGTTAGTAGTTAATAATAGATAAATAGGGGTATTATTAATTACTAACAAATAGAAAAGGTATTATTAATTAATAATAAACAGAAAGAGAATCAATAATCTCCCTAATTTTTCAGTCCCGTCCTAGTTTGCCCACTTCGAGCGTACCAAATTTATTATTAAAATTTGTATGTTTTTAATTTATGAAATTGTAAGTTATAATTTTGAATATGTAGAGTTTTAAAGAGTTATTAATGGTTAGTAAATTGGTTGTGGTAGATTGATTTTTGGCGTGTGTTGATCTCTTGGATTAGGAGCAGTGTGATAGTAATTAGCTTCGGCGAGAGGTAACCACTTTCCACTTGTTATGTGTATTAATATGTTGTTTGTGAGTATTTTGTGAAATAATTATGAATATTTTAATAGAAATTTCCTTGTGGAACCTTATGATTTGAATTGTGGAATATTTGCATATATTTATATATGTATAAGAAATTGGGATTTGAGCTATTATGACATGTATATGAGAATTTTATTATGATATGAACGTGAAAATCTTGGAAAATTCCTGTTGAGCTATTTATTGTAATAATTATGATAATGGTTGAATTGGGAATAGATAGAGTAGGTTATTCCACCATGTGGTGAGGCCTCCATTGGTGCACAATGGTTGGCTTTCTATTGTCCCACTTGTTTAATAAGGGACTGCCCACTAGTTCAATGAGGGCTTACGACACCCCACTAGTTCAATGAGGGAAAAGACCCATGGTCCGGGACATGTGCTCGAGGATTTTGGCCGGTCCTCATCACGTGACCCGGTGAGCTTTTGAGTAACCAAGAATAACATGGATGTGACTTAGCCCATGGGTCTAGTCGGAGGAAATAAGGCGGTTCGGTTGGATTGGTGGGAGGCATATTGGGAATTGTGTTAATGAAAAATTGTAATACCTAATTTATGATACAAAATTTATGAAATTTGTGATATGGAAATTGGTGAGCTATATTTTTAATACTTTGTTATATAAATTGTTCCACATGGAACCTCACTAGCACATATTAATATTTATGATGAGTTGGATTGATGGTTACCCACATTTTTCAGTGATAGCTCCCGCGGGTCCATCGGGGAAGACTCCAGAAGCTTAAGCTACTTCCGCCAAAAGTAGTGCTTCTGTCTTTTTGGTTTATGTGGGATGATTGTATATTGCCACGTTAGGGATCATTTTGCATACTCTGATTCATTTTACATATTTTGGCAAGTGATGAAGTATTATTTAGTTGTTGATCAACCCTTAATCAGTGATTATGTTAAGTAAAATGGAGGATGTTACACTAAACATCCTAAAGCTTATTATCATCCATTGCCTTGGTGATATCGGCGTGAACAACATTAATTTCCCGCCGGAGATCAGCAAGTTCCTGTCTTATTTGCATCAACCGCAATGCATCATTAGAGGAAAGAGGAGAGGGGTCAGTGGTAGGCGCGCTGAGGCCAGGAGGTTGGCAAATATTGTAAGAAGGTTGGAGAAGGGGAGCGGGAACCTCTTCATGGTTTGAAGGTTGGAGGGGGCCGGCAATCTCTTCATCATCCGAAAGAAGAAAACAGAGGAACCTAGCATAGACAGGGTCGCTGTGACTAGTAGGTTGGAGAATATTGGCAGAAGGATGGAGGGGGGAGCGGGAACCTCTTTAATGTCTGAAGGCAGGAGGGGGGGTGCGGAAATCTGTTCATCATCCGAAATGACAATGGGTCTAACGACCCGAGACTCTTCCGTCACAATAGAACGCACTCTCACTTGAGGCACCTCGTATAATGATCTAAGGAAGGCACGAGCTTCAGGAGTACCCCTACGAGCAGTTATTGTTGGTTTTGATTAGTTTTGATGATGTCTTATATAGATGCCATTATTAAAAGCAAAAAGATTGAGTAATATAGATATCTCCTACATTGACTAATTGATGTATTTAATGTAGATTAATCCAAGTTGAATTATAGAGATTAATCAAGAAGGAGATATTGAATAAGATTATTCCAAGTTGAACTATAGAGATTGACCAAGAAAGAAGAATAAAGAAATAAGAACTTGCACTATATGTTCTTATATGTGATGCTGGAAGTCTCTATGATCAATTGAAGTTGGAATAAAGCTTCATCATATTTGAGCTACAATGGAGTATAAATGAATAGTGCTAATACGGGAAGCCGACACATTAAATTCTGGAACAAGTTCAGCATAGGCTCGGCTTTATGTGTTAGTTCTCTATATGTTTTTGATGATAACTGACAATTGTAAACACAATTTAAAGAATGTTAAAAACTTGCTGTCAAAGCCATACTCAAGTATGGGTATCTATACTCGAGTATGGATTTACCGAGAGAGTTGCACGAATTTGAGTAAAAGAACTATACTCAAGTATACATGGGTAAACTCAAGTATAGTCCTCACAGAGAGCACTCTAAGTTTTACACCAAGCTACACTCGAGTATGAACTTGCATACTCCAGTATAGATCACACAGAGACTACTTGAATATTTGTCTAAGTCTTCTAAACTCAAGTATTCAAATGTACACTCAAGTATGGAATCTACAGAGGCTATCTAACATTTCTTTTAAGATTAATCATACTTGAGTATATGAATGCACACTCGAGTATAGTCTGAACAAAAAGCTTTCAAATCTATCACATGCCTATCCAAACTCAAGTATACATGTACATACTCAAGTATTCGTCTTACAGAAAGTTACAAAAGTTTCATGCATAAGCATACTCGAGTATGCAGTCACACACTCAAGTATGAGTCATACAGAAAGATATTCTTCTTTCCCCAAAAGCTTTGCAAACTCAAGTATGACTTTACATACTCAAGTATGGTCGTGAAACAGATTTCAAAGAGTTTTTCAAAATAATTTCATACTCGAGTATGGCTGTACACACTCGAGTATAGGACATACAGAAAGTTCTTCCTTTTTGAAAGACTTGCATACTCAAGTATAGATCTACATACTAAAGTATAGAGACTTTGGACTTAAACTTATTTTCATATTAAAAGGTTCACACTCGAGTATATAATGACAAACTCGAGTATGACTTACACTTCAAAGATATAGTCCAGAGCTTAAGTCATGATGTTCCTCTCTGTAATAATCATACTCAAGTATCACTCTTCATACTCAAGTATAGACATTAGTGCACAGTGACACACTCGAGTATAGAAGAACATACTCAAGTATGAGTCCTAGAATTTGAAACTCAAATCTGACGAATTTGTGAAACATTCATGTTTGAACTTAATACTTCCCATTATTATTCTCTGATATTCCCAGCTATATTTAACCACTTTGTTAGTGAGTTTCAGCTTGTTTAGAAGAGATTAAATGAAGATCTAAAGCAAAAGCAAAAAGTCGTCGAATATTAAATGCTAAACCCGGAAAGTTGCATACTTTTGGGAAATCCTTCGCACACGCTTACAAAGGATTAATGCCTACCTACCACATCCAAGAACTGCTATTCCAACGGATTTATTTACTAGAAGTCAACTCGAACTTCGCCCACTGGATTAAGTGAAGATTAGATAGAGAAGAAGACCAAAACTGAACCAGAACCTTGGTTAATTTCACCAACGGTTATATGAAGAATTACAACGGTTATTTAATGCCTTCTCAATATAAATAGAAGAGCATTCAATTCCTCTCAATAACTAAGACCTCAGAAAGCGAAAATCATTAAAGCCTTCATCTATTCTTGAGTCTTTCTGTACTAAGTATCTGTTGATACATTCAATCTTCAGTGTTTATCATTATCCACTCTTAGAGAGAGTTTTTCATCTTGAATATCACTTATTGTAAAGAATCACAAGTCAGGGGACTTGGTGATTGGGTTCATTGATTACAACTTGTAAGGGGGAGTAAATTCTAGTGAGAGAATTACTCTTGAGTGCAGAGTGTGTAATCAATTGTGATATTGAAATTCCCAGAGTCCGGGACGGACGTAGGTCAAGAGATTGGACCGAACCAAGTATAATTCCTTGTGTCTTGCTATTCTTCTCTACTCCATAGTCTACTCTGTTCTAGTCTTCGAAAAACAGAGCTTTTCTGGAAGAATTCTTAAAATCCCCAATTCACCCCCTCTTGGTGATTAAGCTCCACTTTCATTTGGTATCAGAGCGAGGTTAACACCTCGAGAAGGATCAATGGAAGGTATCTTACCGATGGAGCTTCAATCAACGAGACCACCAGGGGTTCAGGAGAGCATTACTCATTTTGGAAAAGTAAATTCAAAGTCTTCGTAATGGCTTCAGAGTTTGGTCTTTGGAAAGTATTCGAAAGAGGAGACTATGTTCCATCAACTACTAAAGATGGAGTAAGAACTCCAAAGCTTGAAGAGGAGTACGATGAAAACGACAAGAAGCTGGTCGTTCTTAACAGCAAGGCCATTTTGATGCACCAGAGTGCATTAAGTCAAAATGAATACTTTCGAGTATGCACTAAGACTTCTGCTAAAGAAATGTGGGACACATTGGAGATGGCTCATGAAGGAACCACCGGAGTCAAAGAAAATAGAGTCAACACCCTTATGACTGAATACGATCTCATACGTATGAAGTCAGGGGAATCAATTGATGAGTTCCGGCTGAGATTCACCCATCTAATCAACCAGCTTACTGCCTTGGGAAAGATCTATGATGAACCGGTTCTAGTCAGGAAAATCTTAAACACTCTAAGCAAAGAGTGGGAAGCCAAGGTAACCGCCATCGAAGAAGCTCATGGCGCTTCAATGTCATCTCGTTCTTTGCCTTATTTGGTAGTTTATCCGAATATGAAGGGAAGCTCAAGTTCAGAGAGGGACTTGAGGAAATCAATAGCAAAAGCAAAGGTATAGCTCTTAAGACAATCAAGGAGGCAAAGGAGACAGATGATGAAGAAGACGATGAAGAAAAAGAGCTTGGCATGATTGTTCGAAGATTCAAGAGGTTCTATCGAAAGGATCAAGGCTACAAGAAATTTCACAAGGGTAACTCCAGCACTGAGGCGAAGAAGCCAATAATTTGCTACGAATGTGAAAGGCTTGGTCACATCAAGTCTGAGTGCCCCCAGCTGAACAACAAAGATAAGGAGAGGAAGAAATTCAATCGTTCTAAAAAGAAAGCCTATGTCTCAGCAATCTGGGGAGATAGCTCATCAGATGAGGATGAAGCTGATGAGGAAGACAGAGCAAATATTTGTCTAGTTGCTGAAGAAGAAGAGCAACACAGCAACAATGATGAGGTATACGACTCAAAACCATCTTATGATGAATTGTTTGCTGAATACATTGTTGTTCAAACAGAATTTGAAAAACTTGCAGAAAAATATATTGTTTTGAAAAAGAAAAAATGCTACTCTTGAACTGCAAGTTGAAAAGCTTTCTCACCTTGAAAATGCTGGTTGTGAAGATTGCCCCGATCTTAAGAAAAAAATTTACAACTTACAAAGGCACTTGAGAAATTCACTAAGGGAAGTGAAATGCTCAATGTCATCTTGAAAGAACAAAAATTTATAAATGATAGATCGGGAATCGGTTACAAACCAAGTTTTGATAAAAGAAAAGGGAAGAAGAAGTTTGGAGAAAAGAATTACATGAACTTTTTTAGAAAATCGGTTCATTCTTCAAACCCTTTTGCACATTGTAATTATTGCAATCGAAAAGGGCATTCTACCTCTTCTTGTTTTCATAAAAATGAGAGAAAGACTAAACCTTCTGGTAACTATCAATGGGTGCCTAAGGGATCTTACAAGATTCCTAAGTCACAAACTAACCTCAAAGGACCCAAGAAAAAATGGGTACCTAAGGTCTGATTGGTTATGTGTTGTAGGTTTGTCTAAGAGCATCAAATCCCAACAAATGGTACATTGATAGTGGATGCTCAAGACATATGACGGGAGACCAATCCAAGTTTGCTTCAATCAGGCCCAAAGATGGTGGCAAGGTGACCTTTGGTGGCAATCAATCCGGAAAGATTCTTTGGAATTGGTGAAATTGGCAACAATGAAGGACCACAAATCAAAGATGTCTACCTTGTTGAAGGACTTTGCCACAATCTCCTCAGTGTAAGCCAAAGCACTGATAAAGGTAACTTAGTTATCTTTGATTCTGAGGAATGCTTGATAGTAAGCAAGGATGTTCTCTCTTTAGAAAATATTAAATCAAAAGCTTTATTCAGAGCTCCTAGAGATGGAAATTGTTATACACCTAATCTCTCTAGAAATGGCCCGGTTCGAAAAATGTTTTGTTAGTAATCTAGATGATAGTTGGCTATGGCACAAGCGATTAGCTCATGTCAATATGATCCAACTTGACAGATTACTCAAAAAGGATTTGGTTATTGGTATTCAAAAACTTCGATTTAAAAACGACGTGGTTTGTGATGCCTGTCAAAAAGGAAAACAAATCAAATCTTCCTTCAAATCTAAAAATGAAATTTCAACTAATAGACCTCTTCAACTACTTCATATGGATCTAGTTGGACCAGCTAGAGTAAAAAGCCTTGGCGGCAATCTTTATACTTTGGTCATAGTTGATGATTTTTCTAGATTTGCTTGGACTATATTTCTATCTTCAAAAGATGAAACATTTGATCGGCTTTCTTTGTTTTTGTCAAGAAGGTCCAAAACGAGAAAGATCTCTCTATTTCGGAATTCGAACCGATCATGGAGGAGAATTTGAGAACCATGCATTTGCCGAGTTCTGCGATAACATGGGAATTGATCACAACTTCTCAGCCCCGAGGACTTCTCAATAAAATGGAGTTGTGGAGAGAAAGAACCGAGTTCTTACCGAGATGGCAAAAGCTATGCTGAACGAAAACAACACTTCTCAAGTGTTCTGGGCTGATGCAATGAGCACCGCTTGCTACATCTCAAATCGGGCATATCTCCGGAAGAAGTTGGGCAAAACCTCCTATGAATTGTATAAGGGAAGGAAGCCAAATCTAGCTCATCTACATGTGTTTGGATGCAAGTGTTTCATCCACAACAATGGTAAGGATAACTTGGGAAAGTTTGATCCCAAGGCAGATGAAGGTATATTTTTGGGTTACTCAAATAGAAGTAAGGCTTATAGAGTTTTCAATACTCGTACTCAAATTGTTGAAGAGTCTATGCATGTTGTTTTCTGTGAATCCAAATATGATAAATCCTTGGATGATGATGAGGAAAATGTTTTCAAAAATCAATTCTTTTCGAAAACTACTCCCGCATCTATTGAAAATCCCGAAAATATTTTTGAGGCCGATCCCCAAAACAATATTGAAAATCCCGATCGGTCTCGGCCTAGAGCTTGGAAGTTCATAAGGAATCATCCTTTGGACCAAGTAATAGGAGATGTACATCAAGGAGTAAGAACTAGGAATAGCACTTTAAATGAAGTAACCTTTTCTGCCTTTATATCTCATATTGAACCCTCAAAAATAGATGAAGCCCTTTCAGACAATGATTGGGTGATAGCTATGCAAGAGGAGTTACACCAATTTTGAAAGTGAAGGAAATCACCAAGAGGGGGGGTGAATTGGGGATTTTAAAAATTCTTTTCAGATCACCCACACAACGGATGCTTAACCAAGGTAAATGGAGTTAAAGAGGAAGAGCTTGACAAGAAGATTTATACGGTTCGGTCTTAACTCTTGACCTACGTCCGGTCCCCGGACTCTCCGGGTTTTTCTACTATCACTCAAATCGATACACACTCGTACTCGAAAGTTATCCTCTCTCTAGGATACACTCCCCCTTACAAGTTGTAATCGATAACCCAACCTCAAAGTCCCACAACTTTGAGATTCTTACAAAGAATGATTTACGAAATGAACTCTCTCAAAGAGTGAATAAAGATAAGCACTGAAGCACAATGTATCAAAGATACAAATGAGAAATATAAGCAAAAAAAAGACCGAGATCTTTGTATGCATTTTACGTGTATTTCTTGTTCGCTTTCGGACTTCAAATCCTCATGTATTTATACGGGTTTGAAGCTTGTGAACGTTGTAGATCCGTTGAGACTTGATCGATTCGAAAATATAGCATTTGTTGTGAGTGTGTCTCCATGAATCTAGTTGTTGTAAACAAATCGATTGAATATGGTTGTTGCAGATTTGAATATTTGAAATTTGGCTCCTCATGAATGTGTTCCCATGCTTTGTTATGTTTAGTGGAGGCGGTTGTATAATGTTGTCCAAATTGTTTGGAGGCTAGCTTTCTTTCTTGGAGAATGGTTGTGTTGCTATCCAGGTTGTAACCCATTGCTTTTGGAGAATAATATAATATTGCAAGTTGTCAAGTTGTTTGTCTTAAAGTCTTCTTTAAAACAAACCTAGATCTTCCGTAATCTCATAAGCAAACCGGTTAAATCTGGTTAGGAAATATTGATATGAATAATATAAATCATATACAACCAATTCGCGAATCAAGTTAAAGCATAAATCAAATGAACAAAATACACCCGGATGCGTTCATACATTCGAAGTTCCAAGCTCGAGTTTGCTATACCAAGCTCGAGTTTGGTCTTCATTTAAAACTTGAGTTTTGCCTCGGGAAGTCTCAAGCTCGAGCTTGTAAATGAGTAAGCTCGAGTTTAGCATTTGTCGGGGAAATATGTTTGAATTCATTTTGAGAGCCAAAGTGGAAAAACGCAAGCTTGAGCTTATTAGTGTAAACTTGAGTTTGCTAAGCTCAAAATATGACATTGCTCTCTGTCTGACCCAAGCTTGAGCTTGCAAGGGCAAGCTCGAGTTTGGCAATGGTTTTAAAAACTTAGAAAGATTTTTGTCAGACGCAAGCTTGAGTTTACAACCTTAAACTTGAGTTTACTCTTTGAAGGAAAAAACTTGAAAAACTTTTCGCTGGTGCAAGCTCGAGCTTGGTATGCCAAGCTCGAGTTTACAACTTTTGTAAACTCACAAACTCTATAGTAAAATGATAAGCTCAAGTTTAAAGGATTCTGCCAGAGGTAAGCTCGAGCTTGTAACGCAAGCTCGAGTTTACATATTTGTAAACTTAGTGAGAAAAGTCTCGGAAGGGGCAAGCTTGAGCTTAAAACTAATAAGCTTGAGTTTGCAATTTGAGTAACTTGATAAAATCCTCAAACCTTCGTAAGCTCAAGCTTACAGGTGCAAGCTCGAGCTTACTCAGAATGTGAGTAAACTTTTGAAAACCTTCAAGCTCAAGTTTATGGACCAAGCTCAAGTTTAGAAAATGCAAAATAGCTTGGTTTGCTTTCTCGTAGGGCAAGCTCGAGTTTGGAGACCCAAGCTCGAGTTTGGAGCCGACGAAATGTTTTTGAATTGCAAACAACATGTTTTACCAATTTCTAATAAAAATCATTCTTTCATGTTTACAATTGTTATTAATCATCAAAACACATTGAGAACTAACAAATTTGATAGAAATCAAGTTTGGGATTTGGTACCTAGGCCTAAAGACCATCCGGTCATTGGCACCAAATGGGTATTCAAGAACAAACGAGATGAATCAGCAATCATTGTCCGTAACAAGGCAAGATTGATTGCTAAAGGCTATAATCAAGAAGAAGGAATTGATTATGAAGAAACTTATGCTCCAGTGGCAAGATTGGAAGCCATAAGAGTTCTTCTAGCCTTTGCTTGTGTCAAAGGATTCAAGCTCTATCAAATGGATGTAAAAAGTGCTTTTCTAAATGGTTTTATTCAAGAGGAAGTTTATGTAGAACAATCTCCCGGTTTTCAAAATGATCATCATCCAGATCATGTATATCGTCTCAAGAAGGCTTTATATGGTCTTAAACAAGCTCCTAGAGCTTGGTATGAGCGATTAAGCAAATTTCTTCTTGATCAAGGATTTATTAGAGGAAAAGCATATACAACTCTCTTCATTAAGAGTAATAAGCTTGGTGAAATCTTAATTGTGCAAATTTATGTTGATGATATTATATTTGGTGCTTCTAATGATGCTTTGTGTGAAGATTTTGCTAAGAATATGCGGGAGAGTTTGAGATGTCCATGATGGGAGAACTCAATTATTTCCTTGGTCTCGCAAATCAAGCAAAGAAAAGATGGAATCTTTATATCTCAAACCAAGTACCTCAATGATCTGTCAAGAAGTTTGGGATGGATCAATGCAATGGAGCCGACACTCCAATGAGTTCTACCGCCTCACCGGATCTTTGATGAAGAGGGCAAGGATTTCAACATAACGAAATATAGAGGAATGATAGGATCATTGCTCTATCTCACAAACAAGTCGCCTAGGACATCCAATTTAGTGTGGGCATGTGCGCAAGGTTTCAATCAGCTCCCAAGGAGTCTCATGCTGAGAATGTGAAGAGGATATTCAGATACCTTGCTGACACAAAGACTCTTGGACTATGGTTTCCCAAAGGTCAACCTGAACATTTGGTGGCATATTCAGATTCAGACCATGCTGGCTATAAGATAGATAGGAAGAGCACAAGTGGCCAATGTGAATTTTTCGGTGGCTCACTTGTTTCTTGGTTTAGCAAGAAGCAAACAAGCGTAGCTGTGTCATCCACTGAAGCTGAATATGTAGCCGCCTCTAGTTGTTGTGCTCAAGTCTTATGGCTCGAGAAACAACTATCCGACTTGGGAATCAATCGAAGGAGATCCCAATATTGTGTGACAACACAAGCACAATAAGCTTGGCCAAGAATCCAGTTCAACATACTCGGACCAAGCACATTGATGTGAGACATCATTTCATAAGGGATCATGTTCAGAGGAGAGATGTCAAAGTCATGTTCATCCCAACACATCTCCAACTTGCTGATATCTTCACCAAACCTCTAGCAAAAGAACAATTTAATTTCATACGAAGAGAAATGGGAATGGTAAATCCCAATGAGTTGTGAGTATTTCTTTATGTCTCAATGTTAGTTATGATTTTGATGATCGTTAAAAACTAATTTAAGCATCGGAGTGTCTAGTTATGTCTTATGCAGGATGCTTAAAATACTGATGTTTGCTGTCAAAAGAAGCATACTCAAGTGTAGGAGACTATACTCGAGTATGTCGGGATCAGAAAGAAATCTTGTTCTCCATGAAAGATCTATACTCAAGTGTATAAGTTATATACTCGAGTATACACAAGACAGGAGAGCAACCATGCCTTGAAGAAAATACATACTCAAGTATGTAAGTACATACTCGAGTATGAGTGGCGGAATTTCAAAGGTTCACCTTACACATTTGAAGTCCAGGTTGGTAAGATTTTGGTAAAATTTCCTATACTCGAGTGTGTTAGTATATACTCGAGTATGGCTAGGTATGAATATACATATACCCCTGTTCATGTTCTTTCAAACTCGACCTCATACTGCGGTGTGCCCTAAAACGATCTCTCTTCTCACCTTCGACTCTCTCATCTGCCGCTCAAATCTCTCGCCTAAACCTTAAAAATGTCTTCCAAATCAAAACCTCAAGAGATCTCTAGCGATCAGGAAAACTCCAAGTCGTGGTCTCCTCCTCCTCCTCCACGACCTAGAAGGATAAAAACTATTCCCAATCGCTTTCACTATGGCGTTGATCGTTCGATTAGAGGGGTGAGCGAAAATATCCCAGAAGCGTCCATGAGTTCAAAGGAAACCTCAAAATCTCATAAGGCTGCGAAACCCAAATCCAAAGGGGTCACCTTCAAGGAACCGCTACAAAGCCAGTTGAGGACCCTGAGCCTAAGGCCAAACGGAAGCATAAAAAGTCTGAGGCGTCTAAGCCTCCCAAAGCTAAGAGGTCGAAGCTTCCTTCCACTCATGAGCAAGGGCAAAGCTCAACCAAATCTCAACCTTCAGTCTCTCAGGAAGCTCAGACATCCCATGAACCTCAGCAACCTTAAGTGTCATCTGTCATGGCCAATGCAATTGAGGACATTCACCTACATACGGATGCTCCGGAAGGTTTCTCTGTCTCACCTACTTACTTTTCATCCGAAGTAACGCTAAATTCAAAGAAACCTTTGCTTCCAAAGAATTCGTTCGTTGTCACTCTTAATTTGAGTAAGTTAAAGGATGAGTGCAATCTCGACCTATCACCCTGGTTCAAATCCTATGAATCCTTTGTTTCTATCTCTGTTCCATATTTTCCCAATTTAATCAAAATCTTTTATTTCAATATGGAGTCAGACAACCTTCTCAACTTCGATGATGAGTTAGTTGAAGAGCGAATTTCAACCACTGTCAAGGGTATTAAATTCACCTTCTCTGCAGCAATCCTGAACACCATTCTGAAGATTTCTAACCCTCCTTCTGAATCCTCACCCACCTATAGCAACCAAGAGATCTTTTCTACACTTAGACCAAATGAGCCATTTCCTGAAAATCAGCATCGCACACTTTCCTTCAAACCTGGTTCCATGTCTCCTATCAATCGAACAATTTGGTACATTTTCTCAAGAAATTTTCTCCAGAAGGGAGGAAGTTTCACTCATTTCGCACAAAAAGATTACTCTACCTTTACTGCTTTTGTGAAGAAGGTACCTATCAATCTAGGAGAATGGATCTTCCAGGAAATGTTTAAGTTTAGATTCACCTCTAGAAATTCTTCCCACATTCCTTTTCCATCCTTGATTTCTGTTATCCTATTCTATCATAAAATCTGGTATGTAGGCCCTCCTGAGTCAATGAAATTGCCTCCCATCTTTGGAAAAGCTCAACTGAACTTAATGCGAATAAGCTTTGAAGAAGAAGGCTCTGGTCAATCAAGAGCTCCTTCGAGATCTCAGCCTCAAACTTCACAGGCTCCAGCATCAGCAATTCTAGAGCAGTCTCAGGCATATGAAGAGACTCAATCTTCTCCTTCTAATTTGGAGACAAGAATTCAAGGGATGGTTGATGCTGCAATCGCCAAGCTATCCATTACAATTGACTTTGAGATGGGAAAGCTAGTAGCAGAACTCAAACGAGGAAATGATCTGCTGGTAGATGCACAGGACGCATTAAAAGAAAATGTTGACAGTCTCCTGATTCAGAACAAGAAACTACAATAGCAACTTGAGCGAACTCACCTTGAGTTATCTGATCAGATCATGGATCACGACGCCAAATTATCTACCCTGCTGGTTTCCCAAGTGAGTCTCGATGACAAAGTTGAGAAAATACTGAAGCACTTTCACCTGAGTGGTCAGAGTCCATCTGACTTTGCTTTTGGTTCCTCCCCTTCTATGCCTAAGATTGATCCAGAACCCTCTTCTTCATCACCATCATTCACCTTCACTAGTCCCCTCCATACTACCTCTACTCCCACAACTGAAATCCTGAACTTATCCTCTCCCATCACTCCTGCCACCGTGGTTCTGCCTACTCCTATACTTGATACCCTACCTCAGTCTCCTCCACCTACCCCTATTATTGACCCTCTCCAAGAACCCTCAATCTTAGCTCCACCTTTTGACGATGACAAAGGGGGAGAGAAAGGCAAAGAGTAGTTTAAGGCAAAGAGTGTTTTTGAGGTTGCATTTGAAATGTAGTCTTAGTCAGTGTTTTTGAGGTTGCATTTGAAATGTAGTCTTAGTCTAGCCTAATTTAAACTTTTTGCACCTTTTTTTTTACTCTCAGTTTATGTATTTCATGTTTTGATTCTCTGATATAAAACTGAGATAGTGTACTTATTGACTGGTTCCTACTGTTCATCTCTATTATGTCAATTGCAAATTTAGTTTTCAAGTGATGCATCTTTACATACTTCTGTACTATGCAAAATCTGTCCAAATTTGCACATTTTCATTTCAAAATGCAAGACTTCCTTAAACTCTTGGAATATTGGTTTACAAGTGTTGTCATCATCAAAAAGGGGGAGAATGTTAGTTCTCTATATGTTTTTGATGATAACTGACAATTGTAAACACAATTTAAAGAATGTTAAAAACTTGCTGTCAAAGCCATACTCAAGTATGGGTATCTATACTCGAGTATGGATTTACCAGAGAGTTGCACGAATTTGAGTAAACAGAACTATACTCAAGTATACATGGGTAAACTCAAGTATAGTCCTCACAGAGAGCACTCTAAGTTTTACACCAAGCTACACTCGAGTATGAACTTGCATACTCCAGTATAGATCACACAGAGACTACTTGAATATTTGTCTAAGTCTTCTAAACTCAAGTATTCAAATGTACACTCAAGTATGGAATCTACAGAGGCTATCTAACATTTCTTTTAAGATTAATCATACTTGAGCATATGAATGCACACTCGAGTATAGTCTGAACAAAAAGCTTTCAAATCTATCACATGCCTATCCAAACTCAAGTATACATGTACATACTCAAGTATTCGTCTTACAGAAAGTTACAAAAGTTTCATGCATAAGCATACTCGAGTATGCAAATACACACTCAAGTATGAGTCATACGAAAGATATTCTTCTTTCCCCAAAAGCTTTGCAAACTCAAGTATGACTTTACATACTCAAGTATGGTCGTGAAACAGATTTCAAAGAGTTTTTCAAAATAATTTCATACTCGAGTATGGCTGTACACACTCGAGTATAGGACATACAGAAAGTTCTTCCTGTTAGATATGATTACTTTTGATGATGTCTTATATAGATGCCATTCTTAAGAGCAAAAAGGTTGCATACTACATTTACATTATACTTTGACTAATTCTTATATTGAATGTAGATGCAAAGTTTAATAATGGAGATTGATCAATAAAGGTATTAAAGAAAGAAGAACTTGCAGAGGTTGTCAAGGAAGCAAAGAAGTTACACAGTATTTTGGCAATGATCAAGAGAAGAGAAGAAAGAAAGTGTTCAATCATGGGGAATAACCAAAGAAGGAAATAAGGGATTGAAGAAAGAAGTTCTTACACACAATATAATTGGAATATCGAATGTCAAAGGAAGCAAGAACTTAATCAAGAAGAAGAGGGAAGAAGGTAGAAGAAGCTGAGAGAATAATGAGCCCAAGTTAAATGATGAAGAATGATCAAGTTGAGAGATGGAAAAAGGAAGAACTTGTTGAATGGAATGAAGATATCTTTATTCAAGTTCTTGTATTGATGCTAGAAGCCTCCAAGATCATATGGAAGTTGGAATGACTCAATTAGGAGTTAAAGACAAAAAAATCAGCTTCGGGATGAGAAAACTCGAGTAAAGAAATGAATACTCGAGTTTGAAAGACGGAATATCACCAAGAGGGGGGGTGAATTGGGGATATAAAAATTTCTTGCGTAAATACTGTTAGCCGAAAGTGAAACAGGGGATAAACGAGTAAGGGTAAGAGAGATTGAACACAATGAATTTATATTTGGTTCGGTCCAAATCCTTGACCTACGTCCGGTCCCGGACTCTCCAGGATTTCACTAATCCAAATGATTACACACTCGTAACTCACGGAGTAATTCTCTCTAGAACTTACTCCCCCTTACAAGTTGTAATCAAATATCCCAATCCCAAAGTCCCAATACTTTGAGATTCTTACAAGAAGAATAATCAATGATGAACTCTCTAAAAGAGCAGATTAATAAACACGAAGTATGATATATCCGAAGATATTAACTCTTTGAGTAGAAACAATAAATGATCTTAATGACTAATTGAATGCACAACGTTTCGGTAGGTGGAGACTTGACTCGCTTCTCCTATTTATAGATTGGCGGCATTGATGACCGTTGAGAAGAACTTAATGAGCCGTTGTGGGTAATCAATATATCCGTTGTAATTTCTTTGCTCGTTTCTTCGTAAGCTTCCGACATTCGACCGTTATTCTCTCGTTGACATTCTTTATTCAATTTGTCCGTTGAGAGACAAGTAAGAATGTTGTCTAGGAAATAGCCGAAATGCTTTTTATTGTCCGAGAGATCTATTTCTTCATTTAGCTTTGATATCCGGGACAAAGCATTTAATGCTTCGACAGAATTCGCTTTTCGTAATTTCAAATTTAAAACATGTTAAATATATCTGAAATACACTAGCAAACTGATTAAACTTGGTTAGGAACAATAATAATCAATTGCATGAAACACCCATTACTTAATCACCGATATCGATTGCGCAGACGAGGATTCAAATATTGTCATGCTTGACTCGAGTCATGCCTAGAGTCATAATTTGAAAATCCATTAAGTTGACTCGAGTGATGACTGGAGCCATTATGAGGCAATTATGAATAGAAAGTATTTCGATGATGTGACTCGAGTCATGCCTAGAGTCGCCTATTCAAAAATTATTTAAATGACTCGAGTGATGACTTGAGTCATGTATCGTGGAAAATTCAAACTGAATTAATTTGTGCTCGATGACTTGAGTCATGACTCGGAGTCATGTCTCGAGAATTTTCAAACAGAAACGATTTGTGCTGAGATGACTTGAGTCATGACTGGAGTCATATTTTCAAACAGAGAAGAATAGCACTGAGATGACTTGAGTCATGACTGGAGTCGTGTCTGAGATACATGGATGACTCGAGTTGATTAATGATGACTCGAGTCATGATCAATATTTTGTGTTGAGATGACTTGAGTCATGACGGAGTCATGTCTGAGAATTTTCAAACGAAATGATTTGTCCGAGATGACTTGAGTCATGACTGGAGTCATGTCTGAAACCATTTTGAACAGAAGCTTAGAGTGAAATGATGACTCGAGTTATACCAAGGATGACTCGAGTCATTTTGTCGGGGAAGTCACTTTGCAAAGTTTAAGTACAAAGATGACTCGAGTTGTTTAATGATGACTCGAGTCATAGTCAATATTTTCAATTGTTTTCAAAGCTCAGTGACTTGAGTCATGACTAGAGTTAAAATGTAAATTTATAAGTTATCTTTTAAATCAAATTCTTTTGACTCGAATCAATCTTACAATTGTCAATCATCATCAAAACACATGAGAACTAACAGAGTTTAGGAGTCAAAACTCGAGTATGTTCATCAATACTCGAGTATTGGAGTGTTCTCAGCATTTCTGGCCTCTCTGGACTAGCGATACTTGAGTCAATACTCGAGTATCCGGTGCGTATTGAATACTTGAGTCATTACTCGAGTATCGTGGCGATATTGAATACTTGAGTATGTAAGTGACAATACTCAAGTAATGGTCTGGAATTTCAGAGGTTCACCTAAAGGCCAATAGTTCAATACTTCAGTCATTACTCAAGTATCGAGTAAAGTATTGGATACTCGAGTATGTAAGTTCAATACTCAAGTATTCAGCGTGATCAACTCTGTTTCACGTTCAGCTCGGGCGATGTCTGGTAATTTGATTATATCCTCTAAACCAGTGATCGGATTGAATTGAAATTAGTGGCATATGAAACTAGACTTCCAATGCGTCATTTGGATATAAAATTCAAGCCCAAAGGAGTTCATATGAGAGAGTTATGGATTGTGGAAGTTGACAGATAAATTCACGCCACACAGAAAACCAAGCTTCAATGTTTTGAGTGTAACTTACAAACTACAAATCCGATTGAGCTGAAATCAGTGGCATATGAAAGTAGACTCACAGATATTTCCATGAAGAGTTGAACGAACCAAAACTGAGTTCAGACCAGGGAGATATGACCCTCGAAAGTTGACAGTGAATGGTGCATTCTTTCGCAAAAATGTGCAATACTCAAGTATTGATCTTACAGAAACTCTTTCGCTGAAATGCAAAATTATCAATACTCAAGTATCCATATGGATACTCAAGTATTGGTCATACAGAAAATCATTTAAGTATTCAACATGTGAATACTCGAGTATTGGTTTGAATACTCGAGTATTGGGCAAACGTAAAGTTTTCAAAGTTTTTCACATGTTTATCAATACTCAAGTATTGAAATGAATACTCAAGTATTGAGATGACGAAACTTCACAAATATTGAAAACAGTTCAATACTCAAGTATTGAGTAGAATACTCGAGTATTGGCCATACGTAAAGGTTTGCTATTTCCAAGTGATTTGAATACTCAAGTATTGAGGTGAATACTCAAGTATTGACTTGGAAAAGTTTTCACAAAGTTTTCAAACAGTTCAATACTCAAGTATTGGTTTGAATACTCGAGTATTGGCCGACAGTAAAGTTTCGCTATTTCCAAGTGATTTGAATACTCAAGTATTGACTTGGAAAAGTTTTCACAAAGTTTTCAAACAGTTCAATACTCAAGTATTGAGTTGAATACTCGAGTATTGGGCATACAGAGAGCTTGGCTCTTTTTCAAATATTTTGAAAACTCAAGTATTGATTTGAATACTCAAGTATTGAAGTTTTGGACTTAAACTTATTTTCACATAAAAGTTCAATACTCAAGTCTTGGTTCAATACTCGAGTATTGGTCCTACTCAAAGAAATTGTCCAAACGTTCAAAACATGTAGTGCCTTCTCTGGAAAACGAATACTCAAGTATTCATCTCGAATACTCAAGTATTCACATTAGTGCACAAGTGCAATACTCAAGTATTGAAGAACTCACTCAAGTATTGGGCGCAAGTATTCAAAATTCAAATCATACGAATTTATGATTTCTTCGTGTTTGATCTTTATGCTTTCTATTATCATTCTTATATATTCCCAGCTATATTTAATCACTTTGTTAGTGAGTTTCAGATGGATTAAAGAATGTTTAATGAAGGTTTAATACCAAAGGCAAAAAGCTGTCAGAACATTAAATGCTAAACCCAGAAAGTTGCATACTTTTGGGTAATCCTTCTGCACACACTTACAAAGGATTAATGCCTACCTACCACATCCAGTAGCTGCTATTCCAACGGATTAATTCTCCAGAAGTCAACTCTGATCTTCTGTACAACTGGATTAAGTGAAGAGTAGAGAGAGAAAAATCCAAAATGCCTCCAACAGCTAGATTGATGCACCAACGGTCATAATGGAGCTTGCAACGAATCTTTAATGCTCTCTTAGTATAAATAGAGTAGCATTCAATTTCTCTCAACAACCCAAGACAATAGAAAACGAAGATCATTCAAGTTTCCAACTACTCTTGAGTTTTCTTGTATAAAGTATCTGTTGATACATTAAGCTTCAATGTTTATCATTATCTACTCTTAGAGAGAGTTTATTGATTGTAAATCATTTATTGTAAAGGAATCACAAGTTAGGGGACTTGGTGATTGGGTTCATTGATTACAACTTGTAAGGGGGAGTAAGTTCTAGTGAGAGAATTACTCTTGAGTACAGAGTGTGTAATCAATTGAGATAGTGAAAATCCCAGAGAGTCTGGGGACTAGACGTAGGTCAAGGGATTGGACCGAACCAGTATAAATCCTTGTGTCTTGCCCTTCTACCCTCTACTTAGTTCATCTCTGTTTTTAGTGTACAAAAACGAGTAAGCTGAAAAAAAGTTTTTAAAATCCCCAATTCACCCCCCTCTTGGTGATTTAGCTCCACTTTCACTTCCTTTTTGAAAGACTTGCATACTCAAGTATAGATCTACATACTCAAGTATAGAGACTTTGGACTTAAACTTATTTTCATATTAAAAGGTTCACACTCAAGTATGACTTACACTTCAAAGATATAGTCCAAAGCTTAAGTCACGATGTTGCTCTCTGTAAGAATCATACTCAATTATCACTCTTCATACTCAAGTATATACATTAGTGCACAGTGACACACTCGAGTATAGAAGAACATACTCAAGTATGAGTCCTAGAATTTGAAACTCAAATCGACGAATTTGTGAAACATTCATGTTTGAACTTAATACTTCCCATTATTATTCTCTGATATTCCCAGCTATATTTAACCACTTTGTTAGTGAGTTTCAGCTTGTTTAGAAGAGATTAAATGAAGATCTAAAGCAAAAGCAAAAAGTTTTCAGAATATTAAATGCTAAACCCAGAAAGTTGCATACTTTTGGGAAATCCTTCTGCACACGCTTACAAAGGATTAATGCCTACCTACCACATCCAATTTGCTATTCCAACGGATTTATTTACTAGAAGTCAACTCGAACTTTCGCCCGGTGGATTAAGTGAAGATTAGAGAGAGAAGAAGACCAAAACTCGAACCGTAACCTTGGTTAATGTCACCAACGGTTATATGAAGAATTACAACGGTTATTTAATGCCTTCTCGCATAAATAGAAGAGCATTCAATTCCTCTCAATAACTAAGACCTCGAAAGCAAAAATCATTAAAGCCTTCATCTATTCTTGAGTCTTTTCGTACTAAGTATCTGTTGATACATTCAATCTTGTGTTTATCATTATCCACTCTTAGAGAGAGTTTTTCATCTTGAATATCACTTATTGTAAAGAATCACAAGTCGGGGGACTTGGTGATTGGGTTCATTGATTACAACTTGTAAGGGGGAGTAAATTCTAGTGAGAGAATTACTCTTGAGTGCAGAGTGTGTAATCAATTGTGATAGTGAAATTCTCAGAGAGTCTGGGGACTGGACGTAGGTCAAGAGATTGGACCGAACCAGTATAATTCCTTGTGTCTTGCTATTCTTCTCTACTCCATAGTCTACTCTGTTTTAGTCTTCGAAAAACAGAGCTTTTCTGGAAGAATTCTTAAAATCCCCAATTCACCCCCTCTTGGTGATTAAGCTCCACTTTCATTTGGTATCAGAACGAGGTCTTCTCAGAAGAGGTTAACACCTCGAGAAGGATCAATGGAAGGTATCTTACCTGATGGAGCTTCAATCAACAGACCACCGGGGTTCACCGGAGAGCATTACTCATTTTGGAAAAGTAAATTCAAAGTCTTCGTAATGGCTTTAGAGTTTGGTCTTTGGAAAGTATTCGAAAGAGGAGACTATGTTCCATCAACTATTGAAGATGGAGTAAGAACTCCAAAGCTTGAAGAGGAGTACGATGAAAACGATAAGAAGCTGGTCGTTCTTAACAGCAAGGCCATTTTGATGCTCCAGAGTGCATTAAGTCAAAATGAATACTTTCAAGTATGCACTAAGACTTCTGCTAAAGAAATGTGGGACACATTGGAGATGGATCATGAAGGAACCACCGGAGTCAAAGAAAATAGAGTCAACACCCTTATGACTGAATACGATCTCATACGTATGAAGTCAGGGGAATCAATTGATGTGTTCCGGCTGAGATTCACCCATCTAATCAACCAGCTTACTGCCTTGGGAAAGATCTACGATGAACCGGTTCTAGTCAGGAAAATCTTAAACACTCTAAGCAAAGAGTGGGAAGCCAAGGTAACCGCCATCGAAGAAGCTCATGGCGCTTCAATGTCATATGTTGCTGCCTTATTTGGTAGTTTATCCGAATATGAAGGGAAGCTCAAGTTCAGAAAGGGGCTTGAGGAAATCAATAGCAAAAGCAAAGGTATAGCTCTTAAGACAATCAAGGAGGCAAAGGAGACAGATGATGAAGAAGAAGATGAAGAAAAAGAGCTTGGCATGATTGTTCGAAGATTCAAGAGGTTCTATGGAAAGGATCAAGGCTTCAAGAAATTTCACAAGGGTAGCTCCAGCAATGAGGCGAAAAAGCCAATAATTTGCTACGAATGTGAAAGGCCTGGCCACATCAAGTCTGAGTGCCCCCGCCTGAACAACAAAGATTAGGAGAGGAAGAAATTCAATCGTTCTAAAAAGAAAGCCTATGTCTCAGCAATCTGGGGAGATAGCTCATCAGATGAGGATGAAGCTGATGAGGAAGACAGAGCAAATATTTGTCTAGTTGCTGAAGAAGAAGAGTAACACAGCAACAATGATGAGGTATACGACTCAAAATCATCTTATGATGAATTGTTTGCTGAATACAATGATGAGGTATACGACTCAAGTCGAGTATGCAGCGGTGATCAGCTCTGTTTCACGTTCAGCACATGCGACATCTGGTAATTTAATGATATCTCACAAACCAGAGATCAGATTGAGGTGAAATCAGTGGCATATGAAAGTAGACTCCTAATGCGTCAATTTGATATAAAATTCAAACCAAAAGGAGTTCATATGAGATAGCTATGATTTATGGAATTTGACAGATAAATCCAAGCCACACAGCAAACCAAGCTTCAATGTTTTGAGTGTAACTCACAAACTACAAATCCGTTTGAGCTGAAATTGGTGGCATATGAAAGTAGACTCACAGAGCTTTCTATCAAGAGTTGAAAGAACCAAAACAAAGTTCCGACCAGGGAGATATGGCCCTCAAAAGTAGACGGTGTGTTCAAGGAGTTACAATACTCGAGTATGTAAGTTCTATACTTGAGTTTCCATCAGACAGAGAGGAACCAGGAGTTACGAAACAACCTCTATACTCAAGTTTCCAACCCTATACTCGAGTATACGTCGCTGGTTCAGAAAACGAAGTTCTAACGGCTAGTTTCTATCTGAGTCTAACGGCTATATTACTTCTCCAACGGTCATATATTGATTTCTACATATAAAAGAAGACAGATTCAAGACAAATCAAGCAAGATACAAGCCTACAACTTCAAAATGCTCATACTCTGATCTTCATCTTATTTACTCTCTATTTTTCAAATGCTTACATAGTTTATCATAGAGAGTGAGATGATTTGTATTGTTCTTCGATGATTATCATTATCTACTCTTAGAGAGAGTTCACGATAGTAAATCATTTATTGTAAAGAATCTCAAGTGCGGGGACTTGAAGATTGGGATACGATTACAACTTGTAAGGGGGAGTGAGTCCTAGTGTGAAAGGATCATCCCGAGTACATAGTTGGTAATTGTAAGAGGATATCTCGGAAAAAGATTGTAAAGGCTGCACAAGTGCCCGGCTAAACTTGTGAGGTTGTAAAGGCATTTCTCTTGTGCCTGGCTAAACAAGGAGATAGTGGAAAATCTCAAGTCGCTGGGACCGGACGTAGGTCAAGGATTGGGCCGAACCAAGTATAAATCTTTGTTTGCATATTCTCTTCCTTAAACTCTTACATTCCAGCATATATGTTTTGAATGACTGTCTATCGGTTTATAAATTATTACCGTCATTCAAACATCCTTTAGTAAGTTTTGAAAAGATTATCAAAGACGATAAGTTTTAATCAGACACCCAATTCACCCCCCCTCTTGGGTGATAGTCAGGTTTTTCAGTTATCTTGTATTTAACCATGGTTTGAGAAGTTGGGGCAGAGAGCTAGGTAGTGAGGAGTTAATAAGGGCAGAGAGCTACGCAATTGATTATGAGAATGAATGAGATTCAATTGGTATAAATGAATTTAATGTTTATACTTTAAGAGCGTATTTTAGAAATATCCGGTCCTAAAAGTCTATTATTATTTTTTTTCAATTCAATTACTTTTAAGATCGACCTTTTATGTAATGTTTGGTCCTAAAAGTATATTATTTATTTTTTCAATTTAATTACTTTTAAGACCATCCTTTTATCATATATCCGGTCCTAAATGTCTATTATTATTTTTTTCAAAAAACTCAATTACTTTTAAGACCAACCTCTTCGGTGTATCCTGTCCTAAAAGTCAATTATTTTTTTCAATTCAATTTTTTTAAAAGTAATATTTTTTTCTTAAAAAATATTACTTTTAAGAACAGATCTTTTACAATATCCGGTATTAAAAGTTCAGTCTTTTTCAAAATTACTCGATAGCGTAGTCATATCCTTACACTCTGTTCAATGAATGATTCAGAGTCTCTTCGGATTCCAGGTAAACTTCCCAACTATGCGTCTCCTCGTTAAAGTTTTCGACGTTTAATATTCTTCAGGCTGAGGTTCTCTATTTAAACCCGTTGTTACTTTAGTTTCTTCATATTCTTCTCCACTTCTACAACCTCCACCGCCTAGCCTCCACCATAATGGCTACTCCACCAGGTCCTCCTTTTCCTCCTCCTCCTCCTCAACCTCAGTGCCCTCCTCCGTTGCCTCCCAATCCGACTTTTTACCAGATGGTGGAGCATGTGGTGGCCCACGTCGATCACATTGACCGACGCTTGGGCCAATTGTTTCAACTTGTTCAAATCGTGAACAACAAGCTAAACATGGTACTCCACGCCAATGATGTGGAGTACCATCCTTCTGATGAGGCCTCCTCAGACGTGCTCTCCGCTGGCTCCTCCTCCTCTGACAACGATGGGGGGATTAGATGTTTTATGTTTTTTTTGTATGTAGTAGTGCTGCCCGAACAATTATAATAAAGAAAATTTTTAGTTCTCATATTCGATCACTGTCCTTTTCATTATCTTATATATTTTTTTTTTACAAAAGGAAACAAACAAAACATTGTCCTCGTGTGTGATCAACATTAAAAATTCACAGAATACAACGTTAAGAACATACAAAAAAAAAGCGTTTACCTTAATTGAACAAACACAAACAAATACAGTGACAATTCTTCTCAAGGTTGGACCGTCGTTGTCGTCGGTTTTCCTCGCCCAGATTTGCACATTTTCAGTGTCCTTTTCATTATCTTCTTCTTTTTTTCCGACAAAAAGAAAAAAAAATAGAGAAAAGGGATACAATAATGTTGCTCAATATCTGGAGAGGTAAAAACGACGACAATGAGGGACCTACCTTTAGCAGAACCTTGGATGTCTTGAACCCTAATGCATTGTCTAAAAAGCGGGTCACCATTATTTATATTTAAACGAAGACTTTTAAGACTGGATTTTAAAACAATATGGTCTAACAGATAGATTTTTAAAACCGGAGATATAAAAACTCCGGTCCTAAAATTCTCGCCATATTTATAAAATTGATCGAAGACTTTTAGGACCTAGGACATTTATAAACCATCTGGTCCTAAAAGTCTCATAAAATTAATCAAAGACTTTTAGGACCGGACCTTTATAAACCATCCGGTCCTAAAAGTCTCGCTATATTTTTCAAAATTAAACGAATACTTTTAGGACTGGAGCTTTATAAACCATCCGGTCCTAAAAGTCTCGCAATATTTTTATCAAAAATTAAACGAAGACTCTTAGGACCAGAGCTTTATAAACCATCCAGTCCTAAAAGTCTTGCCATATTTAACGAAGACTTTTAGGACCGGATCTTAGAAAACTATCCGGTCCTAAAAGTCGCGAAGACTTTTCGAGACTCATACTTGCTCATTTACAACATCTTGTCCTCAAGGTACAAGCACTAAATAGCTTTATCCACCATCCAATACATTTAGCAACCCAAAATGGACACAAGGAAATTGTTCAAAAAAAAAAAATAAACAAATTTATTATTGACCATTAAACAAATTGTACAATTTTTCATTTACAGAAGATGATTGTTGCTACAGCATATTTACAAATGAATTCGGACATTAATTATTGTTCTGACTTTAAGAGGTCATACAGATATGAAGGTTAAAAATCGTTCTTGCAAGACATTCAAGCAATATGTTCACGAGGTTGAAAAACAAAATTTTTCTGTATTTGCGGAACCAACATTGCAAAATTACTATTCATGTGAATAGTATCAGTAAAAATATTTTTACCGTGCCAGTAAATAATATTTACCGTGAAGGTAAATAATTTTTACTGCACCGGTAAATGATTTTTACTGCGCCGGTAAATAATATTTACTGCCCGAGATTAATTCTTTTCTGATGTGACAGATCGTAATTAAAGTGCAGCCACGAGCATACTCGGTAAAACGGACTCGATATCGTAAATAATATTTATGCGCGCCTTGTGGAAATATTATTCTCATGAACCATGAACCATGTACCGTAACTCTTTACAATACATATTTAGGTTCTGCTCGTTAAAACACATAAAGGGTTTCGGAATACCCGTGATCACTTGAAGACGTCAAAGAAAGTATGATGTCCTCTAACGTTGATCCACACGATTATCTCCTGATTGCAAATGAGAACTCCTTCTCCTTGAATCTCCGTCTCCTTGGATGCTTGCTAGGCAGTAGGAAGGTGGAGGGCTCAAGTGTTTGAATCTGTTACCTCAAGACTATAAAGACTACTAGAGCCTTAGAAGAGAACTTCCTTAAGAGGAAGAGAGAAGAGAGAAATTTTAGGAATGAGTAATTTGAAATGAAGGAAATGAGTGCTATTTATAGATTTTCTGAATGTGAATAGTAATTTACTATTTGAATATTATAATAATATATTATAATATTAAAATATTCAAAATGTTTAAGATGGTTTTCCACGAGAGAAGCAAGTTTGCATTTTTATTTATTTTAATATTATAATAATATAATATATAATATAATAATATATTATTATATTATTATTTCAATAGTAAATACTATTTATAAATAGTAAATACTATTTATACATACCAAAATGCACTCATTCCAAATTTCTCACTTATCCAATCCTGATTGGATACAACCTCAGATAATTTCATAAATTATCCTTAATCTCCTAACCTCTTTATAATTGGGCTTGAAGTTCTAATCGAATTACATCAATAGTCTTGACAAAATCCATTAACAATTATTGGTCCAAACTTGCTAAACTAAGCAATCAAGAATAATCTTAGTGTGTGACCCATTAGGCCCAATTAGTTACTGACATAGATAAACTCGAACCAATTAAACTCCTTTAATAGGTTAATTTATCTAATGACTACATAAGACACTAGCAATGCTCTGCAGTCCCAGAACTAATCAAGTTGATCAAGTGATCTACCTTTCTAATTTGGATACCATGCATGTATCATCCTTATAACGTTGTTCATATTTAGTCGAGAGCAAGGATAAAGTATCACCTCTCTAGATTGACTAAATGTAGCTTTTACACGGAACTAGGAATATTCTTCTATTGACTCTAAGACGGATCATGACTCTTCATGATCACTTACTATGCATAGATTCCCGAGTCAACTAGAAGTCATCCAAGCCCTACCGGTCTTGTGAACAACTAATCCCTTGTAGGAGACTGTAAGTCCTTTCGGCATGTCCATCTATACTCATGTATTCAAGTTATACCCAAGAGTACACTGTTCTCCCCATATTTCAGGCGGATAGAGTTGTACAGTCAAAGTATAACTCTAGGACATAATGTTTGATAACATCCTCAAGTCTAAGATGATCAGCACTACCAAACGATTAGAGACATTACAAATCCAATGATACTCTCTACAATGAATCCTTGTGGAGTCTCTCAGCGGGTCAGTTCAGTGCTACCTGTTCTCTAACAGATACACCCACGACATCAGCTAAGGCATCAACATGCCTGTATTCCATGAGGTTCCTACCTTATATCCCTATACAAGTAGATGATGTCGTACTAGTCTTATTGAGATCACCAATGCCCTTTCTGAAAGACCTGGCTATCACCCAAGAGGGGGGGTGAATTGGGTGTTTGATAAAACTTTTGGAAGTTTGAAATTCTTTTCACAACTTATTGAAAGCAGTTTGAATGACAATAACAATTGATAAAGCAACAAGTCAATCATTCAAACATGTATGGACATTCGATATATATGTCTTTGGAAATATAAGAGTTAAGGGAAGAGAATATGCAAACTATGATTTATACCGGTTCGGCCCAATCCTTGACCTACGTCCGGTCCCCAAGCTCCGCTTGAGATTTTCAATCCACTATCTTCTTGTAACTTGATTACACGTTCGTACTTGGAGTAATCCTCTCACTAGGATTCACTCCCCTTACAAACCGTAATCAATACACTTGCTTGATCACACACTCGTACTCGAAGTAATCCTTTCCCTAGGATTCACTCCCCCTTACAAGTTGTAATCAACACAATGTGTTTCCCACTCAAGATCACCCAATCTTGAGTATCTCACATGATAGAATGATAGGATGTTTACAATAACTCTTTCTCTCTCTCGAAGTAGATAGATAAGCACCGAAGCACAATTACAAGTCATCTTACTCTCTATGATAAGCTATGTAAACATTAAGAAGAGAGAGTAAATGATATGAAAATCGAGTATTAGCATCTTGAAGATGTCGCCTTGTGTCTCGCGTTTTTCCGCTCTCCGTGTACTACTGTGTTCGTATGGAGTCTTCAAATCTTTAGGTATTTATGCTAGTTGAAGCTTAATGACTTGTTGGAGTGCTTTGAATTCGTGGAGAATATAGTCATGTTGAGAATATGGCTGTTGGGAATATAGTTGTTAAGATATAGTCATGGAGAACAATTGCATTTGAATATTTGAATATTTGGCTCTTCAAGAATGTGTCCCATGTGGTCTTGTTTGAGAAATAGTGATGTACAGCTTTAGTTGGTGGAGGCATTGTTGTCTGCATTGAGAAATGGCTGTCCATCTTTCCAGGCTGTCATCCACTTGCTTTTGTTCAGAAGATATATTAAACTAATACAAGTGGGCTTTGAATAATAACTTGTCATAAAAAGTGATTTTCAAATGTTGAATCATTGAAGCTTCCGTCCGTTGGAGAATTTCACCATTTGAACATTTGAATCCATTGGAGAACCTTATAGTTGAGTATTCAAATTCGTTTCCTCATTGAATTCGGTCTTCTTTTGTCGTTTCGAAAAAACTGCAAAGAAAGTTTATCTTCATACTCTTGATGGACTTTGATTTCGTCAAGTTGATGTTATCTCAAACTTTAATCACCTGAAACTTATACACAAATGATATAAATGATGTTAAGAAGTAGTATAAGTTGTTTGAGCAATCATCTGGATGTTGTTGATGAGAAACAATATGGTGATTTTCTTGAATCGATGTGTAAATCTGTTGCGGAGTTCCAAGCTCGAGTTTACATACATAGGTAAGCTCGAGTTTGGTCTTCATTTAAACTTGGAGTTTTGCCTCCGGAAGTCTCAAGCTCGAGCTTATAACTTATAGACTCGAGTTTGGGTGTTTATCGGGACCGTTTGCACTCGTCCGAGCTAAACTCGAGTTTGGTCACTTATAGGCTCGAGTTTGGCTTTTTCCCAAAGTTCATTTCTTCTCCGGAACTCTCGAGCTCGAGCTTGTAACTTCAAGCTCGAGTTTGGACTTCTTCAAAATCAGCATTTCCTCTCGTAACCCGTAAGCTCGAGTTTGCTACTTGTAAGCTCGAGCTTGCTACTTGTAAACTTGACCGGCTGATTTTGGACTTTGTTCGTGAGCTTGCAACTTTGTCCACTTTCGAGGGCCATATCTCCCTGGTCTGAACTCCGTTTTGGTTGGTTCAACTCTTGATGGAAATATCTTTGAGTCTACTTTCCAATGTCACTGATTTCAGCTCAATTGGATTTTTATATTGTGAGTTACACGCAAAACATTGAGGCTTGGTTTTCTGTGTGGCATGGATTTCTCTGTCAACTTCCGCAATTTATAGTTCCGTGATCTGAACTCCTTTGGGCTTGAATTTTATATCAAAATGACGCATTAGGAGTCTAGTTTCATATGCCACTGGTTTCACCTCAATCGGATCTCTGGTTTGGAAGATAGCATCAAATTACCAGACATTGCATGTGCTAAACGTGAAACGAGAGTTGATCACCGCCGTAAACTCGAGTTTGTCGATGAGCTCGAGTTTGCCTAGTCCGAAACACCAAAGCTGTCGAAGACACTTATGGACTCGAGTTTGAAGTGCTAAGCTCGAGTTTGCTCATATCGATAGGCAAATTACTTGACAAGATAGTAAACTTGAGTTTAATACTTGGAGGCTCGAGTTTGCTCATCCACAATCTCATATTTGCTTGTTTTAACTCGAATTGATCCATTCCAACTTCCATTTGATTGTGGAGACTTCTAGGACCAATCTTAGAACTTGGATAATGATGTCTTCATTCCATTCAGCAAGTTCTTCATTTTCCCATCTCCCAACTTGATGATTCTTCATCATTTAACTTAGCATCTACATTCAATACAAGAATTAGTCAAAGTAGAAGATCAATGTAGTATGCAACCTTTTTGCTCTTAAGAATAGCATCTATATAAGACATCATCAAAACTAATCATAACCAACACTTTCTTGGTGATTCAAGACTAGGAACAAGTTTCAGGCAATAGATATGTAGTGTCCTCGATTCCTCATGATCATGATCCCTATCATAGATCATCGAGTAAACACCTATTCTATTCCTTGGGCCTTTATCTTTAAACTCATATTAACCATAAAATATAGACGAGACATAAATATGATAAAGATAAATTATGCTCAAATATATTAATCATGAAATATCAAACAAGACAAGGTGTTCAGCAGATTGTCTCTAGGACACCTACATACTAACAAGATATTCACAAAACACTTTGCGTATGTGCTCCACATCATCATCAGAAAAGGGATCAGCACAGGCAAAAGTCTGTAATATCAAAGACAAAAACTGAATTAACTTACGTGCATATTTCATATGTAACATTAACGTAGAAACTGAATCAGCCATAATATGTAACATCAAATAGATTTACCTTTTCAATGAATTTAGTCATTCCTTGCATGATGATATCATATATGTGTTTCAAGACTTACGAACCACATAAGTTGGACCCCTTTGGTTGCCAACGGGTCTAAAAAGAACAAGAAATATATATAAGAGCATATATAGCTTACTGACCAAGTTCACAAGGCAGTGTGCCAATGTCCAAATATGTACTAACCTTTGGACAGATCCATGTAGGATCTCTGGCCTCATACGTATGGTTTTTTCTTACCTTGATTTGGAAGGTCCTCATGGCACTATCATCAAAATCACAATTTTATCAATAATGGTCACTGAAAATTCATAGCATAGATTTTAGACAAGACAATCAAAATGACATGCTTACTCATTCATGATCTACTTCAATGTAGGCCCTGGACTGCTATGAGTGGAGCATAAGAAGACCACTATATTATGCTCCATGCACATGAAGACCAACTACCAGTGGTGGCTGAAAATTCACAACAGACAAGTACTCAGTGATATATGTAGTAGAATTAAGTGAATTGCAGACAAGAATTGTGATATGTATTTATGGTAGTATGGAAACAAGTATCCTGTTTGAAATGTACGGTTGTCTGATTTCTAAGGGTGTTGTACTTGCATAGTCTGGGTACAAGAATCCAAAATCTTTGCTTCTGCCCTGTTGTTCCAATTCATCATGCATGAACCTACAATAATGACATAAGGGCATTAGTATATATGTATGTGTGTCTAAACGATGCATTTAAATTATGTACTCATAGAAGAAGATACTTACTTTATAAACATTAGAACAATTGTATTAATAAGCTCCTTTCCAGGAAACAGCAGAGATATTAAATCATCTTCGTCAACGGAAATCGGTTACTTATCAGGAAGGCCTACTACTTCATTGACAGACCATGATTTATCTTTAAAAGATTGATTGGTTACCATAACGACAATTTTGTCCTTGGCAGTCAACTTAGCCGTGTCAACAACTTCAGTGGGTAGAGCTTGAGGAGGGGATGAAGCTTCAGGAGGAGTAGAGACATGTACAAGGTTCACTGGCCAAGAGATAAAGGTTCCCTCTACATCACTCACAACCTTCAGCTGATCAGTTGAGAGAGGGACAGGTGCATCAATGATCACCTCTTCAACTGACACTCTAACTTCATCATCAGCCATTTGTTGGTGGCGTACAGTTGATCCCAAGTTGTAGACAATCCCTTTTGACACTAATCGTCTATGAGGTTTTGCCATATAAAGGTCACAAGGTTGCTCTAACTGTCCAACAATGTAGCTCCCTCTAGTGCTCTACTGCATGGGTGCAGGTGAATGTGTGAAGGGAACACTGGTCTCTGGACGAGAGCTCAAAAGCAACATCATTTTATTCATGTCCTCCTTCATCTTACTCATATGGGATTGAAACATTGTAATCAATGAAGATTCTTTAGCCGCTGTTTCCTCACTAAATTTGGCCAGCGTATGTTCCATCTCCTCCCGAGTAACCATATTTTGTTTATGGCATTTGGATTTACCAAAGTATTGCTTCAGGCCTACCTGTCCTCCAATCCCCCTTACACGCCCCACGTGATCCGGTTTTCCAATGGCAATGGTTAGAACATCATTCCTCCCGTCCGACATAAAAGATCCCTCTGCTTCTTTCTTTTTAAGATCTTCCTTTAAGATACGAGATAACGAAAAAATAACAATAACGATACTTACAATTCTTTCAGCAACTAGACAAGTTTGTTCACTCGTGTAGGCGTCACTTAGCTTTTGCTGAATATACAACCATAACTCCTCGCGACGTATTGGAGATGGCGGATCATGTATCGTAGAAGGATTGGATTTAGCTTCATCTTCCAATCTCTTCCGCTTGGCCGCCATCAACTCTTTTTCGGTATTTTCATATCTGCCATGAGAAGCCCTATGCGGGCAATCATTCTTTATCCCGATCTCTTGTGCTTGTTCTCTTCTTTTTAGTGAATCAGAATTGAAAACAACTATTAATTATGAATTCCAGCCATCTCACTAACATAAATTAGAGAACTTCTGCTTGATATGAACCTTAAACACTAGTCAAATTCACTTTATCAAGTTTCAACATTTTATTTAAAGAGGATGTAGAATTGTAGAAGAAATTGGGAGAAACAGAGGAAAGGGAGTAGCAAAATTGCTGCCAACTCAGTCAATTCATTCATTCATCATAACTGGTTCCTACACATATTAGACTAACCTCTTATATATAGTTAGAGGCTTGACTCTTAAGGCTCAATAACATCTTGCACCGAAACCATTACATAGTTAACATAATAACTAACTAACAAAGAATGTCTAACCACTACCTACTATAACAAAACTAAGACTATAATAATGACTTGACTCTTATGCCATTATTATTTCCCTAATTACCTACTTAGTATTTTACCTTTTCACGATTTACATATTAGACTTGCATAGAACTAAGACATGCTCCTCTGATGCAGGACAAAGGATGAAAATGTATACTTCTATTCATACAACAAACCATCTAACTAACAGGATTAGATGAACAAAATAACATTCACATATCCACACATGTTAATATGCAAACAAAAAAGAGCAAACAAAAAATAAAATATAAACTCACCAAAGTTTCAGGAGTGGTCCGCAGTTGAACAAATTGTTGCCAAGTTTGTTCCTCAATAAATGTGTATGTGTCCCAAGGATTAGGCAAGGCTCACCGGCTGGAACCTCGGCAAAAATATAGTTGTTAGCTAGATAGGTCTTAAACTTCCTCCACCGATCAACACAATACGACAATGTCTTATCTTTCAACTGCTGACTGTCAGGAACAGTGTATGTAAGTCGGATAGTGTCCCAAATAAGATTTTTTACTGTGGCATCATCGACATTTTTCCACTCATCTGTCAAGATGCTAACCTTGCTACGTGTTAGAAAGCATATAAAACTATTGTATTTGTTTTTATTAGGACCAAAAGGAGCTAAATATTCATCAAACTGAATCTCGAGCTTTGACCCAGAAGTCCAACTTAGGGATACATCTTTCATTCGTGTGCTACTTCTACCGTGGCGTGCACAACGGTTATGAGGCTCACTATGAGATGAAGAGGGTTTGTTATGACTCACACCAGTAACTGGCGTTGAACGAACAAGACAAGAATCGTTTTCTCCGTTCATTTTCCAGAAAGGAAGAGAGGTTGAGAGAGGTGGTGCGAAAAAGGAATGCCTGAGAAAATGAAAGAGTAACAAAGGATGGTGGTGGTGGGTGAGGAAGAGAGGTAATGAAATAGGAAGAGAGGTTTCGCAACAAGAACAAGGGTTCAGAGTTCAGAGAGAGCAACGTAAAGTAAGGTTTCGCGCGAAGAAGAATATATTTGGCGTTTTAGTTTTAAGACCGGATGTATAAAAAAGACGGTCTTAAAAGTTAATCTTTAAGACCGGTCCTTCTTAAACTCCGGTCTTAAAATTGATTAATTTTTTTTCAATATTTTGTACCAGCCACAATTTATGTCCGGTCTTAAAAGTTATTTTATATAACCGGTCTTAAAAGTTTTAGACCCTTATACATAAATTTTTCCTTATATTTTTTGACCGCATAAAATATAAGTCCGGTTGTATGAGATTTCTCTGAAAAGTAATATATATTTCAATTTTTTAATAACATTTTTAAGACCGGTTGTTTTGTTTATCAGTCTGAATAATATATTTAAGACCTATTAATAAAGGATCCGGTCCAAGAAGTTCTTTATATTTACAAAACTACCACCGGTCATACTTTTAAGATCGGTGCGTCAATACTCCGGTCTAAACGAGGCGGTCTTAAAGCTCTTTTTTTGCACTAGTGAATTGTTCAATTATATATATAACATCAATTATATTTTCATACTTTTATATTCCTTGTTCTTCTTTCATAATATTGAGCAAGGGAAGGAATATAGAGTTGTATTCTATCTTTGTTCTTTGGGGCCTGGTAAATTAAAAGTGGCATTTAGAGGAGCAGATGGAAAAGAATTGGCTTCAAATAAGATCAAGTAACTAAACACTAATACTTTTATATACCTTATAATTTATTTTTTATATAAATGATTTTATTTTTTTCAAGTATTTCTTCCAACCGATGTTTCAAAGTGGTAAAGATTTGAAACTATTCTAAGAGCTAAAGCATAGATGTCAAAGCAAGCCTTCAATTGACAATGGACCAAAATGGAGCTATTTGGTTGAACAAGTCTCAGCAATGCCCCATGACACATACAAGGTTTTGAAAATTTGTTCAACTCATATCTTTAAGCATAACATAAAGAGATATTTTTTTTTTTAACATTCTATACTTTTAATTTTTAATTAGGGACATGGTTTTAGAAAATACCTTTTTCAAAAGGTGGTTTACTTGAAACCAACGTTTCTTAGATTTCCGGTAAGTAGAGTTATGGAAAATACTTAAATTTAACATGTTTTGTCAAATTCAATTTTTTGTTTAAAATGTAATCTAACTTTTCCCCCGAACAGGTGGTTGTTATGTTGAAGGCGAATGTTTCAAAAATGCATTTAGGTGGAAAAACACCATCGGACCTTGGGAGAAGCGTAGACCGGTCACTTTTATGATATGTGGGGCTATTGGGTTGACGATGGATTTGGTTATTTATAGTTTCTTCAAATATGTAGTCCTCCGTTTTCCTTTATAAGATCCAATTTTTTGAACCCCTCAATTCCCTTTTATAACACTAAAAAAAAAATGCTATTACCAATGTAATTGTTCCCGTAGGTAATTTTTGATGGATTACTAACGGATTTTTCATAAGAAAAATTATCGATGGATTTCGACGGAAAAAAATTCCGTCGGTAATCCGTCGCAATTCTGTTTCGTCACAAATCCATTGGTAATTTCATCGGAAAACTGAAATTTCATCAAGTAATTCCGTCGGTGATTTGTGGTTTTTTTGGTAGTGGATCCATTTTTGGGTTACGTTATATGAGCATTAAATGCATTTTTATCAATTTTATCCCTAATTAATTTTTCATGCATTCTCCTTTATATATCATTTGTCTCATTATTACTCTATCTCATTTACCCATTTATATATAAGGGCATAGAGCTGTCAATCAGGGCTGGCCCGGCCCTCCAGGGTCGGCCCGTGAAGGGCCAGGGCCTAACAGGGTTGGCCCTTCAAGGCCCGGAGTAAGAAAAACACCTGTTTTTCAAAGCCCAGCCCGAGAGCACCAGGGCCAGGGCCGGCCCGCAGGGCCCAGAAATTATTATTCCAAATTTTAATTATTTTTCCTCCACTCTTTTTTTAAAAAATATAATTAGTAAATTACAACACGAATCATCCAATAAATAAGCACATTCACTAATTCATAATCAAAAGCAAACTATGTTCACAAATAACTCACATAAACATAAAAAGCATATCACTAAGCGACATTAGTACGATGACTATTATTGTCGTCATCTTCGTCACTATCATCGATTTTAACGACATTTGATTGTTCTTCACTTTGAGTAGCAGCCTCTGGCTCATGAGTAAGAATATCATGAAATTCTTCTCCCGCATCATGAACACATCCATAATCTTTATTTGCAACAAATAATAAATCAAATCATAAAATTAGAGTATAGTTATTATGTATTTGTAGTTAAATGGATAAATAACTCTATAACAAATACAATATATATAAATTAATAAATTTAAAAAGGAAAAAAAGAAAAAGCTACAGTAAAAAGGGCCTGCAAGGCTGGCCCGAGACCCTCCAGGGCCGGCCCGTTTAAGCCCGAGCCCCATCAGGGCCAGCCCTCCAGGGCTAATTTCAAATATCTCATCTATTTTTCAAGCCCGGCCCTTAAAGGGCCAGGGCTTAAACGGGGTGGCCCGATGGGCTTGGCCCGTTTTGATGGCTCTATAAGGGCATATCTGAAAAAAAAAAAACATACATTTCTACATATTTATTACTTTAAACTAATTTCACAATTTTCTAGAACCATACAATTGGGTTATTTGGATCTTATAATAAGGGAGGGAAGGAGTAACTTTAAATTCTCAATTACTAAACTAACATATTGTTCCAATATAGTCTAGGGTAAAAGTGCAAAAATATATATGTATTTTACCTAGAGGAGCGCCCAACATCAAATGTTTTTTTAGGTGTAAAACTACACATGAACTTTTAAAATTGGAGCAAAAATACCATCACTGTTAAAGTGACTTAACAGAGTTACTTTTTCAATGGGTCCCACGTTATTAATAGAAATAAAAATGCCTAACTTTTTTAATTTACGTTACTGCCCTCTTGTTCCCACCAAGAAAGAATCAAGCGTGATTTCGTCTAAAGAAGGCCTTAGATCTAACACACTTCCCTAGCTTACCTCACTCCTCTTCCCCGCCATTGATTGCTTCTATGGAATCTCCCTTCAGATTTCAGATCTCAAACCGCCCCCAAAACCATTCACACTAGAAATAGCAAACAAAGCCACCACAAATTCAACTCAACAGCATCACAATAATAAAGCCAAATAGATTAATCATCAACCAAAACTGTATGTTAATTCTTAAATTCCTTCATTCTAGTTTAACAGAAGGGCAATAACGTAAATTTAAAAAGTCAGACATTTCTATTTCTTTTAATAATGTAGGGCCCACTGAAAAAGTAACTCTGTTAAGTTAATTTAACACTGATGGTATTTTTGCCCCAATTTTGAAAGTTCATGTGTAGCTTTGCACCTAAAAAAACATTTGGGGTTGGGCGCTCCTCAGGATAAAACACATGTGTATTTTTACACCTTTTCCCTATAGTCTAATAATCAAACTTTGTTATTGTTTTGTTACAGTTATATCTAAGGACCTTAGCACAGCCCCAATATGGGTATTTAACAATGGTATTAGCCACCAAGATCAAGTCAATACAAGTGACATTGGTCCTATGGTTCAAGTATACTTATACTCTCTTCTTTATTTCTTTTTTAATCCTTTCTTAGTTTATCAATATCTATGGTTTAATTTTTTTTTCGTCAATTAATTTTTGGGAAGCTCTTGACAGTATTGAATTTATAAGAGGTCCTGTCACATCAAGATGGATTAAAGTGAGAGTTTCCTTAGGTCACCCAAAATCTTTCGATTTGAGATACTCACGTTGCTATTGGAAACGAGGATTGCAATAAAAAAAATTACCAAGGAAACTATCTTAAATTCCATGATGCCATAAAGCTTGCATATCCATGTTTGTTAATTTTGCCTATTACATGACCTTCATGCAACGTTTCATGAGGTTGAAAATAAAATTTTTGTTTAATTGTTGCGAAAACCCGTAACTCCTTACGGTCCTCATGAATTATTAACCTTAACTTATTACGCTAATTACTTATTAATTATTAATCCGTAACTCTTTATGGTACTTATGAGAATTCATAACAATTTATAATATGCATGAGTTTTAGGATTACTCGTTAAAACAACTATTGGGGTCTAGGATAATTTGATGAAATGATTATTGGAGATTAGAACTACCTTAGATCACTCGAAGACTTCAAGGTTGTTGATGTCCTCTAACGTTGATCCACACGGCTATCCACCGATTGCAACGAGAACTCTTTCTCTTGAAACCTCTCACTCCTTAGATGCTTGCTAGGCGAAGACAAGGTTGAGTTTTGATTTCCTTGGGTTTTTATATTTTCAAGAAGGTGGTGGTTTCTTGGAATTAGGTTAAAGATAGAATGAACAAGGTTGGAACCTTACCCTTTTTATGGATGGTGTCTTTTATTCTCTAAACCTTTGGTAAATACCAAAATTTAGAGAGCATAAGGATGTGGAAAAAGTCCAACCCTCCCCTTTTTATAGCCTTGGTGGGCCAAAAATTCCTAGTCCTAATTGCCTTAGGAATTTTCAACTTATTCACTAAGAAAAGGGGTTTTAGGTAATAAGTCCACTACTTGTCAACCAAGTCACATTAAATTCACATCTTGATTGATTGATTGAATTTAATATGATGAATCATATTCATATCTTGATTGTTGGATTGATTTAAGATGATGGATCACATTTATTTCCTTTTTTTTCTTCTCAAAACATGTCCATAAAAAAAGGCACATAAAAAATCAGCACTTTATAAAAGTCTAACTCTAATTTAAGTGCTCACAAGAAAAGCCCAATCCAAACTTGATTTGGAAAATCCAAATCATAATGAATTAAATTCATATCTTGATTGAATAATAATTTAAGATGATGAATCACATTCATATCTTAAACTAAAATTTAAAATCATGTAAAATCAATCCTCATTTATTATTTCTCCTATCTTCATCCAATCATTATTGGATCTTAATATATATATATATATATATTAGATAATTCAGAATTATCTTTTATAACCTAATCTTTTGAATTAAAATTTTAAATTTAAGTTTTTAAACTTAAATTCAAAATTCCAATTCCAATTCAACTTGGCCTAAGACCCCGCTGGGTCTTCTAACACATTTGAGCCCTTTTGTAAAGAAACTAATTTTCCACTGGGGACCCAATATAAGATGCCATTTTTTCCTTATTAAGTTTGGAGTCTCACTGTTACACCTCCATCGGCCTCGCCCTTTCAGGTGGTGGGTTAGAGAGATTCCTTTTATAAATTACCTTTCCATTAATTATTAGTCCATTTAATTGTATATCAGAGTAAGCGTAACAGAGCACAGGATCGGTTTGGGCAAACTAACGTATTGGTAAAAAGTAACGTCAACAAAAAGTAAAGTCCCCGGAGGGTTAAGATACAGTCATCCGATGTAAATACCAAAATAATATACAGTAATCCAAGAGGAGGTAAGATACAAAATGAGATAGGGCATCCCCTATCCTTCCTCAGCACAACCATATCTACCTTTTCAAAAAGGCCTCTAACCGTCAAACCCGTCTCTTTGTATCAACAAAAGCTTCTAGAGTCCGACAATGGCCCCCAGAGTAATCGTCAGTACTCAAATACCAAATGTGTAAGGTGCATGTGTGTAACCATGTTAGATATAAAATCACAGTAGCAATGCCAAACAAACCACATATGCAGACAGAAATGTACCACAATAATCACACATCATAATCCATAGAACCAGTACAGCCGCCTTATCAAGGCAAGCCTCAGACACGTCACAAACGCGTCAAACAAGGGTGTATATACATTCAAGTCATAAGGCAATTTATGCATGTCAAATTTCAAACGTGTCACACAATCATATGCAATAAATGAATGGCTAGCACCTGTATCAAATAGTGCATGCAAGAGGTGACCGTAGATATAGACCATACCTTGTATCATCTTGGGGCATTTCTGAGCCTCATCCCTGGTCATAGCGAAAACTCTGCCCTGGTTTTATGGTCTTCTATCCACCTTTTGCTGCAGGCAGTCTCGGCTGTAATGTCTGGGTTTATGGCAGTTAAAACAGACAATTTGGCCGGTACAATCAGTGCCAGGATGGCTCTTACCACACTTGTTACATTTTTGTGGCTTCGATGGTCTTTGTAAGTTTCGTCGATTAGGTGGAAAAAATATCTTTCCGTTGCCACGTCTGTTGCTCCTTATCCTTTTCCGCTTAAATGAATTCTCACGACTAGATCCACCACGATTTGATGAGTTTTTGGAAGCATGAAGATCCTTGAGGTTTCTCTCGACGATTCTGCATTCTTCAACAACTTGATGCAGAGTATGAAATTGCCGAGCAATTAATTTTTCTCTAATTTCCTATTTCAATCCTCTGACCAGAACGTCTGCCAAGCTACTCTCGGCGCTAGGGTTCTTATGATAAGCAGAATATCAAGATAGACGGGTGAATCTAGCATAATAATCCTCAAAAGACTCAGCATCACCCTGTCTGATCATAAGGAACTCAGATTCGTTAGCAATACAAATGGATGGTGGTTGATATTGTTCATTAATTTTTTCTTGAAAAATCTCCCAGGTCACTGGGATATTTTGAGCTTGTAAGGTGGTTTCGATATTTCTCCACCATCTGTCGGCATCACCTTCGAGCTTATAAACAGCCAATTGAGCTTTCCTTTCATTAGGGCAGCCAAGAACCTGAACAATTTTCTCAAGTCTCAGAATCCAATCTTTAGCCATGTCAAATTGTCCCCTAAACACTGGAGGATTCTGCTTGCAAAATTTTGACACACAATACAGAGGGGTTTCTGTATCCCCGCGTTCTTCTTCCTGATCATTATTATCATCATCATCATTTGTCTCCTCTCCATCCCGGCGGGCCCTTAATTCGTTGATTTCAGCTTGCATTTGCTGCATCATTTGTCCTTGTTCCTGTAACATTTTCATCATTAGCTCAATATGATTGGGTGCCGGTGGATTCTGTTCTGGTTCCGGCTCCCTCTGTGCGGCATCCAGCCATGTTAATTTACTTGCTACATCATAATGAAAATAAGTGAGTAATCACAAGTATCAAAGTTTACAAAACCATACTCATATATTCACATAAGAGTTCTATAACAGATACATATTTGATGCCTTATTATGTTACAGAAGGATACCTACTGCTTCACATATAGCGATTTTACAACATCAAAAGTCATAGTATACCCATACTCTCGGTTCTACATTACAACATAACTACATTTCACTCATAGCTACTACACAACATACTATCCTCTCACTTCCCGACTTAGCCCAGATCTACATTCTTGCCACAACATGTGACCTAACATACTGAAGAAAACCCTGAAAGTCATATCCTTGTCCACGCTCCTACGCCATCTTCCTGTTGAGTAGTCTTATCATGTAGCGAGTTCTCGGGAAAAGATAGAGTATAGCCGTCTTCCACTGCTCCAAGGTATACTCCATCATTCCATTTAGCAGCCTATGATCATACAAGTTTCTCATCCTCCGCATAAAGTAGCGATATCGGCTCCGTGGGGTAGGTCTATTGGCATAGGCTATATCATATTCAATATGGGCGATCCCTATCAAATTTAAGTTAACTGCCGTTAAATAGGTAATGGGTGGAAGTTCGTCATTATCTGAAGCGCCCTCATTCTCCAACAGCGGGTGTGGGGTTAATACCGTAGGTACTTCAGAATCTCCCACGGACGAGTGCGGCAATCCGTTATTATCTTTGGCGCCTGCTGCTTCATTTCCTTCCGCTCCTACCTCTACCTTAGGTACTGGGGGTACAATGGCAAGAGGTTGCACAATAAGTGGGATATTTCCGGGCTCATACATGGGTACATGATCAGGTTCAAGTGCCAGGTTAAACAGATCTGGAATTTATGGATTATATGGCTCACCGAAAGCCAGTGGAAAGACCAGTATAGGTAAGTTTAGGTCAAGATCAGGCACATGCATTTCTAATCCGGGTATCACATTAGGTAAGGCTTATGGGTTCTCGTCGGGTTTAAGAGGGAACAGAGGCACCTGAGGTGGTATCTGTTCTGGATTGAGTGGTAGTACCGGCTCAGGTGCAATTAGAGGGATAGGTGGGATCTCAGGAATGGGCACTACCAGGGGTAAAAGTGGAAAATCAGGCTCGAAGGCAGGTGCAGGTGTTGGTACATCCACTCTATGCCTTGTTCTTCCTAGTACCGTCGGTTGCCGTCTTCTTCTCCGCTGGTATACGTGTCCATATCTGGGATTTGGGTCCATCTCCGCCTACTTCATTTTACCCTCATATTAGTACTCTTAACCGAAACTTTTACCAGTACTGTCCAAACCGTGCTCTGATACCAAAACTGTTACACCTCCACCAGCCTCGCCCTTTTGGGTGGTGGGTTAGAGGGATTCCTTTTATAAATTACCTTTCCATTAATTATTAGTCCATTTAATTGTATATCAGAGTATGCGCAACAGAGCATAGGATCGGTTTGGGCAAACTAACGTACTGGTAAAAAGTAACGTCAACATAAAGTAAAGTCCCCATAGGGTTAAGATACAATCATCCGATGTAAATATCAAAATAATATACAGTAATCCTGTTAGTTCTCTATGTGTTTTGATGATGTCTAAACAATTGTATTAATATTTGGTTTAAGTTTCAAAACTTGAGTCTCAGTCAAAGTATCCTTGAGTGCTTGAAAAATGATTTATGAACCTAGTAACTCGAGTTGTCCAACGTAACTCAAGTCATAAGTTCTGAAAAATTCATATTTGCAAGGCACATAACTCAAGTTGTCACTTATCAACTTGAGTCATGAGTTGTACTTCAGCTTTCAAAATGGTCATCACGATATTAGCTTCTTCTGAGTCTGATATGACTCAAGTCATGCGTGAATAACTCAAGTCATCACATTACTCTTTGCCTCTGTCTGAAATTGTCTCATAATAACTCAAGTCATAACTTGCATGACTCCAGTCACGACTCGAGTTACCACTTTGGATTTTCTTCCTGTCTGAAATTCCTTCTAAATGACTCAAGTCATAACTTGCTCAACTCAAGTCAAAACTCGAGGCATAACTCGAGTTATCTCAGTGCAATCTTTTCTGTCTAAAATCTCTCAGCAATGACTCGAGTCATAACTCAAGTCATCAAAGCGCCTGCTTGTGATTCATCAATCATGACTCCAGTAACAACTCGAGTCATCTAAATAGCATTGATATAATTTGAAACATAACTCTAGTCATGACTCGAGTTATGGTTATCGATTTTGATGCTTCATCTCGCGTGTCGATATTCTTTGATTAAGTCTTGGATATTCCATATTATTGATTCTCACGATTCCTAACCAAGTTTAATCAGTTTGCTAATGAGTTTCAGATATGATTAAAAAATTTTAATAATCAAATTTGCATAAAGCAAAATTGTGTCAGAGCATTAAATGCTTGAATAGAGTTAAAGCATGAAAACTGAAATTGAGCTTCTGAGCAACCAAAAAGCATTCCGGCAACTCCTAGTCAACATTCTTACTCAGTCTCAAAGGAAAAATCGAATGAAGAATGTCAACAGAGAATAACGGCAACATCGGACGATACGAAAAGAGAGAGCAACGTTCAAACTCAACGGATTTATTATTCTCAACGGCTCATTAATCTCTCCTCAACGGTCATTAATTGCAAGCATCTATAAAAGCCAGAAGCATTCAAGTCTCCAACCATCGAAACTCTGCGCATTCAATTAGCGATTAAGAGCATTTATTGTTTCTACTCTAAGAGTTAATATCTTCGGATATATTAATCTTCAGTGATTATTAATCTACTCTTTTAGAGAGTTCTTTATTGATTATCCTTTTGTAAGAATCTCAAAGTATTGGGACTTTGGGATTGGGCTGATTACAACTTGTAAGGGGGAGTAAGTTCTATCGAGAGAATTATTCTTAGTTACAGAGTTTGTAATCATTTGAATTAGTTGAAAAACCCGGAGAGTCTAGGGACTAGACGTAGGTCAAGGATTTGGACTGAAGCAGTATAAATCCATTGTGTTCAATCTCCTTACCCTTACTCTATTTTGCATTCTACAAACATAGCACTTTCGAGAGAAAATTTTAAAATCCCAAACTCACCCCCTCATGGTGATTAAGGTCCTTCTTTCAAATCCAAGAGGAGGTAAGATACAAAATGAATAGGGTATCCCCTATCCTTCCTCAGCACAGCCACATCTACCTTTTCAAAAAGGCCTCTAACCGTCAAACCCGTCTCTTTGTATCAACAAAAGCTTCTGGAGTCCGACAATGGCCCCCAGAGTAACCGTCAGTACTCAAATACCAAATGTGTAAGGTGTATGTGTGTAACCATGTTAGATATAAAATCACAGTAGCAATGCCAAACAAACCACATATGCAAACAAAAATGTACCACAATAATCACATATCATAATCCATAGAACCCGTAGAGCCGCCTTACCAAGGCAAGCCTCGGACTTACTAGATCCTCAACCCATACAGCCGCCAATCAAGGCCGGCCTCGGACTGATCCTCAACCCGTACAGCCGCCAATTAAGGTCGGCCTTAAACTGATCGTCCTTAGTGCTAGGAACCACATAACTCTGTATGCATATTTGGCAACACATACAAAACACATATGGCAAATACAAACATACAACAACAAACATAAAGATATCTGAGTAAAGCGGTTACTACCTGGTGTGGTGAATATAGCCTTTATTAAATATCCTATGCCTGGTGATTTTTTCAGAAATACCCCTGACCTAAAATATCATCAAAATATATTATTTTTGTATTTCCAAAAATACCCTTACATTTTTCTCTTGCTAAAACCGAGCACACAAATTTTTTCCAGAAATCAGTGTTTCTGGCCCAACTTCCCAGATTTTTAATAAATTCTAAAAAACTAATTTTCACATGCAACCATCTCCATTTAAACCATTCAAATATCTATTTTCTAGGAAAAATATTTCCAAAACCTGAAAGCACTTGTATTTTGGCGTGTTTCCTATTTACTACACCTTGGTCAGATTTCGCCCTATTGCACTCTGTTCTGACTTCACCAATTTTTATCTCTTAGTAGGAAAATCCAAAAGACAAAAAAGTATACAAATCAGTAGATCCCTGGGTGTCTTCCTTCTACCATAAATATTTCAGATTAAAATGACTCCATTTACTATTTTTAAGACCGAGTTGAAACACTTCTGCCAGAATTTCTAGAATCACTAGTAAGTTGGGTTTTAGGAGTTTTTCGGTGTTTTCGACTTCCGAAACTCAAGCCATAACTATACCCTACACAAAATCATGTTCCAGAGCCATGGGAGAGCTCAAAAATGAAAAAAATGCAACCATAACACTAAGCTTCTACCTTTTGCACGAAAATACCTTAGTAAGAACTTAAGAAGATGAAGTTGTCGGTGTTACCTTCGATCGGAGAATCGGTGGATGAACTTGGGATTTTTGTGCTTGAGCTTCAACTATGGTGACTGACTGGTCTCTCCCCTGGATCCTGGAATTTTCGCCCCTTTAGGGTGAAAAAGATGAGTCAAAATGCCTTTTTAATAAAGGTTAATTTGGTCCGGTGAAATTAGAATCAACAGGCGTAATTTTTTGTCATTTGTGTAATAAATGGGATCTGTGTTTCTTGACTTATTTCCCAAGTATTTGCAGAGTATTCCAGGGGTGTCTAGGGCTCTGCCATGTGGCGCTGCCCCCTCCAAGAAGTGCTGATCTTTCTATGCTTTTGGGGGCAAATTACCAGTTTTGGCCCGAAACTTTCGTAAATTACATTTGTGGCCCGGAACTTATGAATTATTACCAAATTTTCCCCATGTTTTTGCCTTCCCAAAGGGCACATAAGTGGCGCCATTTGGGGCCCACATGTCTATCCTAATTAAATTTTTACTCATTTATTCCCATTTTGCCCTTTTCCTCTAAATTTTGGACTTGCGGTTTGACTTTTACACCGACTTTTCTTGCTTTCTCTCCAAGTAAATATTTTAATAATTAAAGGGGGTCATGTGGCGCCTAACGGGGCCCACAAATATGATCCCCTATAATTAATTCCTTTTTCTCACTTTATCAGTCCAATTTTTGATCAACCGATCCCCACCGGGCCCCGCTGGGTACATAGATGCTTCTTTTTGTACTTTTCTTCAACTTTTCCAGATATTCTCCCCTGAATGGAAAATCACATGTGGCGCCCTCCAAACTCCCTTGAGTGGCCCCACACTTGTCTCATTCAGTCTAATGGAAACCTCTAACTGGTCCCTATCGATCCCGTTTCTATCGGTCAATCGCTTGTGGGACCCGCATTTCGAGTTTGGGCCAAAACATGACTTAAATCACCTAATTTTCTATTCTCCTTCATGGTGGACGAAATTTCCATATTATTTTACTAGAAATTGACTATTTTGCCCTTGTTCTTCCTCTTTTAAATTATTTCTCCAATTAAATTATTTACGATAATTAAATAATAATAATAATCGAAAATAAAAATTCTCATTAATTCAACACTAATTACAAGTACATCGGTTACATCAGTAGGGGTGTTACACTCACTCCAACCCAATTACATCTTTACTCTTAATAAAGCCCAATAACAATTATTGTCCCAAGTCTGCTAATTTTAAGCAATCAGGAATAACCTTTGTGTGTGACCCATTAGGCCTAATTAGTCATCGACATAAATAAACTTGGACCAATTAAAACCTCTTTAATGGGCCCAATTTATTTAATGACCTCATAAGACACTAGCAATACTGCGGCCTTAGAACTAATTGAGTTGATCAAGTGATCTACCTTTCATATTTGGATACCGTGTAGGTATCATCCCTCACATTGTCATTCACATTTAGTCAAGATCAAAGATAGAGTATCATCTCTCTTAATTGACTAAATGTAGCTATTTAATAGAACAAGGAATCTTCTTATATTAACTCTATAACAGATTATGACTCTTCATGATCACTAGGAATCTTCTTATATTAACTCTATAACAGATTATATATGTTAAACAAAAAAAAATATGATTTATTTTTATTTTAGAAGAAATTTATGTAATTAAAAAAATTCATTTAATGTTGATCAAATTTTCGTAGGTCAAGTTGCTCGTTAACCCATTAAAATTGCTCTTTAACCTATTATTAAATCGTCCTTCATCAAGCCTCTTAAGTTTTTTTTTTTTGTCAATAAGTCACAAATAATCAATAGATCATTTAATTAACAAATATATCATCAAGTTGCCGGATTTATATTATTAAGTATCAATATTGATATCCATTAAAAATAAATCATATGTGTATATATATATATATATTGTTTAACATATAAATTAAACTATAAAACACCTTGAGTTTTATTTAAATCATATAATTAAAATTTTTAATTAAAATTTTTGTTTATTTTAGCAAATTATAATTTTAAAAAAATTGAAGAATAAGTCATTTTTGTCCATAGATAATACAAGTAGTTTTAAATAATGACAATTGAGAAAAAAACTTATTAAATTTAGTAAAATTTAGAATTTTGTGCCGGGCGCTCCTAGAGTAAAAGTTCGTTGGCCAATTTGCACCTTAGATAACTGACGTTAACTTTTGTCTAACGGCGTTGTCTTTGGACGCTCCCGAGTAAAACTTTTTTTGGTATTTTTGGTCCACTTAATAGTTAATTGTGTTGGGTATTTCTTGCACCAATAGTTCATTGGTAAAAATGCACCTTAACCCTAATTTATATATAGATGGTTGCCCGATGCTGTCGTATTTGATTCTCATCAAAGTTATGGAACTCCAAGCTATATATTATTTGCAAAAGCTATTCTCAGAGTCTAGGGAACTATATGTATTTGAACTCAACACTTCAAGCTCCTTCTTCACTTGTTGCATCCGCAATTTCTTACACAAGTTCAACAGACAAGAATAGTTACATTAGAGTAAAGGTAATTTATCCCCGATGATTTTTGTTTCCAGCCTAAGAAATAAAAGCCTCAAATTTGTGTTTGCTTTCTCATTTGAAATTCAAAATATTTGGTAGGTTGTGAACTTTAATGACAATCCTGAAACTTTCAAGATCACTTTCAATAATGGGTTAGGTGTAAATGCAAAATTATCTAATGCAACAAAGATTGTGCTCACATCTGCTAATGTAAAGGACAAGAATTCTTTCAAAGAGCCTACAAAGGCATATTATATTTATACACACACATATATATCCTTTTCTTAATTTGTTGCTATATTAAAATTGGTCTATGAAAATGGAGTTCATTTGAAAATTATTCATAAAGATAATGTGTGTGTGCGGGCGCGCAGATTGCTCTGGTGCAAAGTCCAATAGAGAAGGGAAAGGACATGAATTTCAAGCTTCCTCCAAATTCAATCACAGCTTTGGATTTTCCAAAGGGGATGGATCACTTTTGAAGATAGGGATACATGCATGCGCAATAAAATTCCATCATATGGGGGTATTAAAAAAATGAAAAATATTCCTTGTATTATAGTGGTGGCATCAATGCAAGAAATATTGCAAAAAAAAAGAATTGGTTTCAGACTCTCCGTTTGCAATGCCCTCGACCCATTTTCAAATTATTATTTTATACAAAAATTAACTAATTATTGATTAATCTTATAATTTATATCAATATTTAAATAAGTATATAGATTTTTTTGTTTAAAAATAAACTACTTCCATGGTATAAGAAAGATTATACTATTAGCCTCTATACAATATCAAAATATCTGTGTTTCAATTTCTCTGTTTTCGTGAGAAAAGTTGATACATTACTATAGATTTGTCTATATATAACATTTTTTTTTTTTACTGATATTTAACAATTTTCAACTGTTAAATATCCGAGCATCAAATATTTACATATAACAATGTTTAACCATTAAATATTGGGTACTATATTTTTGAGTTTTCAAACACAACAGTTATGTATAGAGGACTATATTTAACAATTGTAAGAAAATGACTGTTAAATATAGTAATCTATATTTAATGGTTTTTTATTAACAACTGTGATATATTCTTACAATAGGTAACGGTTAAATGATGAACGGTAAAATATTTGTCACCATATGAAGGTATTTGACGGTTATATGTAGAAACCATTATATATTTAGAATATATGACTGTTATTAGTGAATAACAGTTAAGTACGTGTGATAAATTTTGGAGGCTCACTTTCGATTAGTGTAATACCCAAAAATTCCTATTTATCATAAATACTCTATTTTGATAAATGAGGCATATTAATTAAAAGTGAATATGTGTCTCAATGAATTATAATCTATTGATTATATTTTCATCTAAATTCCACTTTGGAATTAATTTAACAAAAGGCAAGATATGAGACCAATATTAGGAATCATAAGAAATGATAAGATTAACACATAAAATGATAATTATTTATGGCTAAAATAGGCAAGAAAGTGTTGTAAAAACACTTAAGAAAATTAGCAAAGACTAATGGGCAATTAAGCTTTCATTAATTAAAATGTTTATGAAATTCTTCAAAAAAATTAATTAAATGGAAAATTGGAATCGGTATCTTATGGGACATGAATAAGTCATAAATACATATTTACTATTTAAAAATACGTATTTACCATTCACGTGGGACCCACGCATATTTTAATCTCCCATGCATCAAGCAAGGGAAGCAAGGGCATATTTTAAACTCTCATGCATTCCATGCATCAAGCAAGGGAAGCAAGGGATGCAAGTGAAGCATGGGTGTATTATTTTATTTTGGGGAAAATTACATAGAAATACCCAAAGGTGAAAATTACACTTAAGGACCCATTTTCTTCCCTATAAATAGAGACATCACCCCTTCACAATTCTTCACACCAAACTCAAAACTAAAGAGGTGAGTTTTAGAGAAGCAAGAGTAGAGAGAAAATCATAGTGGGAAGCAAGAAGGAGGAGCAAGTTCTTCAAGGGTAAGTTTTCTTGTTCTTGAGTTCTAAGTTCTAAAAGCATAGTTAGTTTATGTTTGATCTTTAAACCTTTCAAGAAGTTTTGATTTCATGTTTTTATGATTAAAATGTCTTTATTTCGAAAATATGATGAGAAGATCAAAGTAGCGAAACTCTGGCGAAATTTTATCGGTAAGAAATTTTTGAAGTCGGGGTAAAAATGTCAGTATTTTATATTGAAGATGAGGTTCTAAAATTATGAGAAACTTCATGGTTAAAGTAGACATATAGATATTTTCAAATATACCTAGAGTGAATTATTTCGAGTTCTGTGTTAAAAGATAGAAATGTCCAAAGTTGGGCTACGTTTTCTGGAAGTTTTCTGGGCAGAGGATGAACACGTGAAAACTGGGAATGACTCACTAAATCTGGGTAACAACCAGTATTTTTCCACAACATTAGACATCCTAAGGATTCCGAGGAATTTTACGGATTCTCGTTTCGATATTTGTAGAATTAATTATGATTTTTCAAATTTAATCAAAAATTCAGCCAAGAAAATCCAGCATTACGTTTTTAAGAAAATGTAAGAGTAAAAATGGAATAATAAATCCACCAAGGGTAGAAAGGTAAATTAAACCTTTAGGGTATTATTCTAAGTGATATGGTAATATGTTAGGATATCCGAGGATTCCGGAGGCAGATTTGAAGGACGGGCATATTACTATTCATAAATAGTGTCGTATACATGAATAGTAAATTTACTATTCACATAGAAGGAAGGTACGTTCGCGTACAGTAACTTTAACTCTGATATGTCTTGTATGCATGTATGCGATGGAATGATTCATGAAGTGATGGACAATACTTGGTCTTGGGTCATGCACTGTGACTAAGTTTATGAGGCTTAGATCACTACATATACATTCAGCTTTATACACGGGTTGTAATACCCTAAAATTGCATTTATGATAAGTATCATATTTCGATAAATAATACCTATTGAAGATAGGTGAATATGGGGTCTCACATAATAAGTTTTAATTATCTTATTTTTTTTAAGGTAATTGTTGTGAAAATTAGAAAAGAAAAGGAGTTAAAATCCGGGAAAAATGAATTTTATAAAACGAGAAAATGACCTAAACATATTATGATAAATATCATATGATATCGATCTTGACAAAAACTTGGGAAGTATGTTTTCTTGAATTTTAGGAATTTTTGGGATTATTTCCCTCGAAAAATATTGAGAATAAATAAAATAATATTAAAAAGCACTTTATGGCCCCAGTATTTTTAATATTTTACATGGGATATAAAATACCAATGTAAGTCAAATAGTTGTGAGATAATAATTTATCCTAATTATGAAAATTATCAACAATTAGTAAATGGCTAATTAAGTAATTAGTGGCTAATTGTTTAGATTAAGATATAAGTAAATTAATTAGTAAATAATTAATTTAAAGGAGAAATTCGAAATTAATAATTAAATAAATAATAAATAAATAATATTAATAAAATATTTTATGCTTAGAAAAATAAATAAAAAATAAAATAAAAATAAATAAATATCTAGATATTTTGAATAAAATAATAATATATATGGTAAAGAGCCAAATGACATTTGAGAATGGATAGAAATAAAATCCTACACCAAGATATAGGGATATAGCCGAGTCATATCCGGACCTTTTATGAACCGGTGAAATTTATCTCGGATTGAGCGGTCTCAGAAGTCGTTTCTGAAACCAACAGCGTAATTAGGAGTACCGAATAGTTAAGATAAGGCAGATAGTGCTAAAAGTGACTTATAGAAAGCGCACCGTGTTTTTCAAACCAGGGATATGGTTACTTAGATCAGATCATATTGCGAACCGGTGATTTTTACGCAAGAGTTCGGTTCTATCAAGTGATTTCCGTAATCGTTGGTGTCTGTCCGAAAATCTTGGCAGATAATGTATCACCCTTAATGGGATCAAAAATATAATGAAACCCAGTAGTTTTAAAGAGAAAGAATGGAACTACAAAACCTAGTTCCGGATTTTCGAGTTTCGTCAAGATTACGCGATTAGGACACCGATCGGGAACTTTATCGGTAAAGTCGGCAAGATGACATCATCTTCTTCTAGAAGGGATGATGTCATCCAACACATGGAGGGCCAAGATGGAGCCACGTGGCAAAGTGCGATCCGACGGCTCGTAATCGATCCGATAAAGTTCGACTTATTTACCGAATTGCCATTCCCTTCTTCTATAAATAGAAGGCACTTCTCCTCTCATTTCTACACCAAAATTTCGTGCCTTAGAGAGATGTTAGAGAGAAGGAAGAGCCCGGAGAAAGTATAGCCGAGTTCTGGGTAAGTTTTTCGGTCCTTAGTCTTAAGTTTCAGTAGTTCTATTAGTAGAGATAGTAGGAATGCTAGAATTTTCTTTAAATTTCCCAGATAGTCTAGATATCATATTTAGGGGTAAATATGATATATATTTCGAAAATATGATGAGGGAAAAGATCTGTCAAAATTCTGGAGAGATAGAGCGAAAACAGCGAAGCTCTGGTGAAATTCCGCCGATTAGGGGTTCAGGGGCAAAATGGTAATTTGTACCTAAAATGCCTATTATAGTCTTAAATATTGATAAATGTTATCCTTATAGGATATCTGAGTTAATCGTGCCGATGTCGTGCCGCCGTCACACCGCTGTTTTTCCGCTGTCAGAAATTTACCGTTTTTCGTAAAAGTACCGTTTTCCGTCAACGAAGGTACGTTCGCGTGCTGTAACACTAGCTCTGATATTTATGGTATGCATATATGTGATATGTGTGTTGTACGTGTATTGATGGTATGTTATTTGAGTGCATAATGGTGTTAGAGGATAATTGAACATATGCATGCGCTGGGAGCGACATATTCTGTTTCGCTGGGTGCGACATATATCTGCATGAGCTGGGAGCGATATATCTGTATTGGTGGTGTGTGTAATATATCTGTTGTTGGGCTCATGTGCTGTTAATGTTGTGAACGTCCGTAGTCCATATACTGTATATGTGAATATGAGGTTAACCGTTACCTGAGGTTCAATGGGCATTGAACCTCAGCTCTTAATACAGCGTCAGGTTCTAGAGGAACGAGGACCGAGGAGAAAGGCAAGCAGGCCGCATAGAGACTCGGCTGAAGACTTTCCTCCGTTGTTATCTACTTTTGTAAACACTCGGTACAATGTACCATTACTGTAAACAGCCAGACTTACGACATTTGAAATATAAGTATCAGTTACTCTTACGCTCCGATGCTCTACTCTGATGAAAAAACAAATACTGCTTTTGAAAACGGGATGTTACATGGGTTATGGTATTGTTAACGCCGTTTGAGTTTTCCTAGCGCTATGGACACGACTGTACATCGTGGCACCGGAGAGTGTGCAGACTGGGATGACATACATACTGCAGGGGCTGTATAATGTTATTGCCTGATATGTTGAATAGTGTTTTTTATGCTGTGAAATGTTGTGAATATCTGCCATGCATATACTATTATACTTTTCATATGAGGTTAACTGTTACCTAAGATTCAATTTGTTTTGAATCTTAGACTTGACTAGAGGTTCGGGAAAGGAACCGGGATTTATGAAGACGTTGTGAATGGAGCCATGAGTAGGAGCATTAATGGACGGAGCCGTGAGGAGGCACCGGTCAAAGGAAATGCAGAAGAAAGTCGCAGAACCTACCTTATGGCATGAATCTAATAAAGTTACTTCACATCATTTGGTGCTTAAACTAGAAGGGTCGTCTATGTGGTTCGTCAATCGGTCGTCACCCTAGCACGGTGAGACTCCCACTAGACCTACCCAGCCTGGCCAAATGAGATGATTTAACTGAGTTAGGTTCTATGCCCCAAGTCTACTCAAGGCTTGGTTGAAGAGGGTATAGTTACAAGTAAGAATTGTAATTATAAAGTTTTGTATTACTGTATCACATGAACAATCCTTCGGGAAATTTATAATATATCATTATACGTCGAGGCATCAAAGATATGTCCGAGTATTTTTATATCGATCACTCAATTGTTCAAATTTTTAGTACATGCTCTCCGTTTATGCAAAACGCTAAGCTGTAGCACCTCAAACTCTGATGAATTTTATAAAACCACGTGTCACCGACACGATTTATGCTACGGAAATTGGGGTGTTACAATTAGCCCCATGCAAAATAACCTACAAAAACTATACACACACACATAAACAGATCCAATTCTGGCTGTATGTATCCAAATATATATATATATATACAAATTAATAAATGATCAAATTCTATCTATACAATAATTATGAATACATCAAATTTAAGGTAAGGGAATATACATATGATCAAGTGTCCCTTTCTCTTTTCCTAGCCTTAGTAATTTTAATGTGTTAATGGCTAGATTTCACCCAAGAGGAGGGTGAATTGGGTGATATTAAAAATTTAAAAAAGAAAGTGGCAATCAATTAAATCAAACAGAGTTTAATTTCTTAAACTTTGGGCCTAAAGACTTGAGGATAAGCCTATATCAGGCAGAGGACCAAGTCCAATTCAGGAAGTGTGATGATAAACATTGTGAAGGGAATTTCCCTTGATGCTGGTTGATTAGGGTTCTTGAAAGACAGTCAGTTTGTAACGTGCCTTTGACTAAGAAAATGATATCCAATGGCTATGAAAATTTTCAGAATCAAAATAAACATGATAAGGTTTGATTTGATGGGTCATATAGGTCCATTGGATCTATATACCAAGAGTTAGGAATTTTTGAAGTTAGCCCTAGAATCTGGAATGTTTTCTGAACTAGTGTGTATTAAATATTGATTATGGAATAGTTGACGTGTAATTGACTGTGGGAGATATTTTTTCTTGAAAATAGAATCAATAATTATTACATAGCCTTTGGAATGACCATAATTGAACACTTGTACAATGAGTTATGAAGTTTCAAGGATAGATGAAAACTCTGGCAGGTTTGGTCAAGGGGCGAAAATGAGATTATGTTGCCATATGTCATATTAGGGCAACAAATGGAATTTTTAATTAATCACATGTACATGTATCCTTAAGTCAAGATGAGTGATTAATGAGCCTCCAAATTCGGCCAAGTGGCCAAGAGAAAGAGAAGGAACATGATTACATGATTCAAGCACATGTTGAAAGGGGGAAAAAAGAAGAAGAAGAGAGGAGCAAAGTCGGTTAGCACATATTCGGGGCCCATGTAATTGCTCTTCAATCTATTTCAAGAACACTTTAATCTCTCCTCTCATGCTCATAGGTCGGCCAAGCAAGGACAGACCCAAGGAGAGCTAAATCGAAACACAAAGAGAAGAGGAAGAGGAAAAAAATTCGAGAACAAGAGGTGCGTTGTGATCTCCGAGTCTTCATCTCTTCTAGTCCTCTTCTTGTGCCAATCTCTAGCCTAACTAGCTTCTTGGTATGGTGTTTTATCAAGGAAAAATTGAAACCCTAAGGACCAAAGAAGGCTGGAACTTGCAAGAAAATACAAGGAAAGCCAAGGTATAAGTGGTGGTGATTCTAGCCTTGTTGTTGTTGTTTTGGTCTTATTGGTGATTGAAACTGATTTCTTCTTGAGTTGTTGTGATTTTGGAAACCTTAAAGGCTAAGGGTAGGTTCTTTCCAATTTGATTAAAAAGGGTTGAAGCATGATTAAGGTTTAAACTATAAGCTAGAAGGTGATTTATAGGCTAAACTAAGGTGTTTTGGCATGCAAAATTGGAAAACCAACATTGTTTTCCCTTAGCCCTAATTTCGGACAGAACAAGAAATGCATAAGGAATGAGATTTTGACTATTTTAATGCTTCCAATGTTTTAAAATGAAAATTGTGTAGGGTAATGGTTAGAAAGTGATTTTGGAAACACTAGAATTAAATTGGATCAAAACCCTAAATGCTACCAGTGTTGATCTCTACGTGGTAGTCAACTTCAAATGTGTTTTTGGGTTATTAAATGGTACCCAATGGCCCTAAAACTTTTCAGAATTGTAGTAGATAGTCCAATGTATACCAAATTTGATAATATGCTTGTTCTATTTGGGATTGTTGTGGAGCTATACCCAAAAGCCCATCAAATAGTGAAATAAGCCCACTGGAGGGAAAAAAAAAAAAAGCTAATATGAACGGTTTGGAATAGCTTCAAGGGTTGATGGGCTTCTGTAAAAAAGAAAAAAGAAAAACCATGCACCTCAAATGGAAGTCACTTTTTTCAGCTTATATTATGGAGAAAAATGTTAGGATAGGTGATCAAATAAATAATGTACTATTAAATATACATTTGTATGCATTCTAATTTATCCATTAGAATTTATTTAATTATGTACTTTATAGTTTTTAAATTTTTTAATAATATTTTTTTATCAAATTCAAATTTAAATTTTCTTCTTCAATTATCATAATATATACAACTAATATATGTGTGTGTGTGTGTGTGTGTGTGTGGTATTTAATAAGATTCATATCAATTTCATTCACTTTCCATCTCAACTGACTTTTCAAATGTTATTCCAAACAAAAGCATGAAACACTCTTAGGTGCACCAGGTGAAGCTTCATTTCTTATGGGATTAGAGAAACATAGGTATTCTATGTTGATTATAATCACCAAAATTTCATCCCAAGTCCTTAATTAGTTAGTTCATCACTAGCTGGCAAAACAATTAGGAAAATACCCCTCGGGGCCCAACCAATCAAAAAATTGTCAAAAAAGGCCCCAAAAAAGTCATATGTCAAAAAAGGCCCTAAGGCCTTTTCTGGTATTATTTCATAAACGTTAACAACTATATCAGTGCAACATTAACAACTAAATTAGTAGAGGTTAACAATAATATCCTAACAACTAAATCATTACACATTAACAATTATATCGACAACATTTTTTAAAATAATACAGGAAAAAACCCTAGGGCCTATGACTTTTTTCGACATCTAACTTTTCTTTGGGCCTTTTTTGACAATTGTTTTGTTACTTGTTGGGCTCAGAGGGGGATTTTCCCAAAAGTTAGTTAATCATTAATTAATTATTTTCACTTTTTTTCTTCAAACAGTGAGGTCGTGGAAATGGTTTGCTATGCACCACGCTTTGATAACACAAACAAAAGGTAATGGTTTCTTATCCTTTTTATTATAAAGTTATCATTTTAAATTATTAATATTTATGAAAACTGTTAGTAAAAATAGTTATATCTATATTTATAGTTGCCCAATGCTATCGTGCGTATTTGCTTATCATCAAAGTTATGGAACCTCAAGCTATTATTCGCAAAAGCTATTGTCAGATTCTAGTCCAAGCTATGTTTTTGAACTCAACACTTCAATCTCCTTCTTCACTTGTTGCATCTGCAATTGTTTACACAAGTTCAACGGGCAAGAAGAGTTACATAAAAGTCAAGGTAATTATAATTAAGGAAAAATTATAATGAAGGACCTAGAAGAAAATATATTTATAGAGAAGGACAAAATATAAAAATTAAAAATTAAAAAATAAAATGCTCCTAACAAAATCTCCTATATTCCCTCCTACATTCTCTTCCACATTTTATTTTTAAAATTAATATAAAATTCTAAGTTTCATTATATTAAACAATAATTTTCTCAATTTTTATTTTTCACAATTTGAATATTTATCTATGAAAAAAATTACACATTCTTCAATTTGTAAAAATTATAAAAACAAATTTAAATCAACAAAAAATTTAATTAAAAATGGAATTATATAATTTTAATAAAAGTCAATGTCTCCTATAATATATCATATATGTTAAACCAAGAAAGTTTGAATGACTTATTTTTGTTTTATAAGAAATTTATATGGGTTAAAAAATTCATGTAATGTTAATAAAATTAAAAAGTCAAATTAACTTATTTTACCCTGAAAAATATCAAATATGTTTTATATATATATATATATAAAGAGTTTACTTGATATCAACGTTAATAATATAAATCGGGCAACTTGATGATATAAATTGGTAAAAAATAAAAAATAAAAAAATATGAGTTTAACAGTTGTGGATTAAATAATGTATTGAAAAAAAAAATATGATTATATCATGATGGGCAATTTTGGTTATTTTTTAAATTATGAATACAAGTGATAATACAAGAAGTTTGGATAGGGGTAATTTAGTAATTTTAAATTTATATTATGATATTCGGTCCTTCCAAGTAATTACAATTTTTATGGTCGTTTATAATAAATATTATTTTCTTTAGGTCCTTTATTTTAATTTTCCCAATAATTAATCTATGATCGTTGTTTCCAACCTAAGAAATAAAAAACCTCAAATTTTTGTTTTTTGTTTCTCATTTGAAAATCAAAATACTTCGTAGTTTGTGAACTTTAATGACAATCCTGCAACTCTTAAGATCAATTCAATGGGTTAGACGTAAACTCAAAATTATCTAACGCAACATAGACGGCTCCCATCAGCTAATGTAAAGGACGATAATTCCTCAAAAAGCCCACAAAGGTACATTTACATATATATCCTTTTATATATGTATTGCTATTTTAAAATTGGTCTGCGAAAATGAAGTTGATTTGAAAATTATTTCATTCGTATAATTTTATGTGTGCAGATTGCTCTGGTGCAAAGAGTAATAGAGAAGGGAAAGGACATGACTTTCAAGCTTCCTCCAAATTCAATCACAGCTTTTGATTTTCGAAAGTGATGATAGATCACTTTTGAAGATAGGGACACATGTGTAGTCATTAGGATCCCGATACATCCACCTTCTAGTGTGGTATTAGAGCTTGAACAATTTTGCGGATAATACTAAAAATATTTAGAACAGAGGCAAGTAAGAAGTATATCATAAATCATGAGTGAAGTAGCCAAATCCTCTACTTCTGATCCTTCTACTTCTCTAATTTCCCCTATTATTCTTAGATTTCTTTCACGTTCCATGAAAAGAACCTTATCCAGCAAAGTGGAAAACCTCATAAAGGTTACCCATCATCTTGATCCTCTTATCAGAAATACTAATCTCCCCTTCTCAGTCCGTACAGTGTTTATCACAGAAATAACACTTTTACCAGCTCTATCAGAACTCTGATTAGAACCAGAAGACCTCATGCTAAAGAGGTTGTCCAGTCTACCAAACTTGAACAGTGCACTCTTCCTGCATCTCCCAAAGAGTAGTATTCTACTACTGAGATCTCCCTAGATCTTATTGATATTTGGAAATCTCAGGGTTATACCCATCTTGACTTTGGTGCTATCCGATTAATTCTTACTCTTCATGGACGTAAAGGACTCCATGTTACCGCTGAAATGGCTCTCCTAGACTCCACTTACAAGAACTACTCAGATGTCCTTATTGGTGCACTCCTCACCACTCTCAGCAACGACAGTGTCATCCTTACTATCTAGCCTAACTACAATGTCAGTCTACTTGATAGAACCCTACCTGGACGGTTGAAAGTCCAGATCCAGATTACAGGAGCTGAACAAGATTCTCAAGCCATCATGGCCACTCTCCATAATCAAATCATATATCGACTCCAAGATCATGCCTTTGATCTCCACCTCCCTAATTCTACCACTGATACTCTTGTAGCAATCTCAAATAGAGTAGATGATACCTCTATCATCCAGATTCGCCGTCAAATCCCAAAAGAGGAACTCATGCCCATGGAATGGATAAGCAATTATGAACAACTTTTCCATGGTACCCAAACAGATGTCCATACTACCACTCCACCAACTACCACAAGAGTTTCAGATGGTGTCACCAAGACTATTTTTTTCCAAACCTAGTGTATTTGGTCCATCAAATCCTCTTGGAAGACTCTTAGCACTTACACCTGCCTATATACCCTCCAAAAAAGACCCTCCTATTGATTGGGTTAATCAAGACGCCAAGCCATGTTTTGTTTCTCATATTAATGGTCACTTCTTATGGGATGTTCCAAGTTCAGGCATGTGTGATCCAGACTATGAGTGTGATACTCTAGAATGGTAGGAAGATTCTGATGATGAACAAGGATTATATCCTTGTAAATATGCTCTTAAACAAGCACAAAAGAACAAGTCCTCTGGCAGATCTCCTTGCAGATCTCATAAGTCCAGAAAGTATGATGATGATGATGACTGTAGCTCTTCACAACTTGTGAGACGCTCTACACGTCAATGGCAACCACCTCCTCCACCAAAAAAATCATCAAAGGATATGTCTCTAGTAGAGTTGATGTTAGAGATAGGACACCATGATCTTGTAAAGAAGTATTTTCCTGATGTTGTTCCCAGCAATCCCACAAAACCATTTATCTAGATCGCTACTCCAGCTGTTGCCCAACCAATTCCTTGTATTGCCATGCTCAATCCTTATGAGCAAGAATTTCCTCCTCTTGAAAGAAGAGTTGATAAGAACACTAGGGTACCTTGCAAACCCTATGTTGTTCCCAATATAGTTGATGCTCAAGGAAATTATCAATCCTCACAAGCTAAAGAAGTTTTGAATTGGAAAATCCAGAATGATGTTTGTCAAAATACTACTCTAAGAAGGATTGATTCTAAGATTGACTCTTTGACCACTAAGACAGATGGATTAGCCTATCATATTGACCAAATATCTAAAGAGGTTAAAAATCTGTATCTTCATTAGAAGCAACAAGCTACCAAGCTGGATGTAGAACTCAAAGCTTTTATCAAAAGAGAATATATGAGATCTCAATTCAAACAAAAGGAAATTGAACTCCAAGCTATTCAATAATATTTGAAGAGAATTGAACTAGATATAGCCAAGAAACAATCCCAGGCTATATATGAGCCCTATCCTTCATTCTCAACCATCCCATCTCCCTTATTCCCTTCATCTCCTATAGCTTACCCAGAAGAAGCAAACTATATTAAACAGTTTAAGTTTAATTACCCACTGTTTGCTCAATTATCACTACCAAAGCCACCTCCACAAGCCAAACCACAGCCAAGAACCCAATTTCTCTCTCATCCTAGACAAAGGCCTCCTTATTTCACCCCTTTCCAAACCTATGATCTAGGATCTTATTCAGGCTCTAAAGGTATTCAAATAAATGAACCATCTTCTAATACCTCTACACCTGTACCTCCATCTCAAGAAAGGCCAAAGCAAGCTATAGACTCTTCTCAGTCTACTCAACCACTATCATACTTAACTGTTACCTCCACAATACCCTCTACTCAGAATTCCACTCCAATTACTCCACCACCTCATACCTCTGCTATAGGTATCCTTCAAAGTCCAAATCGATTTACCCCTTACAGGACTCATCTAGTTCAGAAGAATCTCATTCAGAAAGTTCCTCAGAGACTTATTCTAACACCAGCTCTGAAACTGAACTTGCTGATATCTCTAGAATTGCAATGGTTCAACCTAATGAAGAAGAAGCCGAATTATTGTTGAGCACCCAGATAATGATCCCCCAAGGCAAAACCACAATTATAAACCTACTAGTGGTCCTTGGTTCACTTTAGATGATATCCCTTATGAAGATTGGAGATTCTGTCTTCAAGAATTTAGTGCCTGGATTGATTTGCAGATTACAACTCAAAGAATTCCTCTCAGACAGGCATTACAAGAATTTGTCTCCAGATTCAATGGTACTCTTAGAGATTGGTTCCAAAATCTCTCTCCATACCAAAAACTTCAGGTAGTCCAAGTGGAAGATGCTGCTACTCTTCTTGGTGTTATTCATAAAGAATTTATTGGTGATTTCAACATCATCCAGAAAAGAGAAAAACAAGAATTCTTTGAAATGAAGTGTTGTTCTCTGAAAAGATCAGATCTCCAAACTCATTATCAAAGAATGAAGAAGAACTACTACATGTTAAATGGTGGTAATGATGTGAACCTTCGCCATACATTTATTACCTCACTTCCTGATGAACTTCAGTCAAAACTTAACAGTAGTATTAAAGCTCTCCAAAGAGACATCTCTGATATCTCAATAGGTGAATTGTACTAACTTGCTCTTAATGCCCTTGATAAACTCTATCAACAACATAAGTTTTTCAAGGAAATGCAGAAGAAAGCTTCCAAGTTCAAGCCCGCATGCAAGAAACCCTATCTAAAGATTAAATGCAAGGATCACAAAGATTGCTATTGTCCAACAAGGAGGAAGTCTCAGTATCGTCAATATTCCATATCTTTCTAGAGACCTTACACAAGAACAAGGCGATCAAGATTCAGGAAGAAGCCTAGATATTTTAATTCTAAAAAACCTTTCTGAAGAGAGAATATCACCTAGAGGGGGGGTGAATAAGGGATTTCGAGATTCTTTTTCGAATAATAAATATGCACACAAAGAACAGATATAGAGACGAGAGAAGACGACACAGACAATTTATACTGGTCCGGTCTAACTCCTCGACCTACGTCCAGTCCCCAAATACTTTGGGTATTTCACTAATCACAAGCGGTTACAATTACACACTCTGTAACTCAGGATGATCCTAACTAAGACTCACTCCCCCTTACTAGTTGTAATCGTACACCCACGCTTAAGGTTCCTCAACCTTAAGATTTACAGATAAACAAATAATCAAATAGTGTGTAACTCCTCATTGAGTAGATAATTAATAAACACAGAAGTACAGATAATATCCGAAGATATTAGATGAAGTGAATGAAACTATTGATCGCAATAATACAGTATTGAATGCACAGAGTTTCGGTAGTTCGGTGGTTGGCAAAATTGAATGCGGTGAGCTTTTATATCATTTGCCATTAATACCGTTGTGAAGATTTGAATGTAGCCATTGTGTCTCTTCGTAATTATGTTAGGCACAGATGAATTTCGTTGAGTTTAACCGACCGTTGCTTCATTAAATGCCTCGCCGTTGATTGTACTTGTGCAGAGGGTGACTTGGTATAATAGCTGGAATAAGTATGCCTCGAAGGAATGTCTTTAGCTGCTACAAAATCCTATTCCGATTGTAGCTCTGCTTTTTTGAATAAACATTTAATGCTTATGACACAACGAACGACTTTTTGGCTAATCTCAATTTGAACAAGATTAAACCACTGCAAATCACTCATAAGGATGGTTAGAAATAATTTAAAATGAGATTTAAATAAAGATACGAATGATAGCTCAAATTAAGAATTTCATGATGACTGTGTATTCTGACAGACGATGAACCTTGCTCGAGTAGATGGTCTTAGATGCTCGAGTAAACATGTGTAAATAGCCTTTATAGAAGAGTGCAAGTCACTCATGCTTGAGCAATATCGAGCCCATGCTCGAGTACCATGCTCGGGCACTGAATTTCTTTTGCTCGAGTAACATCGAACTCCTTACTGAATCAAAAGTGATTGTTGCTGGTGCTTGAGTAGCATCTATGTTATACTTGAGTAGACTACTCGAGTATCCCTGAGACCTTGCTCGAGCATTAGTCAGACAGAGAAGAAAACAATGAAATAAGTATGTATGCTCAAGTACCAAGTTTACCATGCCCGAGTAGCATGCTCGAGCAACCCTTACTCTGTGCTTGAGTATACCTCAGACAAAGAGCAGGTAGGATGAAGGATTGTGACTGTTCAAGTAGGCTGATAGACATGCTCGAGTACCACGCTCGGGCAACATAGAAACCTTGCTCGAGTATCAGGAAAACAGAGAGGAGGAGTGTTACTTTAGCGATAGTGCTCGAGTATTGATTTACCTCTGCTCTAGTACCATGCTCGAGCATTACTTACTTGCTGCTCGAGTAGCAGCTTGACAAAGAGTATTCTTGACTATGCTCGAGCACAAACAATACCTTACTCAAGTAGGCTTCTGTAAAAAACTTAACACACTATTAGATTGGAGTATGCTCGAGTAGAGACAGAATCCTGGTCAGGTATACTTCTTACTTGGGCAACAATTACTGAATCAAAAACCTTAGTATTTGTTATCATCAAAACACCTAGAATTAACACTTTCTTCCAAGGTTCCAAATGTTTCATTTGTACAAAGCCAGGACATTTTGCAAAAAATTATGCAAAAGCTCCAGAAGATTCTAATGATCTCATAAAACACAGGAGACATTGAAGATTATCTTGAAGAACAAGATGAGCAAAATGATGAAACACAATATGTCATCCCTTCTATGTCTAAAGATGATTATGAATCAGAAGAAGAAGACTACTTTTCAGGAATTATCAACCTTGTACAACAAGTTTCTCCCCAAACTCCATTATTCGTATTAGTTTTCTATGTGTCTTGTTGATAACTGACAATTATAAGCAAAATGAAGTTCATGGTTTAAGTCAAATTGCTTTTAAATTGGTCACACTTAAACCAACAACTTACTATCAAAAGTGACTCGAGTTTAGAGTTGTAAAACTCGAGTCATCACAAGACAGAGAGCTTTCAAAAGTATTTGAACTTATGCTTGACTCGAGTAAGTCATGGTTAACTCGAGTGAGTGCAAGGCAGAGAGGTTTCAATGTATTTTAAACATTTATTGACTCGAGCCAGTGTTGTTTAACTCGAGTCACAAGCTCTTATAAAATGTTTATAAAATGAAGAAACTTGAGCCTATGCTATTTGACTCAAGTCATATTTTGTGGACTTAAACTCATTTTCAATTTCAAAAGTCCTTGACTCGAGTTTATACCTTTTAACTCGAGTTTAGTGTTTGAAACATATTTTCTAATATATTAGTTAACTCGAGTTAGTCACTTAATGACTCAAGCTTGACGCAATTTCAAACCATCTTCAAAATGCCTTTTCGAAGCTCATTTGCAAAAGAGAGCTTGACTCGAGCTTGTGCTGCTAAACTTGAGTCATCCACTTAAGTGAAACATTTTAACCTTGAGCCTAAGTTATACAGAGACATCTTCATTTAAACTTCAAACTCATTCTTAAAGAATATGATCTAGTGACTCGATCCTAGAATACCAAACTCGAGTCATGCACTCCAGTTTTCTTTAATTAACTCGAGTGCAATGTATCCTTGTTTTGAAATCTACGTGTCTGTAATCGCGAAATCTTCTAGTATGATTTGTATACTTTGTATCCTCACTCATTATTATTCCTAACTATGTTTAATCAATTTGTTAGAGAGTTTCAGATGATCAAATGTATGACTAACTGAAGATTAATCAAAAAGCAAAGTGATTATGTCCGAGTATTAAATGTTGGGTTCAAAAAACCAAGCACGGATTTGGCAAGTCTTTCTCTATACATTTCTAAGGCATTAATGTTTTCTTTTCTCATTTGAACGCCAGATCATCCAACGGATTAATCTTAAGGAAATTCAACAAAGAATGTCTGGGCTCCTTGGTTGATTCGAAGCGTCTAAAGCAAATACACCAATGGCTATTTATTACTTCCTAATGGCTTTATTGAATCTTAAAATGGTCATTAAATGCCCTTAACATATATAAGCTAAAGCATTCAATTCTCAACAACCAAGAATATCATAAACTCAAACGCTCAACGTGATATAAGCATTTATCGTTTCTACTCATCTGTAAAATATCTTCGGATATTATAAACTTCAGTGTTTATCTATCTACTCTTTTAGAGAGTTCATTTCTAATTATAAATCTTTGTAAGAATCTCAAAGTATTGGGACTTTGGGATTGGGTTATTATATTACAACTTGTAAGGGGGGAATGTATCTTGGTGAGACGATATCTTTCGAGTACGAGTGTGTAATTGATTGAAGTGATAGTGAAAATCCCAGAGAGTTTGGGGATTGGACATAGGTCAAGAGTTAAGACTGAACTTGTATAAATCTTCTATGTTCATCTCTCTTCCTCTATCTCTCTATTAGTCTCTGTTTCGTGCGTGAAGTTCTGGGTTTATCAATTTTTTTTTTAAAAAAAATCCCCAATTCACCCCCCTATTGGTGATATTCTGTCATTTACACATCGGATGTCTTGGATCCTTGAACTCCAATCCGAAGTTAATGTCAAAGCTCCATTGCCAAACATTCAAGTTCAGGTTTTACTAGAAAAATATTCAAAGCCCATTCGCCATAGCTTTCTTTAATACAAGCTCGTCTCATACAAAGTAATGAAACCTCATATCCTTCCTCCTGAAGAATGGGTGCCTCATAATTCAAAGATCTTTAAAATTGATCGATTACCGGAGGAAGGAAAATTAGCATTAAATTCTGCCCAGGATGTATCTTGAAGATCAAAATACTAGGAAGTGACCTTCTGGGAAAAGACTTTCTCATTGGTTTTGATGCCTTTTATCATACTAAGAACTTGACAATACTTCCCAAAGGAATCAGGTGGAAATCCAATTTCAGTCCTTGGACAGAGATTCCTTCTCTCTATGAGCTGCAAAATGCTCCGCCTCAGTATTCAGATATCAAAGATCAATTGTTACAATACTGTGCTGACAGTGATGACCAGTTTCCACATCTTTCTCCATTATGGAAGAATAAAGATTTCTTCATTAGTCTTCCTTTCAAAAGAAATGAAGATATCAATCCAACCAAAACTTCACACCCATGAATGAATCTAGATGATTTAAAACTAGCTTGAGATGAATGTGCTTCATTGCTGAAACGAGGCCTTATAGAACCAACAAAGTCTGAATGGGCTTGCCAAGCATTTTATGTTGAAAAAAGATCAGAAATCAAAAGAGGAAAAAAGAGACTTGTCATTGATTATAAGCCTCTTAACCATTCCTCCAAAAAGATGAATTTCCTCTTCTAAAGCTTACAACATTATTCGCTTAGCTTAAAGGTTCAGCCCATGGTTTTTCTAAGTTTGATCCCAAAGTAGATTTTTGGTAGCTTGGAATTCATCAACAAGATAGGTCCAAACAGCCTTTTGTATACCCAATGCTCAATATCAATGGACTGTAATGCCCTTTGGACTCAAAGTGACCCGTCACTATTCCAGAAGGTCATGATCAAGATATTAGAGCCCATCATCAATAATGCTTTCATTTATATTGATGATATTCTATTGTTCTCAGCTACTAAAGAAGATCACCAGTTACTTTTGGCCCAGTTCTATCAGATCATAGCCTAACATGGCATCATGCTCTCTTCCAAGAAAAGTGACATTGGAATCACAGAGGTTGACATTCTTGGAATGCATTTCAAAGATGGGAAATACAACCCAGGTCCACACATTGCTTAGGATTTACTTAAGTTTCCTGATGATAATATCTCTTACAAACAAGTTCAACAATTCCTCCAGATTGTTAATTTTCTAAGAGATTTTATCCCTCAGTTGTCCCATCATACCAGCCACCTATACAAAATGTTAAAAGAGAATCCACCATCATGGTCTCAAGTACAGACAGACGCTGTAATCACACTCAGAAGGATTGCTCAAAATCCACTACCATGCAACATACAAAGAAATCCTTGCTGTCAAGCAAGGCATTGAAAACTTTAGCTTTCATCTGAGCCCCTACCACTTCACAGTAGAAATGGACAATACATCTTTTCCAAAGATGTTAGATCCAAAGAAGAAGCTACTGCCAGATGCCTAGTTACTCTAGTAGAAAGACTGATTTTCACGCTATAAATTCTCGGTGAACATTTGAAAGGTCCTCATAACATCATTGCAAACTTCCTTTCCAGACCACAAAAAACTCCTCCTCCTCATCCTCAAATTCATTCTTCCAAGCCCCTGCATATCCTCACTCTCTCAAATAACCATCCTCCCATCACTATGACTTATTATAAAAAAGCAACTACCCTTCCTCCAAATGCAGATCTTTACTCTTTCACTGATTTCCAAAAATATGTCAATGAGCATCTTTACTCTCGGCTCCATCTTCTGTTCAACGAAACTAATCTTATTCCAAAATCTCAGCATTTCAGTACCATACACCCATACACTACTATCCCGTTCATTCAAGGTCTTATAGCCGATGAACTCCTTTGGTACGTATGGTCATTAACTATACTAGATACTAGTGTTGTTGCTCTTGCCCCTTTACCCATTTACCATTACATTTGTAATAGCCATAATGAAGATTTTGCTCTTACCAAGCTTCTCACTCTCTTCGCTCCTCTTCCTTTTTGGAGAGATTCACTGTATAATATTATAAATAGTACTAATCTTTGGGATTTACCAAAAAGAAAACAAAAAAGATTTTCTCATGTGTTTTTTCTTAGCAAGAAATATCATGCCCAAAAGCCTGATAGTGTTTATTTGGAAACCAACGCACAACCTTGGCCTCAGTCACTTGATTGGGTTCAACCAAACCCAGCACATGTAACACAACTTGGTCTCATCCTTGCTTATTTCAATAAACAAGCTTCAAAGGATTTCAACATTATAGGTCCAGTACCTAGCAAAGCCAAAGCCTATGCCTATGATGAATTGTACCAGCTTGAGCCTCATTATGTGTCCACCTATTATGCCTCATCCTCGGAAGCTGTTGAATACCCCACTGACTCTCAAGGAAACATTCTTCAAGACTCTCAAGATCCTTATGAAGAATTTACTCAGTTGTCCTTATCACTTACAGGCTCATCTTAGTATCCGTCTCACTGTACACAGCCACAAGCCTAAGATCAAAGCTCAGCTGGCCCAGATCCATATCGTAGTGATTTTGACCCGCTCAACTATCTCCAGAACTATGCCAGTGACTACAACAATCACTCTCCTAGTCACAAACCAATTTGAAAAGGATGGTCCCTATAACTTCTGTCTGTAGTCTGTTTTTGTTATAAAAAAATCACATGTTTTATAAGGTAAAACGTGTCCTTACTTTAGTCATAAGTGGTGTTATATATTATTATAGTTTTTGTCCTGATATGTACTATTGTCGGAGTCTTTTATTTTAGTCCACAACCTTTGTAAGTGTGTTTTATCCTTTGGTTTGTCCTGTTATGATTCTGCTTCTCTATAAAAGCAGACTTTATCTTCAGTTGTAGGCAGATCGAAGTTTATCAAAAAAAAATCTAGTGTATTTTCGTATGACTTCCTTCTAAAGTTTCTATTTTGCTTCTGAAAGCCAAAATTCTAGTATGTTAGTATTATCTACTTCTTAGATTCTAAGTATGCTCTGCACTTGCCTCTTTAAGAGGAACCTGTGCATCAGAATATAATCAAGATCACGATCCAGTATGAGAGAGCACTAAAAGTCAGCATACTGAATATGGTTGTATTGTATGTCTTTGGATGAGGTCTAGATCCTAAAGTGTCCTGGAGCATATGGGCAAGAGTTAAGACCTGAGAGCTCGGACTGTTCACTAGATCTTATCTTCATCTTAAGATTTCCTCTACAGGTATGGTTCTAGTATGATGATTTTTAGTTTATCATACTATCTGGGTTTTCCAGTCGTCGATAAGATAGATCAAGGTCTTAATGACTTTGTTGGTATACGTATGCGAGATCTTCTAGCTCTCTATTTGTTGACACAACACGGTCATTAGGATCCTAATACATCCACCCTTCAGTGTGGTTTTCCACCTTTAAATATACGAGTGCTAAATATTTATATTTAATAGTTGTTAACCATTCAATATAGGGCTCTATATTTCACATTTGTTTAAACACCACTGTTATTTATATGGCACTTTATTTAGCATTTTTTCATAAATTACTTTCAAATATACTAAATAATATTCAATGGTCATTTATTGAAAACGTGAAATATATTACAAAATACATTACAGTTCAAATGGTAAAGGGTAAAGTATATGACACCAGTTTTGGTCATCAATAAGGTGTTTATTTGACGGTTAAAATATGTTTATATACTTAAAGGTTGTATAAAAAAAAGACCATGATATATCTTTTACTATTACACACATATATATATATACACACACATCTGTGTGTGTGTGTTACGATTAAGTATTGATGATAACATTGTTTTGAAAAAAAAAAACAATGAGGTCCATTTTCTATAAACTTCCAAGCATCAAGCATATTACATATACAAGTATCTGTAAATATACATAAAGCAAAACAGAAGTCTTCTAATAATCAAAATGAGTACTATAAACATAAAGTAGAAACCCAAGATTTAAACTAAAGCAAAACAAAAATAAAAACCGACATAGGAAAAAAAAAAGGAATCATCTAAATAGCAAAAGTGAAAACAAAATAGAAACCAAAGATCTAAATAGCAACCAAAACAAAAGCCAAAACCAACTAGCTATATCCATTTTGCGGCAAACCAATGATTATAAACAGTCATAGCTAACTCTTCTATGACATCTTTAATTTGTTCGGTTGAATATTGCTCACATTATTTGTCCTCAAAATACTGTAGGAAAAAAATTAAGTATGTTAAATGTATATGAATTGACTTTTAATTTAACCTTAACACATGGCTAATGAACTTGTCAAATTTTACAACTTGATCCTTCTTGTTCCATCTCACAGCAAATTTCCTCCCCTCTCTCTTTGCTCTCTAGACCTCTTTATCACAGAAAGACCCTTAATCAGTGCTCTTTCCTCTTATATCACAATTGTATCCTCATTCCGTGCAGGGCAGGCTCAAGAAGAGGGGTTAGAACTCTCAGTGCTTGAGCCACTATCGAATGAAACATATTAACCTATAACGATCTTGATAGCTTAAATGAATAAAAAACTCAATAGCTTTTTTCTCAACAACAACATCTAGCCAGTAGGAACAAGTCTCAAGAGAACTACCACAAACCTATGCATAGTATTTTTCTTAACAATCAATCAACTGCTAAGTAATACCAAAACAGCAACCACACACTAGTGCAAAAATCGCTTTGTAAACCGGTTTTGGATCTAGTCTCAATAGCTAGTATAAAAAGTCAGTTACTTTTTAGATCGGTTGAGAAACCGGTCTTAAAAATCGCTTTTAGACCGGTTTTAAAAATATAAGGTCTAAAGTCATACTTTTAAGACCAGTTTTAAAAAGAATAAGGTCTAAAAAGTATGACTTTTAAGACCGGTTTTTACAAATAACCAGCCTTAAAAGTCTCAATTTTTTAGACCTTATATTTTTAAAACCAGTCTTAAAAATCACATCTTAATTCATCATCAATATCAATTTATCTCTTTCCTTAACAGATTTCTATATCAACTTTCTGTCCCAAATCCAACATCATTGAAATATTTTGTCCATTTGATTTATGAACTCATAAATATAAACTTTTTTTAAAAAAACCCAGCTTCTTGAGCAAACGAACTTTGCTTCTTAAAAAAATAACACCTTCGGGGTGAGCCAATTAGTAATACAATTCATGTTATCGATCTGTTGAAACAACATTTCATATACATAGTCATAATGTTCATAACAGAGATATGCTAAACTACAATCTGTCATACAACTTAATTTATAGCCACAGACACATATCTTTGATAGGGCAATCGATAACATTAATATATTATAGCTACAAATAACCCTTTTCTTTACAGCATTCAATAGCATCCACCAAAATTTGCTCAAGTCCGTACTTATACTCAAATCCTACATCTATAAGCTTCTTAGATGACAAATCTAGAAGTTTCAGACTAATGCTTTCTCTTAAGGATCTACAGTAAATAAGAGATTGAATTTAAAAGAGAGAAATGTGCAGGGCATACAACCCCAATGATCTGATACAAAAATAGAGAGAAATGCTGCCATGCATGGAAACTTCACAAGGAAAGAAACAAAAAAGTGTTCATATCTCACAAAAAACTAAGAGCAACTTATCTATATATCTTATACACAAAATGAAAGTGAGTTGAATTGAAGTAAACAAATATATTGAACAATATCACCCAAAACCAAATTATGTTACAAAGTATACATTTTCTACTGTGATGACACGTCCTTCTAGAAGAGAGAGATCCAAATACTTCACACAATGGTCAGCCTCCTCAACAGTTTTCATTGTCACAAATCCAAACCCTTGTGATTCTCTTGTCCATGGATCAACAACTAGGTGAACGTCAATCACCTAAAATAAACAACAAAAAAGTAAAATAACAATTAACACAAAACCTCTCAAAGCATCTTAGGCAATTAATCGGTGGAAGTGCCGATGCAACGTCAACCCAAGGTAGCAAACTTTCTTGCCATGTTCCCTATAAAGAGATTGTCATGACTTGTAATCGCGTAATGAAACCTCAATCTCATATTGAAGACTATAGTTATAATAGAGCACATGATAGCAAAAGGAAGCTGGATATTTGTGAAAGAGGGAAGTGCAGGAACACATCTTTACTGCACTTCAATTTAATTTTTGTGGATGTTCATTATTTTTTAAACCATTGCAAGAGATGTCTTATATCCCTTCTGTAACTTTCTTTTTAGTAAATTTTTTTCAATAAAATATTAAAAAAAATACCTTTGGAAATTAGCACGTATACCACTCTTCTTAACTTGTTGCAACATATGGAAACATAGATTGAAAATTTCTAAAGCAACACTTAGCTTTTGCAATATGCCAAGAGTCAATGCTGGATTGTAATAAATAGTATCTACAATCTACATAAATGTTTAGTAAATTACCTTACTGTCTTTCCTATCAGACAAATACATGATCTTGATGAACATGAAAAACTTTAAATATATAAAGTAAACAACATATAGTAAACCTTGCAAGATGCTAAAGTCCTCATTATTCTAACATATAATATGCTAACAACAAGGCCAAATTAGAAGGGAGGTTCTTTTGACGCAAATCCGACCCTATAAAACCTAACTTATTTGGCTTTTTGTTACTTAAGAGAGAAAGATTTTAAGCTTCATTGAGCATTATTGAGGCCATGTGTGGTTCTGACAAGAGAAGATGACAAACAAATTAAATTGCACTATATTAACTTTAGAGATAGGAAAATGGTGTGCGACGAGCATCTAAGGGCATCGTTGTACCAAAAATTGAAAAACAAAACTTAGGCAAAAAGTGAGCTTATTGGAACTAGTTTATCAAGAGAGAAACGCGAAGCAGCAATAAAATCACATAACAGACACTAGTGAAAGAGGACCAGGGAGCGATGGATGAGTTTAGAAAAACAACATAGCTCATAGTTATCACGACAAGAAGAGAGGTTCAAAGAGCAAAATTCAATTTTTCGCACGATGAAGAGAGGATTTAGTGAGAAAGTTTTAATTTGGGCTAATCTTTTAGACCGGTTATACCCAAAACAAGGTCTTAAAAGTTCACTTTTTAGACCGGTTATTTGTAAAAACCCTTAAAAGTAATAACTTTATTATTATTGTATTCCTCATCTTTTAGACATGTTATAAGAAACATAATATCTAAAAAGTCTCATCTTTTAGATCGTTTATTTGTAAAAACCGGTCTTAAAAATAATAAATATATATTTTCCTTTTTCCTCATCATTTAGACCTGATTTAAGAAACATAAAGTCTAAAAGGTTTCATCTTTTAGACCGGTTATAAGTGACAACCGGTCTAAAAAGTAATCGACTTTTTTTAAAATCTTTTTAGACCAGTTGTTCAGAAAATTGGTCTAAATAATATCTTTTAGACCTTATATTAAAGGAACCGGTCTAAAAAGTTATTTATATTTATGAAACTGCCACTGGTCATACTTTTTTAGACGTGATCCTCTATAATCGGTCCAAATGTGACAGTCTAAAAACCATTTTTGATACTAGTGATTGTTAAAAGACATGCTAGATGAACAAGATTACAAGCTAAATGCAAGTGTAACATCCCATTTCCAAAAGCAGTATATTTTTTTTTCATCAGAGTAGAGCATCGGAGCAATTGAGTAACTGATACATTTATTCAAATTGCCGTAAGTCTGGCTGATTTACAGAAGTGGTACATTGACCGAGAGTTTTCAAAATGAATAACAACAGAAGAAAGTCTTCAATCGGGACTCTGTACGCCCGTCGCCATTCTCCTCGGTCCTCGGTTCTTCGAACCGACGCTATGATAAGAGGCGAGATCCAATTGCAATTTGGATCTCGGAGTAGCAGTTAACCTCATCTTAAATATGACTACATATACACGATGACTGAGCAATCAATACAACAGTCCACAATGAGATGTATGATTAAAAACACATAACCACGTATACAAGATAATAACCACGTATGTAACATAACCTCGTATGATACAACAATAATAACCTCGTATGTAACATACCGTGTATATAGCATAACCTCGTACACTACTACACAACAATCATATAATAAACATTAGAGCTAGTGTTACAGTACGCGAACGTACCTTCGTTGACGGAAAACGGTACTTTTACGGAAAACGGTACTTTTTTTGACGGGTGAATGGTGGCGGTATGAAACGTACAACAACGGCGGTCCGATTATCTTAGATATCCTATAAGGATAACATTTATCAACTTCTAGCAGTATAACAGGTATTTTAGGTATAAATTACCATTTTGCCCCTGAATCCCTAATCGGCGGAATTTCGCCAGAGCTTCGCTGTTTTCGCTCTATCTCTCCATAATTTTGACAGATCTTTTCCCTCATCATATTTTTGAAATATATATCATATTTACCCCTAAATATGATATCTATACTATCTTGAAAAATTAAAGATAAATCTAGCATTCCTACTATATCTACCGAAACTAAAGACTAGGGACCGAAGAACTTACCCTGACTTTGCTCAGACTTTCTCCAGAGCTTCTCTCTCTAAAACCTCTCTCTAGGCTGCGTTTTTGGGGTGAAGAAATGAGAAGGGGGGAGGTTCCTATTTATAGATGTTTTCAGGTTAAAAACCATGCAACTTCATTAAACAACCTACAACTTCATATCGATATTGCACCGTTGGATCGCATTTGTGAGGACAAATCAATCTTGGCCCTCCATGTGTTGGATTACATCATCCCTTCTAGAAGAAGATGATGTCATCTTGCTGACTTACCGATAAAGTTCACGATCGGTGTCCTAATCGCGTAATCTTGTGAAACTCAAAATCCGACGGCGAGTTACGAAGGTCTATACTTCCTCCTTAAAAATATGTGGATTAATGAAATTTATGATTCCATTAAGGGTATTCCATTATCTGCTGAACATTTTAGGACAGACGCCCTCAGATTACGGAATTAAATTCCGAAAGCACCGCCTTCTAGGCAAAAATCCTTGGTTTGAAATACGTTCTGACTCAAGACACTAGATTCCTAATTCGCGGCAACTACTTGTTTCTTTATTGCCTCTTTTTTCCCTATCTGCATTTTCTCTCTCCTACCCTGTGTCTTAAATACCTGTTGGTTTGAATCGACCTCGGAGACAAGTCGCTCCGGGATAAAATTTCACTTGTTCATAACAAGTCCATATGTTTTCGACTTTGTTTCTATATTTTGAGGTTGGATTTTATTTCTATCCATCCCTACTTAGCCATCGGTATTTCTACTAATTATAATATTATTTTTTTATTTTTTATTTATTTTATTATTAATTAATTTCGAAATTTCTCTTTTAATTAAATTATTTACTAATTAATTTATTTATACCATAATCTAATTAATTAGCCAAAAATACTTAATTAGTCATTTACTAATTGTTGATAATTTTATGATTTAGGATAAATTATTATCTCATGACTATTGAACCGACATTCGTATTTTATATCCTATATTAAATATTAAAAATAAAGAGGCATAAAATGATTTTTAATAATATTTTATTTATGCTCATTTATTTTCCAGGGAAATAATCCCAAAAATTCCTAAAATTAAAGATAACATATTTCCCAAGTTTTTATCAAAGATCTGTTATGATATGGTATTTATCATAATGTTTCTATCACAATGTTTTAGGCCATTTTCTCATTTTTATTAAAATATATTTTTCATGGATTTTAGCTCTTTTTATTTTCTAATTTTCACAGTAATTACCTTAGAAAATAAGATAATTAAAACTTATTATTTGAAACCCCATATTCACCTATTTCCAATAGGTATTATTTATCGAAATATGATACTTATCATAAATATGATTTTCAGGGTATTATAGCAAGAAAAGTGCAAAAGCAATGTCAAGTACCAAAAAGTTCAAATCATTAACCCACTTTCTTTATAACAGAGGAGCCATCCTTTTGAAGTAACATATCATGTGATGTTCGAACATTAGGAGCTTGGGTACACACGCATCCACAAGTACTATTGAAATTAAATCAACACCTACCTAACACATCCTTCGTCCTTTGTGTATTTATCTAATATTTGCTAGCATTTTTTCCTCAATCCCATTCAAATAACGTCTAATTCTTTCCATAAAAGAACAATGGGATAAGAGTTTTTACTTTGACTGAAAAACTCTTTGCTCTTGGATTGACTTAAGAAGTGAACAAATAACGAATGGTGTACTGATTCCAAAACATGCAAGATGGACAACAATTAACAAGCATTAAAAACATGATAAATTGACTCAGCAATCAACAATATCAAACATGATAACGCATAAACAAAGAATAATGTATAAGCGTAGGTTCTTCAGTTTTGAAGAACCCTAAACCCAGAACCTGGATCAATAATAACGCATAATTGAATGTAGCATCCAGTTCTAATCATTAACTCTAATTAAGGGCAAAAATTACTCACCTTTATGTGAATGAACGCGAAAATTTCTAAACTTCGAAGAACACAGAACAAAGCGATGAACGCCTTCACAGACAGTCACGGAAGCGGTAACAAGGAGAATCACTATTTCAGCAACAACAGAGAAGGAACTAACGATGGGGATGTTGGAAAAGAGTGGTCGGAGGTGTTCGTTGAGCACATGGATAAATGATGGGAATTTTGAAATCGAAATAGAATAGGGTTAGAAAGAGATTTGAAAGCCTACATTTCACGGTTTATTATGAAAACAGTGAAATATATAAGTTTTACGATGTTTTAAAAAACAACTATAATATATTTAATAGTTTTTTACATACAACTATCAAATAAACGATACCATTTTTTCCCAAAAAAATCAAACTTATATATCATGGTGGTCATATAAAACTGTCAAATATCGTGTAATATACTTAATGGTTGTTTTAAATAATCATTATCTATTTCTTTCTCTTAACTCCGCCTATCTATATTTCACGGTTTCATGACGACCATTAAGTATGGAGTGTTAAATATGTGTGAATATGAAGTAGTGAATAAAAATTCATAGTCTTGGGGGTTTAACAAATGAAAAGCATCCCTTATATTATATTGGTGGCATCAATGTAAGAAATAAATGTTGGTTTCTTTAAATTAGTTATAATACATTTGGAACATTTTATAACTAATTTAATTATTAAGTTTTTTTGTAAGAAACCCTTTCACATTTGGAACATTCGAAGGAATGAAACAAGAATGTTTTAATTTTGTAAGATTAATATTGTAACATTTTAGACTGTAAGGATTTTTTATTTTATAAAAGCCCCTCCAAACTATAAGTATTTGTATAAAATATGATATAAACTCTTGAGACAAATTGTTTGGTTTTTCTTCCGCCTTTTTTAAAAGGAAATTGGGTGAGGTAGATGCAGATCTGATATACTACTCTATACTAGTATTTTAGAAGGATAATGAACAAAATATTGTGCTGATACGTATCGCCATATGCTAGTACATATAGTTTTTAATATAAAAGTTAAATAATAAATTTGCAGATAACTAAAAAAATTAATTAAATTAGTTAATTATAATAAATAAATGTTGGTTTCTTTAAAAATACCAACTTTGATCATATGCATTAGATCTTTAACTCTTAATAAAAATTCACTTAATATGTGCTATTAATATGGTTACTTTAAGTAAAAATTATAAATATGAGAGGTACAGTAGATTAAGGTTTTGTATTTACAGTTTCGTGTCCATCTCTTACAAAAGGAAATGGACGAAGTATTATGATTAAGAGTCCATTTTGTAGCTTTTAGAGAATATCTTTTAGAATTTACGAGGTAAAAATAACTTTTGGAGAAAAACTTTTGGGATTTATGAGGTAAAAATGACTTTTGAAGTATAGTTTTTGGATAAAAATGATAGTGTTTGGATATTATTATTAAAATAGTTTTTTCATAGTCAAATTTACCAAAAATTCATTAGCTTTTGGTATAAATTGCATATAAAGGATAATCTTGTATTTTAAATATTATAAACATTATATTTCATAATAAATATAAAACATTACATAAATTTATGTACAAAATTAAAATACTCAAGGGTCCGATGTGATCTTGAAAAAAATACTTCATGATCTTAAAAATTTATTTGAGGATATTTAACAAATATTTCGGGATAATGACGGGTATTGAAAAGATACTTAAGAATTGAAAAAATACTTCGTGATCTAAAAAATTTATTTTAGGATATTGAAAAAATATTTCAAGTTAATGACTGATTTTGAAAAAATAGTTCGGGTTGACAGGTACTAAACGATATTTAAGGATATTGAAAAAATACTTCATGATTTTAAAAATTTATTTTATGATATTGAAAAAATATTTCAGGGTAATGACTAATCTTGAAAAAATATTTTAGGGTACTAAAAAAATACTTAGGATATAGACTAATACTAAAAAAAAATGCGATGATGGCGGATGATAGAGAAAAATCTAATATATATATATATATATATATATATATTTTTCCAAAACCTAGGTTTTGAGGCATAATAGCTTTTGTACAAAAGGAGGTGTTTGGGAAATTTATGGCAAAATCTAGATTTTGATGCGGAATAACTTTTGACAAAAATAGGGATATTTGACAAACTTATGGCAAAACCCAAATTTTATTTCCAAAACCTAGGTTTTGATTCCCTCAAACAAACGTATAATCTAGAGAACGGCCTTTTTTTTTAAAAATAAAATATAAAAGGGCCAAATTTTAGTGTGGTTATATAGAAGGCACTAAAAGTGAATCAACAGCTTTTGTGTGTGTGTGCTATATAGTGAATCAAGAGCATGGATCTATGAACTCTAAAATTGTCACCAGCCAAAAGCCCAATAGATTCTTTTTTTTTTTTTTTGGTAAAAGAGAGGCCGTAGCCATATATTAATTAGCTAAAACAAAGGGGATCGAGTCCCATACAATTGTTAGAAAGCACTGTCCGTATACGAATCGGACACATAGACAAAATAGCAGAAGAATACAGCCCCTCTTTTGCTAAGGCATCCACTAACATATTTTGGAGCCTCAGAATAAACTTTAGCTGCACTTCCCAATCTTTACAGAGGTAACTTCTGATTTGAAGAAAGACGATGCTACTAGATGGCTCATTTATATCAATCATGAGTCTATCCACTAAAATCTTCGAATCTGATTCCACAATGATCCTCTTAAAGCCTTCCTCCCATGCCATCCTTAGGCCCAACAACATACCCCATTCTTCAGCTTCATATGCTCCACACTGACCCAGTTCCTGAACAAATCCTACAAGCCAACTTCTATCGGGCGATCTGATTACCCCCCCACACCCTGATCTTCGGCCATCAGCAACAACAGAACCGTCAATATTCAACTTAACCCAATCAGTCGGTGGAGCAGACCATCTGGAAATATTAACGGCTTCTGCCTAGCATGGTTTTTCTGAAGTAAAACAGAATAATTTCTAGGATCTAAAAATGACCCCCACCGGATCCACATGTTTATGGAAATCATCATTAAAAATATACCTATTTCTCCATAACCATAGAAACCAGATTGCAACCCCCCACATTTGACTCCATGGAATACACTTGTCTTTCCCTACTTCCTCTCTAAGATTTAACAGCATCCATTCTTTTAGAGGCAGGGAAAAGAAAACTGATAAATACCTGGGTTGAATGATAGCCATCCAAAATCTTTGTGCATATGGACAATCACGAAAGATATGGATTCATCCTCCACTCCAGAATTACAAAAATCACAAGACCCTGGATTAGAAGCCCACCTGCTCCTTCTCTCATTAGTGGGAAGCTTGTCCAAATAAGCCAGCCAAAGAAATACACGAATTTTCTCAACACCTTGCCAGGACCAAATCTTCTTGTAATCCATACTATACTGCGTCACTAGCGGTTTCTCAATCATCCTTTAAGCACTTTTAAGAGTGAGAATCCCATTAGTTGTTTCACCCCAACACAAAATGTCGTCACTTGCTACCTCCATAGGGGGTAAAACAACTATTAGTTTTTGAATGATTTCCTCCTTAACAATACGGCCAAGGTTAGTCAGGTCCCATGAGCCATATCTTACCCAATCAACTACATTACTCTCCTCTTCCTCTGCAGAGAGGGGCCTTTTACAGAAATATTTGATTTTCACATTCTTACCCAGCCAACAATCTAGGAAGAATAGCACTGACTTACCATTCCTAACACGCCATTGAGAGCCAGCGTTGATAATTTCCCCCTGTTTGCATATAAATCTCCATAGACTTGAGTCAGTTGACCTTGAATTTAAAAGAGACACTTCACTTCTCATCATATATTTTCTGTTAAATACTTCTGCCCATAGCCCTTCAGAACCCTGAACCACGGACCAAGCCAACTTAGCCCCAAAGGCCATATTCACCGAAGTTAACTTTTTAAAACCCAGTCCTCCATAAGGTTTAGGAAGAATAATTCTATCCCTGCCAACATGATGGACTCCATGATTCGTTTCCGAATGTCCCCAAACAAAGTTCCGTTGCACACGCTCAACCTCCTCACAAATGCTTACCGGGATTTGGGAACTTGCATAGGGAAAATGGGAACAGAACCTATTACAGCCTTAGCCAGAGTAATTCGCCCCGCCATCGACAGGCTCTTGGCTTTCCATGAGGAAAGTTTTTCCTTTACTCGGTCAATATGATATTTAAAAGTTTCTGTCCTCCTTCTATTCCTAGTTAAAGGAAACCCAAGGTATTTACCTATCTCAGCAGAAACTTTCATCCCAGCAATCTCTTTAATCTTACTTTTCAGATCATGTTTAACTTTTGGTGAAAAGAAGATAGATGATTTATGGAGACTAACCTTCTCACCAGAAGCCTTACAAAACACATCCAGAACCTCCATCATACATGCTGCTTGTTCCTCCAAAGCTTCCCCAAATAATAGTAAATCATCTGCAAACATCAAATGAGATATTGTAGGCCCCTCTCTAGTCATTATCACAGGTTTCCATCTTTTCTCCTTAACGGCATCATTAATAATATGGGAGAGTCTATCCATGCATAATACAAAAATAAAAGGAGATAAGGGATCACCTTGACGAATACCTCTTCTAGGTTCAAAAAATTCTGTCTTCGAACCATTCCATAACACATTCAGCTTTGAACTTGAGATACACTTCATTATTAGCTCAATCAGGTTCTGATTGAAACCAATATTAGTCAGAATAGACCTAATAAACCTCCAACTAATTCTATCATAAGCTTTTTCGAGGTCAATTTTCATCGCCATTATACCCCTCTTTCCTTTAGCCTGCTTCATTTTATGCAAAACTTCTTGGCCAACAATTATGTTATCTTGAATGCGCCTCCCCGAAATGAAGCTTGACTGAAATGGAGAAACTAAATCATCCATAACCCTTTTCAGTCTCTGGGTAAGAATTTTAGTAACACACTTATACTGAACCGTGCACAACGATATCGGTCTAAAGTGCTTTACTCTTTGAGGCTGCTCTCTTTTAGGAATCAACGAAATAAGGGTATTATTGGCATTTGATAAGTTCACCTGACCTGCAAATACATCTTGCACAAATTTGCACAAATCAGCTCCCACCACTTCCCAATTTTGTTGGTAAAAAATAGGTGGAAATCCATCTATTCCCGGGGTTTTATAAGGCCCCATAGCTTTGATAGCTTGATGAACTTCTAGATCCTTCGGTATTATATCCAAATCCTCCAGACTTGAAGAGTTTAAGATTGGAAAATTAGTCTCAGGTGTATGGTTAAAATCATTTTGCACCTCATCTTGGAATAAGGATTTAAAATAATTAACCACCAACTCCTTAACGCCTACCTCATCCTCCACCCAGGATCCCCTATCATCTTGTAGCATCAGAATTGTATTACGTCTTCTTCTCATTTTTGTTGTGGGGTGATAATATCCGTGTTTCGTCACCCTTCTCAATCCACATTGTTCTAGCTTTCACGAAACCACTTCATCTCCTCCCCGATTTGACACCTCCTCCAACTCCTTTTTGCATTTGTTCTTCCAAACAAATCGAGAAAATTTGAGAACGGGTAGGAAGGAGATTTTTGGATACCATTTAACCTTGCAAGCAATTCTCATTTTTTCTTCTCTACCATACCAAAGATATCCCTATTCTAGCATGGTAGTTCTTTTTGCACCCTATCCAATTTATCTTCAAGATCAGATTCGCAATTCCATTGATTGCCCAAAAAGTTTATAGAGTCCTCATGCGACAGCCACATTGCTTCGAAACGAAAAGGTCTCTCACTATTCCTTATGTTATAATCCCCTACCTTTAGCAGGATTGGATTATGATCAGAGAAACTCACCCTCGACAGTACCTTTAGAACGCAATTAGATTGAGAGTTAAGCATAGCCTGATTGACTAGTGCCCTATCCAATCGTTCATATAGTCTATTCAGTCCCCTTATGCATGGGCCTTTCCAGGTAAACCTAGGTCCAGAGGCTCCTATATCAGTTAAACCACAAATCTGCAATTGATCCTGAAACCATCTAATTCTTCTCAGATTACCACGAGCTCCCCCAATTCTCTCTGACTCCGAGCTAATATCATTAAAATCACCCCAAACCACCCACAGAACCGAAATACTAGGGGCGAGGCCTCTCATCTTATCCCAAAAAACCAATCTGAGGTTAGAGTGAGGGAGGGCATAGATTGACGTAAGAATAAAATCCTGCATACCTGAACCGGAACATTTCAGACTCAAGAACTTCTTATCTTCAGCCGTCACTGAAATCGCAATAGCATTGCTGTTCCAAAGGGCCGCTATTCCTCCAGATCTTCCAACGCTTGGTATTATTGCCATTTGATCAAATCCCAGTCAAAATAAATGCCTTAGCCGAGATTCGTCTAAACAGCGGGTATCAGCCAAGACTAAAATAGCAGGCTTAGCTCCAACAATCAAGGTTTTCAAACTTCTAAAAAGGGCCGGTTCACACGCACCCCTTGTGTTCCAATAGAAATAACTAAACATAAAACATATTTAGGGGGAAAAAGCCTTCAAGCCCAAAGGCCCATTTCACAACTGAGATTCTGGGACCATCGACACATTGACATCCAGAAATTCATCATTCTCCATTGGATCAGCCCCATCAATCTCCACTTTCTGCGCCTGTGGACCTTCAACAGGAATCACCGGGGGCCCAATTCCATTAGATGAATTCTCCCCTGGTACATCAGGGATTAATGTTTTATCCTGGAACATGTCAGAAACGTCCACTGGGCCTATGCCCATGCATGTGTCTCCTGGGTCTTTAGGTATTGGATCGACCATTGTATCACCACCTATACACTCCAACTGTCCACCCTTATTAACCTCTAAATTCACGCCTAGGCCCATTCTGTCAATCTGACAGTCAACTCCATTACCCATCGTCAGCAGTAAGACCTCTGACCTTTTCTCCTCATGCAGATCCCTCGAACGTTTCTCCACCCTTCTGCCACTCTTTTGTCCTATGCTCTTTTGTGCTCCCTCCACTACCTGCACCAATACACCCTCTACACTCTGATGCTTTTTCCCATTACTTTTACCTGCAACCTTAGCCTTCCCCTAAAAATCCTTTTGCTGCGTACGCTGTCCTGTTGCTTTCCAAACCGGACCCACGATCCCCTGTGACACAACATTTTGCCCTCCAATCGCTGTCTCCTTTGAATTGTCCACTCTGCTAATACCTCGTATCTTGACCCCACTTTCTGTTGCATCAGGTTGTCCACCGTCTTCTCCTTCAACTTCCTCGGCCGGCGAGTTTTTTTGAACGACTCGGCATTGTTCATCCAGAATATGAACTGGTTCTTGATCCTTAGGGTCTTTTTTCAATTCCGGCTCCATTACCTTACCATCCTCAGTATTTGATCTTCTCTGTAGGAAAGATTCGAAACGGTGTCCATAGGTCCCATAACAAGTTCACAGGAGGTGCAAACCTTCATATTCAAGAAAGAACTCCACACCTTCTATATAGCAACCTCTCGTCATTTTCTTTCCCAATTCTACTAAGACACATATCCTAGCAAATTGACCTCTGAGCTGACATGAGGTATTCATGTCAACTTTAATGGTTTTCTTGATTTTGTTATCGATCAAGGTGAGCACCTCTTCATCATAAAATTCCAGAGGCAATTTCGGAATCCTTATCCACACGGCCGCTTTGTCTATAACCGCTTTATCCGGACGAAAGTTAGCTTCCCATGGTTTAACAGTCAAGTAGTGGTCATAGATTAACCAAGGTCCACCAGTAAGGGCACTAGAGAAATTATCCTTATTGGTGAACTTAACTACAAAATAGCCATGGCCGATATTGATCAACGTTATGATTCCACGTTTCGCCCACATAGCCTGCAGTGTCTTCTCTAGTGCCCTAAAGCCAATATTTCTTCATAGCAGTTTAACTATCACTGCAGTACTCCATGCTTTGTAGAGCCGATGCTTCATTTTGGAAGAGAAACAGAATGATGGAAAATTTATGTTTGAGCTCTCCGTTATCTTGCATCTTTTATCCTCCTTCCCCTGTTCAGCAGTATCCACCGAGTCTTCAGAGATAGCATCATCTGAGTTTGAATCATCATCTTTCTCATTAGCTTCTCCCATATCTTCCTCGTTGCACGTACCTTTTAGTTTGTAAATAAATGACGTTCCTTCCACATTGAGGGAACTTGGCATTTCCCCCGGCTTTGGCCAATGGCCTGTCATATTGATACCCTCATTACCTTCACCCACATTTTTAATCTTCTTCGAGCTTCTCGCAAGAAGGTCTTCTTCTTCAGTTGAACTAGGAACTTGCTGTTCCTCCAGGGCACCAGAGAGCACCATCGCCATTTACTTCTATTTTTCCAATGGATTCTCTTGTGCCTGCTGAAGAATTAATTTCCCAAGTGAAGGACCATATAGCGGACCCAACGAGCTAAACTACAGTCATAGAAAGAGATACCCGAAAGTTTGCAAATGAACTCGGCCCAAATAAGCTCGTCTCCTTCATTATTTTTTTTCACAAACAAAGATATCTTATATTAATATTAGGGAAAATTGTAACCCAGCCCAATTAACAAACTTAATGACAACTAAATCCTTTGAAATCATCAAATTACAATAAAGTTTCAAAAAAACCATAATGTTATGAATTTCAAACATGAAAGTACAATTTTGCTCCTTTTAATTTGAAACAATCAAAAGGGGCTAGGGCTTGGCTAGATCACTACGAAAGCTTGTGAAAGCATTAAAATTGTCTCTCGTGCTTGCCCCTCACACAGTGGAGTCACCGCATGCTTTAGTCATTGCCAACTCCACCTATCGGCGTTGGTCATTGTCTTGTGGTTTCTGGTCGTCGTCTTGTGGTTGCCGGTCGTGCTTCAGTCAAATGTATATAGCATATATATAGTGGATATAAAGGAATATTAGAATGTCAAGGAATGCTTTATTGAATTATTCTTATAAAACAGATTGAGAATTTGGTCAAGAGGATAGAAAGGAATATTAGAATGTCAAGGAATGCTTTGTTGAATAATTTTTGTAAAATAGATTGAAAGTAATTCAAGGCTATAAATGAATATCTTAGAATGTCAAGAAATGCTTTGTTTATTTATTTTTGTAAAACAAATTGGAATAATTTTCTGGAGCCAAAATTTAACACTTCAACAAGGATTAACACAATTTTATGGCCATTAATGAACTATGAAGCATTAGAGTATAGTAACGTTCTAACAAATTACAATTACAAATATTAAAGTAAGATGAAAACTTTGTAAAGTCCTTAACCATTAATTTTGAAGTTGTAGAAATATAATTAATATATACCAAAAAAATTAGTAGATGATGGGGTTGTTGAGAGTGTAGGAGGCATTTATATAAGTAAAGGAGCAAGCAATGACAACTGTGTGAGCAAAATTGATCATAATAACCATATTTAAATCATGATAAGAATATATGATATGTCCAAACAAGTCTAATTAAGCAGCAGCTGTTGACAAGTTTAGACCATCCAATAACAAGTTATTGAGCAAACAATGACAAGGCATTGAGTGACCACTGACAAATCGTTTAACAAATGTTAATGTGAATTTCATGGTAATTGCACTATATTATTTTCTAACAACTGATGCAACAATTATTCTTCACTCCTTATATGTAGTGCCTTCTTTTAGGATTTTTGTTCTAATGCTACCCCCTACATGTTACAAATCATCTTCTCCTCCATTTAAAAATTGTCCCTCAATATGCAAGAAATATGATAAATGCTTTCTAGACATACTCGCCATCTTCTATCACCCTGCAGAACAAAATTGTTATTAGCAACTGTATGAGCAACATTAACAACTTTAGAACATTGTATTGATGACACATTTTGAAATCACATAACAAAGGTTATAAACCATAAAGCTTCATCCATTGCATTCAACCTTGTCTGATCACATGAAAACATAGCACAATCTCCGTATGAATAGAACAAAAATCCGAACCCTCTTCCACACTCATTGAAAAATAATATAAATCATAAAGACATCATACAATTAACAATCATTAAACAACAAGATATCTTCTATACCCAAAAACCCTAACCCAGTCAATTTTATACCAAAGTAAAAACTTGTCATATTGAACAACAAAAAAGGGATGAAAGATATTAACCTAAAGATCTTTACATATGATCAATAGAGAAAGGTGGCTCCACTTGAGTAATGGAGATGCATGGTGGATGATCAAGATAATGCTTGTACAAAAGCTATTAACCAAAAAATATAAAGAACTTCTTATACTGGATCATTTTTTCATAGGTCTTAAATATATTATTTAGACCCGTTAAAAAACAAACCGGTCTTAAAAATGTTATTAAAAAAATTCAAATATCAATTACTTTATGGAGAAATCTCATATAGCCGGACTAAAATTTTCTGCGGTCCAAAAAAATAAGGAAAAATTTAAATATAAAGGTAATAAAGTTTTAAGACCGAACATATTTAAAAGCCGGTCTTAATAGTTATTCTTTTAAGACCGGACATAAAATGCGGCCGGTACAAAATACAGAAAAAGAGCGCGGATAAAAAAGTAATTACTTTTAAGACCAGACTTTAATATGACCGGTCTTGAATGTTAAATATTAATACCGTCTCTTTGTTTATCCGGTCTTAAAAATGAAGCGCGAAATATACATTTCTTCGCTCGAAAGCTTTTGTTACTCTCACTGAAGAACCTCTGTTCACGTTGTGAAACCCTTCTTGTTGCATTACCTCTCTTCCTCACCCACCTACCATTAGCCTCTGTTACTCTCTCATTTGCTCAAGCATTCCTCTCTTCCTGTCTCGAAAATGAACGGTGAAAACGATTATATTCGTGTTCCGGGAACGCCAGTTACTAGTGTGACTGGTGTGAGTCAGAACGAACCCTCTTCATCTCACAATGAGCCTCGTAACCGCCCTGCATGCCATGGTAGAAGAGGCACACGAATGATGGATGTAACCCTAAGTCGGACTTCTAGGTCAAGGCTCGAGATTCAGTTTGATGAAAAGTTGGAACCTTTTGGTCCCAATAAATGCAAATATACTAGTTTTGTTGGCTATCTAGCACGCAACAAGGTTAGCATCTTGACAGATGAGTGGAAAAATGTTGACTTTGGCACAGTAAAGGATCCTATTTGGGACACTATCCGGCTTACATACACTGTCCCTGACGGTCAAAAGTTGAAAGACAAGACATTATCTTATTGTGCTGATCGGTGGAGGAAGTTTAAGACCTTTCTAGCTAACAAGTATATTTTTGCCGAGGTTCAGCCTGAAGAAAATCCTTGGGACAAGTACACATTTATTGATGAACAAACTTGGCAACAATTTGTTCAGCTGTAGACCACTCCTGAAGCTCTGGTGAGTTTATATTTAGTTTGTTTGCCCTTTTGTTTGCTTATTAACCTGTGCGGATATGTGAATGTTATTGTGTTTATCTAATCCTGTTAGTTAAATGGTTTGGTGTGTGAATAGAAGTATACATTTCCTGCCTTTGTTTATGCAAGTCTGATATGTAAACTCTGAAAAGGTAATTAGGGAAATAATAATGGCATAAGAGTCAAGCCATTATTATAGTCTTACTTCTGTTATAGTAGGTAGTGGTTAGACATTGCTGTTAGTTAGTTAGTTAGTATGTTAACTGTGTAATGGTTTTGGCGCAAGCTGTTATTGGGCCTTAAGAGTCAAGCCTCTAACTATATATAAGAGGTTAGTCTAATATGTGTAGGAACCAGTTATGATGAATGAATGAATTGACTGAGTTGGCAACAATTCTGCAACTCACTTTCCTCTGTTTCTCCCAATTCTTCTACAATTCTACATCTTCCTTAAATAAAATGTTGAAACTTGATGAAGTGAATTTGACTAATGTTTAACGTTCATATGAAGCAGAAGTTCTCTAATTTCTGTTAGTGACATGGCTGGAATTCATAATTGATAGTTTTTTTTTTCAATTTTGATTCACAAAAAAAGAAGGGAACAAGCACAGGAGATAGGGAGAAAGAATGATTGCCCGCATAGGGCTTCTCGCGGAGGATATGAAAAGGCCAAAAAAGAATTGATGGCGGCCAAGCAGAAGAGATTGGAAGATGAAGCTGAATTCAATCCTTCTGCGATATTTGATCAGCCATCTCCAATACGTCGCGAGGAGTTGTGGTTGCAAATTCGGCAAAAGCCAAGCGGCGCTTACACGAGTGAACAAACTCGTGTAGTTGCTGAAAGAATTGTAGGTATCGTTATTTTTACTTTTTAGTTACTAAACATGTTTCATTACTAAGCTTCTCGTTATACGTATCTTACGGAAAGATCTTAAAAGAAAGAAGCGAGAGGGATCTTTTGTGTCGGACGGGAGGAATGATGTTACGACCGTTGCGGCGGGAAAACTGGATCACCGGGCGTGTAAGGGTGATTGGAGGATGGGTAGGCCTAAAACAATACTTTGGTAAATCCAAACGTCATAAACAAAGTATGATTACCCGGGAGGAGATGGAATAGACGCTGGCCAAATTTAGTAAGGAAGCAGCGGCTAAAGAAGCAATGTTTCAATCCCAGATGAGCCAGATGAAGGAGGAAATGAATCAGATGAGGCTGCTTTTGAGCTCTCGTCCAGAGACCAGTGTTCCCTTCACTCATTCACCTGCACCTATGCAGCAGAGCACTAGAGGGAGCTACAATTGTTGGACAGTCAGAGCAACCTTGTGACCTATATGTGGAGGATCGTGATAGTCATAGACAATTAGTTGCAAAGGACGCCCATCCACAACTTGGGATCAACCGTACACCACCAACAAATGGCGATGATGAAGTCGAACGTCGTTGAAAAGGTGATCATTGATGCACCTCTCCTCTCCCAGGCGATCGATTGAAGCTTGTGAGTGATGTCGAGGGAACCTTCATCTCTTGGCTAGTGAAGCTTGTACATGTCTCTACTCCTCCTGAAGCTTCATCCCTTCCTCCTCAAGTTCCATCCCCTTGTCAAGCTGCATCCCCTCCTCAAGCTCTATCCCCTACTGCTAAGTTGACTGCCAAGGAAAAAATATCCGATTTGGTAAAAAGATGATATTTTAAAGATAAATCGTGGTCTATCAATGAAGTAGTAGGCCTTCCTCTCCCTCAACCAGTTTACGTTGACACCGAAGATTTAACGTCCCTGCTGCTTCCTGGACAGGAGCTTACTAATCCAATCCTTCAAATGTTTATGAAGTAAGTATCTGATTCTATGAGTACATAATTTAAATGCATCGTTTAGACGCACATACATATATACTAATTCCCTTATTGATGTCATTATTATAGGTTCATGCATCAAGAATTGGTTGAACAGGACAGAATCAATGATTTTGGATTCTTGTGCTCAGTCTATGCAAGTACAACAGCCTTGGTGGAGAGACAAGAATACATATCAAAGAAGGTGTGTGAAGTGAGAAGAAAGTTGTACGTGTTTCCATACTACCACGAGTACATATCACAATTCTTGTCTGCAATTCACTTAATTCTGCTACATATATCACTGAGTACTTTACTGCTGAGAATTTTCAGCCGCCACTGGCAGTTGGTCCTCATGTGCATGGAGGAGAAAAAATTTATCTTCTTATGCTCCACTCACAGTGATCCAGGGCCTACGTTGATGCAAACCATCAACGAGTAAGCATGTCATTTTGATTCTCTTGTCTGAAATCTCTACTGTGAATTTTCAGTGAACATTATTGATAAGTTTGTGATTTTGATGATAGTGCCATGAGGACCTTCCAAATCGAGGTAAAAAAAGCATGGGTATTAGGCTTATCCTAAATAGCTTTGACCACAGGTTAGTACATATTTGGACACTGGCACACTGCCTTGTGAACTTGGTCAGTAAGCTATATATGCTAGCTCTTATATATATTTCTTGTTCGTTTTAGACCCGTCGGCAACCAACGGGGTTCAACTTATGTGGCACGTACGTCATGAAACACATATATGATATTATCACGGAAGGAAGCACTAAATTAACTGCAAAGGTAAATGTATTTGATGTTACATATTATGGATAAATTTAGTTTTTGGCTTAATGTTACATATGAAATATGCACGCAAGTTAATTCAGTTTCTGTCTTTGATGTTACAGAGGTTTACCTGTCCTGATCCCTTTCCAGATGATGAAGTGAAGCACATACGCAATGTGTTTTGTCAATATCTGTATGACCTAATTAAGTCCTAAATTCATTTGTAAATTTATGTTATAGCAACAATAATCTTCTGTAAATTTTTTTATTTTTTCGAACAAGTCATTCATTTGTAAATATACATACGCAATGTGTAATTCAATAATAAATTTGTTTATTTTTTTGAAGAATTCATTCATTCATTCTAGCTATTTAGTGCTTGAAATTTGAGGTACATGATGTTGTAAATGAGCAATAAGAGACTTTGAAAAGTATTCGCGACTTTTATGACCCCATATTTTTTAAAGATTCGGTCTTAAAAGTATTCGTTTATTTTAAAAATATGGTGAGACCTTTAGGACCGCATATTTATTAAACATCCGGTCCTAAAAGTCTTCGTTTTTGTAAAAAATATGGCTAGACTTTTAGGACCGCATATTTATTAAACATCCGGTCTTATAAGTCTTCATTCAATTTGGCTAGACTTTTAGGACCGTATATTTGTTTAAAGGCTGGTCTTAAAAGTGTTCGTTTATTTTAAAAATATGGCTTGACTTTTAGGACCGCATATTTATTTGAAGACCGGTCCTAAAAGTCTACGTTTAATTCTAACAAACATGTCTAGACTTTTAGGACCGTATACTTTATTATTGTCCGCTCCTAAAAGTCTCTTCCTTTATTTTGTAAAATATGGCTTAACCTTTAGGACCTTGTGGTTGTTAAATCTCCGGTCTTAATAGTCTTCCTTTAAACAGAATTGACTCGCTTTTCAGACAAATCATTAGGGTTCAAGACAATCGAGTTTCTGGCGTTCTATTCAAGCTAGGTCCTTCGTTGTCGTCGATGTTACCTCTCCTGATGTTGAGCAGCATTATTAGTTTCCCTTTTCTTTGTCTCTTTTCTTTTTTGTCGGAAAAAGAAGGAAGATAATGAAAAGGACACTGAAAATATTCAAATCTGGGTGAGGTAAAACCGATGACAACGACGGTCCAACCTTGAGAAGAATAGTCACTTTGTTTTTATTCGAATAAGGTAAACAATCTTTTTTTTTGTATGTTCTTAACTGTATTCTGCGAATTTTAAATGTTGACTTACACAAAGACAATGTTTTGTTTGTTTCCTTTTTGTCGGAGAAAGAAAGAAGATAATGAAAAGGACAAGGTGATCGAATATGGAAACCAACAATTTATTTATTATATTTTTTTAATGCCCCGTGAGGGGGGCAAAATCTGAGAAAAAAAAACATAAAAACATTTACTCCTCCCTATATTTGTCGAAGGGAAGGGAGTCATCGGAGAGGTCGGAGACGTCGTCATCTGAAGGATGGTACTCAACGTCATTGGCGTCGAGTATCGCGGTTAGCTTGTTGTTGACGGCGTGATATACCTGAAACAATTGGCCCAAGCGTCGGTCTATATGATCGACGCGGGCCAGAAGGTCCTGCATCATCTGGTAGAATTTTGGGTTTGGAGGCAAGGGAGGAGGGTACGGAGGTGGAAGAGGATTAATAGGAAAATGAGGACCTGGTGGTGGATGAGGACCTCGTGGTGGTAGACCAGCCATTATGGTGGAGGTTTTAGAAGTATGGAGAAGAATGTGAAGGAAGTAAAGTAACATTGGGTTTAAATAGAGAACCCTTCTTGGACAATGTGAAACGCCTGAAACAATAACGAGGAGACGCATAGTTCCTCAGAATACAAGGAGACGCCTAGTTGGGAAGTTTATCTGGAAGTCGAAGAGACTCTGAATCATTCATTTGAACAGAGTGTAAGGATATGACTACGCTATACGAGTAATTTGAAAATAATGAACCTTTAATACCGGATATTGTAAAATATCCGTTCTAAAAACTAATATTTTTTAGGAAAAAAAATTTACTTTAAAAAAATGAATTGAAAAAAATAAAGGAATTTTAGGATCGGATACAAGATAAAAGGTCGGTCTTAAAAGTGAAAAAATAAATAATAGACTTTTAGGACCGGATATATTATAAAAGGTTGGTCTTAAAATCAATTGAATTGAAAAAAATTAAATAATAGAATTTTAGACCGCATATTTATTAACTCCTCATACATCTCTGTCGTTTTTAAACTCCTCATACATCGTAACTCCACACTACATGGCTCTTAAAGTATATAAACTCCTCATACCTCTCTATCCTTATTAACTCCTCACAATCTCGTAACTCCACACTACGTGGTTCTCGCCCTATGTTGCTCAAACCATGGTTAGATACAAGAGAACCGCTCGGAGGGGTGCTCTTACTCCTGATGCTTGTGCCTTCCGTAGATCGTTATACGGTGCGCTTCCTCCAGCGAGAGTGCGTTCTATTGTTACAGAAGAGTCTCGGGTTGTTGGACCCATTGTTATGTCGGATGATGAAGAGATTGCCGCACCATCTCCGCCTTCGGACCATGAAGAGGTTCTGCTCCCCTCTCAAACCAATTGGCCCCAGCGCGCCTACCGCTGACCCCTCTCCTCTTTCCTCTAATTATACGCTGATGCGAATAAGACAGGAACTTGTTGATCTCCGACGGGAAGTTAATGCTGCTCACACCGATATCGCCAAGGCTTTGGAGGATAATAAGCTTTAGGATGTTTAGTCAGATTCTTGTTTTTGATAATTTTCTGCTTTTTTTCTTTTGTATTTTTCTTGTGTACGTGCATATTCTTCAGTAATGTATGAAGCATTAAGAACTAAGCTTGTGTCTTTTTTTGTTCATATTTTCCTTTAATATTTACTCATTCAATTGCTACTGAGCTGACCAAAGCCAATCCTTTTTTGAAAAAAAATGAGGACTTTTAGGACCGGATGTTTTATAAAACTCCGGTCTTAAAATTAAATGAATAATAAAAATTTAGGACCGAAGTCTTCTAAACCTCCGGTCTTAAAACTTTAAGTATATATTTAGGATCGGCTTCTTTATAATTAACCGGTCTTAATAATATCCAAAATACTAAAACATGTCTCTGTCACGCGGAATATTAAATTTCCCTCTCTGAACTTCTCTTGTCGCGCCGAAAGTGATTACTCGGGTTCGTCTCTAGTGTTTGTGTGTTGCTTCGTTCTTTGCTTCGCGTTGCTCTCTCGACAATCACTTTACGGTTCCTTAGCTAAACGTCTATAGACCAAGCTGTAAGAGGTGTTTCGGTTATATAACTTTATGATTTTCTGGGTTGAACGAAATCGATGAAATGTTCTTGTGGGTTTATTTGTTGTTAATGAATATTGTATTTTGAAGATTATATTTGCACTTTAGACCTACCCAACTGACCAACAAATGTTTTTAGGTTACTCTTGCTGTCTGCAACATCAACATTCGTGGCGGGAGAAGAAAGACTCAGCAAACACATTTGAATTTATATGCTATAGGTGAGTCCACAAGACCTTCATGCGTGGCATTTAATTTCCTCGTCATGCATTTATTTTGCTTCTTGGATTCACTGTGATACATTTATGACCAAAAGTGATTCTTCGTTATGCACTTAATGGGCAAGTTTCTCCGTTAAAAAAGAAGAAGAAGACATAACCGACATTAAGCATAAATATGCATTTGGTGTTGCCTTATTTTATATGAAAGTGTCAATTTTTTCGAATTATGTATGTTAAATCTTTCCGTCTATAGGAATTATACTATGGATCACAGTTGAATAAATGCTTTACAGATGAGTGTTGAATATCAGAATGGGGTGAGGGACTTTATAGAATTTGCTAAACAAAATGTCCATGATGATAGTGGGAAGTTTTATTGCCCTTGTGTAAAATGTTTGATTGAGAGGCGACTAAGTCTTGAAGTTATACACACACATTTAATTTGTGAAGGATTTTGTAAGACTTATACAGTATGGGTATGGCATGGTGAAAAAATACCAAGTGGGTCTCAACATGGGGAAGTGGCCTTTGATGATAATGACACAGATAGTGATGATTGCATAGAGGACATTATTCGTGATGTAGGAGAAGAGGCTTTTCATCAATCACATGCATATAATAATATGTGCAGTGATGTAGAGACCCCGCTATACCCTGGGTGTAAAAAATACCAATTATTGAACACTGTATTGAAATTGGTAAGCTTGAAGGCACATCATGGATGGAGCGACAAGAGTTTTTTTGAAATGCTTGAGGCTTTTAAGGACATGCTTCCGGATGACAATGTGTTGCCGCATCGATACTATGATGCTAAGAAAATACTTTGTTTACTGGGGATGGAGTAGAACCAGATTCATGCATGCCCGAATGATTGCGTATTGTATCAAAAAGAGTTTGAAGAGAAGCAGAATTGTCCGATATGTGAAACCCCAAGGTACAAATAAAATAAGGGGCCTGTAAAAGTGTTGTGGTATCTTCTAATCATACCAAGGTTCAAGCAGTTGTTTACGAATGAAAATGATGCAAAAAGTTTGAGGTGGCATGCAGATGAGAGGATTTCTAATGGAAAGCTTCGACATCCGGCCGATTCTTCTCAATGGAAGAAAATCGATCATTTATGTCCGAACTTCGGCGAAGAACCTAGGAACCTTAGGCTTGCCCTTAGCACGGATGGCATGAATCCATATGGAAGCCTTAGTACCATACATAGTTCATGGCCTGTACTCCTGATTATTTACAACTTATCTCCTATGTTATGCATGAAACGAAAGTACATCATGCTGTCTATGTTGATTTCGGGACCAAAACAACCCAGAAATGACATTGATGTTTACCTTGAGCCCTTGATCGAAGACTTGAAGGAGTTGTGGGAAGAAGGTGTCGATGTTTTTGACTCTTTCAAGAAGGAGGTGTTTAAATTGCGAGCCATGATATTTTGTACTATAAACGATTTCCCAGCATATGGGAACTTGCCAGGGTATAGTGTAAAAGGCCATAAAGTATGTCCGGTTTGTGAAGAAGGCACATGCTACCATCAACTTTAACATGGAAGAAAGACGGTTTATCTTGGACATAGGATATTTCTTAGACGGGGCCACCCATATCGTCGATTAAAGAAAGCCTTTTTTGGTGGCCAAGAGTATGAAGATGCTCCGGTGGCATTGTGGGAGCAAGTTTATGAAAAGGTGAAAAATATCAATGTTATCTTCGGTAAGACTGCAAAGAGTAGAAAAGAAACAAATATATAGAAAAAGAGATCTGTATTCTTCGATCTTCCATATTGGCACAATCTTGATGTGAGACACTGTATTGATGTCATGCATGTGGAGAAAAACATATGTGATAGTATTGTTGGCACGCTTCTCAATATACAAGGTAGTTCCAAGGGTGGTGTAAAGGCAAGATTGGATTTGCAAGTAATGGGAATATGCGAAGACTTACATCCAAGGCCATACGGGAAGAGAACTTATTGTCCCCCGACTTCTCATACTTTGTCTAAGGATGAGAAACAAAGTTTTGTGAGTGTTTACATGGCACAAAAGTTCCCTCGGGGTATTCTTCAAATTTTAAGAGGCTTGTATCGATGAAGGACTTGAAATTAGTACTCCAAAAGTCTCATGATTGTCATGTCTCTATGCAACAGCTACTCCCAGTAGCTATTCGAGGCATCCCCGAATATGATCTTCGGGTCATTTTGACTAGACTTTGTGTCTTCTTCAATGCGGTTTGTAGTAAAGTTTTCGAGATTGAAAAGTTGGATGAATTGGAGAATGAAAGATATCTTATCGTGTGCCACCTTGAGAAGCTTTTTCTTCCTACATTTTTTGACATCATGGTTCATCTAATTGTTCATCTAGTGAGGGAGATAAAGTTGTACGACCCTATCCATTTACGGTGGATGTATCCAATTGAAAGCTCTATGAAATTCCTAAAAGGGTACGTAAAGAACTCATACCGGCCAGAAGCATCAATTGTTCAGAAAATATGTTTCTGAAGAAGCCATGGAATTTTGTCAAATTTATTTGGCCAAAGTAAGACATATTAGACTTCCAAAACGTCAGCATGCTGAAGGGGGTAGACGAGGGGCTTCAGTAAAGAGTGTGGATCCTGATGAATTGTCACAAGTCCGCTTATATATCTTGAATAATGTTGATGAAGTTCAAGCAAAGATAGCTGCACATTAAAAAAGTTTGTAAGGAAAGAAGATCATCGAATGGTTGAACAAAGGTTGATTAGGGAGCATAATGAGAACTTTTGCAAAGCTTGGTTCAAACAAAAGGTTGATGGAGAAGAATGTGTTTACGATACAATCAAATGGTTAGCCCGTGGTCCGAGGTTGATGTCATAAGTTGGAATTCGTATGTGATCAATGGTTATACATTTTACACGAAGTCCCTAGATGATCGACACGATCCGAGAAGAGTGGTGTTATGTTAGAGGTTGAATCTATGCACTTCTCGGTTCGAAAGACAAGAGGCCTTTATTGGCGGTCATGCCATATTATGGGGTTATTGAAGAGATTTGGGAGGTGGACTATGTGAAAATTAGATTTCCCATTTTCAAATGCAAGTAGGTTAATGTCAATAATGGTGTTCAGATCGATCGGCTAGGATTTACATTAGTCGATGTCAATGGTAGAAGTTTTGGAGATGAACCTTTTATTATGGCAAACCAGGCGAAACAAGTGTTCTATATCACGGATCAAGAAAATAAAATGTGGTCTATAGCTCACCAAGGAAAAAGGATCATTGATATTGATGAGGAAAGTCATTCAAATTATGGTCTTCTGGGAGTACTCCTTTTCAAGGGTTTCTGGGACTTGAACGAAGAAGATGAAGCGAGATAATGAACCCGGCATAAGAAATGATCATCAAGAAGGGATATGGGAGGATAACACTTTATAAAAGAGTCAATTCATAAGATAATATTCATATGCAGAATTCTTTGAAAAATTTAAGGTTTTAACTATATTATATTCCTTCTATGTTCTTAAACATTGTCACTGACTATAAAGTTTGTTCTTGTTTTATTTTTGTGGTAGGATCCGATCCAAAGGGTCATGTTATAAAAGAGGATGTTACGTTGTTGGGTGGGAATCAGATGAAGGCATGGTGAATATTATATTGTGCATGTTTGTTGTATTTATAACTTATTGTATTTGTAAGAAAGTTATCTTATTGTATAAATTAATTTAGGTGTTGTGGTCATAGTATAATCATTAATTAAGAAGCCACATAACTCATGGTGAATAATATTTGTATTCTTTTTCCCAATTCAATTTATTCATAATTGTTCATAGCTTGTAGCTTAAAGTATCGACTTTTATGTCTTTGGATTGGGTGGTGGATTTGTATATATATATGATCAGGAAGAACAGAATAGAGAAAAAATTCAGGAAAATTTAGATCGAAAATAAATACGCCGGTCTTAATTGTTCAACTGTTAAGACCAGATGTATTTATATGTCCGTTCTTAAAGGTCATGTGTACATATTTGATATTAAGCCGGTCTTAAAAGTTGGTCTTTAAGACCGTTGTATTTATACGTCCGGTCTAAAAATTCATTTTTTAAGACCGAATGCATTTTACCATCCAGTCTTGAAAGTCAGTCTTTTAAGATCACGTATAATTAGTCGTCAGGTCTTAGAAGCCGTTATTTCTCAGACCAGATTTATTTTTGTCCGGTCTTAAAATTCTGATCTTTTAAGAGCGACCTAGTTTTTATCTGGTCTTAAAAGTTGACTTTTAGGACCGAACAAAAAATATTTTAGCTTTATTTAGTACGACTTTTAAGACCTAATGTTTTAAATGTCCGGTCTAAAAGAGTTTTTTTAAGACTGGTTCGAGTCCAGTCTTAAATGTGGACTTTTAATACCGGCTAGAATAAGACTGGTCGCGGGTCCGGTCTTATGATGCCTCTTTTGTCCGGTCTTAAAACCCTTTTTTGCACTAGTGTGACCACTTGAAAACATATGGGCCATATTGTTCGCACACAGATGTTTATGTAGATGTCAACGCACATTCCGAACATTTGAAGGAATGAAACAAGAATGTTTTAATTTTTGTAGGGAATAACATTGTAACATTTTAGACTAAAAGGATAACATTTTTTATTAAAAAAAAACTCCAAATGATAAGTACTTGTTTAAAATTTAAAGGTTACCTATTTTCTTTGGAGAAAGGAAATACATTTGGAGAATTGAAGACATTGATCTCATTTGTATTATCACAGTTTGGCCACAATATGGGTTATGACAAGAAAAATGATTGTGTTCAATCAGCAATTGTGCAACTAGAGAAAAGTCAGATATAACCCTGCCACAAGATTATATATGTCAACCCACAATATGGGGCCTAAAAGATCTGATTGGATTTTGGAAGATAATGAACGAATAATGTCTTGATATGTGTCGCCATTTAAAAAATTACTTGCCCGGTTCTTAATATTTAGAAAACTAATTTATGAATATTAAGAAAATAAATTTAGATAGTTATTTGTATTAAATAATTGTTGGTTTTCATAAAATAAAACCTCTTTAATCATGTACCATACTTTAGTATATTTATAAGTCTTAATTAACTAACTCTCACATACCAATGAAGTCGAGTTAATTCATTAATTATGAGCTAAATTTTCAATTTTTTCTCACTAATGAATGATTCCGTAACATCTCATTTTCAAAAGCAATATATATATTTTTTTCATCGAGTATAGCATTAAGCGATTGAGTAATCGATAATTAGATTCAAAATGCCGTAAGACCGGTTTGGTTACAAAAAGCGGTACAATAACCGAGAGTTTTTAAAGTAAATAACAACAGAAGTGTCTTCTGGCAACACCCTACTTTGTGGCAACAAAAGAAATTCTCGCCGAGACTCTAAGCGTCTTCTTGCCCTTATCTTGACTCTGTCCTCCGAGGCCACGAAGCTATTTTAGAAGCCGAGGTCCAAATGCACATCGGACCTCAGTAACGGTTAACCTCATACTTATATAAACAACATATGGATGACATCACAATATTAATCAACACATAAGTACATATAGCAGATGCAAGATTAATATAACAACAAGACACATCTCATGTAAAGTTATTTATGCTAACAGTACACATCACATGTAAAGTTATCTATGTTAACAATACACATCGCATGTAAAGTTATCTATACAAATCACTTGTATAGTCATCTATCACATATAAGCATACAATAAGCATAAGAGTTAGTGTTACAGTACGCAAACGTAACTTCATCGGTGTATAACGGTAGTTTTTCGGAAAACGGTACTTTTTGACAGCGGGTGAAACGGCGGTACAACAGCGGCTAACAGCGGTACGATTATCTCAGATATCCTATAAGGATAATATTTATCAATATCTAGCAGCATAACAGGCATTTTAGGTACAAATTACCATTTTGCCCCTAAACCCCTAATCGGCGGAAGTTCGCCAGAGCTTCGCTATTTTAACTTTATCTCTCCAGAATTTTGACATATCTCTTCCCCAATAACATTTTTCGAAAATAATACCATATTTACCCCTAAATATGATATCTAGACTATCTTGAAAAATTAAAGATAAATCTAGCATTTCTACTACATCTACTGAAAGAACTACCGAAACTAAAGACCAGAGACCGAAGAATTTACCCAGGGTCCGGCTAGAACTTCTCCGGGCTCCTTCTTCTCTCTAAAACATCTCTCTATTTCGGTTTTGGGGTGTGGGAAATGAAGAGGGAAGGCTTATTTATAGAAGAAAAAGTGACACTATTCATTACTTTATCAGACTGGATTTCGGCCGTCTTGCCTATGTCATCCTTCTAGAAGCAGATGATGTCATCTTGCTGACTTACCGATAAAGTTCCCTGATCGATGTCCTAATCGCGTAATCTTGACGAAACTCACAAATTCGGGATCAAGGCACCGAAGCTCTATTCTTTCTCTTTAAGAATACATGGGTTAACTAAATTTTGATCCCATTAAGGGTATTTAGTTGTCATTGAACATTTTCGAATACGTCCTTGGTTACGGAAATCACTTTAGGAAGTTCCAGCTTCTTCTGCGAAAATCACGGTTCGTAATATGATCTGATCTAAGTAACCTAATTCCTAGTTTGAAGAACACGGTACGTTTTCTATAAGTCACTTTTAGCACTATCTTCCCTTTCCTAATTATCCTAAGACTCCTAATTACGTTGTTGGTTTGAGAAATGACTTACGAGACCGCTCGCTCCAGGGATAAAATTCCACTTGTTTATAAAAAGTGCGGATGTTAATGACTTCGTTTCTATATTTGGAGGTAGGATTTAATTTATATCCGTTCTCATTTCTCTGTTGGCTCTTTACCGATTATATTATTATTTTAATCAAAATATCTAGATATTTTTTTCTTTTATTTTTTATTTATTTTTCTAAGCATAAAATATTTTATTATTTATTTATTATTTATTTAATTAATAATTTGAATTTCTTCCCTTAAATTAATTATTTACTAATTAATTTACTTATATCATAATCTAAACAATTAGCCACTAATTACTTAATTAGCCACTTACTAATTGTTGATAATTTTCATAATTAGGATTAATTATTATCTCACAACTATTTTACTTACATTGGTATTTTATATCCCATGTAAAATATTAAAAATCATGGGGCCAAAAAGTGCTTTTAATAATATTTTATTTATGCTTCTCTATTTTTCAAGGAAATAATCCCAAAATTCCTAAAATTATAGACAACATACTTCCCAAGTTTTTGTCAGTGTTTGTTGCCATATGATATTTATCATAATATTTTCAGGGTATTACAATTCCAAGAATCAATATGAATAAATTCTTTTTGGTTATTACAATTAATAGGGGCAAAATTGTAAAAAGTTGCATTTATTAATCTAAAAGTGGGTTTATAATAAGGACTAACATTTTTGCTCAAAAAGTACTTATAAATAGGATCAAATTGATGTATTATTAGAACTATCTCTTGATAAAAAGTCCCTTGCATAATCAATAATCATTTTAATGCAGGAATTATAAATTTGGAGATAAAATGAATTGGGGTCTTATTTATTTAAAATCAAAATAAACTTCTTATCTAATTCTTATATGAGGGATCAGAGGAAGCATTTCGAATGAGGCGGACGTATATAGAATCAAGAAAATTGCCACTTTTTAGTGTAGGTATATAAAATGTGCACTAGAAGTGAATAAAGCGGATGGACCCATGAACCCCAAAGTAAATGGGCACACCCTTTCTGGGATTACAGGTATGAGTATTTAACCTAATTTTAAAGGCCAATTAAATTAAATGGTATGGTTTTTAAAGACAGATTTCTATTTTTTTCCAAAACACTTAATTAAAAAGTAATACTCAAATAAGTTTTTTTTTTAAAAAAATTGTTTCTAAAAAATAATAATCCAACAACGCCTTAAATTTTATAAATTATTCAATTCTTCAGTTATTTTAAGTATTATTTTAGAATATTGCTTTTCTCCACTGTATGGGTTTTGCACAACACGCATTTTGCCAAATAAGTAGGTGTGGGGACCGAGTTCTTTTTTCCTTTTTTGTCTTGTAATGCTTTACCTTTCCACACCACGTTCACCCAACCAATAAAAGCAAAAGAAAAAAAAGAAAAACAAAAGGAGAAGTAGCAGCATCCATTGAAGCAACACAAATTGAAGAGTGCCGAAGAGAACTGATACTATAGATTTAGGCATTTATAACATCTAATACGTAATAGTTACAGCTAATAAATGTCATGTATGTCGAGGTGGGGGTCGCGCAAAAATATATAACACTTAAACATAACGGTTAATTATGGGCACCGTTACGTATTGTGAGGCAGAATTCACAAAAACATAAAAGCAATTGTTGTAGCTAATAATCGTTACTTATTTAGTAATAAAAATGACGGTTTTTAAGAAACAACTGTCATGTAACACTTACAAATGATTCATTTTCCAAATAATTATATCAGCAAAGACAAAACATAATGGCCTTCAGAAACAACTATCATCTAACTCTTTCATAACCCTTCGTAACATTTGAATCTTCAACGTCATGCATTAGACCTTCATAAATCTTAACTCGTAGCCCTTCGAAATATGTTAGACCTCTATTTAGACTCTATTATTCTTTGTGGCTCTTAGTATTTTCTTTATTGGCCTCATCCTTCTCTCCTTCATCATGTTAAAATTAAATCCCAAGGAAATCCTCCACAGCCACCACCCCCTCCTCTACTACCTTATCCTCCTTAAGGCTTGTTGGTGGTAACAAATGGTTCAAATACTGAGGGTTCTAACCACATCGCCCCCTTTGCCGTAGCCAATGCCTTTGTCTCCTTCGCCAATCCATCTATTGTGCCAAATGATGAGATGGCACAAGAGAAAAGAACATTGGGGAAGAGTTTTGTTGTCATGAAGGAGTCCAAAAAACAAATTAAGAGAGAGGGGAGGAAACTTACTATAGATGGAACAAGAAAATTCAAATTTTGACATCTGAAGTACAAATAGTGTTTGAATGAAGTACACTATTTGTTAGATTTCATAATTTTTCATTTTTTATTCTACCTCATAGTAAGTTTCCTCTCTTCTCTTGGAATTTGCTTTGGACTTCGTTCATTACAACAAAACCCTTCCGAGTGCTCTTTTCTCTTGTGCCATCTTGTCATTCGGCGTAATAGATGGATTGGCATAGGGGGTGGAGGCGCCAGCTATAGTGGATGGGCCACGTGGTTAGGATCTTCAGTACTTGAGATACAATTTATTAAGTAAAACTCATAACTTAATAGAAGTCCAAGCAAATAAATAACGATGGTAATTAGTAACCTTCAGATTTTTTTATCACAAGAATTATGGTTGTTAAGCAAAAACCGCCATGAAACAACAAACGCCGTGATGGTTTGAAACATTTCCCCTTCTCCACACTGATGATAATACTTTGACCTTTGGTGCTCTATTCTCCTTATTCCATTGAGGTTCCTTTGTAAAGTCAAAACACGATAAAGCATTCTAAGTGATATTAACCTACTTTTGTAAAGTTATTTATTTTTTTCGTAAACCTATTATTGCTCTGATCGAAGGTTTGTTTCTTGTTATAGAAAGTTTTCAACCCATTGCATTGACTAAAGGTTTTTACTCTATTGATCATTTTTGAGGTCACTTTTGGAGATATGAATCCCTAAGTAATGACATCTCTATTTTTGGAAGTATCCATATCTCCGGAAGTTACTTCAAAAAATCAATAGGGATGTGATAAATAAACTAGTTTGGGTGTATCGATGAGAGTCATCATACAAGAATAAGCTCTGTGAATAAACTAGTTCATATGTACCAAAAGTCATCAACGAACAAGCTTTGTGAATAAACTAGATTAGGTGACCTATTGAATTTATTGTTGTGAAGTTAATTTTTTTGGACACCCCATTATTGCTCTAACTAAAGGTTCACCTCCTATATTTCTTTTGAGCAGGTGGCACCAAATTAAACGCTATGAAATTCAACATTGTGATCATTCCTAGACTCTCAAATGTGAGAGTTTCTGAGCTGTTTGGTCTCGTCTCTATACATATAAGAGTAGTACTACCAATATCGAGTAGCGATGCAATTTGTATGGATCACGATTTTCTAAGATTTGAGGCTATAATCAATTGCACTCTTGATACATACATATACATAGGCGGACCCAAGTGTCAGACAAGGGGGGCAAGTGCCCCCCTTGAAATTGGTGTTTTTTTTTTTAAAAAAAAAAAGAATAAAAATTAATACATGTTTGAATGATTGTCCACCTTTAAATTAAGTGTTCCCCCTTAATACATCAAGACTGCACTTCATAATCGGATGGAGGATGAATGGTTTAATGACTGTTTAATACCTTATATTGAAAAATATGTATTTAATAACATTGATAATAAGGCAATTATTATGGAATTCCAAAAAATAAGGCCTAGAAGGATGACATTGTAATTATTTTTATTGTAGTATACTTTTGTTATTAAAATATATGTACTTAATTTTGTTGAGTGTCCACCCTTCATTGTAATTTATGTAGCTGCATTTCTAACCGCACTTAGCCTTGCTTTTCTACATGACGGAGTTTGTAAAATAATCACCTCTCTTATTATATCATTATTATTCATTTGATTTCATGAATATTTTTTTAATATTTTTTTCTTTTCTTGTTTATATTATTTTATTTTTTAATGCATTTAAAACTTTCCTTAAACAAATTTTGAGGGCGCTGCCCCCAAATGTCCCCACCACTAGCGCCCTTCGTATTTTTCTGAGTCCGCCCTTGTATGTATATATATATATAATATTCACCTATACCTTGTGTCTCTTCTACAATTAAGCCTAGAAAGTAAAGGAAAATGGGGAAAAAGCAAATATCCCTATTAGAAAGAGCGTAGGGGTTATGCAAACCCTTGAGTTCAAGGGTTTGCATACCCCTCCGCCCTTTTTGATAGTAGTATCTGTTTTTTACCCATAGTCCTTTGCTTTTTAGGGGTTAATTCTTGTAAAGATATACAATTATATATAGGTCATCAGTTACATTATCACTTATATACATCAACAATTGCCATTGATTTTCTCCACAAAGCCTGGAATGTCTTGATCCATGCCAAACTACATAGCCACTTGATGTCGAAGGTACTACTATTCTATTATATAGATAGAGGAAGTCAACTAGCTCAGAAACTCTCACTTAAAGAATCTATATCCATATATCACAGTTATTATATAAAAATCATGTTGTATTATAAATGTTCACTGTTATTATTTATAAAACATTATTTTTGTACTTAATACATAATGGTTATGTACAAGAGACCATTATTACTTTTTATTAGAGGTCACGGTTCTTATATACAAACTTTTATGTATGTTACTAAATAAATAAAGGTTGTTAAATGAGATTGTTATATGTCATCCAAGCATTACCATATATTATAATGATTGATTACATGTCCCTGTTAATTATTATTACAACAATGGGCAGATCATGGCCTTACCAAACATCAATACGCAACAGATATTATATTATAACCGTTATAATATAATATCTGTTGCGTATTGATGTTTGGTAAGGCCATGATCTGCCCATTGTTGTAATAATAATTAACAGGGACATGTAATCTATTATAACCGTTATAATAGGTTAGAAATAAATAACGGTTTGGAACTGTAATGTATCGCACCGAGCTTTTATAACACCTACATATATAATGATTCGGAATCGTATGTGATGTATGACAGTTAGTAACTGTCATATATAGCAATTTCTATAGTAATATAAAGATCAATAAGGAACAAGACGAATGGAACTTTATATTTTGGATAAAGAAGCAAAATGAGGTTTTTTAAGACTTTCATTTTTGTCAAAATAATGAAGGGGAAAATGAATTCTGAGTGCGCTGTTACTTTTTCAAACCAACCAATACATGCTTGGAATCTTTACATTAGTTTGTTTGGTATAGTGTAGTGTGTCACACCCAACATTCATATAATAGAATTCATCAAGAGTAAATTACTACGAATGTCACATCCTCTTCTTATAATGACATTCATCAGAGTATTAATGCACAGCTTAGGAAGAAAAGGAGTTCTAGCATAGTAATACTGATATTAGGGTCTGGATACATAACTGGAATCCATAAGAGGTTCTTACAAATATTACTTACTTTCAACATAGTCTAATACAAAACATAGATAACCAACAACAGTTCTTGGTCCGTCTTAGCATCTTCAGTTACCGGTATCCACTGCCTTGCCTTGTGAGCCACGTCTACTATACTTTTCATGCCTTGAACTTTCAGGGATGACTGGGATTCAAACGAATCCCAGTAGTAACGTTAATCACTCGCATAAAATGCATGCACAGTATATGGTAGACAACCAGTTGCAACAAATTCAATATTCAAATTCAAGTTCAAGTTCAATTGAAAACCATTCAAATTCAAAATTCAATTCAAATTCATTCAGATTTGAATTCATTCAAGTTCAAATTCTTTCAAATTCAAATTCATTCAAATGACCTACAGGCTCATTCCCATTATTTGGGTAATTCAATTGGGCATTTGCCCTTCTTTCACAAATGTAACGGTTCTCTTATCGGATTACCACCCCCGGCCTTAACCGAGATGGCATCTAGGGTTACCCCACATTCAAGGGCATTACCTCCCGGCATTAACCGGCGATAAGGTTAGGTGTTCAAAATTCAAGTATCACAATGGTTCATACATGCATATAAAGGCATACAAAGTATGTGAGAAAAAGTTACTACCTGGATGTCTTTACAACTTTTTATTCTCACCGAGTTCTTCTTGCTCTGCATATTTGGCCAACACAAGTATCCAAATCCTATAATATTTGGAGATGGGTCATTACTCAATTTAATCTTAATAACAATATTAAGATTATGCTTACTAGACCGACCCAATAAGCTTATCCTTTTTATTCTCTTTGGTTGGTTATCCCATATTATGTATTCTATATTCTTCCCATAATTAGATATCTAGCCCTTCAAATCTTATTCAGAAATTCCAAGTTAAGGCTAGTTGTAATTTGCTCAAAAACGTGATTAATTCCAGACTTAACAGAAATTCAGCTTTCAATTTCTCTAGGAACCTAGAAAAATCATATCTCGGTCTAGAAAACTCCGAATCAAGTGGTTCAAATTCCTAGTCGAAGTTCTGTAAGTCTATTTCATAGTAAAAATAATCCACTGATCAAAACATAACCGAGTCATTCCCAGAATTTCGAATTGTAGAGACAACTTCAATCTGCAAAGTGGATTTTTCAGAATTTCATATCCAACTTTAAAAATTCATATCTGGGTCTAGGAAGCTCCGATTGAGGTGGTTCAAATTTCTACTTAAACTCCTGTTAGTCTAGTTTACAGGAAAAATTATTATCACCTAATTTAATTTCGGCATTAATACAGTTTATACAGAGAACGTTACCGACTAATTCTGAAAAACAGTTTTCGTTCAGTTTTCTTGTCTGTCTTAGAAAATTCATAAATCCTTGTATAGACCTCCTATTCAGGTGTTCTTTGACTTATATTAAACCTTATTATGTGTACTAAGTGTACGAAAAATTCCAAGGTCATAAGAGGTCGTTTAATATGGTTTTTCCCTGCTGCAACATTACTGTTCCTGCAGAAAAATTCCAATTCCAGAATTGGCAGCATCTTCTTCTTTATGTTCAACAATTTATTTTGGCTTCCTTAAGCCTTCTCATTCTTAAACTTGACTTCAATACTTCTAAATAAATATTTTAGGTTCAGTTTATTACTAAAACAGAACCATAAATATGTACATATATATATATATCCATGCAATTTTCCTCCAATGGTTCATACATATGCACCGAGATAGCAAGCTTCTGATTTATCAATAACTAATCAGAACCTTTAAATACTTGCATGCATCACTTAATCTTCAAACTTTCTTTGATTCAGTTTCCCCAAAACAGAGACCCATTATGCAGAACCTAACCCATGCGCAGAAAATATGGAAGCTACAAGAATGAGGCGCAAAGACTCACCTAAACCGAAGACCCAAACTTGCTTGCGATGATCAGCTTCTACTTCTTCTTCTTCCTCTTTCGGCGAGCTCTCCCTCTCTCTCCCAGCGTTTCTCAGCTCCTAAATCACACTGTACTCTCAGATTCTGCAGAAGTCTGGGCCGAATAGGAAAAATTAAATGGGAGAGGTGAATGTTTGGGTGTGTTTCTGATTTTGGGGAATGAAAAACGATATTGGGAGAATGGTTGTGTGTGGCGGAAGTTTTAAGGAAAAACAGGATGAATGAAAAATGAAAGACTGAGCTGTTGACCGAAGGAATTAATTGAGAATGAAGGAGTCTGCATGTTGGTTACGTGGCTGAAATTTAAAGAAGATGAAAGGTGAGCTGGCAAGCATTCAAAGATGTGAATATGTGTGTGTATATGCGTGTTATATCAAATGGAGGAAAGGAAGCATTGGACTCCACACAAAAAACGATAAATGAGTTATATTGGCTGAATGCAATCAATTAAGTGAAGGAGTATTTCAATGTATGTTCTGCTAATTGGGTTTGGAATAAATAGATGAGAATACGTGTGTTATGTTTGGGCTTTACAATTGGTCCAACTTCACTTCTAAATTTTGTAGTGGCAAAAATTTCTATTTTACTCTAACACTTGGTTTTCTAATAAATTCCCCAAAATATATCCTAAATTCCAAATATTGATTTTAGCATTTATCTAGGCCAAATTTCCAATAATTAATTTTATGTAATATTCTTAATTCCTAATTCCCAAAATTTGGGATGTCACATAGTGGATTAATGTTGGTGTGAATATAATTTTTATTTTTTACATACAATATTTTATGTGTGTGTGATACTTTAATTAATAATATTAAGTACTACCTTCAGGCTAGGGTCCTATAATGTGCCTTCTCTAATGTGCTCTCTAACACCCCTTGAATTTTCATGAGTTTCCAAGTGTTTTGATTTTGTTTCTTGTGATATCACTAGTGCAAAAGAGGGCTTTAAGACCGCCTCATTTAGACCAGGACATTCATCGCAATGGTCTTAAAGCTATGACCGGTGGCAGTTTTGTAAATATCAAGAACTCCTTGGACCGAATCCTTTATTAATAGGTCTTAAATATATTATTCAGACCGCTTAAAAAACCAACCGGTCTTAAAACTGTAATTAAAATATATATTATTTTATAGAGAAATCTCGTACAAGCCCGAACTTATATTTTCTGAGGACCAAAATAATCAGGAAAAATTTAGATATAAAAGTTAAAACTTTTAAGACCGGACATATATAAATATGGTCTTAAATGTTATACTTTTAAGACCGGACTTAAAGTATGGCCGGTACAAACTATTGAAAAAAAAATTATTCGAAAATTTTATTACTTTTAAGGCGCGTTTAATAATGGACGGTCTTAAATTTTAACCTTTAAGACCGACCTTTTAGTTCGTCCGGTATGGAAACTAAAGCGCGAAATATTCGCACGAACGTTGCCTTAAGAGTTAGGACTGAATACGTTGCTCTCTCTGAACTCTGAAACCCCTGTTCTTGTTGTGAAACCCCTCTTCCTGTTGCATTACTTCTCTTCCTCGCCCACCACTACCATCCTCTGTTACTCTCTCACTTTCTCGAGGGCGTTTCTCTTTCGCACCACCACTCTCGGCCCTCTCTTCCTTTCTCGAAAATGAACGGAGAAAACGGTTCTTACGCTATTCCTTCAATGACGATTCTTGGTTCGTGGTGTGAGTCGGAACGAACCCTCTTCATCTCACAATGAGCCTCGTAACCGCCCCACGCCGTGGTAGAAGTGGCACACGAATGAAAGACGTATCCGTAAGTCGGTCCTCTGGGTCAAAGCTCGAGATTCAGTTTGATGAAAAGTTGGCTCCTTTCGGTCCTAATAAACAAAAATATAATAGTTTTGTCGGCTATCTAGCATGCAGCAAGGCTAGCATGTTGACAGATGAGTGGAAAAATGTCGGCCGTCTCGCGATAAATTATCCTATTTGGGACACTATCCGGCTCGCATACTGTTTGTCACGACTCCCAGAAGTTGAAAGACAAGACATTGTCTTATTGTGCTGATTGGTGGAGGAAGTTTAAGACCTTTCTAGCTAACACATATATTTTTGCCGATGTTAGGCCTGACCATAATCCTTGGGACAAGTATACATTTATTGATGAACAAACTTGGCAACAATTTGTTCATTGCGGACCTCTCGAAGCTTTGGTGAGTTGCTATTTAGTTTTGTTTGCCCTCTTTTGTTCGCTTATTAACTTGTGCGGATATGTGAATGTTATTGTACGTGTTCATCTAATCCTGTTAGTTAGATTGTTTGGTTTGTGAATAGAAGTATATATTTTCATCCTTTGTCTGCATAAGAGGAGCATGTCTTAGTTGTATGCAAGTACGATATGTAAACCGTGCAAAGGTAAAATACTAAGTAGGTAATTAGGGAAATAATAATGGCATAAGAGTCAAACCATTATTATAGTCTTAGCTAGTTCTTTTGTAGTAGGTAGTGGTTAGACATTTCTATTAGTTAGTTAGTATGTTAAGCGTGTAAAGGTTTCGGTGCGGTTCGCAACTCACTTTACTCGGTTCTCCCAATTTCTTCTACAATTCTACATCCTCCTTAAATGAAATGTTGAAACTTGATGAAGTGAATTTGACTAGTGTTTGAGGTTCATATCAAGCGAAGTTCTCTAATTTATGTTAGTGAGATGGTGGAATTCATAATTAATAGTTGTTTTCATTTCGATTCACGAAAAGAAGGGAACAAGCACGGGAGATAGGGAGAAAGAATGATTGCCCGCATAGGGCTTCTCGCGGTGGATCGAAAAGGTGAACAAGAATTGATGGCGGCCAAGCGGAAGAGATTGGAAGATAAAGCGAAGCGAGAATCAATCCTCTCGCGATACATGATCCGCCATCTCCAATACGTCGTGATGAGTTATGGTTGTATATTCGACAAAAGCCAAGTGGCGCCTACACGAGTGAACAGACTCGTCTAGTTGCTGAAAGAATTGTAAGTATCATTATTGTTAATTTATAGTTACTAAACATGTTTCATTACGAAGCTTCTCATTATCTGTATCCTACATGAAGATCTAAAGAAGAAAGAAGCGGAGGGATCTTTTGTGTCGGATGGGAAGGATGATGTTCTGACCGTTCCGACCGGAAAACCGGATCACGCGGGGTGTATAAAGGGGATTGGAGGAAGTGCGCTGAAGGAATACTTTGGTAGCGCCAAACGCCGAAACAAAGTATGGTTACCCGGGAGGAGATGGAACAGACGGTGGCACAGACGGTGGCCAAATTGAATGAGGAAGCAGCGGCTAAAGAAGCTTTATTGACTGCCTATTATCAATCCCAGCTAAGGGAAATGAAGGAAGAAATGAATCAAACGAAGGTGTTTGTGAGCTCTCATGCAGAGACCAGTGTTCCCTTGCCACTCTCACCTACAGCTATGCAGCAGAGCACTAGAGGGAGCTGCATTATTGGACAGTCACAACAACCTTGTGACCTTTATGTGGAGGATCCTGAACATCATGATAGACGATTGGTTGCAACAGGGACTGTCCACAACTTGGAATCAACTATACACCACCAACAAATGGCTGATGATGAAGTCAGAGTGTCGTTGAAGAGGTCATCATTGATGCACTGTCCTCTCCCAAATGGTGAGATGAAGGTTGTGAGTGATGTCATTGGAACCTTGATCTCGTGGCCAGTGAAGCTTGTGCATGTTTCTACTCCTCCTGAAGCTCCAGCCCCTCCTAAATTGGTTGGCACAGCTAAGTGGAGTGCCAAGGACAAGCTTGTCCTTATGGTAACCAATAAACAAGTTGCACTTAATCAGTGGTCTGTCAATACAGAAGTAGGTCTTAAAAACAAGTACCCGGTTTTGGTTGACCAAGATGATATAATTTCCTATTTGTTTGATAAACGGGGAGCTTCGATGCAATGATTCTCATGTTTATTAAGTAAGTATCTTCTTCTATGAGTACATATATAACATAAATGTGAGACACTCACCTACGTATATACTAATTCCACGACGTCATTATTGTAGGTTATTGCATCGTTAATTGGAACAACGGGCGAAGCAAAGATATTGGATTCTTGTGCCCGCAGTACGTGAGTCAACCACCCTTAGCGGATAGACAATCATACATAACAACAAGGTTGACCAAGAAGAATAGGAAAAGTTGGTACTTGGCACCATACTACAATAGGTACATATCATAATTCTTTTCTGTAATTCCATTAATTATATTACGCTACATATTCGAGTACTTGTCTGTTGTGAATTTTCAGTCACCCTTGGCAGTTGGTCTTGATTTGCTCGAATGAGAATAAAGTGGTCTTTTTATGCTCCCTTCACTACGAACCAACGACTACATTGCAGCAGATGGTGAACAAGTAAGCATATGTCATTTTGATTGTCTAGTCTGAAATCTCTGCTGTAAATTTCAGTAACCATTATTGAGTAAATTTGTGATTTTGACAATGTATAGGCCTTTAAAATCATTCCAAGAAAAGGTCAAGAACAAGTCTGGGACTGAAGTCAAAGATCCTACATGGATCAAACCAAAGGTTAGTACATATTTGGACAACGGCACCTTTGGCTTGTGAACTTGGTCAAAAAAATATATGCTCTTATATATATTTCTTGTTTGTTTTTAGACCGTCGGCAACCGAAGGAGTCCAACTTATGTTGACATTATGTCATGACACACATGTATAATATTGTCATGCAACCAGTGACTAACATCCAAGCAAAGGTAAATGTATTACATAACTTTGCCTGTACGCTGACCCCTTTGATATGCAAGGAAGGGACGACTAATATATTTTTGTCTTTGATGCTACGTAGGCGTTTGGTGTCTTTGACCCCTTTCACGATGGTGATATTGAGCGCACACGCAATGTGTTATCGAATATCGTATGATCTGATCATCTCGGAAAATTGGAAAAATAGTTGATTTGTGAATTCATTGTAAATATATGCTATTTGTATCAACAATCATCTTGATTGTAATGAACAATTGTCCAATTTGTGATAGTATACAATAATAATTTGTTAATTCATTTAAAGCAAGTTTCCTTGTGTCCATTAGTGGTTGCTGAATGTATTGGATGGTGGAAAAAAATATTCATTGCTTAATTTACAAATGCGAGAAGTTTAGGACCGTATTTTACTAAGTAGCCGGTCCTAAAAGTCTTCGTTTATTATTCAAAAAACTAGTATTTTAGGACCGTATGTTTACTAAAGAGCCGGTTCTAAAAGTCTTCGTGATTCACGTAAAATACTTGATCTTTTAGGACTGCATGTTCACTAAGTTGCCGGTTCTAAAAGTCTTCGTTTATTTATTTGTGAAAAAATGACAGTATTTTAGGACCGTATGTTTACTAAATAGCCGGTCCTACAAGTCTTCGTTTATTATTGGAAAAAATGCCAGTCTTTTAGGACCGCATGTTTACTAAGTAGCTGGTTCTAAAAGTCTTCGTTTATTTATTTTTGAAAATTTGCCAGTATTTTAGGACCGTATGTTTACTAAAGAGCCGGTTCTAAAAGTCTTTGTGATTCACCGTAAAATACGCCAGTCTTTTAGGACCGTATGTTTACTAAGTAGCCGGTCCTAAAAGTCTTCGTTTATTATTCAAATGCCGGTATTTTAGGACCATATGTTTACTAAAGAGCCGGTTCTAAAAGTCTTCGTGATTCACGGTAAAACACGCCGAGTCTTTTAGGACCGCATGTTCACTAAGTAGTTTGGTCCTAAAAGTCTTCATTTATTTATTCGTGAAAAAATGACGGTATTTTAGGACCGTATGTTTACTAAATAGCCGGTCCTAAAAGTCTTTCATTAGCGACAAATATACGATATATTTATTAATATATATTTTTTATATAAAAAATCTCTTATAAATTAAATGAATAATCTTTTTGCTTAAATTAAATATTTATTCAATATGCGGTAACTATAGTCTACATTATTAATTATTCTATTTGTAACTACTTTATTAAATGAATAATCATATTATTAAATTAAAGTCTTTCCCTATTATTCATATTTCATAACCGATTTACTTTATTTATTTATAGAGTGTAATAGCATCAAAACATTAAATTAAATATTTGTCCATATTACAACGTAAACTCCATATTTCATAATTGCCTTTACGTATTTTTTTTTTTTTTTTTTTAATTTTAGTGTTTTGAGTCTGCCATTTTCCATATTTCATAATTGACTTTCTTATTGCTTTCCATGTTCAGATAATGCATATAATTAAACTGACAGATTAATGAAAACTCCCATAAGAACAAAATGCAAAAATATTTTATTTAATAATTTTACGCCTATAGGCGTGATTAAAAAAGCGACAAACAAAAGCAACAAAAAAAAACTATAAAACAACTAATCCTCCCGTCGTCGGAGAGGTGGGAGTCGTCGAGGCGATTTTGGAGGTGTGGGAAGCGTCTCTTCGTAGGATCGTACTCACGTCATTGGCGTCGAGTACCATGGTCGAAACTCACGGTTGATAGTATGAACCGGTTGAAACAATTGGCCCAAGCGTTGGTCGATGTGATCGACGCGGGCCCAATGTCTGCACCAACTGCTTGACAGTTGGATTTGGAGGCGGTGGAGGAGGGGGCTGAGGTTGACGAGGAGGAGGAGGAAAAGGAGGACCTGGTGGAGCAGCCATTACAGTGGGTTTTAGTCGGGGGAGGAGGTCGTGTAGAAGTGATGGAGAAGAATGTGAAGAAACTAAAGTAAGAACGGGTTTAAATAGAGAACCTTACCTGAAGAATATGAAACATTATGAACTTTTTAAGAGGAGACGCTTAGTTGGTCAGTTTACGACCTTGAAGCCGAAGAGACTCTGGATCATGTGTACGGGTGTACGGGGTGCAAGGATCGACTCTGCTATCTGAGTAAGTTTGAAGTGACTGAACATTTAATACCGGATTTTGTAAAAGATCCGTTCTTAAAAGTAATATTTTTAAGGAAAAATTCTTACTTTACAAAAAAAAAAAAATTGATAAAAAAATAATTGACTTTTAGGACCGGATATAATATAAATGGACGGTATTAAAAGTAATTGAATTGTATGGAAAAATAAATAGTAGACATTTAGGACCGGATGTTTCTAAAAATCCGGTCTTAAAAGTAATTTAATTGAAAAAATAAATAATATACTTTTAAATCTGGTTACATAATAAAAAGAGTGTATCAATTGTGTATCCATCTCTCTTGTCCTCATTAACTCCGCACACTAACCTTCATGTCCTTATTAATAAAAAGAGTGTAGTTGGAGCTCTGCCAAAGCGCTTGCTCAAAGCCTCAAACCATGGTTAGATACAAGAGAACTCCTCGTAGGGGTACTCTTACACTGAAGCTCTTGCCATCCTTAGATCGTTATACGGTGCGCCTCCTCCAGCGAGAGTGCATTCTGTTGTGACCGAAGAATCTCGGGTCGTCGGACCCATTATTATTTCGGATGATGAAGAGGTTGTCGCACCCCCTCTCCAGCCTTTAGACAATGAAGAGGTTCCTGCTCCCCCTCTCCAATCAGTTGTCCCCAGCGCGCCCACCGCTGACCCCTCTCCTCTTTCCTTTAATGATGCATTGTGAATAAGACAGAAACTTGCTGATCTCCGGTGGGAAGTTAATGCTTTTCAGGCCGATATCGCCAAGGCATTGGATGATAATAAACTTTAGGGTGTTTAGTTAGATTCTTGTCGTTGCTAGTGTTGATCAGTTATTATTATTTTTTCTTGTGTACGTGAATATTCTCCAGTTATGTATGGAAGCAGTAAGAACTAGCTTGTGCCTTTTTGATATTCATATTCTCCAGTTTTCCTTTATTTATTTTATTAATTCAGTTTCTGCGTGCTACTCGTCAAAGGCAAACCTCTTGTTTTTGAGTACTTTTTTGGTTCATTAATAAACGAAGAGGGTTTACGGAGTATTTGACTTTTAAGACTGGATGTTTATAAAACTCCGGTCTTAAAATTAAATCAATAGTAAATGTTAGGACCGAAGTATTCTTAATTGCCGGTCTTAAAAATGTATTAATAAAATTATATCTTTAGGACCGGACACTTTATAATTAATTGGTCTTATTAATAAATTTATATCGTTAGGACCGGACACTCTATAATTAACCGGTCTTAATAAAATCCAAAATACTAAAATGTCTACGTAGGCGGGGGAAAATTAAATTTCCCTCTCGTAACTTCTCTTGTCGCACCGAGAGTGATTACTCAAGTTCTGTCTCCACATTTTGTGTGTTGCGTCGTCATTTGCTTCGAGTTGCTCTCTCGAAAATCACTTTACGGTTCCTTAGCTAAACATCTATAGGCATGCGAGGTGTTTCGGTTATATACCTTTATGATTTTCTGCTTATCTTTACGGGTTTTTCATGAGTTGAATGAAATCGATGAAATGTTCTCGTGGGTTTTCTCCGTTGTTAATGAATATTGTATTTTGAAGATTATATTTTCACTTTAGACCACCAAACTGACCAACTAGTGTTTTTAGGTTACTCTTCTTTATCGTAACATCAACGTTCGTGGCCGGAGAAGAAAGACTCAAGCAACCCCATTTGAATTTATATGCTACGGTGGTCGACAAGACCTTCATGCGATGCATTTAATTTGAATATCTTGACTTTTATTTTGCTTCTTGGATTCACTATGATACATGTATGACCAAAAGTGATTATTTGTTATGCATTTAATGGGCAAGTTTATCTGTAAAGAATGCCAAGTGGGTCTCAACATGGGGAAGTGGCATTTGGATTATGTATTTCTTATTTTATATGCAAGTTTCAATTTTTTTGGATTATGTATGTTATATCTTTCCGTCTATATATAGGAATTCTTCTATGGATCACAGTTGGATAAATAATGCTTTACGGACGAGTGTTGGATATCAGAATTGGGTGAGGGAATTTATAGAATTTGCTAAACAATATGCCCATGATGATAGTGGGAAGTTTTATTGCCCTTGTGTAAAATGTTTGAATGAGAGGCGATTAAGTCACGAAGTTATCCACACATTTAATTTGTGAAGGATTTTGTAAGACTTATACGGTATGGACATGGCATGGTGAAAAAGTGCCAAGTGGGTCTCAACATGAGGAAGTGGCCTTTGATGATAATGACACGGATATGGATGATCACATAGAGGACATTATTCGTGATGTAGGAGAAGAGGCTTTTGGGCAAACACATGCATATGGTAATATGTGCAGTGATGCAGAGACCCGCTATACCCTGGGTGTAAAAAATACCAATTGTTGAACGCTGTATTGAAATTGGTAAGCTTGAAGGCACGTCATGGATGGAGCTACAAGAATTTCTCTGAAATGCTTGAGGCTTTTAAGGACATGCTTCCGGATGATAATGTGTTGCAGCATCGATACTATGATGCTAAGAAAATACTCTGCCCACTGGGGATGGATTACAAAAAGATTCATGCATGCCCGAATGATTGCATATTGTATAGAAAAGAGTTTGAAGAGAAGCAGAATTGTCCGATATGTGAAACCCCAAGGTACAAGTCAAATAAGGGGCCCAAAAGTGTTGTGGTATCTTCCAATCATACCAAAGTTCAAGCGGTTGTTTGCTAATGAAAGTGATGCAAAAAATTTGAGGTGGTATGTTGATGAGAGGATTTCTTATGGAAAGCTTCGACATCCGGCCGATTCTTCTCAATGGAAGAAAATCGATCAATTATTTCCGAGCTTCGGCGAAGAACCTAGGAACCTTAGGCTTGCACTTAGCACAGATGGCATGAATCCCTATGGTAGCCTTAGCAGCATACATAGTTCATGGCCCGTACTCCTGATTATTTACAACTTATCTCCTATGTTATGCATGAAACGAAAGTACATCATGCTGTCTATGTTGATTTCGGAACCAAAACAACCCGGAATGACATTGATGTTTACCTTCAGCCCTTGATCAAAGACTTGAGGGAGTTGTGGGAAGAAGGTGTCGATGTTTTTGACTCTTTCAAGAAGGAGGTGTTTAAAATGCGAGGCATGATATTTTGTACTATAAACGACTTCCCAACATATGGGAACTTGTCAGGGTATAGTGTAAAAGGCCACAAAGCATGTCCGGTTTGTGAAGAAGGCATACGCTACCATCAACTTCAACATGGAAGAAATATGGTTTATCTTGGACATAGGAGATTTCTTCGACGGGACCACCCATATCGTCGATTAAAGAAAGCCTTTTTGGTGGCCGGGAGTATGAAGATGCTCCGGTGGCATTGTGGGGAGCAAGTTTATGAAAAGGTGAAAAATATCGGTGTCATCTTCGGTAAGGCGCAAAGAGTAGAAAAGAAACAAATATATGGAAAAAGAGATCTGTATTCTTAGATCTTCCATATTGGTGCAATCTTGATGTGAGATACTGTATTGATGTCATGCACGTGGAGAAAAACATATGTGATAGTATTGTTGGCACGCTTCTCAACATACAAGGTAGTTCAAAGGATGGTGTGAAGGCAAGATTGGATTTGCAAGCAATGGGAATACACGAAAACTTACATCCAAGGCCATATGGGAAGAGAACTTATTGTCCCCCGACTTCTCATACTCTTTCTAAGGATGAGAAACAAAGTTTTTGTGAGTGTTTACATGGCACAAAAGTTCCCTCGGGGTATTCTTCAAACTTTAAGAGGCTTGTTTCGATGAAGGACTTGAAATTAGTAGGCCAAAAGTCTCATGATTGTCATGTCTTGATGCAATGACTACTCCCGGTAGCTATTCGAGGCATCGCCGAATATGATCTTCGGGTCGTTTTGACTAGACTTTGTTTCTTCTTCAATGCGGTTTGTAGTAAAGTTTTAGAGATTGAAAAGTTGGATGAATTGGAGAATGAAGGATATCTTATCTTGTGCCACCTTGAGAAGCTTTTTGTTCCTACATTTTTTGACATCATGGTTCATCTAATTGTTCATCTAGTGAGGGAGATAAAGTTGTGCGGCCCTATCCATTTACGGTGGATGTACCCAATTGAAAGATGTATGAAATTCCTAAAAGTGCGTGAAGAACGCATACGGCCGGAAGCATCAATTGTTCGAAATATGTTTACGAAGAAGCCACGAAATTTTGTCAAAATTATTTGGCCAATGTAAGACATATTGGGCTTCCAAAACGTCGGCATCTTTGAAGGGGGTAGACGAGGTGCTTCGGTAAAGAGTGTGGATCGATGAATTGTCACAAGTCCACTTATATATCTTGAATAATGTTGATGAAGTTCAAGCCGCATAGCTGCACATAAAGAAGTTTGTGAGGAAAGAAAATCATCGAATGATGAACAAAGGTTGATTAGGGAGCATAACGAGAACTTTTGCAAAGCTGGTTCAAACAAAAGGTCGATGGAGAAGAATGTGTTTACGATACAATCAAATGGTTAGCCCGTGGTCCTGAGGTTGATGTCATAAGTTGGAATTCGTATGTGATCAATGGTTATACATTTTACACGAAGTCTCTAGATGATAGGAGCACCGTCCATAACAGTGGTGTTATGTTAGAGGCTGAATCTATGTACTTCTCCAGTTCGAAAGACAAGAAGCCTTTATTGGCAATCATACCATATTATGGGGTTATTGAAGGGATTTGGGAGGTGGACTATGTTAAAATTAGATTTCCCATTTTCAAATGCAAGTGGGTTAATGTCAAAAATGGTGTTTGGATCGATCGGCTAGGACTTACATTAGTCGATATCAATGGTAGATGTTTTGGAGATAAACCTTTTATTATGGCAGACCAGGCAAAACAAGTGTTCTATATCACCGATCAGGAAAATAAAATGTGGTCTGTAGCTATCCAAGGAAAAATGGTCATTGATATTGATGATGAAATTCATTCGAATTACGGTCTTGCTAAGAGTACTCCTTTTTCAAGGGGTATACCGGATATGAACGAAGAAGATGAAGCGGATAATGAACCCAGAATAAGAATTGATCATCAAGAAGGGATATGGGAGGATATCCCCTTATAAAAGAGTCAATTCATATGGTAATATTCATAAGCAGAATTCTTTGAAAACTTTAAGGTTTTAACTATATTCCTTCCATGTTCTTAAACAATAATGTCCCTGACTATGAAGGTTTTGTTCTTGTTTTATTTTGTCGCAGGATCCGATATATATGTTATAAAAGGGGATATAATGTTACGTACGTTGTTGGGTGGGATTAGATGAAGGCTTGGTGCGGTATTTGAAACTCATCATTGTATTTGTAAGTTATCTTATTACATGTATATATTCAACATTACGGTATTGTACTGTTCTTAATTAAACGAAACTGACTGTGAAACTTTTGTTCTTGTTTTATTTTGTGGTAGGATCCGATATATATGTTATAAAGGGGGATATCATGTTACGTTGTTGGGTGGGATCAGATGAAGGCATGGTGCGGTATTTATTTGTAACTCATCATTGTATTTGTAAGATAATTCATTACGGTGTTGTACTAAATTAAGAGGCCACATAACTCATGGTGATATTTGTATTCTTTTCCCAATTCAATTTATTCATAATGGATTGTTCATAGCTTGTAGCTTAAAGTATCTATTTTTTTGTGCTGGATTGTGTGGTGGATTGTGTGTAATATAAATATGATCAGGATAACAGAACAGGGAAAAATTCTGGAAAATTTGGACCGGGAAATAATATCGCCGGTCTTAAAAGTTCAAATTTTAAGACCGGATGCATTTATAAGTCCGGTCTTAAAAGTCTAGCCCGGTCTTAAAAAGTTCAACTTTTAAGACCGGCTTTACCAACTACCCGGTCTTAAACTTAATTAAATTTAGAAGTAGGATTAGTTAGTCGTCTGGTCTTAGAAGTCGGTTTTTAGACCGGAGATTATTTATCCGGTCTTAAAAATGTCGATATGTTAAGACCGATCTATGTTTATGTCCGATCTTAAAAGTTGATTTTAGGACCGAACAAAATACATATCAGGTCTATTTAGTACGACTTTTAAGACCTAACTTTTAAAATGTCTGTCTAAAAAAGTTTCTTTTAGATTGGTTGAATCTGGTCTTGAAAGTGACGGACTTTTAATATTTGGAACAAGGCCGTGACTAGTCCGGTCTTACAGTGCCTCTTTTGTCCGGTCTTAAAATCCTTTTTTCCACCCGTGTATTTATATTTTACATAAAATGAGTGATATTTTGATATCTAGGTAAAAATGTTGTAGTTTTAAATTTTTTATGATTTTTTTTTTTAAAAGATAAATAATTATTGCACATTTTTATTTAAAAATCATAAAAAAATTCAAATTTTACAATTTTTTATCCATAAGATATCAAAATAGCACTCATTTTATATAGAATATAATTATTACAAGAAATAAGAAAATACCTTTTGAGAGGTTGGGGTATTGAGTATTAGATAGGCGCACATTAGAGGCCCCGGCCAAATCCCGTACCTTCTAGAATCTTGGTCCAACCCTGGAGTTAGAAAATTCAAAGAAAATTGGGTCGGGCTTTCTATTCATACTTCTAATATAAGGGCACCAGTTTTCGTCGAATACCATTTCTATCATTTTGTCGTTTTGGCACAAAAAGATGAACTTCTGCATTTTAAAAAAAAATCAGGATACTGACTAGTACTAAAAAGAAGAAGATACTTCAGGATACTGAACGATGTTGAAAAAAAACTTCATGATCTTGAAAAATTATTTTAGGATCTTGAAAAAAATATCCCAAAGTATATTTTTAGTACCCTAAAATATTTTTTCAAGATCCTAAATTTTTTTAAAGATCGTGAAGTATTTTTTCATATCTATCGGTGCTAGTCGGTACCCTAAAATATTTTTTCAAGATCCTAAAATAATTTTTCAAGATCTTAAAATATTTTTTCAGTACCCGTCAGTATCATAAAATATCTTTTTAGTACCAGTCACTACCCTTAAATGTTTTTTCAATATCCTAAAATAATTTTTCAAGATCATAAAGTGTTTTTACAGTACCATTTAGTATCCTGAAGTATCTTTTTAGTACCAGTCAATACCCTGAATTTTTTTTAAGGGCACATGTTTAGCTTTTCATACCAAAACAACGCCACTTCAACCCAGCAGATGGAAATAGTATTGGACGAAAGCCGGTTCCGAAAGCATTATGCATTCCATGGAACCGCTTTCATCCTAATATAAGATATTGGTTAAGTTTCAAATTTATCAATGTAGAAATTATGGGTATGTGAATATTTTTTAGGATCGGTAAATGAGCGAATTAAAGTATTTCTAATATTAAAAACCTAATATTTACGGTTAAAATTACTTCTTTTTAACATTTTTAGTGGAATATTAATTAATATATATACATACCTCAGTTTTTAGGCAAAAAATTCAGGACAAAATTTAGACTGATCTTGAGACAAATGCATACATACAAAATTAACAAGAGTTAATCAATCAAACTTAGATAGTTGCAATCAGAAAGTAAATGAAGTTGGTTGGAAGGTTTTGGGTGATTACGCTAATAACAGAAATAAACAAAGGAAATCGAAGAAGATATCAGTGAGGAATTAGGCTGAACTCGGACTCCTCCTTAAGTGCATAATTCCCCCGGTTGTTCTACTCATTGCTATAGCATCTATCGTACGGCTTCCGCAATTGCTACAACATACGTACTAGCTACAAAGCTATTCGATTAACCCACCACTATAATCTATCAAAGCTTAGTATCGATACATATGATATTAACTATACTCATTCCATATTCCTATGGCAACTTTCTAGTTTTTACGCATTATACTCGGGGTGTCTTGGTTATGAGAGGTAGACCCATTCACTGAAGCCTACAATAAATAGGTCAAGCCTTGCACATTTGCCTAGCAAACCTTGTTTCTCGAGAGGTCTAGCCTCGACTCCTTTCCGATGGCCGAGACCACATATCTAGCCCTTAGATTCCTCTAATCGACTAGTAATTAATTTGCGATAAGCAAATCGAATCTATTAAATTAAGAACTTGCAACTAGGTTCATACACGCTTAAGGATTCATCCTCGTTTAGCCATCAGAAAGTTAGTTCATGACTGACGAAGGAAACACAAAACAGATCATAACAAAATGATCCATGCTCTACTACTGAAATTAAACAACTGAAAATAGAAAGCTTGACGGCGTTCCGACGTCGTGGATGTAGCCCTGTCACGTCACCACTCCACGTCTTCTTCCCTCCGTCTTACTGTGAGGAAGGATGTTAGGTTATCCTGGAATTCTCGTGCTAGTAAAGTCTTTCACTCTTCTTTTGGGTCGGCCGAATGTGAAGTCTCATGTTGGCTCTCTGCGACTCCCCTCAGGGTTGACTCGTTGTTTTCTTCTATATTCAGACTTCTGTGTGACGCAAGTTAGGCTAGCTGGGCTTTCCAAATCTGTCGAGATCTATCGCATCTTTAGTTTGTAGATTGATTCTGCTGATACTGCGGGATTCTTAAAATCTTTCCGTTTCGATCCTCCGCATCTTCTATTTCATTATGTCAGCAATCTACCTGCTGATCTCGATCTTTTATTTCTATCCCTGAAATCAGCTGGATAAAAAGGTCAGAAAATATGTCGCATAGCATTGCATCCTTTACTTTGCTATAGCTTTCTTTATGCCTTTTAGTGCACTTCGAGTTGCTGTAGGAATGCTATAGCATAGTATCGGCTTTGCTATACGTTCTTCCCTAAAAACAATGTAACTTGCTCTTTTCCTTAGCACATGTTTAAGATGTAAATGGTTTCCATCCCTCAGTTCCTTATATCATGAATACATGCCTTTTTGCTTGGGTTATTTGTAGTTTGCGCTCTTATTTGCCAAACAATTCAGTCATGAAATATAGGGAAAACATGGCATAATCTGCACTTATCATGCATCACTGCACATATTACTATATGCATGTGATTGATGAAAAGCCTCTTCTCCTACATCACGAATAATGTCCTCTATGTGATCATCCATATCCGTGTCATTATCATCAAAGGCTACTTCCTCATGTTGAGACCCACTTGTTATTTTTTCACCATGCCATACCCATACTGTATAAGTCTTACAAAAACCTTCACAAATCAAATGTGTGTGGATAACTTTAGGACTTAGTCGACTCTCATTCAAACATTTTACACAAGGGCAATAAAACTTCCCACTATCATCATGGGCATTTTGTTTAGCAAATTCTATAAAGTCCCTCACCCCATTCTGAAATTCAACACTCGTCCGTAACGCAGTTATCCAACCGTGATCCATAGTAGAATTTCTATTTATGACACGAATATAAAATAAGGTAACACCAAATTCATATTTATGCTCAATGTCGGTTATGTCAATTTTTTTGTTTTTTTACGGAGAAATTTGCCCATTAAATGCATAACGAAGAAACACTTTTGGTCATAAATGTATCACAGTGAATCCAAGAAGAAAAATTAAAGCATGACGAGGAAATTAAATGCATCGCGTGAAGGTCTTGTGGACTCACTTTGTAGCATATAAATTCAAATGTGTTTGCGAGTCTTTCTTCTCCCGCCACGAACGTTGATGTTGCAGACAACAAGAGTAACCTAAAAACATTTGTGGTCGTTGGGTAGGTCTAAAGCGCAAATTTAATCTTCAAAATATAATATTCATTAACAACAGAGAAACCCACAAGAACATTTCATCGATTTCGTTCAACCCAGAAAACCATAAAGTTATATAACCGAAACACCTCTTACAGCTTGGTCTATAGATGTTTAGCTAACGAACGAGAAAGTGATTGTCGAGACGACAACGCAAAGCGATCGACGAAGCAACACAAAAACACCGGAGACAGTAACTCGAGTAATCACTTTCGGTGCGAGAAGAGAAGTTCGAGAGAGGAAATTTAATATTCCATGAGCGAGAGACATGTTTTATTAATTTGGATTTTATTAAGACCGGTTAGTTATAAAGTAGCCGGTCCTAAATATATAATTAAATTTTCGGGACCGGAGGGTTAAAACACTCCGGTCTTAATTTTATTTTTTATTTAATTTTAAGACCGAGTCTTATGAAACATCTGGTCCTAAAAGTCCTTATTTTAAAAAAAATGAGGATTGGCTTTGGCGAGCGCAGTAGCAACTGAATGAATAAAAATTAAATTAAAACTGGAGAATAAGCTTCTTTAATTATTGGAGAATATGAACAACAAAAAAAGACACAAGCTTTGTTCTTAATGATTCATACATTACTGGTGAATATGCACGTACACAAGAAAAAAAAAACAAAAGAAAAACAAGCAGAAAATTATAAGAAACAAGAATCTGACTAAACATCCTTGGCGATATCGGCGTGATAAGCATTAAATTCCCGTCGGATATTAGCAAGTTCCTGCCTTATTCGCATCAACCGCAATGCATCATTAGAGGAAAGAGGAGAGGGGTCAGCGGTAGGCGGGGCCAACTAGTTGGAGAGGGGAGCGGGAACCTCTTCATGGTCTGAAATTTGGAGGGGTGCGGCAACCTCTTCATCATCCGAAATAACAATGGGTCCAACGACCCGAGACTTCTCTGTCACAATAGAACGCACTCTTGATGGAGGAGGCGCACCGTATAACGATCTACGGAAGGCACGAGCATCAAAGTCCTGTTCTTGTCAAGGTTGGACCGTCGTTGTCGTCGGTGTTACCTCGACCTGAGTTGAATATTTTCAGTTTCCTTTCAGTATCTTCCTTATTTTCCGACAAAAAGAAAAGAGACAACGAAAAGGAAACCGATAATCTTTGCTCAACATCAAGAGGTAACATCGACGGCAACGAGGACTAGCAAAGCGAACGCGGAACCTCGGTTGTCGAAAACGAGTCAAAAACTATTAAGAGGAAACAAATATATACACAGTCCTAAAGGTTAAGCCATAGTTTTGTGACTGAACTTTTAGGAGCGGAGATATAACAAAACTACAGTATTAAAAGTCTAGACATATTTTTTTGTTAATTAAAGTAGACATTTAGGACCGGACAAAATATAAAAATTCGGTCCTAAAAGTCTAGTGAATTTTTAGAAGACTTTTAGGACCAGATGTATAAGTCATATGCGGTCCTAAAAGTCTAGCCATAGTTTTTTTAGAAATAAATGAAGACTTTTAGCACCAGAGGTTTAATAAATATGCGGTCCTAAACGTCTTGCCATATTTTTAAAAATAAACGAAGAAGATGGACTTTTAGGAGCGGTTATTTAACAAATTTACGGTCTTAACGTCTAGACATATTTTTAAATTAATTAAATGTAGACTTTTAGGACCAGTCGTACCATAAAGATGCGGTCCAAAAAGTCTAGCAAACTTTTACAAGACTTTTAAGACCGGACAAATAATTACGTCCGGTCCTAAAAGTCTAGATATAGTTTTTTTAATATAAACGAAGACTTTTAGCACCGGAGGTTTAATAATTCTGCGGTCCTAAAGGTCTCACCATATTTTTAGAAATAAACGAAGACTTTTAGCACCAGACTTTCAGATAGTCTCTTTTTTCTCATTTACAACATCCTGTACCTCAAATTTCAAGCACTAAATATCTAGAATGAATGAACGAATTTCTTGAAAAATATACAAATTTATTATTGAATTACACATTGTGCGTATATTTTACAAATGAATTTAGGAATTAATTAGTTCATATAGATATTCACAAAACAAATTGCGTATGTGCTCACTTCATTATCGGGAAAGGGAGCGGTCCGGCAAACATGTCGTAATCAAAGACGAAACTGAATTAACTTGCGTGCATATTTCATATGTAACATGAAAATTTAAACTGAATTAACTTGCGTGCATATTTCATATGTAACATGAAGCCAGAAACTAAATTCAGCCACAATATGTAACATCAAATACATTTACCTTTGAGAACAATTTTGTCGTTCTTCTCCTGATAACATCATACATGTGTTTCATGACGTACAGGCCACATAAGTTGGACCCCATTGGTTGCCGATGGGTCTAAAACGAACAAGAAATATATATTAGAGCTAGCATATATAGCTTGCGACCAAGTTCACAAGGCGGTGCGCCGGTGTCCAAATATGTACTAACCCTGCGGTCTTAACCATTTAGGATAAGTGGCACGAGACCCACGCTTTTTGTTTACCTCGACTTGGAAGGTCATCATGGCACTATCATCAAAATCACAAATTTATCAATAATGTTCACTGAAAATTCACAGTAGAGATTTCAGACAAGAGAATCAAAATGACATGCTTACTTGTTGATGTTCTACCTCAATATAGGCTCTGGCTCATTGTGAGTGGAGCATAAGAAGATAACTTTATCATTCTCCATGCACATGAGGACCAACTGCCAGTGGCGGCTGAAAATTCACAGCAGTAAAGTACTCAGTTATATATGTAGTAGAATTATATTAAGTGAATTGCATACAAGAATTGTGATATGTACCTGTAGAAGTATGGAAACACGTACACCTTTCTTTTCACTTCACACACCCTGGTTGACATGTATTCTTGTCTCAAGTCCAAGGATGTTGTGCTTGCATAGACTGGGCACAAGAATCCAAAATCATTTATTCTGCCATGTTTGGCCAATTCTTGATGCATGAACCTACAATAATGACATCAATCAGGCAAATAGTATATATGTATGTGTGCCTAAAGGATGCATTTAAATTATGTACTCATAGAATCAGATACTTACTTCATAAACAGTTGAATGATTGGATTACTAAGCTCCTGTCCAGGAATCAGCAAGGACATTACATCTATATTGTCAAGGTAAACATCTACAGGATGAGGGACGCCTACTACTTCTTCGACAGGCCACGATTTATCTTTAAAATAATTTTTGTTTGCCAAATCAGATATTTTTTCCTTGGTGGTCAAATGAGCAGTAGGGGATGGAACTTGAGGAGGAGGGGATGCAGCCCCCTAGTGCTCTGCTACATAATCGCAGGTGAATGTGTGACGAGAACACTGCTCTCTGTACGAGAGCTCAAAAGCAGCCTCATCTAATTCATTTCCTCCTTCATCTGGCACATCTGGCATTGCCACATTGCTTCTTTAGCCGCTGCTTCCTCACTTAATTTTCCCAGCGTCTGTTCCATCTCCTCCCTGGTAACCATACTTTTTTTGTAGTGTTTGGATTTACCACAGTATTCCTTCAGGCCTACCCCTCCCCCAACACCCCTTACACGCCCCGCGTGATCTGGTTTTCCGGTCGCAACGGTTTGAACATCATTCCTCCCATCCGACACAAAAGATCCCTCTGCTTCTTTATTTTTAGGATCTTTCTGTGAGATACAGATAACGAGAAGCTTAGTAATGAAACATGTTTAGTAACTAAAAAATAACAATAACGATACTTACAATTCTTTCAGCAACTACACGAGTTTGTTCACTCGTGTAGGCGCCGCTTGGCTTTTACTGAATATGCAACCACAACTCCTCGCGACGTATAGGAGATGGCTGATCAACTATCGCTGAAGGATTGGATTCAGCTTCATCTTCCAATCTCTTCCGTTTAGTCACCATTAATTCTTTTTTGGCCATTTCATATCCGCCGTGAGAAGCCCTATGCGGGCAATCATTCTTTCTCCCTATCTCCTATGCTTGTTCCCTTCTTTTCTGTGAATCAGTATTGAAAAAAAAACTATTAATTATGAATTCTAGCCATTGATGTCTAACATAAATTAGAGAACTTCTGCTTCATATGAAGGTCAAACATTAGTCAAATTCACTTCATCAAGTTTCAACATTTTATATAAGAAAGATGTAGAATGGTAGAAGAAATTGGGAGAAACAGAGGAAAAGGAGTTGCAGAAATGCTGCCAACTCAGTCAATTCGTTCATTCATCATAACTGGTTCCTACACATATTAGACTAACCTCTTATATATAGTTAGAGGCTTGACTCTTAAGCCCCAATAACAGCTTGCACAGAAACCATTAGACAGTTAACATACTAACCAACAAACAACAATGTCTAACCACTACCTATTATAACAGAACTAAGACTATAATAATGGCTTGACTCTTATGCCATTATTATTTTCCTAATTACCTTCTTAGTATTTTACCTTTTCAGGGTTTACATATTAGACTTGCATAGACAAAGGCAGAAAATGTATACTTCTATTCACATACCAAACCATTTAACTAATAGGATTAGATGAATAACATTCACATATCCGCACAGGTTAATAAGCACACAAAAGGGCAAACAAAACTAAATATAAACTCACAAGAGATTCAGGAGTGGTCCACAGCTGAACAAATTGTTGCCAAGTTTGTTCATCAATAAATGTGTACTTCTCCCAAGGATTTTCTTGAGGTTGAACCTCGGCAAAAATATACTTGTTAGCTAGAAATGTCTTAAACTTCCTCCACCGATCAGCACAATAAGACAATGTCTTGGCTTTCAACTTCTGACAGACAGGGACAGTGTATGTAAGCTGGATAGTGTCCCAAATAGGATCCTTTACTGTGCCAACCTCCACACTTTTCCACTCATCTGTCAAGATGATAACCTTGCAACGTGCTAGATAGCCAACAAAACTAGTATATTTGGATTTCTTGGGACCGAAAGGTTCCAACTTTTCATCAAACTGAATCTCTAGCCTTGAGCCAGAAGTCTGACTTAGGGTTACATCCATCATTCGTGTGCCTCTTCTACCACGACGTGCAGGGCGGTTACGAAGCTCATTGTGAGATGAAGAGGGTTCGTTTTGACTCATACCAGTCACAGCAGTAACTGGCGTTCCCGGTACAGGAATAGAATCGTTTTCACCGTTCATTTTTGAGACAGGAAGAAAGGTAATGCAATAGGAAGGGTTTCACAACGTGAACAAAGGTTCTTCAGTGATAGTAACAAAAGCTTTCATGCGAAGAAATGTTTATTTGGCGGTTCATTTTTAAGACCGAATGAAAATGTAGACGGTCTTAATAATTAATATTCAAGACCGGATATATTAAAATCCGGTCTTAAAAGTAATTAATTTTTTATTCGCACTCTTTTTCTATATTTTATACCAGCCACATTTTATGTCCGGTCTTTAAAGAATAACTTTTCAGACCGGCTTTTATATATGTTCGGTCTTAAAACTTTATTACCTTTATATTTAAATTTTTCCTTATTATTTTGGACCGCTAAAATATTAGTCCGGTTGTGTGAGATTTCTCCAGAAAGTAATTGATATTTGAATATTTTTTAATAACATTTTTAAGACCGGGTTGTTTTTTAACGGATCTTAATAATATATTTAAGACCTATGAAAAAATGATCCGGTATAAGAAGTTCTTTATATTTACAAAACTGCCACCGGTCGTACATAAGAAGTTCTTTATATTTACAAAGCATCACCGGTCATACATAAGAAGTTCTTTATATTTACTAAATTGCCACCAGTCATACCTTTAAGAATGGTGCGTCCAATGTACGGTCTAAATGAGGCGGTCTTAAAGCTCTTTTTTGCACTAGTGAGGGGATCAAATACCACCCTCATAATCACCTTAGCCTCAAATAAAAAACAAAATTATTGTGGAGTGGCTTGATTTGTAGTAAGTGCTCAGTTTATCTGGTGTTAATGTTATTTTTTGATAATATGTGGTTGATGTTTTAAAACTCCAAATATTATATTGAATTATGATGATTATTAAAACAAATTTTTTTGAAAAAAGTCTTCTTCTTTTTTATATTATCATATGATATTTGGTTTGGGGTTTGAGGCTTCCCCTGGAATAACACAATCTTTTTGGACTTAAACTCAAGACCTAAAGGGATCTAGTAGGGTCTTATACCACTAGACCAACTCTATGTTGGTTTCTAATTATATTTTAAAAACATAAATTATCAATTTAGAGTGATAATTGGTTTGCTTTTTTGGTATAACATGCTCCCTCTTATCCTTAATAAATTAATATTAGTAAATTCCCTAACAAATATTTTCAAAAAAAATATAATTGAAAAATATTTATTATAATTAATTTTTTATATATACCATTTTGGACTAATTTTTCATATACACCATTGGTTTGCAATTTGAGAAAAAATTAATATGTCTTTGAGTTTGAAGGCATATCTTGACCACGATGAGCCCCGAGAGTCAACTCACATAAACTTTTTCTTTATAGAAAATCAAAAGAAAAAATCAATATGAGGTTAGAGTTTACTATAATTAATAGAGATAATGGTGAAAAGTGTTAGAATGTTTTGATAAATCAAATGATTTACTCCCTCCGATCCACAATATAGGACACTTCTAAAAGGAAGACATGATCCGAGAATAGAAGTCACCTCTAGTTTAATTAACACTATTTTTCTTATTTTTCCAATGTGATTAATACTCACTATCAACTTTGCCCACTCATTAAATCCCTCCTCTCTCTCAAATAACATTCTTAATACAATTAAATATATTTCTCAAGAAGGGTAAAAGTGGAAAAAAATTATATCTTAGGACACCTTAAATGACTTAACTGTCATTTCTTGTTTCTCATGATATAGTTGAAATACCTATATTGTGAAGGAGGGAGTAGGTAATTACTTTTATAATCCTATTTATAAGTCAATTTCAACATGTTTCACATAGACTAAGAAAAACCTTCAGTCTTATTAACTCTACCTTAAAATTTAACAACTTTTCAATTTTATCCATATTTAATATACTATATACCCCTAAAAAAATCAATATAATATAAATGAAGGGTAAAATTATATGTTCATATGAAAAATTTAATAATCTAACTTATAAATAGGACTTAAATAATCATTCTCTCTTTCATATAAATAGGATCAAATGAGTATGTAACTAGCTTTCAACTCATTTTTTAATATATACCTCCTATGGTCCACAATATAAGTTACTTTCAATTACTTCATTGTACTAGAATTAAGAAAAAACAATTAACATTAAATATTCTTAAATTGAAAAAAGTTTCCAACTTTCACTACTTGAAAAAAGGCTTTTAATACTGGTTGATGTCAACCTTTTAGACCCGGATTTAGGTTCGGTCTTGTATTGACCGATTTAAAAAGTTTAGTGCTATCAATATCAGTCTTACGACGGGTCTTAAACATTGATATTTAGACCGGCCTTGTAGTCCAATATAGAAAGTTGCATATTTAAGACCTATTTTTGGTTTGGGTGGTCCAAAAGTGGTCGAACTTTAAGACTAGCCAAGGGTTAAATCTAGGTCAAGTAATTATACATTTTTAAACATTCCTTTATTATATCCGAGTGTAAATAACGTTGTTTTTAGACCTATTATTTCTTATTTTTATTACATATATATATATATATATATATCTAGCAGGTTATTAATGCCTGGCATTCAATTACTTGTTCGTAGAGAGCTAAGTTAAAGAACCACAATTCTTATATATCATTAAACAATATACTCAGAACAACAACAATAAACTTTGATGTTAATTTATAAAACAGATATAAAAACTCTTAAAAAGTTAAATCCCACACAGATAAACAATGTACTCTGCTCATCATGTATTCATCTGTTAGCTGCAAATACAAGTTCATTATTCTAGAACCATACACAAATGGTTTAATTACAATGGAAGAAGGAAAAACACGTAGAACTAACTTTATTTGTTTTGAAGCCAAAGGAAAAGAGATCGATGATGGAGCTGAAGACATCTGAAACAATTCAAAGCACGTAATGTAATCACTTTCTAAACACAATAGAGAGAACAACAATAAATTTTCAGTGAGAATCTTAGAGCATTTCATTACCTCTAGTGAATTTCTCAAGTGCCTTTGTGAGATGCATATTCTTTTTCTTTAGATCAGGACATTATTCACAAACAGTATTTTTAAAAGAAGAAAGCTTTTCTACTTACTATTCAAGAGTTACATTTTTCTTTTTCAATGCGAAATATTTTTCAGCAAGTTTTTCAAATTCAGATTGCACAAGGTTATATTAAGCAAATAACTCATCATAAGTTGGTTGTGAATCATATACCTCATCAGCTTTCTCATGTTGCTCTTCTTCTTCAGCAACTAAGCAAATATTTGCTTTTTCTTCCTCATCAGCTTCATCTTCATCAGATGAGTTATCTCCCCAAATAGCTGAGACATAGGCTTTCTTTTTGAATTCATTGAATTTCTTCTTTTCTTTGTCCTTGTTCTTCGGTGGGGGGGCATTCTGACTTGATGTGGCCAGGCTTTTCACACTTGTAGCAGATGATTGGCTTTTTGGCCTCATAGCTGGAGCTACCCTTGTGGAATTTCTTGAATCCTTGGTCATTCTTGTAGAATCTTCGGACCATCATCCCTAGCTCACCATCCTCGTCTTCTTCTTCATCATCATCTGAATCTTTAGCTTCTTTGACAGCCTTAAGAGCTATGCCTTTGCTCTTGCCATTGATTTCATCAAGTCCCTTTCTGAACTTGATCTTGCCTTCATATTCGGACAAGCTACCAAACAAGGCTGCTACAGATGCCACCGATTCACCACGAGCTTCTTCGATGGCAGTAACCTTGGCTTCCCGTTTCCTTTTTGAGAATGTTCAAGATTTTTCGACTTGAGCTGGTTGATCATAGACTTTTCCCAATGCGGCAAGTTGGTTGATCGGATGAGTGAATCTAGTGGAACTCACCAATCAATTCCCCGGACTTCATACGAAGAAGGTTGTACTCGGTCATGAGGGTGTTGACTCTATTCTCCATGATTCCAGTGGTTCCTTCGTGAGCTATCTCCAAGGCGTCCCACATAGCTTTAGCAAAATTTAAAGTGCATATTCGGAAATATTCACTTTGACTTAAGGCACTCTAGAGCATGAGAACAACCTTGCTGTTGAGAGTGAGTAGTTTCTTGTCATTCTCATTATATTCTTCTTCGAGCTTTGGAGTTCTCACTCCATCTTCAGTAGTTGCCGGAACATAATCTTCTCTTTCGAACACTCTCCAGAGACCATATTCAGAAGCCAATACAAAGACTCTGAATTTGGCTTTCAAGAAGGAATAGTGCCCTCAATTGAATCCCAGTGGTCGGTTGATCGAAGCTCCATCAGGTAGAATACGGTCCATAGTGATCCTTCTCGAGATATTAATCTCTTCAGAGAAGACCTTGCTCTGTTAACAAATGAAAGTAGAGCTTCATCACCAAGAGGGGGTGAATTGGGGATTTTAAAATTCTTTTCGAGGGCTCTGTTTTCGATCACTAAACCAGAGCTGAACAGAGTATAAGGAAGAAGAGCAAGACACAAATAATTTATACTGGTTCGGTCCAATCTCTTGACCTACGTCCAGTCCTCAGACACTCTGAGATTTCACTATCTCGATTGATTACACACTTTGTAACTCAAGAGTAATTCTCTCACTAGAACTTACTCCCCCTAACAAGTAGCAATCCATATCCCAATCTCCAAGTCCCCTGATTTGAGATTCCTTACAATAAATGATTTACAATCAATGAACTCTCTCTAAGAGTAGATAATGATAAACATTGAAGCTTAATGTATCAAAAGATACTTTGCAAGTGAAAACTGAAAGAGTAGTTGGAAAACTTGAATGCAATTCGTTTTCAGCATATTGGTTGGTTGAGAAGAATTGAATGCAGCTCTATTTATATTAAGAGAGCTTTAAATGACTGTTGTAATCCTTAATGTAACTGTTGGAGACATTCAGGTAGGATTAGGATGAGCTTAGGTCTTCTTCTCTCTCTACTCTTTGCTTAATCCAGTTGCATAGAAGTTTATGGTTGACTTCTTGAATATTAATCCGTTGGAAGAGTAGCTACTGGATGTGGAAAGGAAACATTAATTCCTTTGCAACGTGTGTAGAATGATTGTCCAAAAGGATGCAAGTTTTCTGGACTTTGCATTTAATGTTCTGACATCACCTGTTGCTTTTGCTTTTAACCTTCAATTAATATCCTCTAAATGATTTGAAACTCACGAACAAAGTGGTTAAACATAGCTAGGAATATTAATGAATGATAATGGGAAGTATTAAGATCAAACAAGAAGGTTTCACAAATTCGTCAGATTTGATTTTTAAACTCTGCGACTCATACTTGAGTTTGTTCTTCAAGACTCGAGTTTGTCACTGTGCACTAATATCAAAACTTGATTTTCCATAATCAAACTCGAGTTTCCTTCTTCCAGAGAGGAATGTTGTGATTTGAGCTTTGGACCATATCTTTGAATAGGTACAAAACTCGAGTTTCCAAACCCAAACTCGAGTTTTGGACTTTTGTTATAAAAATAAGTTTCAGTCCAAAACCTCAAAACTCGAGTTTCCAAAATAAACTGGAGTTTTGAAAACAGTGGAAAATAGTGATGCACTCTGTCGGACAAAACTCGATTTTTGATAACTAAACTCGAGTTTTTATTTAAAGATGAAAACCTTTGAAAGTCTATGTCAAAGTGAAAACTTGAGTTTCCATTTCAATACTTGAGTTTCCAAATCATTGAAAAATAGCAAAGCTCTCTGTATGCCCGAAACTTGAGTTTCCAAATCCAAACTTGAGTTTTCAGAGATTATGAAAACTTTGAGAGATCTATGCCAAGTCAAAACTTGAGTTTTCAAAACTTGTGTAAAATTTGAAAACTTTCTGTCAATCAGAAACTTGAGTTTCCAATCTCAAACTCGAGTTTTATCAAGTTGAAAACTTTGGCGACTCTTTGTATGACCAAAACTTGAGTTTCCAAACGAAACTTGAGTTTTGACTTCTTCTGGAAATATTGAAGAGTTTCTGTATGATGCAAACTCGAGTTTAGCTCGGGGTGAAAAACTTGGAGTGCTCTTCGTAAGTTCAAAACTCGAGTTTCCAATGTAAACTTGAGTTTTGCTTCATTTAATAGAATTGAGCTACTAACTGTCAAGTCAAAACTCGAGTTTTGAACCAAACTCGAGTTTGCTTAAGACCAAGAATGAATTTGCTTAATCGCTCAAACCAAGCTCTAGGAGCTTGCTTAAGACCATATAGTGCCTTTTTGAGACGATAAACATGATCTGGATGATGATCACATTGAAAACCAGGAAGTTGCTCAACATAAACTTTTTCCTGAATAAAACCATTTAAAAATGCACTCTTTACATCCATTTGATAGAGGTTGAGTCCTTTGACACAAGCAAAAGCTAGAAGAACTCTTATAGCTTACAATCTTGCCACTGGAGCATAAGTTTCTTCATAATCAATTCCTTCTTCTTGATTATAGCTTTTAGCAACCAATCTTTCCACATTACGGACAATTATTGATGATTCATCTCGTTTGTTCTTGAATACCCATTTGGTGCCAATGACCGGATGGTCGTTAGGCCTAGGTACCAAATCCCAAACTTTATTTCTATCAAATTGGTGTAACTCATCTTGCATTGCTATCACCCAATCATTTTCTGAGAGGGCTTCATCAATTTTAGAGGGTTCAATCTCTGATATAAAGGCAGAAAAAGTTACTTCATTCAAAGTGCTATTTCTGGTCCTTACACCTTGATTTACATCACCTATCACTTGGTCCAAAGGAAGATTCCTAATGAACCTCCAAGCTCTAGCTGAGATTGATCGGGGTTTTCTAAATTATTTTGAGGATCAGCCTCGAAAACATTTTCAGGATTTTCAATAGAGGAAGAAGTAGTTTTCGAAAAGAATTGATTTTTGAAAGTATTTTCCTCATCATCATCCAGGGACTTATCATCTTTGGATTCACAGAACACAACATGCATAGACTCTTCAACAATACGAGTACGAGTATTAAAGACTCTATAAGCTTTACTTCTATTTAAATAACCCAAAAATATACCTTCATCCGCTTGGAGATTGAACTTTCCCAAATTATCCTTACCATTGTTGTGGATGAAGCACTTACATCCAAAAACATGCAAATAAGCCAAGTTTAGCTTTCTTCCCTTGTACAGCTCATAGGGAGTTTTGCTCAACTTCTTTCAGAGATATGCTCGATTCGAGATGTAGCAAGCCGTACTCATTGCATCAGCCCAGAATACTTGGGAAGTATTGTTCTCATACAACATAGCTCATGCCATCTCAGTGGGGACTCGATTCTTTCTTTCCACAACACCATTTTGTTGAGGTGTCCTCGGGGCTGAGAAGTTGTGATCAATTCCCATGTTGTCACAAAACTCTGCAAATACATGATTCTCGAATTCTCCTCCATGATCAGTTTGAATTCCTGAAATAGAGAAGCCTTTCTCGTTTTGGACCTTTTTGGAAAAAACAACAAACTGATCAAATGTTTCATCTTTAGAGGTTAAGAATATAGTCCAAGCAAATCTAGAGAAATCATCAACTATGACCAAAGTATAAAGATTGCCACCAAGACTTTTTACTTAAGCTAGTCCAACTATATCTATATGAAGTAGTTGGAGAGGTCTATTAGTTGAAATTTCATTTTTAGATTTGAAAGATGATTTGGTTTGTTTTCCTTTTTGACAAGCATCACAAATCATGTCATTTTTAAAACGAAGTTTTGGAACACCAATTACCAAATCCTTTTTAAGTAATCTGTCAAGTTGGATCATATTGACATGAGCTAATCGCTTGTGCCATAGCTAACTCTCATCCAAATTACCAATAAAACATTTTTCAGAAAAAAAAAATCATTTTTGGAAAGACAAAGTGTATAACAATTCCCTTCTCTAGGGGCTCTAAATAAAGCTTTTGATTTTAGATTTTCCAAAGAGAGAATATCCTTATTTACAATCAAGCACTCCTCAGAATTGAAGATAACTATATTACCTTTATCAGTGCTTTGACTTACACTAAGGAGATTGTGACAAAGTCCTTCTTCAAGGTAGACATCTTTGATTTGTGGTCCTTCATTGTTTCCAACTTCACCAATACCAGCAATCCTTCCGGATTTGTTTCCACCGAAGGTTACCTTGCCACCATCCTTAGGCTTGATTGAAGCAAATTTGGATTGATCTCATGTCATATGTCTAGAGCATCCACTGTCAATGTACCATTTGTTGGATTTCAATGCTCTTAGACAAACCTCATCAATATTTTCAGATTGCTCTTCTTCTTGAGCCACGAGGCATATGTTAGCTTTATCCCCCTCTTCAGCTTCATCTTCATCGAATGAGCTGTCTCCCCATATTGCTGAGACATAAGCTTTCTTCTTGAACTTATTGAATTTCTTCTTATCTCTGTCTTTGTTCTTCAGCTAGGGGCATTCTGACTTGATGTGGCCAGGCTTTTCACATTCGTAGCAAATGATTGGCTTCTTTGCCTCAGTGCTGGAGCTACCTTTATGAAACTTTTTGTATCCTTGTTCCTTTTTGTAGAATCTTTTGAATCTTCAGACAATCATCCCCAGCTCTCTTTCTTTGTATTCTTCATCATCATCATCTGTCTCCTTAGCTTCTTGACAGCTTTAAGAGCAACACATTTGAACTTGCTAGTTGCTTCATCAAGTCCCTTTTTGAACTTGAGCTTGGATTCATATTCAGAAAGACTACCAAAGAGGGCTGCCACAGATGCCATTGATTCACCACGAGTTTCTTCAATCGCAGTGACTTTAGCTTCCAAATCCTTGTTGAGGATATTGATAATTTTCCTCACTTGGACAGATTACTCATATTCTTTGCCCAATGCTGGAAGCTGGTTGATCAGATGGGTGAATCTTAGTCAAAATTCGTTGATAGATTCACCAGGCTTCATACGAAGAAGATCATATTCTGTTATGAGAGTGTTTATTCTATTCTGCTTTACTCCAGTAGTTCTTTCATGAGCTATCTTCAGAGCATCCCACATGGCTTTTGCAATTAGCAATGTGCAAACACAAAAATACTCTTGTTGACTTAAGGCACTTTGCAACATGAGAATAGCTTTCTTGTTGAGTGTGATATTTCTCCTATCATTCTCATCATAAGCTTCTTCAAACTTTGGAACTACGGCACCATTTTTGAGAACTGTTGGGTTGTCGTCTCCAGTCTCAAATACTCTCCATAGGCCATATTCAGAAGCCATGACAAAGACTCTGAATTTGACTTTCCAGAAAGAATAATGCTCTCCACTGAATCTCGGTGGTCTGTTGGTTAAAGCTCCATCAGGTAGAATACCTTCCATAATGATCCTTCTCAAGATGTTAATCTTTTAAGAGAAGACCAAGCTTTGATAAAAAAAAGAAAGTTGAGCTTAATCACCAAGAGAGGGGTGAATTGGGGATTTTAAAAATTCTTTTTAGAGTGCTATGTTTTCACACACTAAAAACAGATCTTAATCAGAGTATAGGGAAGAAGACAAAGACACAAGGATTTATACTGGTTCGGTCCAACCTCTTGACCTACGTTCAGTCCCCATACTCTCTGGGATTTTCAGTATCTAAATTGATTACACCCTTTATAACTCAAGAGTAATTCTCTCACTAGAACTTACTCCCCCTTACAAGTAGCAATCAATATCCCAATCTCCAAGTCCCTATACTTTAGATACTTACAATCAATGAACTTTCTCTAAGAGTAGATAAGAATAAACACTGAAGATCAATGTATCAAAAGATACTTTACAAGTGAAAACTGAAAGAGTAGTTGGCAAACTTGAATGCAATTCATTTTCAGCAGATTAGTTGTTGAGAATAATTGAATACAACTCTATTTATATTAACAGAGCATTAAATGATCGTTGTAATCTTTAATGTAACCGTTGGAAACATTTACCAAGGAATAGGTTGAGCTTTGGTCTTCTTCTCTCACTACTCTTTGCTTAATCCAGTTGCACAGAAGTTTATGGTTGACTTCTTGAATATTAATCCGTTGGAAGAGCAGTTACTGGATGTGGAAAGGAAATATTAATCCATTTGTAGTGTGTGTAGAATGATTGTCCAAAAGGATGCAAGTTTTCTAAACTTTGCATTTAATGTGCTGACATCACTTTTGCTTTTGCTTTTAACCTTCAATTAATATCCTCTAAATGATCTGAAACTCACTAACAAAGTGGTTAAACATAGCTGGGAATATTAGTGAATGATAATAGGATGTATTAAAGTTAAACAAGAAGGTTTCACAAAATCATCAGATTTGAAATTCAAACTCTGCGACACAAACTCGAGTTTGTTCACCAAAATTGGAGTTTGTCACTGTGCACTAATAGCAAAACTCAAGTTTCCAAATCCAAACTCGAGTTTCCTTCTTCCGAGAGAACGTCGTGATTTCAGCTTTGGACCATATGTTTTGAATGAGATCAAAACTCGAGTTTCCAAATACAAACTCGAGTTTTGGACTCTTGACATGTAAAATGACTTTTAGTCCAAAACCTCAAAACTGGAGTTTTCAAAATCATTGCAAAGAGCAAAGCTCTCTGCTTGCCCAAAACTCGAGTTTCCAAAACTAAACTCGAGTTTTCATTTTATTATGAAAACTTTGAGTAATCTATCCCAAGTCAAAACTGGAGTTTTCAATAAAAACTAGATTTTTGAAAATCGAGTAATACTTGAAAACTCTTTGTCAAGCGTAAACTCGAGTTTCCAAAGTGAAACTCGAGTTTTCTTAAAACTTTGAAAAACTTAGAAAACTCTTGGCAAGCGCAAACGGGTTTTTTCATATCAAAACCGGAGTTTGCATAAACTCAAAATGTTAGAAACTCTCTGTTTGACCAAAACTCGAGTTTCCAAATGGAAACGGAGTTTTGTCTTCTTCACAAAAATATTGAAGAGTTTACGTATGATGCAAATTGGAGTTTTCTATGAAAAATGGAGTTTTGCTTTGTTCATCAAAATTGAGCTACTTTATGTCAAGTCAAAACTCGAGTTTTGAAACCAAAACTCGAGTTTGTCTTTGCGATAAGTTTTTCAACTTACCAAAGACAAACTTAAACTTGTGTTTACAATTGTCGATTATCATCAAAACACATAGAGAATTAATAATAAGTAAAACAAATTCAGATATCGTATTTCAAATTTAATTAAAATTGAGATATTGTATCTCATATTTAATTAAATAGATGGATATCATACCTTATATTTAATTTATAAAGATAAATTAAATCAGCGGGGCTTTTTAATTCGGATTAAATAAATAGATTAGATTAGATCGTTGGATGATTTAATTAATATTATTTTAATCCAAATTCAAATTTCAAAATTAATAAAGATTAATTTTGAATATATAATACGCCTATTAGGGTTTGAAAACCCTAAGAGACAATTTGCAAGACGTATTAGACGAGGCACAAAAGCAAAACCCTAGAGAAAGAGAAGAGACAAAAAGGTTGAAGGCGCTAGCACGCTACCGTCTGTGATGGAGTCTGTTCGGTGTGGATACCGGTAGATAGAGCTGGTTCGTTGAGTTGGCTTCTACTGATCAAGCAAGACGCACACGAGTTCGTAAAGTTACGGTTCTTATCTAACTCGATTTAAATGTCATTTATAGATCCTCTCATATGGATTTGTAATTTTAATGGATGAAATTCCTTCCACTGCGTGTACGAATCCCAACTGTGACATCAGAGCCATATCACTTGAGCATTTAAATTGGGCTTCTACATGCGATAATATATGAGATATACGTTTGTTTAATCAAACTATGTATGCATTTAAATCGATATCTGATCAACTGAATCTTATATGCATTTAAAATGTAATTTCATGTTTAGGGTTATGTTCATGTTTGGGTTACTTCAGATCGCTAGTCAGATGATACAGCCGTTTAGTGTTGTTCTGAATTGTGCAGATCGGACGAATCTCATAAATATCGGTCATGTTTGCACATCAGTCTCGTTCTAAAACTGTTCGGACGTCGCTCACGCTCGGACGACGATCACGCTGGGGTCGGACAACGATCATGGTCGGATGTCGGACATGTTAAGGACGACATTATTTCGTTCGCGCGTTAAGTCATGCTCGGACAACACAATCTTGGGGGCTTAAAAGTTTTCCTTAGGAAATAATCTTTCAAAGTTAATCGTGACACCTTTAGTTTCTTTCATATTGTATAAAGTATAAGGAAGACTTTGTGGATGTAGGATGCCTGACGCTTGCCACTATGGTTCCAGAACTCGAAAGAGATATGGAATATATGGAGGCTTTTGAGATGATTGTTCATCCTATGGAAATGTTCCAGCAATAGGTAAGGCAAGAGAGGTATGAGACCACAAAGGCCTTATATTCCTGCAAGTTGGCTGAAGGTGCATCAGTTAGTTATAATGTGTTAAAAATAAAAGGCTTTATTGATCACCTTGAGAGGCTTGGATTTCCCATGAGCCAAGAGTTAGCTATAGATATGATCTTGAACTCACTCCCTAAAGGTTATGACCAGTTTATCATGAACTATAACATGAACAACATGGAGAAATCAATTTCTGAATTGCAAGGGATGCTCAAAACTATTGAGCAGAGCCTTAAGAAGAGGCCCAACATTGTTTTGATGGTTTAGAAAGGAAGGGGTATGAAAATGAAAGCCAAGAAGGCAAAACCTCTGAAGGATGAGGTCTACTTCTTCTGCAATAAAATTGGTCATTGGAAGAGGAACTGCAAACTCTACCGTGAAGATCTAAAAACGAACAGGAAGGATAGCAAGGCTATCGCTTCAGGTATCTTTGTCATAGACATTCACTTTTCTACTTCCTCAACATGGGTATTAGATATTGCATGTGGTTCTCACATTGGTATAAATGTGCAGGGTCTCAAGGACAGTAGAAGGTTGAAGTAGACCTACGAGTTGGAAACTGAGCAAGAGTTGCTGCTTTAGCCGTAGGCACTTATGAATTAGTTTTGCCCAGTGGGCTTTTGTTATATTTGAACAATTGCTTTTATGTTCCAGCTTTGAGTAGTAACATTGTTTCTCTTTCGTATTTGGATAATGAAGGTTATACTTCCATTACTAGGAATGGTAAATGTTCTATATATCATATTGACATTTTTTATGCTAATGGTGATTTGCAAGTTAGTCATTATTTACTTAATTTAGAACATCCTAATAATGGATATGTCTATGACATAACTACCAAAAGGATCAAGTCAAATGATTTGAATCCGACCTACCTATGGCATTGTTGTCTATGCCATATAAATGAGAAACACATTTCAAAACTCCATCAAGATGGATTTCTGAACTCATTTGATTTTGAATCATTTGATACATGTGAGTCTTGTTTATTGGGAAAGATGACAAAGACACCTTTTACTGGATATAATGAGAGGGCTACTGATTTATTGGGCCTCATACATACTGATGTGTGTGGACCAATGAATACATCTGCCAGAGGAGTTTACATGTACTTCATTACATTTATAGACAATTTTAGTAAGTATAGATATATCTATCTAATGAAACATAAGTCTGAATCTTTTGAAATGTTCAAAACATTCCAAAATGAAGTGCAAAACCAACTTGGAAAAACAATTAAAGCACTCCGATCTGATCGGGATGGTGAATATTTGAGCCAAGAGTTCATTGACCATCTTAGAAGTTGTGGGATTATCTCACAACTAACTCCTCCAAGAGCACCACAGTGGAATGGTGTTTCTGAGCGGAGGAATCAAACTCTATTAGATATGGTTCGATCTATGATGAGTCAAACAGATCTTCCACCTTCCTTTTGGGGCCATGCCCTAGAAACAGCTGCGTTCACACTAAATCGTGTTCCATCAAAGGCAGTTGAAAAGACACCATATGAGATATGGACTAGGAAGAAACCCAGTTTGTCCTTTCTCAAAATTTAGGGATGTGAGGTTCACGTTAAACAGCAAGCCTCTGATAAATTATCATTCAGATCCTCAAAATGCCTTTTCGTGGGGTATCCTAAGGAAACTTACGGATACTATGTCTACAATCCTACCGATCATAAAGTGTTTGTTATCCCAAATGGTTTCTTTCTGGAAAAAGAGTTTATCTCTAAAAGAACCAGTGGGAGAAAGGTGTATCTCGACGAAGTTCGAGGGCCACAAGACAACATACAACCACAGATGGAAAATGAAGAAGATTCACAATAAGTTGTTGAGCCTACTCAAGTAATACGAGACCCATGAAGGTTTGATAGAACGCAACAACAGCCTCAGAGATATGGATTTATGGTTACTGGAAGTCGTGATGTTTTTCTCTTTGAGTAGAATGAGCCAACTACCTATCGGGAAGCCGTAGTGGGACCAAACTTCAAAAGATGGCTAAATGCCATGAAGTCTAAAATGCAATCCATGTACGACAATAAGGTATGGACCTTAGTCGATCCACCTGAAAGTTTAAAAACTATTGGGTGCAAGTGGATTTTTAAGGAGAAAACTTACATGGATGACAAAGTAAATGTCTTCAAGGCACGACTGGTTGCAAAAGGATTCACTCAAACTCATGGTGTGGACTATGACGAAACCTTTTCCCCAGTTGCAATGGCCAAATCAATTAGAATCCTTCTTTCCATTGCAGCATATTATGACTATGAAATATGGCAGATGGACGTCAAAACAACCTTCCTTAATGGAAAGTTGATTGATGATGTGTACATGACACAACCTAAAGGCTTTGTGTGTCCAGAGGACTCTGGTAAAATATGCAAGCTTCAAAGATCCGTTTATGGATTGAAACAAGCATCTAGGAGCTGGAATCATCATTTTGATGAAGTAGTCAGAGTTTGGATTCATTCAAAACATCGATGAACCTTGTGTTTACAAGAAGGTTACTGGGAGCACAGTTCTATTTCTAGTGCTCTATGTAAATGACATCTTACTTATTGGGAATGACATCCCTACCTTGCAGAGTGTCAAGTCTTGGTTAGGAAAGTCTTTCTCAATGAAAGATTTAGGCGAAGCCACTTACATCCTAGGGATCAGGATCTATAGAGATAGGTCCGAGGGGCTAATAGGCCTAAGTCAGAGCACAAACATAGACAAGATACTGTATAGATTCAGTATGAAGGATTGAAAAAGGGGTTATATGCCCTTGTTTTATGGCATGCATCTTAGTAAGGATTTGTGTCCTAGTACACCTGATCAAAGAGACCGCATGAGTAAGATTCCATATGCCTCCGCCATTGGATCTATTTTGTATGCCATATTATGTACTCGACTGGATGTCTAATTTGCCTTAAGTATGACTAGCAAATCTCAACAAGATCGCAGTGAGGGTTGATGAGCACAAATTATGTCATGTTTTCCCTGTATTTCATGACTGAATTGTGTGGTAAATGAAAGCTTAACCACAAAGTTTCCAAGCAAAAATGCATATATTCATGATATAGGGAACTGAAGGATGGAAACCATTTACATCCTAAACATGTGCTAAGAAGGAGCAAATTACATTGTTTTTAAAGGACGCATAGCAAAGCAGATACGGTGCTATAACATTCTGACCGCAACTCGAAGTGCAATAAAAAGCATCACGAAAGCTATAGCAAAGTAAAAGACACGATGCTATGCGGCATATTTTCTGACCTGTTTATCTAGCTGATTTCAGGAATAAACATAAAAGATCGAGATCAACAGGTAGATTGCTGACGTAATGAAATATAAGATGCAGAGGATCAAAACGGAAAGATTTGAAGAATCCTGCAGGATCAACAGAATCAATCTACAAACAGAAGATACGATAGATCTCGACAGATTTGGAAATCCCAGCTAGCTGAAACTTGCTTCACACGGAAGTTTGAGTATAAAAGGAAACATCAGGTCAACCCTAGAGGGAGAGTCACACAAAGCCAAAAAAAGATTACACATTCGGTCAACTCAAAAGAAGAGTTAGAGACTTCACTAGCACGAGAATTCCAGGACAACCCAGCATCCTTCTTTGCAGTAAGACGGAGGGAAGAAGACGTGGAGTAGTGACGTGACAGGGCTTCTTCCACGCCGTCGGAACACCGTCAAGCTTTCTATTGTCATTTATTTTATTTTTGTAGTTAGATCATGGGTCATTCTGTTACTATCTATTTTGTGTTTCCCTCATCAGTCATGAACTAACTTTCTGATGGCTGAACGAGGATGAATTCTTAAGTGTTATATGAACCCAGTTGCAAGTTCTTAATTTAATAGATTCGATTTTCTTATCAGTGAATTAATTACTAGTCGAGTAGAGGAATCTAAGGGCTAAACTTGTGGTCTCGGCTTACTGGCAAGGAGTCGAGGCTAGACCTCTGAGAAACAGTGTTTGCTAGGCAGCCGGTGCAAGGCTTGACCTATTTATTGTAGGCTTCAGGAATGGGTTTACCTCTCATAACCAAGACACCCTGAGTATAATGCAGATTTAACTAGAAAGTTGACATAGAAATATGGAAGGAGTATAGTTAGTATCATATGTATCGGACGCGGAAGCTTTGATAGATTATAGAGGTGGGTTAACTGAATAGCTTGTAGCCATGATGTAGCATTGTGGAAGCTGTGCAGTATGGATGCTATAGCAATGGGTAGAGTAATTGGGGGATTTATGCGCTTAAGGATGATTCCGAGTTCAGCCTAACTTCTCACTGATATCTTCTTAAACTTATTTTGTTTACTTCTGTTATAGCATAATTACAAAAACCTCTCAAACCAATTATATTTACTTCCTGTTTGAACAACTATCATAGCGATTGAGCGTCACTCTTCGGTATCTCAGTGTCTGTGGGATGATACTCTACTTACAATTTATTACTTGTTCGACTGGTTCACTTGCCATCAAGGAAATCGACCAACAAGTGTTTGGCGCCGCTGCCGGGGACTGTTGATACCCTTATTGACGACGCCCCTTTTGCTTAATAGTTGTGATTTACGTAATAAAAAGCTCACCTTTTCTCTGTTTTTGATTTTCAAGTACATTCTGTAGTGCATGCGCAACTCGCCCTTAGCCAACCTAGAGCCTTATGATCCTGAAATAGAACGTACTTACAAGCAAAGGCGCAAGAAGCAGAAGTGACGAAGTCAACCTTTTGACGCAGCAAGCATGGCAGATATGCCTGTCAACCACGAGCAGAATCAACGAGAGCCGATAGTAATAAATGGGGATAACCATGTCCCTCTACCTCCAAACCCAGAAGTGACAAAGGCCATCATGGAATTTGGAATTCCAGATCTAAACAAGCTGAATTCGGCCATCACACCGCCAACATTCAATGCAGGACACTTTGAAATCAAAGGTGTCATGATTCAGATGTTGAATGCAGTCAGGAAATTTGGAGGACTTCCATATGAAGATCCGCACCTACACCTCAAGACCTTCATGGAGGTGTGTGATTCTTTTGTCATCCTAGGAATCCCACCCGATGCTGTCCGGATTAAATTATTCCCATTCTCACTAAGGGACAAGGCTCGGACGTGGCTCAACAACCTACCTGCTAATTCCATCACCACATGAAATGATCTGGGGAGTAAGTTCTTGCTCAAAATTTTTCCACCTACTAAGAACGCTCAACTCAGAGGGGACATCACCAATTTCCAACAAAAATCTGGTGAATATACCTATGAAGCCTGGGACAGATTTAAAGACCTTTTCAAAAGATGCCCACAGCACGGACTGTGCGAATGGGTCCAGTTAGAAAAATTTTACAGAGGTCTCGATGGACAAACACGATCAATTGTAGACGCCTCTTATAGAGAATACATCCTAATGAAGTCTTATGAAGAAGCTCACAACCTATTGGAGCGCATGGCCATGAACAGTCATCAATGGCAAGCAGACAGAGCCACATCTTCTCGAACTATTGCAGGAATACATGAACTAGATGCTATGACTACTCTCACAATCCAAGTATCATCACTAAGCAACATAGTGAAAGGACTGACCCTTCCATCAAGCACCACATCGCTGCAACCATCTCAGGTAGCTTGTGTGTACTGTTGCGGAAGCTGTGCAGTATGGATGCTATAGCAATGGGTAGAGTAACTGGGGGATTTATGTGCTTAAGGATGATTCCGAGTTCAGCCTAACTTCTCACTGATATCTTTTTAAGCTTATTTTCTTTACTTCTGTTATAGCATAATTACAAAAACCTCTCAAACCAATTATATTTATTTCCTGTTTGCACAACTATCATAGCAATTGAGTGTCACTCTTCGGTATCTCAGTCTCTGTGGGACGATACTTTACTTACACTTTATTACTTGTTCGATTGGTTCACTTGCCATCAAGGAAATCGACCAACAAGGGTCACTGGAATGCTATCAAGAACATCCTGAAGTACTTAAGAAGGACAAAGGACTTATTCTTGGTATATGGTGGATTGTGTGTTGAGCTCTGTGTGATTGGTTACACATATGCGAGTTTCTAAACTGACCAAGATGATCTAAGATCGCAATTTGGGTATGTATTCCTTTTGAATGGTGGTGCGGTAAGCTGGAAGAGCTCTAAGCAGAGCACTGTAACTGGTTTGCAACAAAAGCTAAGTATATAGCAGCATCAGATGCAGCTAAGGAAGCCATTTGGATCAGAAAGTTCATTACTGAACTAGGGGTGGTTCCTACTATCTCAAATCCAATAGATTTGTTCTGTGACAATAGCGACGCTATTGCGTAGACCAAGGAGCCTAGGTCACATCAAAGGACCAAGCATATACTCAGGCGATTTCATCTTGTTAGATATGATTAGTTTTGATGATGTCTTATATAGATGCCATTCTTAAGAGCAAAAAGCTTGTATAATATATTTATCTTCTACTTTGACTAAGTCTTATGTTTAATGTAGATGTCAAGTTCAATATTGAAGAATGATCAAGAAAGTAGATTGGAGAAAGAAGTTATTGCACACAATATAATGAGAATATCAGAATGTCAAGGAAACAAGAAGTTATCAAAGTATTTTGGGAATAATCAAGAAGAAGAGGAAATATTGAAGAAGGTATAACTTGCAGAGAATGATGAGTCCAAGTTGAATGACAGAGAACAATCAACAAGAAGATCAATAAAGAAGTATTGAATTAGAGAAAGAAAAGAAAGAGTTGAGTTATGGAGAATGATCAAGAGAAGAAGAAAGAAAACTTGTTGAATGAAATGAAGATATCATTATTCAAGTTTATAGATTGATACTATAAGTATCTAAGATCATATGGAAGTTGGAACGACTCAATTTAGAGTTAAAACAAGCAAATATGAGGTTCTGGATGAGGAAACTTGAGTCATTAAGTTTAAACTCAAGTTTACTACCTTGCTGCAGTGATTTGCTTCTTGGATACGAGAAAACTCGAGTTTCGGACTACAAACTCGAGTTTGGGACTCAGAACTCGAGTTTGTCACTAACTAACTCGAGTTAGTAGTGCCTTTAGCATCTCTCGACTAGGAAAACTCGAGTTTCTAAGTACAAACTCGAGTTTACAGCACTCTTCAGCAACTCTATTCAACTCTGTTTCACGATTCACTTGGGCAACGTCTGGTAATTCGATGATATCTCCTAAACCAGAAATCGGATTAAGGTGAAACCAATTTTTTTATGAAACAAGACTTCCAATGCGTCATTATGACAAAGGTTCAAGTCCAAAGGAGTTCAGATGAAGGATATATCCATTGTAGAAGTTGGAACTCAACTTCACGCCACACAGCAGACCAAGCTTTAGTATTTTGGGTGTATCTCACAAAATACAGATCCAATGGATCTGAAATCAGTGGCATATGATAGTAGACCCAAAGGGATTTTCATGAAGATTTAAACCAAAAAACGGAGTTCAGAACATGGAGATATGGCCTTCGAAAGTTGGCAATCTGTTCAAGATGTTGCAAAGACACTAGTCCTGGACAACTTCTGATAAATCTATCAATCTATTAAAGTTTGCTGTCAAATGAAGAAAACTCGAGTTTATCGAAGGCAGAGAGCAAACTTTGGTTTTGGGAGAAAACCAAACTCGAGTCATTAAGTTGGAAACTCGAGTTTCCATCGAACTGAAGAGCAAGTGAACGTCGAGCATATTCCAAACTCGAGTTTGTGAGACCAATACTCGAGTTTCGATCGAACAGAAAGGAACTGGAGTAACACAACAACCTCAAAATTCAAGTTTTCAAATGCAAACTCGAGTTTACATCTCTACTTCAGAAAATCACCGTTTCGGAAATCTTGATTCTTTTGATAAACATCAGATGATTACCTAAATGACTTATACTACTTCAGAACATTATTTATATCATTTGTGTACATGTTTCAGATGATCAAAGGTTGTTAAATTGAAGATCAAGGGTAAAGAAAATGCTGATGTCATAGCTGGTTCAAAAAACGAAGTTCTAACGGCTAGTTCCATCAGAGTCTAACGGCTATATTTCTTTATCCAACAGTCATTGAATATTCTCAACGGTCATAAATTGCAACTAGCTATAAAAGAAGACATATTTAAGACAGAAGGAGCAAGACACAAGCCTACATCTTCAAAATGCTTATACTATGATATTCATATTATTTACTCTTTGTTTTCAATGTTTGCATAGTTATCATACAGAGTAAAATGATTTGTATTGTACTTCAGTGTTTATTCATTCACTTCTAAGAGAGAAGATTTATTGTAATCATCCTATCATTCTATTTGAGAGTTACTCAAGATTGGGTGATCTTGAGTGGGAAACTCATTGTATTGATTACAGATTGTAAGGGGAGTGAATTCTAGTGAAAGGATTACTTCGAGTATAGAGTGTGTAATTAAGTGGGTGTATTGATTACAGTTTGTAGGGGGGAGTGAATCCTAGTGAGAGAATTACTTCAAGTACATAACGTACGTGTAATCAAGTTGAAAGAAGATAGTGGATTGAAAATCTCAAGTGGAGCTTGAAGACTAGACGTAGGTCAAGGATTGGGCCGAACCAGTATAGATCATAGTTTTCATATTCTCTTCCCTTGTCTCTTATATTTCTAGTATATGTTTATTTGACTATCTAACTGTTGATTTATAAAATGCAAAAGATTTTCAAAGTATCAAGTTTTTAATCAGACACCCAATTCACCCCCTTCTTGGGTGATAGCCAGGTCTTTCACATCTTATCAGAGAAATCAATGATAGAGGTGATATAAAAATATGCAAACTACCAGGAGAAGACAATGTTGCTGATCCTCTTACTAAACCACTTGCGCAAGTGGGAGTTTGTTGGAAATTATGCCTTAGGGGCAAATCATTGTACTTTAAACGTTATTGTTATTTAAAGTATTTCTCCATTTAGTTATCATATCATTTGCATGTTTATTATGATGACTGTATCCTTGGATGTATCATAAAGATTGTCCTAAATGTCCCTGGTCGATCCTCTATGAAGGAGCAAAGATTAAATAAGACCAATATGACTTTGATGAGGTATGGAGATACGAATCAAAGTCATAGGCACTTGTAAGACAACAAGGTGCTGGACTGACCCACTATGAGAAAGCTGCATGGATTAAATCATAAGCTTATCTCATGCATAATCATGTCACAATGCCCTTTGACCTGAGATCATCACGGAATCCTACATGAGAGTCGCTGATCTTTGACCTAGTCAAAAGTCACCTTTGACTGGGTGATGATAAAGGCTTCGATAGGGATTAGTGGTATTCAGGCAGAGGAATGTGAATGGTCAAGGTGGAATTTTTCCCTCACATTTGTAGAGAGATAATATTGTGCCCCTCGATGAGCGAGTCTGAGAAATTTATGGCCATACTATGATGGAAAGGAGTTTCTATTTCCTTGACCAAAAAAAAAAGAAATGAGTTTCTATTTCAATTGTTTGACTACTCAATAATCGAGAAAGTAATGGTCAAGAACATGAGGATGACATAATCCATGCTTCATCCTTGACCAAATTATCGCGTGACAAAAGGGACATGGAATGGTTGTATGATAGGTTGTATCGTATCATCAATCCTCATATGAGTTGGTTAGTCGCAATGTCTTGCTAGAGGCCGCTTGCGACATGTGGGCTGGTATAGTATTGGCCTGCTGCCAATCTCGTGTGGGACTACAGGGTTGCACACAAGAATAGCCCAACACGAGCAATAATGTCCATATTCATTGAATCTTAGATATGTCTAAGATTTAATGAATACAAACTTTAATCTAGGGTGGATAGATATTTATATACATATATATATATATATATATGTATGTATAATATAAATTCATAATAATAATAATATGATTATGTATTATTGTTTTTATATTTAATTTATTTAATAAATTAAATAACTTAAACAAATTCGAGATATCGTATTTGAGATTTAATTTAAATTGAGATATTGTATCTTAGATTTAATTAAATAGATAAATATCATACCTTAGATTTAATTTATTAAGATAAATTAAATCAACAGGCTTTTAATTCAGATGAAATAAATAGATTAGATTAGATCTGTTGAATGATTTAATTAATATTATTTTAATCCAAATTCAAGTTTCAAATTAATAAAGATTTATTTTGAATATATAATACGTCTATTAGGGTTTGAAAACCCTTAGAGACAATTTGTAAGACGTATTAGACGAGCCGCAAAAGCAAAACCCTAGAGAAAGAGAAGAGACAAAAGGTTGAAGGCGCTAGCATGCTGCCGTCTGTGTTGGAGTCTATTCGATATGGATACCGGTAGAGGGAGTTGGTTCGTCGAGTTGGCTTCTACCGATCCAGCAAAGACGCACACGAGTTTGCAAAGGTACGGTTATTATCTAACCCGATTTAAACACTGTTGATTCACATATGGATTCGTTATTTTGTTGGATGAAATTTGTTCCGCTGCGTGTACAAATCACAACACTTTCTTCTTTATAAAGTCCTGAAAAAACTTAATCTAGAAACTCCGATGCTTAAGTTAGTACTTCATTATGATTAAAAAATATTAATAATAAACTAACATTACTTACAATTCATTTGGATTTACCATTCCCAATTCCCTTCGAATAAAAGTGAATTGTTCTTTCGCCAAGGGTTTAGTGAAAATGTCTACTAGTTGCAAATGCGTAGGGATGAACAACACCTTGACATCTTTCTTTTGCACATAGTCTCTAATAAAATGATGTCTTACATTAATATGCTTGGTTATCGTATAATGAACTGGATTCTTGGCCAAGCTTGTTGTTCTGGTGTTGAGCCACCAGACTTGTGCACAACAACTCGAAGCAGTAATATATTCAGCTTCAGTAGATGACAAGGAGACAGTAGTTTGCTTCTTGTTGAACCAAGATACAAGTGAGCCACTAACAAACTAACATTGTCCACTTGTACTTTTTCTATCTATCTTATACCCAGCGTGATCCGAGTCTGAATATGCCACCTAATATTCTGATTGACCTTTGGGAAACCAAAATCCAAGTTCTTCAGTATCACCAACATAACAGAAGATCCTCTTTATATGTTCTGCATGAGATTTTTTAGGAGTTGGCTGGAATCTTCCATACATCCCCACACTAAATTGAATGTCTAGACCACTTGCTGTCAGATATAACAGTGAACCAATCATTCCTCGGTATCTAGTGATGTTGAAGTCTTTTCCCTTCTCATCCACGTCCAATGAAGCAGTTAAACTCATCGGGGTGTCTGCTCTATTTCATTGGTCAAGACCACATTTCTGAAAGACAAAAATATCACCTAGAGGGGGGTGAACAGGTGATCTTAAAAAAATTCTTTGCTTAGCGCACACGAATGTAAATAAGACAGAGATAGAGAAGAGAAATAGACACAAGGCAATTTATACTGGTTCGGTCTAACACTTGGACCTACGTCCAGTCCCCAAATCCTTTGGGTATTTCACTAATCACAAATGGTTACAATTATACACTTTGTACTCGAGATGATCCTAATTCCCTAGGACTCACTCCCCCTTACAAGTTGTAATTGTACACCCACACTTAAGGTTCCACAACCTTAAGATTTAAATCGAAAATGGAATAAGTGTTTGAGTAACTCCTCACGAGTAGATAAAATATAAACACTGAAGAACAATGAATATCCGAAGATATTAAAGAAACAAATGAAACAATATATTGCAATATGTTCGAATTGAATGCAAAATGTTTCGGTAGGTGGCGAATTCAATGTTCGAGTATTTATAGGTGTTGCAATAAATGATTTTGGTGAAGCTTGAAGATTATCTGTTGAGACTCTTGAATGTATTTGTTGGATAGTGAAGACTCGGATAATATTTTTGCCGTTCAAAGAATTCAGGTGGATTTCTTAGTTCGACATTCTTCTTCATTCCTTTTGTTTTACCCGTTGTGAGATGGCATTTAATGTGCAAATGGAATATAGAAGAAACCTTTACATCGATCAGAGTATTGGTTACAGAGATCATCACTGCTTTGGCAACTGCATTTAATGCTTCTCTGACACAATTTACTTTCTGCAATTTTGTTGTTCAATACATGCTTAAATCATCTGAAACTCATTAACAAACTAATTAAAGGCATTTAGGATTAGTAATGAGTATCATTTAGAAGTAATGAAATTTACACAGTGATTTCATAAATTACGTAGACGGAGATTTCAAAATAGAGGGATCTTGCTCGAGCAACAATCCATGCTTGCTCGGGCAAGCTTCTCTTGAACTAGTTAAAAGATGATCATCGTCGTTGATGCTCGAGCAATGTATTTTGTCTGCTCGAGTACGATAAATTTCATGCTCGGGCAAGTTTCTTCACAAACGGTTATAAATGCTTTGACTCGCTGATGCTCGAGCAAGACACAGACAGAGGCGAGAGCATGTGAACTCAGTGACCCTGCTCGAGCAGGATTTTTCCCTTGCTTGAGCATGAATTTTTCATGCTCGGTCATGAGTTGATCAGAGGCGAGAATAATGGAATTGAGACATGCTGCTCGAGTATGGGTTCACCTCTGCTCGAGCATGGTGCTCGAGCAAGCCATTTGATCTGCTCGAGCATGGCTCATTGGCTAGCATATTTTTTGCTTCTACCTCGATGCTGCTCGAGCATGATTGCTCAAATAAGAAACTTGGGCTTCTATCTCGACGTTGCTCGGGCATGGCCAATGCTCTGCTCGAGCAAGGTTGATCAAAACTCATTTGTTCATTCTAAATTCTGATGATGCTCGGGCATGGCAAGTGTTCTGCTCGAGCAAGGCTTAAATTAGACAACCATGACTTAATTCAATAACTTAGAATTTGTAATCATCTAAATACCGAGAGCTAATAATTTCTTCAACAAGTCTCTCATAGACTTGGTTTGCAAGATGAATATCCCATCCTTTCTTTGTTTAATTTGGAGACCAAGGAAATAATTCAATTCACCCATCATAGACATTTCAAATTCACCCTGTATAGTCTTTGAGAAATCCTTGCACAGAGATTCATCAGTAGATCCAAAAATAATATCGTCTACGTATATTTGAACTAAAATCAAATCATTTTTCTTACTGCATTTAATGAAGAGTGTTATGTCTGATTTACCTCTGATAAATCCTTGATCAAGAAGAAATTTACTTAATCACTCATACGAGGCTCTAGGAGCTTGTTTAAGACCATATAAAGCCTTTTTTCAAACGAAAAACATGGTCAGGATGAGATTCATTTTCAAAACTGGGAGGTTGTTCTATGTAAACTTCTTCCTGAATGAATCCATTTAGGAAAGCACTCTTAACATCCATTTGATAGAGTTTAAATCCTTTGATACACGCAAAGGCTAAGAGTACTAGTATAGCTTCCAATCTAGCCGTTGGAGCATACGTTTCCTCATAATCAATACCTTCTTGATTATAGCCTTTAGCAACCAATCTAGCCTTGTTCTTGACTATGATTGCAGATTCATCATGTTTGTTCTTGAAAACCCATTTAGTGTCATTGACTGGATGGTCTTTAGGCCTAGGTACCAAGTCCCAAACTTGATTTCTTTCAAATTGATGTAGTTCCTCTTGCATTGCTAAGACCCAATCATTATCTGATAGGGCTTCATCAATTGTAAAGGGCTCAATCTCAAAGATAAAGGTAGAGAAAGTTATTTCGTTTAAAGTACTTCTTCTGGTTCTCACGCCTTTACCTACGTCGCCTATCACTTGATTCAGTGGATGACTCCTACTGTATCTTTAGGCACGATGTTGAGATTGAATAGGGTTTTCAGAAACATTTTCATGCTCAACTTCCAAAATGTTTTCAGGATTTTCAGGAATAGATGAAGTTTTAGAAATAGGTTCACCTTCATCAAGAGATTTGTCAAGCTCAGACTCACAAGAACACAACATGAATTGACTTTTCAACAATATGAGTTCATAAATTAAAAACTCTGTAAGCCTTACTTCTATTAGAGTAACCAATAAATATACCTTCATCGGAATTGGGGTCAAACTTTCCCAAGTTATCCTTACCATTGTTATAGATGAAGCATTTCCATATGAAAATATATAGATGAGATAGATTTAACTTTCTTCCTTTGTAGAGTTCATATGGAGTTTTGTTGAACATATTTTGAAGGTATGCTCGGTTTGAAACATAGCATGCCATGCTTATTGCATCCGTCAATAAGACTTGAGAAGACTTGTCCTCATTCAACATTGCTTAAGCCATTTTAGTGAGGATTCAGTTCTTTCTTTCAACCACATGTTCTGATGAGGAGTCCTTGTGGCAGAGAAGTTGTGATCAATTCCATGAGCATTGCAGAATTCGTCGAAAGCTTGATGCTCGAACTCTCCTCCATGATCAGTTTGAATACTTGAAATGCAAACACCTTTCTCATTTTGCACTTTCTTGTTAAACACAACAAACAGATCAAATGTTTCATCCTTGGAAGACAAGAAAATAGTCCAAGTAAATCTTGAGAAATCGTCAACAATGACCAGAGTATATAAAATGCCACCAATGCTCTTTACTCTTACTGGTCCAACTAGATCTATATGAAGTAGTTGGAGTGGTCTATTCGTTGATATTTCAGACTTAGTTTTGAAAGATGATTTAGTTTGTTTACCTCTTTGACAAGAATAACACACCATGTCATGTTTAAAAGGTAATTTAGGTAAACCAACAACTAAATCTTTTATTAACAAATTTTTTGAGTTAGAACATGTTTACATGAGCCAAACACCTATGCCACAACCAACTCTTGTCCAAGCTGCTAACAAAACAATTTTTAGAATTGACTTTTGGAAGATCTAAGGTATAGCAGTTACCTTCTCTTAGTGCCTTAAACAAAGTTTTAAGGTTACCTTTGTCAATTGGAAGATAATCCTTGTTGACGATGAGACATTCTTCTGAATCGAAGATGATCCAGTTGTTCTTGTTTGCACTTTGGCTCACACTCAGGAGGATATGACAAAGCCCTTCTACATAATACACGTCTTTGATCAAGGGTCCTTCTTTTTTTCACCAATTCCAGTGATCTTTCTGGTTTGGTTTCCCTTAAAGATTACTTTGCCAGCATCCTCTGCTGTCATTGCCATAAACTTGGATTGATGCCCTGTCATGTGCCAGGAGCATCTTCTATCGATGTACCACTTATTGGTCTTTGATGCTTTTAGACATACTTGCAATTTAGATAAGATCAAATCTTAGGTACCCATCTTTTCTTGGGTCCTTTTGGGTTAGTTCGGACCTCATGGAAGACATATGTTCCCTTAGGTACCCATTGATAGTTACTAACAGGCTTATCTCTTCTTTCTTTGTTATGAAAACAAGATGACGTATTATGCCCCTTACGGTTACAATAGTTACAATAAGCAAAGGGGTTTGAGGAATGAACTGACTATTGAAAATAGTTCAAATAAGATTTTCCACCGGTTTTCTTTTTCCTTTTCTTCTTATCGAAAAATAGGATTGCAACTAAGCCTGATTGATCATTTGTAAATCTTTGTTCTTTCAAAACCACATTGAGCATTTCACTTCCTTTAGTGAACTTCGCAAGAGTTTTCGTAATATAGGAGTTTTTCTTTACTGAGATCAAGGCATTTTTCACAAATGGGGTTTCATAAACTTGGGGAGAATCTCTATCTTCTTGCTCAAGCAGGTTGATTCTTTTCTTTGAAGCAATGAGTTCTTTCGTAATCTTTTTAAACTCAGAATGTAGCTCATTGTATTCAGAGAATAACTCATCTTAAGTGGGTCCAGAATCATATACCTCATCATCGTTTTCATATTGCTCTTCTTCTTCAGCAACTAAGCACACGTTCGCAATTTATTTCTCTTTACTTTCTTCATCTAAGGAGCTATCTCCCCATATGGCAGACACATATGCATTCTTCTAGTGATTGAATTTCTTCTTCTTATCCTTTTCTTTACCCTTCAACTGAGGAAATTTGGACTTAATATGTCCCAGCTTCTCACATTCGTAACATATGATCTGATATTTATCCTTAAAATCATGTATATTACTTGAGCTTCCCATTTGGAATCGATTTCTGAAGCCTTAATCCTTCTTATAGAACTTCTTGAATTTACGAACGAACATGCCAAGTTCTTCGTCTTCATTTTCTTCTTCTTCATGTTTGGGCTCCTTCTCTTTCACAGTATTCAGAGAAATGCCTTTACTCCTATTATAGTTGATTTTGTCCAACCCTTTCTTGAACTTTAATTTGCCTTCGTATTCAGATAGGCTTTCGAGCAAAGCAGTAACATAAGTCTTTGATTCACCATAGACCTCTTCGATTTCTGTAACTTTGGCTTCCCAGTCTTTCATCAGAACATTGAGAATTTTTCAAACTTCAGAGTTTTACTCATATATTTTACCCAAAGCTGATAGTTGACATTAGATGGGTAAAGCGAAGTTGAAATTCACCGATGGATTCTCCGGTCTTCATTCTAAGAAGATCGTACTTGGTTGTCAATGTGTTGATATGATTCTCCTTGATGCTGGAAGTTCCTTCATATGCTATTCCAACGCCTTCCACATTTATTTAGCGCTAAATAAGTTACATATCCGAAAGTACTCCTTTTGACTGAGAGCATTTTGCAGCATCAAAACTACTTTACTGTTAAGAGTAATTTTTCTTCTGTCATTCTCATGAAACTTATCTTCAGTCTTTGGAATGTGGATTCTACCTTCAGTCTTTGTTGGGACATAATCCCCAGTTTCTATTACATGCCAGAGACCATACTTCGTAGCTAACACAAACACTTTGAATTTTGCTTTCCAAAATGAATAGTGCTCGCTATTGAAGCCAGGCGGTCGATTGATAGAGGCATCGTCAGACATTATTCCTTCCATGATCTTTCTCGGGATGTTAAGCCCAACTGAGAATACCTTGCTCTGATACCAAATAAAAGTGGAATATCATATAGAGGGGGTGAATAGGTGATCTAAAAATTCTGTTTTGGAAGAGATGACACAAAGAGATCATACTGGTTCGATCTAACTCCTTGACCTACATCCAGTTACCAGACACTCTGGGTTTTTCACTAACTTTCAAACACTGATACAATTACACATTATATGTATTCGAAGTAATCCTCTCACACTAGGATTCACTCCCCCTTACAAGTTGTAATCGTATACCCACACTCAAGGTCTTACTACCTTGAGATTTAAACAAATAATCACTCAGTAAAATAAGTGTTTAGCTTTCACGATCGTTTGGGTATAGGCTCCTCGACATCCACTTTTGGTCGAAACCTCTTGGGAGGAATCTTTGATTGTCTCAGGCGTTGTAACAAAGGAGGAGACGTCGATTCAGATGCCTCATAGTCTAAATTGTTAGCTCTCTATGTGTTTTGATGATGACTCACAATTGTAGATCGATTCAAGCCAATATGATTTCATTGAAATGATAAATTAAAAATATCTTAACTCTGTTTTGACACAACTTAAATCATAGTATTTTGACTCCAGTTATGACTCCAGTCACTATGCTTGAAAAACAGATGTACTTCAATCTTTGCAAAATGATTCATTCGATAAGCAACTTCTGTCATCTGATATGACTCGAGTCATCCTTGACATAACTCGAGTCAACATATTGCTCTTCGCTTCTGTATGAAGTTGATTCATAATGACTCCAGTCATAACTCTTATGACTCCAGTCATGCCTCGAGTTACCACAACGAAATTTCTTTCTATCTGAAATTGCCTCACAAATGACTCTAGTCATAATTCCCATGACTCCAGTCATGACTCGAGTTATCACACTGAAATTACTTTCTGACTGAATTGTTTTAACAATGACTCCAATCACTACTCGAGTCATCACATTGCCATTTCTTTCTGGATGAATTATTTCAACAATAATTCCAAGTACAACTCGAGTCATCAAATTGTATTTGAAATATTTTGAATCATGACTCCGGTCATAACTCAAGTTATGCTTGTCGCTTTTTAAAAGCTTAAATCTGCGTAATCTAATATTCTTTGGTTAATCTTTGGGTACTTCATATTATTGAATATTATTATTCATAACCAAGTTTAATTAGTTTGCTTATGAGTTTTAGATATGATTAACAAGTTTTTATATTTCAAATTATCATAAAGCAAATCTTGTCAGATGCATTAAATGCTTGAACAGAGTTAAAGTATGAAAATGGAAATTGAGCTTCGAGCAACCAAAAAGCATTCCGGCCATTCCTAGTCAACATTCTTACTGAGTCTCAACGGAAAAATCGAATGAAGAATGTCAACGGAGAATAATGGCAACATCGAATGATACGAAGAGAGAGAGCAACGTTCAAACTCAGTGGATATATTTATTATTCTCAATGGCTCATTAATCTCTCCTCAACAGTCATTAATTGCAAGCATCTATAAAAGCCAGAAGCATTCAAGTCTCCAACCACCGAAACTCTGCGCATTCAATTAGTGGTTGAGAGCATTTATTGTTTCTACTCTAAGAGTTAATATCTTCGGATATATCAATCTTCAGTGATTATTAATTTGCTCTTTTAGAGTGTTCCTTATTGATTATGATTTTGTAAGAATCTCAAAGTATTAGGACTTTGGGATTGGACTGTTTGATTACAACTTGTAAGGGGGAGTAACTTCTAGTGAGAGAATTACTCCGTGAGTTATAGAGTGTGTAATCATTTGAGTTAGTGAAAAACCCGGAGAGTCTGGGGACTGGACGTAGGTCAAGGATTTGGACCAAACCAGTATAAATTCATTGTGTTCAATCTCTCTTACCCTTACTCGTTCATCTATGTTTTGTATTCTACAAACAGAGCACTTTCACAAGAAAATTTTATATCCCCAATTCACCCCCCTCTTGGTGATATTCCGTCTTTCATAAATCTAATCCCTTCGACTTGGTACGAGATTAGGTGGATGATTTAGGAGGCATTGCAAAATTGGGAATCGAGTTAGGGTTTAGGATTCAGAGAAACGAGAAGACACGGGCGAGAGTGAGAAATGAAGAAGAAGCAACGTGCATATATATATATATATATATATAAATGTGTGTGTGTAAGAAGCCTCTCTAAGTAGCAAAGACAAAGAACCATGCTCGAGCATGTCACACAGCTGCCCGAGCAACAGCGGGATGTACAATAGAGGATCATGAAGAACACTGCTCGAGCACGCCTACAAGTCTGCCCGAGCAACAACAGGACATATGAAAAATGACTTACGGAGAAACTATGCTCGAGCATCATAAACTTTTGGATGAACATTATGATCAAAAATCCCTCTTCAATAACTCCAAGGGTTCAATTAACATTAATGAGTCAAGTATTCATAGAGCATACTTGATGGGAGGTCAGTCTTGGTCATTTGCTTTATTAATTTAAATATTTTTTCTCGTCCCTACTCGAGCAAGACATGAAGCTTGCTCAAGCAAGAACCATGCTCGAGCAATGTCACGTAACAAGGTTTTTAAATAGGATGTCGTTTCACTTCACGGTCTCCATTTTCACTTCACCGTCTCTCCCTTTCATTGTACGTCGCGAACCCTAGTCTTCCCACCTTCTCAAATTCTCATTCTGTTACGTCCGTTTGCGAATCGTTATGACAGTTTCAACCATTAAATCGATTCATTCAAGCGTGACCAATATTTCCACCGATTCATTTCCCTTAAATTTCCTCATTTCCCTCCAAATTCATCCTCTTCCTCATTGAACTCATCGTCGAAACTCCTCCACTAAAAGCTCTTCTCTTTCGACTCAATCAATGGTGGGTTCCGACGATAAATCTCCATCAAAAAAGCCTCCTCCAAAGAAGTCTCGTTATTATCGACCCAAGGTTAATGCTTCTGAAGAACCCACCAACCCAAAGCCACCAAGAAGCAGAAGGTCACCAAACCACCACAGAAGAATACCCACCTCGCTTTGGCAAAGAACATCTGATTCGGATACGGATTTCCTTTACTTAGGCCTTGTCGAAGAAAAAGAAATTGAAAGCTCCTATTCCTCTAAAGCCTTTAAAGCCATCCTGTTCAAAACCCCTAGATGAGGATGAGTCATCTAAGGCTGGTCCTTCTACATCTGTACCATCATTTGCCCAGGCTTCTACTCAGCACCTAATTCAGTCCGCAGTTCAAAGTGCCATGGCTCCTTTTACTGAGAAGGTGTTGAAGGCTATGGACTCCTTCCAGCAACTCAATATCGAAATGATCAAGGCTATGAAAGGTGAGATGGTCAACTTGAAAGCCCACATTGATTTACAAATTGACGCTGAGATGAAGGCCCTCAAAGAATAAATGGATACTCGGTTCTCTGTCTTATTCAATCATCAACAAGAGATCAAAAAGGAAGTTCAGAACTTGGCTGGACAACAACTTAGTCTTCAACAGACCGTGCAAAACTTCAATGAGACTTTGGATGCTTTTGTGACGAGTTTTGGCCCTGACGGTCCCACTGATAAGCCTCCTGCCTCTACTTCTGATATGGCTCCTGCTTCTACTTCTGATACGCCTCCTGCCTCCGGTCCTACGACAGCTATTGTCCCCTTTCGGTCTTTGAAGCCTTCCTCTGAGTCTCCTTCTCATCCTGATCTTCCCCCTTCTTGAGTGATGCCAACGGGGGAGAATGAGATGTTTTTGAGATTGAAATGTTTTAATGTTAGATGTTCTTGTTTGCAATGGTTAATGTTTAATCTGTGTTATTTAACTTTGAAGATATTTGTGTAATATGAACTATATGTACTAACTGTTAGTTTACGAAAATCAAAAGTTTAGTTTCATAATTTTTGCAACTCTATTTATCTTGAACAATCCATTACTAAATTCAATAACTTTCATATCTAGCATATCTCAAAATTCCATCTTAAAATTGTCATCATAAAAAAGGGGGATGTTAGTTCTTGGTATGTTTTGATGATTACAAATTCTGAGTTATTGAATTAAGTAACTTGTATATAAGTTATGGGTTGCTCAAGCAAGAGCTAGTTCATGCCCGAGCATACTCTTTATGATAAATTGTTCAAGTGTTTCAGAAAGGCTGCCCGAGCAAGGTGTTTTAAATGCCTAAGCATTATCTAAAAAATTGACCAGGGCTGCCGAGCAGAGAGACAAGCGTTCCCGAGCATCATCGGGCTGGCAGCAGAAGCAAAGATAGATAAAAGCCATGCCCGTGCATAGATTAAGTGATGATCGAGTAGAGGTAAGCAGTGTGCTTGAGCAATATCACTAAGCTTCTTCATCATCAACTCTGTTTGGCTTATGCCCGAGCATTGCCTCTTGGATGCTCGAGCATTAGCAAAGTTGGCTCACAATGATGCCCGAGCATGAAGACGTAGCTGCTCGACCATCAGTGATGATTAAGGATTTTAAATATTTCTTATGAGGCATGCCCGAGCAAGCACAATTGAGTGCTCGAGCAGTAGCTCAATGTTGCTCGAGCATAGGATGATTTTATATTCTGTCAATATAATTTCTCCACTGTTGCCCGAGCATCCTAACTGTCATGTTCGAGTATGATCATCCTCTATTTTCAAAATTACCGTCTTTGTAAATCCTAAATCATCATATGAGATTTCATTTCTACTTGTTATTATTCCTAATTGTTTTTTAATCAGTTTGCTAATGAGTTTCTGATGATTTAATCATGGATTAAAAACAAATTGGTATAAAGAAATTTGTGTGTCAGAGAAGCATTAAATGCAGTTGCCAAAACCAGTGATATCCTCAGCAACCACTTTTCTGATCAATGTAAAGCATTTACAGATATTATGCTCGCACATTAAATGCTATCTCTCAACAGGCAAAACAAAAGGAATGAAAGCGAAGGGCAAAAATCATTAACGATGAAAGTGACCAACAAAGCTTCATCCGACTAACGGCTATATTCAAGATTCACAACGTCAATCTTCAAACTTCTCCAACGGTTATTAAATGAAGCAGCTATAAATAGTTGAAGCATTGAATTCGCCAACTATCGAAACGTTGTGCATTCAATTCAAGCTTATTTTATTCAACTGTTTCATCTGTTTCATTCATATCTTCAGATATATCGTACTTTAGTGATTATTATTTATCTACTCATGAGGAGTTTCTAAACACTTATTTGATTATTGTTTTGTAAAATCTTAAGGTTGTGGAACCTTAAGTGTGGGTGTACAATTACAACTTGTAAGGAGGAGTGAGTCCTAGTGAGAGGATTATCCGAGTATAGTGTGTAATTGTAATTGTTTTTTAAAGATAGTAGAAATCCAAGGTGTTCTGGGGACTGGACGTAGTTCGAAAAATTAGACCGAACCAGGATAATCTCTTGTGTCTTCTTGTTCTTCTTTCAGTCTCTGTTTTCTAGTATTCTTGAGCAATCGACGAAATTTTTTTATAATCACCTATTCACCCCCTAGGTGATATTCCATCTTCATTAGTTTGTTTACCTTTTTGACAAGCATCACAAATCATGTCATTTTTAAAATGTAGTTTAGGTAAACCAATGACTAAATCTTTTCTTAACAACTTATCCAGTTGGATCATGTTTGCATCAGCTAGACACTTATGCCACAGCCAACTTTCAACCAAATTGTTAACAAAACATTTTTCCGAATTGATTTTCGACAATTCTAAGGTATAATAGTTACCTTTTCTTTGAGACTTAAACAAAACTTTAAGGTTACCTTTATGAATTGGAAGAACATCCTTGTTGACAATGAGACATTCTTTTGAATCAAAGATGATCCAATTGTTTTTGTTAGTACTTTGGCTCATACTAAGGAGGTTATGATAGAGACCTTCTACGAAGTATACATCTTTGATCAGGGGTCCTTTCTCTGCACCAATGTCGCCAATTCCAGCGATCTTTCCAAATTGATTTCCTATGAAGGTGACTTTGCCACCATCTTTTGATCTCATTGTCACAAATTTGGATTGATCACCCATCATATACTAGGAGCATATGCTATTAATGTACCACTTGTTGATCTTTGATGCTCTTAGACAAACTTGCAATTCAGAGAAAATTTATTCTTATGTACCCATCTTTTTTTGGGTCCTTTGGGGTTAGTTCGGGCCTTAGGGACAACATAGGTTCCCTTAGGTACCCATTGATAGTTACCAATAGGTTTATCTCTTCTTTCCTTTTTATGGAAACACGATGAGTTGTTATGACCCTTATGATTATAGTAGTTACAATGAGCAAAGGGGTTTGAAGAATGAACAAATTTTTGAAAATAGTTTAAATAAGATTTTCTTCTAGTTTTCTTTTTCCCTTTCTTTTTGTCAAAAATAGGATTGTTTCCTATCCCTGATTGATCATTTATAAATCTTTGAGCTTTTAAAATTACATTGAGCATTTCACTACCTTTAGTGAACTTCTCAAGTGTTTTCATAAGATAAGAGTTTTTCTTTACAATGTCAAGATATTTTTCACAAATTCAGTTTTCACAAGATGGAGGAGGATCTTTAACCTACTTTTCTAGCAATTTGATTTTCCACTTGGAGCCAATAAGTTCTTTCGCAATCTTTTCAAATTTTGAATGTAACTCATTGTATTCAAAAAGCAGTTCATCGTAAGTGGGTTCAAAATCATATACCTCTTCACCGGTTTCAGGATCCTCTTCTTCTGCAACCAGACACACATTTGCTACCTCTTCTTCCCCACTTTATTCTTTATCTAAGGAGCTGTCTCCTCATATAGCAGATTAAATAGGCCGTTTTTTTGAAGTGATTGAACTTCTTCTTTTCCTTTTCTTTGCATTTCAACTGAGGACATTCGGATTTGATGTGCCCTAGCTTATTGCATTCAGAACATATAATTTGATCTTTATCCTTGAATTCGTGTATGTTGTTGCTCGAGCTTCTCTTCCGAAATTGAATTATGAAGCCTTAATCATTCTTGCGGACTTCTTGAATCTTCATATGAAAATCCCTATTTCATCACCGTCATCGTCATCATCTCTGTCTTTAGCTTCCTTCTCTTTAACGGCATTGAGGGCAATGCCTTTGGTTTTATTGTTGTTGATTACGTCCAAGCCCTTCTTGAATTTAAATTTACCTTCATATTCAGATAGGCTTCCGAACAGAGCAGCGACTGAAGTCATTGGTTCGCCACGGGCTTCTTCGATTGCCGTGACTTTGGCTTCCCAATCTTTCATCAAGACATTACGAATTTTTCTAACTTGAGGACCTTGCACATATGTTTTACCCAAGGCTGATAGTTGATTGATAAGATGGGTAAAACAAAGTTGAAATTCTCCAATAGATTTTCCGATCTTCATTCCAAGAAGACCGTATTCAGTTGTCAATGTGTTGATATGATTATCCTTAATGCCAAAAGTTCCTTTGTATGCTATCTCTAATGCTTTCCATATTTCCTTCGCACTTGTCGATTGTATATGCGGAAATACCCCTTTTGGCTGAGTGCACTTTAAAGCATCAAGATAGCTTTATTGTTGAGAGTTATCTTTCTTTTGTCGTTCTCATCAAACTCCTCTTCTGTCTTTAGAGTGTGGATTCCACCTACTGAGTATGATGGAACATAGTCTCCGTTCTCGAATACCTGCCAAAGCCCTTATTCGTTGGCTAACACAAACACTATGAACTTTTCTTTCCCTAATGAATAGTGTTCACCACTCAAACCATGTGGTTTAATAGAGGCACTATCAGGCAATATTCCTTCGATGATCTATCTCAGGATGTTAAGCCCAACATAGAAACTTTGCTCTGATACCAAATGAAAGTGGAATATCACCTAAAGGGGGGTGAATAGGTGATTATAAAAATCTTTTCGCTATTTGCTTAAGAACACTAATAATAAAAATAGAGACAAAGAGAATAACATTGAACACCAGAGATTATACTGGTTCGGTCTAACTCCTCAACCTACGTCCAGTCCCCAAGCACCTTGGGATTTTCACTAACTCTTAAACACGGTTACAATTACACACTTCATACTCGAGATGATCCTTTTCACAATAGGAGTCACTCCCCCTTACAAGCCGTAATTGTACACCCACACTTAAGGTTCCACAACCTTAAGATTTAATAGCCAAAGAAGTAATCAAATAAGTGTTTAGAAACTCTTTCACAGAGCAGATGAATAATAATCACTGAAGTACACAGATATCCGAATATATTAAATGAAACTTAATGAAACAAAAAATTACAATAAGCTCGAATTGAATGTGCAGAGTTATAGTGGTTGGAAAATTCAATGCTTCTGAAATATATAGAGGTTGCATTAATAACCGTTGAGGAAGCTTGAAGACTATCTGTTGTGACTCTTCAAAGTAGTCGTTAGACAGTTGAAGCTTGATAGTCATTTTGCCATTAATGTTCTGGAGTAATCGCCATCTTTAATATTCTTTTTGACCTTAGACATAGCAATTAGAATGAAGTTTAGCTTGCCAGAAATGTCATTCGATTGCTCAGAGGTATGGTTGCTAAGATTATGTCTCGAATAGGTAAGAGCATTAAATGGTCTCTAACACACAAAATACTTTATGACAATTTGTTGTTAATCCTTCATATAATCATCTGAAACTCATTTATAAACTGATTGAACATAGTTAGGAATAATAATGAGAGATGATATGAAGTAACTAAATCAATCTTAGTGAATTAAGAGATTCGGACACGGAGATTATCAAACAGAGAAATATTAGATTGAGTTAAACTAATTTGGCTCGAGTAATTTGCACTTTGAAAAATTTAAAGAAAAAGACTATGAAGAATATTAACTCGAGGCATCCATCCTTTGCTCGAGTTTGGGGGAAAAACTTGAGTCACCAAACTGTAGCTCGAGTCAATCTTCATTTGAACATTTGACCGAAGATGATCTAAGAGTCTTTAACTCAAGTCTACAAAAGTATGGCTCGAGTTTAGATCTAAATTCGAGTCTACAAAGAATGGCTTGAGTCAAATGCTAAGAAAACCTTTTGAAAACAAATTGAAAAACTTGTTTTGTAACTCGAGGCAATAAGTGCCGGCTCGAGTTAAAAGTACATTTGAATATAACGGTCAAGTTTCAGGCTCGAGTCAAAAGGTCTCAAGCTCGAGGCAACCAACTCAGTTTTTGAAAACATTTTAAGTTCGCATGTATTTGGCTTGAGTCACCAGGTACTGGCTCGAGTTTATGCCAAAACTCGAGTCTACTAAATGTGGCTCGGGTTAAGAAAATTGTGAAGCATTGGTCACACATGACTTGGCTCGAGTTTGACATCTCTGACTCGAGCCAATTTGACAGTAAAAGCCACATATTGATATGATCCAAGATTGAGTGAGATAAAGCTATTTTGGCTTGGATTATACTCCTTATTTTGTTTACAATGATTAGTTATCATCAAAACACACTTAGAGAACTAACAAAGACAAAATTTGGTACCTAGCCTTAAATGAGGATCAAGTGAAGCCTTCACTATTTGGTCAACATAACTTCAACTTGATAGGATTTCCTTTGAAGAAGGTTCAAGGCAATTAAGAGCCCCTTCTAGATCAAGGGCATCTCAGCCTCACTCTAGAGTGAATGAAGCTTAATTTGTAGTCTACTCCACCTTCAAATAGATCATCTTAGCCTGTTCCTTCCTCTAATTTACATGCTCAGATCAAGGCAATAGTAGATAAAGCAATTTCTGACTTGACCGATAGGATCGAGAATGAAGTTGGGAGTTTGGTATTTGAAGTAACTAAGGGTCACATGTGCTTGTGGATGCTCAAGATGAGATGACTTAGAAAGTTGACAACCTTAGCAGACACTTTGAGGACTAGTATTTCTACTTTTCATGATGTGATGCTTTCTCTGGGTGCCAAGGTGGACAAGTTGTTGAATGCCCAGTCTTTAATTGGCATTAGCCCTAGTCTTGGAGATCCTACCTCTTCTCCTTTACCTATTCATTATGGCCTTAGTTTCAACATTCCTACCACCTTACCTTCATCCATCCCTTCACCTATCCCTCTCACTCCCATTATTTCATCTCTTATCCCTACATATCTGAAAGAGATTTTCCATGTCTCTAAAAATAACTAGATTCATTAAAAGATTTGCAATAATAGGGAACTTGGATCATTTTCCCAACGAATTCGCAGCGGGTTGGATTGAACAGTAATAGCAAAATAGAAACAGTAAAAATTAGTGGTGTTTGGTACAAACAGAATAAAAACACAATAAACAGAAACAAAGTGAAATAAACAGATTAAACAGATAAACATAAAGATCAACCCAGGATTTCAAATTCCACCACTTTCCTTCCTCGGATGAAAACATATTTTGAAACGAACTCGCGATCGATTTTGGACGAACCGAAATCTTTGCGTTCATCCAGAAAATCCCACAACTAGATGATCACCTAGCGTTTATCGGAACAGTGGCGTGTCACTGTGCGATCACACAACAAGCACTTAAACCTAGTTTGAACTCGATCCTTGGGATATCTCAATCTGGACGTTAAATCTAACACCCAATCTGAAAGTAAATCGAATCCGAAATTACAAAACAGAAACAAATTCGTTACCATTAAGAATGAGTCCTCTGGATAGTGGAATCCTCAATCTGTGGGCCAATCACAGTAGCTTAGCCCATCATGGCTATGCAGAATGAAAATCAAACAGAAATGAAGAAGTTTACATGAACACGAAGAACAGTTGAGAGAATTTCAAAACTTCTATTTGAATCAAAAGATGTGTAAAAACATAATGACCTCAGTGTTGTAGCCACCATCTGACTTAAAGTTAACATAAAATGGAAATGGGCTCCAATGGTTCAGCCCAAAACGGAAATAAAATAAAAGTGGGCTTTAATTACAAAATTCGAGCCCAAATAAAAATCCAGAAATATACATCTGGCTTTGGCTCCGAAATCGACCACCCTCTTGTCCGAATTTTCCATTCATGTCTTCATAACAATTGTGCTCTTTGAATCATCTGAAATATGAAACAAGAATGAGGCAAATCTGATGTCTGGTTCAAGAGTTATGGTAAAAATAGTGAAGCAACGTAAAACTGGAATTTTATTATTTAAATTATTAAAATCTAATGGAAGGCCCAAAGCCCAAATAAGCATACAAGTCATTATTTATTAACTAAAGAGTCCTAAATTATTAAGCAAGAGTATTAAAGAAGTGTATAGAATATTCAATTATCAAATTCCCCCACACTTATCTTTTTGCACTCCAGAGCAAAATTCAAAGAAAAAGACTAAAAGGAAAAACTCTTCTTTTCTAACAATGGCTAACAATGCAAAAATTGAACAAGGGACACAAAGCTTCAAAAGACCAATCAATCAAGACCAAAATCCTTTCATCTCAAATTACAATTCATGGTAATCTCAATCAATGATGTTAATCACAAAATATGCTTTCTCACATGATGCCCTCAATCAATCAATCTCTCAAGTGTTTAAGGTAAATAAATGTATCGCTCAAATTCTACTCAAGAAAACTGTTCTACCATAAGCTTGCTCAATTTCTATGTCTCCACTACTCATAACACATGCATGCACGAATCAAGGGAGCTTATTATTCAAGGTTGTAATGGGGCTAGGGTGAAGGTAGGTAATAGTATGAAATGAGGGGATAAGCATCAAAGAAATTAAAAAACACTGATTAGCACAATCATTCTCTATATATGAAAACTTTTATTTTTCTCATATATCTCATTTCTTTCTATGTAATTTCTTTTCTCTTTTTCTCGCTTTTCTTTCTTTCTTTTCTTCTTTTCTCTTTTTCTGCTTTTCTCTCTTTCTTTCTTTCTTTTCTCTTTTTTTGTTTGTTTGTGTTTGTGTTTTTTTCTTTTTGAGAAACTATATACATAATCACAATGAAAAAAATCAAATATCTCCCCCCACACTTAAACTGTTACACTTGAGCAAGCCCCACACTTAAACACAAAACCAATGCTTAATAAATTTCCAATGTGTGAAATAAAATGGTGTTGCGCTTGGGCTTGTAATGTGGCTTAGAAAAGAATGAGTCAAAAAGGCACAAAGCGGCTATCAAAGGAAACATAATGCAAGGGAAATCTATTTGGCCAAAGTGGGGAAAAGAAAGGAAAAATGTAGTTTCAAACAGAAAAGGAGCAAGTTCTAGAGAACACAAATCATGAGCAGATGCACACATGAAAAACAGAATGTTAAAAGATGAATTACATTCATGCAGGCGCAAAACCTCACAAGGTCAAATACCAACCTAGGCAATCAACATCACAAAATGAACTACCAAAACATGTAATCAAAGAGTCAAGAATTGCAGACCAAACAAAATGATCCATTAAAACAAAAATGTCCAAGTTCATAATATGCAACAATCATAGAAAGAGAGACCGTATTTATTTTCAAAAAGCAAAGGGGGAAAAATGGAAACAAATAAAAGAAAATAAGAAGGTTTGGCCAAGGAAGGAAATAAGAAAGAAAGAATATAAATTCCAAGATAAGCCTATGAATGTGCCATGTGTTAAGCCAAGAACCTAAGATCCATTGACTAAGAAAAGGGACAATTTTGGAGCCCAAAAAGAGGCCATTACTTTTGGCCCAAAGTAAGAGAAAAGATGACAAAAAGAGTGTTCAAGAAGCCTTTCTCATGAATTAATCAAAAGGCTTCCATAGTAAGAACTAACTTTTGAATTTTGAAATAAAATAAGGTCATGCTTAGGTAATCTTATGACATAATCAAGGGTGATAAGAAGGCACAATAATGTTCCTAAAGAAGCCACAAATTTCGGCATATGAGACAAGGAGGCGAAAGAAACAAATAGCTTATAGAAAATGCAAGAACCAAGGAGGAAGAGTATGATGCAAGCCAAGGACTTAAGCATATTTATCACATGAGTTTAAGAATGATTAAAGGCACAACAATCTTCCCTAATAAGCCTTAAATTTTGGTTACCAAGGGAAGAGGCGAAGAAAGAAGCAAATGGCTTGTGAAAGCAGCAAGAAACAAATGGCTTATGAAGGATGCCAAGGGTTAAAGAAATGTGTCTTCAATAAGGAACCTATTTTCTTGGGAAGTAAGAAGGACTTGGAAGGAAATATTTTAAGAACCTATCCTTTACATGTTCTTGCTAAAAATTTTGAACTTCATAGGGAGTCAAGAGAGGAGAAAACAACTTGAAAAACTTAGGAGCTCAAAGGGAAAGCCAAGAAACAAGATCAAGGTAAGAGCTCATGGATTTCTACTTTACTTCCTTCAATCTTCTTTATCATGCTCAAGGCTTTAATAAACAACTCTCTCATCTTGTTTGAGAGCCTAGGCCAGAAGGAGGGAGAAGTACAAGGGAGACAAGAATTCAAGAAACACTAAGATCAAGATGAAGTAAGTAATTCTCTTGACCTTCTTATGGTTTTGGTGATTGTTTGGTATGAGTATAGTTATTATTTTGGGTTAATATACATATAAAGGCATCTGTTTTGAGGTTGAAAAGGTTGACTAAATGATTGACGTTAATATTTATGATGTGTAAATAAGGATCAAGCATGAAATAAGAAGAACATGATGTTAAAATGAAAGATTGAGAAGTTGTACTTGAAGTGTGATTTTAAGCCAAGTAGTTGTATGGTGGTATTATGATTTTGATGAATTTGATCATTTTAAAGTGTTTAAAATGAGATTTTGTACAAGGATGAGCATAGAACATGATTTTGGAACTTATAAAGGCAAATACCCAGATATTGTAAAACTGTCTTGTGAGAAATCCTTCAAGTCAGTTGGCTCGTGCATGAATTTTTACATAGTAAATGAACTCCGAAAATTATGAATTTTTCCAGAAAGGAAGTAGACATGCCAAGGTTTAATTTGATAGGTAGTTTGTAATTTTTGGAGATGTGAGCTAAGAGAAATGAATTTTTGAAAATTGACTAAATCTGAAATCTAAGTCTGACCAATGAGGGTATTTGTTGTATTTTGGAAAGATGCGTCTGTGACTAGTCAAAACAAGTATTTTTGGTCAAAAGTAGACATATTAAGGGTCCATTATATTTTTCAACCATCTTAATTTGATTTTTCTAGAATTAGATATGAATTTTTGAAGTTGGATGATTGTTTCTTGAATTTTCTGCATTTGGCCGAAAATGAAGGGAATTTTACCAATAACATTTTCCTTATTGAGAAAAGGAATTTAAAGAGTTTAGACGTTTGAAAGAGCCCTATTACAAATCAAGTAGTTGAATATTTATTGAGAAGAATTTTCATAAGTGATGAAATTATTCATGTTTTGTGATTTTAGGGTTACTTGTACTATTTTAGCACCGGGGAAATTATTATTATCATTTGATTAGTTGTCAGGCAGTAACCTTAACCTCATATGCTTTATATTACTCTGTATGTGTGTTTACCATGATTGTGGACCCGTGTCTCGTGAGGAGGACATACGTTTATGCATTCGGTGTAGTTTGGGTTTAAGGCCCAACTATTGTGATTTTTCCTTACGCTGTAGATTCGGGGCTTGCCTTGATTGAGCAGTCCTGCGTTTGTTAAGACTTGTAGTCCTTCCGCAGTTAACATTGCACATGTTGTATGCGTTATTATGTTACTGCAAGTATTGTACTAAATGCTTTATGATATGTTATTTCTTGATTAAGATTGCTTGCAAGCATTGCTTTTACAATTTATACGAGATTAACGGTTACTCTAGGATCCTTCGGGATTCCAGGCTATTATAATTTATAAGGACATAGGTGCTACTTTTAGAGCTAATCGGGATTTAAAGGCAAGAACACGAAGCATTGATATGGATTTTGAAGAGGTTGCAGATGAAGACTTGGTGTCTTCATATGTCAATTTTGGAGGATTGTATATTACATTTATTTTAAGAAGACACTATCATAATACTTCGAGGATTTATCTTTCCTATATTTAATTATCTTTACCAGTATTTTATTGTCTAAACTGATTGCATTCTCTACTACGTAAATACTCTGATGCTTGATGATTTATAACCTGGGTAATAAATAATTAAATAAAAGTAAGGACCACACTACCCGCCACCTGAAAAGGTGAGGCCAATAGGTGTGTAACAACATTCCACATGTTTACAATTATATTCTTAGGCTGACAGAGCTCTGACAGCCACTAGTACTTGGGCAAATATCGACCCTTTATTTTAAAAAATTAAAGTAAGAATACCAATGTCTTTCCACCAACAAAATCTAATTTCATTTTAGCCTATAGAGCGTAGTGAAATTTTAGAATATTTTAGAGGATGTTGGAAATAAATGGGCTATAGTAAGGTGCAATGAAATTTCCCCAAGAAAAAATGGCTTCTCCTCTCTATCACGTTTTACGTACTCTTCTTTTTGCCATTCCTCTTCCTTTTTCGTCAGCCGCATATTGATAAGGAGAAAAGGAGGAAATGAAAGAGACATTGTTCTCTTTACTCAGCCCATAAGAAGATAAAAACATAGTTCAATCACGGTATAAAGGAAAGATCAAGTTCAGAAAGGGACTTGATGAGATAAATGGCAAAAGCAAAGGGATTGTTCTTAAATCAGTCAAATAAGCTAAAGAATCAGATGTTGAAGAAGAAGAAGACAAAGATGAGGAGCTAGGAATGATGGTCCGTAGATTTAAGAAGTTTTATAAGAAGGACTAAGGCTTCAGAAATAGATTCCAGAAAGGAACCTCAAGTAACAAACATGAATTCAAGGATAAAGATCAAGTTATTTGTTATGAGTGTGAAAAGCCGGGTCCTTACAAATCAAATGCCTTCAGCTGAAAGGAAATGAAAAGGAGAAGAAGAAGAAATTCAATCACTTCAAGAAGAAGGCCTACGTATCTGCTATATGGGGAGATGGTTCCTCAGATGAAGAAAGTGAGGAAGAAGAAGAAATTGCAAACGTTTGTCTTGTTGCAGAAGAAGAGCAATGTGGCAACAATGATGAGGTATATGGCTCGCAACCTACATATGATAAATTATTTGCTAAATACAATGTTTTACAATCTGAATTTGAAAAGGTTACTGAGAAATATATATCTTCCAAAAAGAAAAACATACTTCTTCAACAGCAAGTTAAGAATGCTTCTAGTGAAAACATTGTTTTTGAAGAATGCCTTGATTTAGAGAAAAAGAATTTGTATCTCACAAAAATGCTTGAGAAATTCACTAAAGGTAGTGAAATGCTCAACGTAATTTTGAAAGCCTAGAGGTTTACAAGTTATCGGTCGGGCATAGGATACAATCCTCGCTTTTTGATAAAAAGAAAGGCAAGAAGAAAACAGTGGAAAATCCTATTTGAACTATTTTCAGAAAACGGTTCACACTTCAAATCCTTTTGCTCACTGTAATTACTGTAACCGAAAGGGACACAATACCTCATCTTGTTTTTATAAGAAAGATAGAAGAGATAAAATTGTTGGCAACTATCAATGGGTACCACAAGGTAACCTATGTTCCTAAGGCCCGAACTAAGCCCAAAGGACCCAAAAAAAGATGGGTACCTAAAACTTAATATCTTCCGATTTGAACGTTTTTCGAGAGCATCAAGAACCAACAAGTGGTACATTGATGGTGGGTGCTCTAGACACATGACAGGGGATCAAACCAAATTTGTTGCAATGAGATCAAAAGATGGTGGCAAAGTCACCTTTGGAGGAAACCAATCTGAAAAGATTGCTGGAATTGGAGAGATTGGTGCAAAGGATGGATCTCAGATCAAAGATGTATATCTTGTGGAAGGTCTTTGTCACAACCTCCTGAGTGTGAGTCAAAGTGCTGACAAGAACAATTGGAGCATCTTTGATTCAGAAGAATGTCTCATTCTCAACAAAAATGATCTCCCAATCGATAAAGGTAAACTTAAGGTATTATTCAAATCTCCTCGTGAAGGAAATTGTTATACTTTAGATTTACCTAAAATTGATTCTAAAAAATGCTTTGTTAGCAACTTAAATGAGAGTTGGCTGTGACATAAGCGTCTGGCTCATGTCAACATGTTCCAACTGGATAAGTTGTTGAGAAAAATTTTAGTTATTGGTTTACCTAAACTACATTTTAAAAATGATATGATTTGTGATTCTTGTCAAAGAGGTAGACAAACTAAATCATCTTTTAAAAATAAGTCTGAAATCTCGACCAATCGACCTCTTCAACTACTTCATATGGATTTAGTTGGACCAGCAAGAGTTAAGATCCTTGGTGGCAATTTATATAGTCTGGTCATTGTCGATGATTTCTCTCGTTTCATTTGGACAATTTTTTTATCTCCTAAGGATAAAACATTTGATCTATTTGTTGTGTTTGACAAGAAAGTGCAAAATGAGAAAGGTATTTGCATTTCAGCTATTCAAACCAATCATGGAGGAGAATTTGAGAATTAAGCCTTTAGAGAGCTTTGTGATGTGAATGGAATTGATCACAATTTCTCGACTCCAAGGACACCACAACAAAATGGTGTGGTTGAAAGGAAGAATCGTGTGCTCGCTTAAATGGCCTATGCAATGTTGAATGAAAATCAAACCTCTCAAGTCTTATGGGCAGATGCAATGAGTTCGGCTAGCTATATCTCAAATCAAGCCTATCTTCAAAAGAAGCTGAACAAAACACCATATGAGTTTTACAAAGGAAGGAAACCAAATCTGGCACACCTGCATATCTTTGGCTATAAGTGTTTCGTTCATAACAATGGTAAGGACAATTTGGGTAAGTTTAATCTCAAATTTGACGAAGGTATATTTCTTGGATATTCTAATAGAAGTAAAGCATATAGAGTTTTCAATAAGCGTACTCACTTAGTTGAAGAGTCAATCCATGTTGTTTTTTGTGAATCCAGATCTGATGAAACTTTGAATGATGATGAACCTATTTATAAGAATCAATTCTTTTCAAAAACTATTCCTGCCTCTCTTGAAAATCCAGAATTTTTTTTTTTTTGAAAATGATTCTCAAAACTCTTGTGAAAATCCTGATCAATCTTAACCTAAAGCTTGGAAGTTCATTAGGAAACATCCTTTGGACCAAGTAATAGGGGATATAAATCAAGGTGTAAGGACCAGAAAAAGTACCTTCAGTGAGGTTAATTTTCTCCCTTCATATATGAGATCGAGCCCTCTAAGGTTGACGAAGCCCTATCGGATAATGATTGGGTGATAGCAATGCAAGAGGAATTACATCAATTTGATAGGAACCAAGTTTTAGACTTGGTACCTAGGCCTAAAGACCATCCGGTCATTGGCACTAAATGGGTATTCAAGAACAAACGTGATAAATCCACAATCATAGTCCGTAACAAGGCTAGATTGGTTGCCAAAGGCTATAATCAGGAATAATGAATTGATTATGAGGAAACGTATCCTCTAGTGACTAGATTGGAAGCTATACGAGTACTCTTAGCCTTTACGTGTATCAAGGGATTCAAACTCTATCAAATGGATTTTAAGAGTGCTTTTCTAAACGGTTTTATTCAGGAGGAAGTTTATGTTGAACAACCTCCTAGTTTTGAAAATGATCATCATCCAAACCACGTGTTCCATCTCAATAAAGTTTTATATGGTCTTAAACAAGCTCCTAGAGCTTGGTATGAGCGGTTAAGTAAATTTCTTTTGGATCAAGGCTTTGTTAGAGGAAAAGCAGACACAATACTCTTCATTAAGAGTAATGAGCTTAATGAAATCCTAATTGTGCAAATATATGTGAATGACATAATTTTTGGTACCACTAATGATTCTCTCTGTGAGAAATTCTCCAAGAAAATGCAGGGTGAATTTGAGATGTCTATAATGGGCGAAATAAACTACTTCCTCGGCTTGCAAATCAAACAACGGAAGGATGGGATATTCATCTCACAAACTAAGTATCTCTATTATTTGCTCAAGAAGTTTGGAATGAAACATTGCACTGGAGTCAACACTCCAATGAGCTCAATTGCTTCTCTGGATGCTGATGAAGAAAAAGGCAAAGACTTCAAAATAACCAAGTATAGAGGAATGATTGCACCTTTGCTTTATTTGACAGCAAGTAGAGCCGACATTCAGTTTAAGTGGGTATGTGCGCAAGATTTCAAGCTACTCCAAAAGAATCACATGCCGAGCATGTGAAAAGAATCTTTCAATATATTGCGGACACAAAGGAGCTTGGACTTTGGTTCCCAAAAGGTCAACAAGAATTTTCAGTCGCATATTCAGACTCGGATCATGCTGGATACAAAACTAATAGAAAAAGCACTAGTGGACAATGTGAATTTCTCGGAGTTTCACTCATATCGTGGTTTAGCAAGAAACAAACCACTGTGGCTATATCCTCCACTAAAGCTGAATATGTTGCCGCCTCAAGTTGTTGCGCTCAAGTCTTTGGCTCAAGCAACAACTATCTGACTTGGGAATTAATCTGAAGGAAATTCCAATTCTCTGTGACAACACTAGCACAATCTGCTTGGCAAAAATTCTGGTTCAACATACAAGAACCAAGCACATTGATGTGAGACATCATTTTATCAGAGATCACGTTCAAAAAAAAAGATGTCAAAGTAATGTTCATTCCTACCCACTTGCAAGTTGCTGACATTTTCAGCAAACCGTTGGCAAAAGAACAATTCACATATATTCGAAGGGAATTGGGAATGGTAAATCCCAATGATTTGTAAGTAAAATGTTAGTTTATTGCTATTAAAATTTTTTTGATGATAATTAAGATACTAACTTAAGCATCGGATTTTCTAGCTAATATTTTTGCAGGACTCTGTTTAAAGGATGTAAAACAGAGGTTAACAGAGTAAAGATAGACTCCAGTTGTTGATCCATGTGGCTCGAGTTCATTTAACCAATATTTCATAATTTGAAGATGCAAAGTTGTAACTTCAAGTTAAGATGCCTCGATGTAAATTTTGTTTTTCAAGTTAATTTTAATTGGTGTTAAAATTATGCAGAGAACTATTTTACTGAAAGTCAGAAGCTCCCTCAAGTCCAAAGGCCTTGAGTTTTGTAATTATTTACCTTGAGTCATGGTCAAGCACAGAGCTGCTAGTTTGGGATCCTATATCTACCTCGAGTCCACAACGATCAAAACCAAGTCATGGGAGAATGCCTCGAGTCAATTAGTAATTTGCCTCAAGTTATGGAGGAGTAAAAATAAAATCTCATACCTTTGTGCCTCGAGTAATCTGCGCTATGCCTTGAGTTGGAGAAAGACAAAAACTAATTGCCTCAAGGCACGTTACAATTGCCTCGAGTCACTGTTCCAGCAATTCACAGGTATGTCTCACTCTCTACGTCAAGTCAATCACTTTATTACCTCGAGTCTTTTCCCTGATCATATTTTATCTGGTTTTTTTTTGCATTAATTTGCGTTTAAGGAAAATGAAATAAATTGTCATGGACCTAAATATTTTGTTGACATTAAGAAATTCTTTTGGCCCATAAAGGAGATGTGATTAAAAGTCGCGCATCGCTATACTGTGTCAATTACCTCGAGTCATTTATATTCATTGCCTCGAGGTCATTTTTTTCTCCCATCTGATTTACATGCCTCGAGTCAATTCATTCCATGCCTCGAGTCAGGGCATATCTTTTTCAAAAATCACGTCGTTTCTCCTTTCCCTCAAGCTTTCTTAGTTTCCGATAAAACCCTATCAGCATCTTCTTAAATTCCTCTCATTCATCTCAACAATCTCTTCAAATGTCTTCAAATTTCCGCCATATCTCCTCAAAATGCCTCCCAAAAAGTCTTCAAAATCCCAAACCTCCTTTGATTATGAACCTAATCACCTTTCCTTGTCTCCTAAACCTTCGATTCGTCCTAAAAGGGAGAAGAAAGCCCCAATTCGGTTTCAACCCAAGGTCACCAACGGAGCTCTTATCTCTAAACCAAGATCAAAAGGAGCTGTGTTTAAGGACCCATATGTTGTTCCTGCGAGTTCGAAGCGTGCTTCTGAGGATGGAAAAGGGAAGAGTAAGGATCCGATTGTGGCTACACCAATCAGGCGAGTAAAGACAACGATACCTGCCTCTGATTTTAAAGGTGGTTCATCTTCAAAGGTATCTATCTTTGTTCCTCTTCCTAAATCTGCAACGGTTCGTGTTCCTGATTCTTCAAAATTTTCTAGCTATCCTAGGCCTGAGCATGGTCTTATGTCCAATCCTATCACTTTGTCTAAAAGAGATATACAACTTTTTCATGATTGATATGGCTCTCGTAAATTTTGTCCTACAGTCTATGTTGATTTTGAAAAACTTAAAACTGTCTGTGATCTTGATTTATCGCCTTGGCTTGCTCCTTTTGAAAATCTTCTTGCCATTTCTACTCCTTATTCTCCTTTTGTGGTTAAAAGTTTCTAGTTTAATATGAAAATTACCAATCTTTTGAACTCTGATGGTAGTCTTCAAGAGAGCTAGTTGTTGATGTTAGACTAGTTGTTAAAGTTATTTTTCTGCTTATTAGTTGTTAAATTTCAGTTGAACAGTTTGACAATTGTATATCTTATCTTATCTGGTTTAGTGGAGTTTTGAACTTAACTATATGCATATATATTGTATACTCATGCAATTAATTTTGCTGCCATATGGTTCAAGTTATCTGTGCTTATTTAGAAAAATCTTCAAAAAAAAAAGTCGAATTTTCATAACAACATAAGTGTTGTCATCATCAAAAAGGGGGAGAATGTTTGTTCTCATGTTTTGATGATAATAATTATAATGTAATTAATTCTGTATTTTCAATGAAAATTTGAAGTTTTTGATTTGTCTCAAGTTAAATAAATAAAGCCTCTAGTTATATGCTTCAATGCTTAAATGATTTTCACTTGCTACCTTGAGGTAAAAGTGTTTTGACTCAAGGCAATAAGTGTTGAAAAGGTTTGCCTCTAGGTAAATCTATTTTGCCTCAAGTTAATTGATCATGTTAAAATGATTTTAAAATGATATGCCTCTAGTCACTTACTTTATGACTCTAGGCATTTCCCTTTTAACTCAAGGCATTTTGGTATATGACTCAAGGCATCAAATATATTACTCTAGGCATGTCCCTGGTCAGTCATCTACGCGGGAGCGAAGATGAAACAAAACCAGTATGACTTTGATGAGATATGGAGATACGAATCAAAGTCATAGGCACTTGTAAGAGTACAAGGTGCTGGACCGACCCACTATGAGAAAGCTGCGTGGATTTAGTCATGCTTATCTCATGTATAACCGCGTCACAACGCCCTTTGACTCGAGATCATCATGGATTCTTACATGAGAGTTGTTGATCTTTGACCTAGTCAAAAGTCACCTTTGAATAGGGTGATGGTAAAGGCTTTGATCGGGATCAGTGCTTTTCATGCAAAGGAATGTGAATGGTCAAGATGGAATTTGTCCCTCACATTTGTAGAAACATAATACTGGGCCCCTCGATGAGTGAGTCTGAGAAATGTATGCCCATACTAAGATGGAAAGGAGTTTCCATTCCAGTTATTAGACTACTCAAGAATCGAGAAAGTAATGGTCAAGAACAGAAAGTTGACATTATTCATGCATCATCCTTAACCAAATTATCGCGTGACAAAAGGGACGTGATATGATTGTATAATAGGTTGGATTGTATCATCGATCCCCATATGGATTGGGTAGTCGCAATGTCTTGATAGGGGCCGCTTGCGACTTGTGGGCTGGTGCAATATTGGCACACTGCCAATCTCATGTGGGCCTGCAGGGTCGTACACAAGAATAGCTCAACAGGAGCAATAGTGTCCAGATTCATTGAATCTTAGATATATCTATGATTTAATGAATACCGTATTTATTCTAGAATGAAAATATATATATATATATTCGAAATTAAATAATAATAATATTATTTAATAATGATATTATTATATAATATTTGTTTTGTATTTAATTTATTAATTTCAAAATTAAATAATAATATTATTATTTAATAATGATATTATTATATAATATTTGTTTTGTATTTAATTTATTTGATAAATTAAATATTTAAAACAAATAGAGATATTGTATCTCGATTTAATTTTTGAATAAAGATATCATATGTCGATTTAATTTCAATTGAGAAATAGTATCTCGATTTAATTAAATAGATAGATATCATATCTCAAATTTAATTCATACAGATAAATTAAATTAGCAGGCCTTTAATTTGGATTAAATAAATAGATTAGATTAGATCTATTGGACAGATTTAATTAGTATATCAATCCAAACTTGTTTTCCAAGATTGATTTAGATTAATCTTGAATATTTTAATACGGCCCAATTAGGGTTTGAGAAACTCTATATAATGGAGCTTTAGTCGTATTGAAATCAAGAGAGACAAGCCGCGAAAGCAATCCTAGAGAGAAAAACGTGAGACACAAAGGAAGAAGGTGCTAGCAAGCTTCCGTACGTGTTGGAGAGCTGTTCGGTGTGGATACCGGTAGAGGGAGTGGATTCGTAGAGTCGGCTCTTATAAATTGATCAAGCAACAAGGTGTTAGCCCACATTTTTGCAAAGAGACGCACACCTGTTCTAAAAGGTATCGAATTTTCTAATGAACCCGATTTAAACACCGTTGATAGATCCTTTCTATGAGATTTGTAAAGTTTTTTTATTCCGCTGCGTGTACGAATCCCAACACTGGGTAGGTCGAAGAGTTAGACCAAACCAGGATAATTTCTTGTGTCTTTATATTCTTCCCTTCATCTTTGTCATTCGTGTTCTTGACTTCTCTACGAAAGAATTTTTGTAATCACCTATTCACCCCCCTCTAGGTGATATTCCACCTTCAGATCTTTCTAATAGTACTTCTGATAGTCTTGTTGTTTTCACTGATTCTAGTAGCAATTTTGCTAAATCAGAAATTATGGTAGAACAAGCAAATCGTCCTACTTTAAAGTAATTGGCTACACTTGATGTTAATTATCAACATTTGTGCATCCAATATCCTGACCTTGCTGATAACTTTGAACTTAAATCTAGTCTAATACACTTGTGGCCTAAGTTTTATGGTCTTGCATGTGAGTGCCCCATTAAACATTTGAAGGAATTTCATATAGTGTTCAACACAATGAAATCGCAGGCCATTGATGAAGATCATATCAAGCTGAGAGCTTTCCCCTTCTCATTGGAAGGTAGAGCTAATGATTAGTTATTTTACCTTCAGCCCTCATCTATTGGGAGTTGGACTGATATTCAAAGGTTATTTTTGGAAAAATATTTCCCTTCCTTAAGTGCCACTTCGATTAAAAAGGAGATTAGTGGCATTAAACATGTCAATGGGGAGACTATGCATGAGTACTGGGAGAGGTTCAAAAGGTTATGTGTGAGCTGTCCATACCACTAGATCATTAAGCAACTCTTGATTACCTATTTCTATGAGGGTATGCTACCTCTAGACAGAGGTTTGGTGGATGCTTCCAGTAGTAGGGCTCTGAGTTTTAATCTAAGGGTGGATATGAGATTCTTAGAAGAAAAAGAGGAACCTAAATGTGTATGTGCGTGCGTGTACATGATGAGAAGATCTAATTGTTCAATTATATATATAACATCAATTATATTTTGATACTTTTATACTCTTTGTTCTTCTTTCAGAATGTTGAGCAAGGGAAGGAATATAGAGTTGTATTCTATCTTCGTTCTTTGAGACCTGGTAAATTAAAAGTGGCATTTAGAGGAGCAGATGGAAAAGAATTGGCTTAAAATAAGATCAAGTAACTAAACACTAATACTTTTATATACCTTATAATTTATTTTATATATAAATGTTTTTTTTTTTCAGACTCTTCCAACCGATGTTGCAAAGTGGCAAAGGTTTGAAACTATTCTAAGAGCTAAAGCATCGATGTCAAAGCAAGCCTTCAATTGACAATGGACCAAAATGGAACTATTTGGTTGGAACAAGTCTCAAGAATGCCCCTTGACACATACAAGGTTTTGAAAATTTGTTCAACTCATATCTTTAAGCATAATATAAAGAGATTATAATTATTATTTAAATTAGGGACATGGTTTTAGAAAAGACCATTTTCACAAGGTGGCTGACTTGAAACCAACGTTTCTTAGATTTCCTGGTAAGTTGAGTTATGGAAAATACTTAAATTTAAGGGTAAAGGTGTAAAAATACATATTATTTTACCTTCAAGAGCTCCCAACACCAAATGTGTTTTTTTTACGTGCAAAAATACACATGTGGTTACAATTTATGAGCAAATTAAAGTGACACCTTTGGGGTGGGCCCACACTATTTTTATGAAAATACCAAAATGCCCTCTAAAATCACTCACCACACACCTCTGTAATGTTCCATGAGAAGCATAGGCGCTAGAGCCGAGAAATCGGGTCGGGTCCATCAGGCCAGCCCGTTTAAGCCCTGGCCCTGCAGGGCTTGGGCTTGAAAAATAGGCCAGAAATTTGAAATTGGCCCCGTAGGCCTCTTAATCGACCGGGCCGCCCCCGTAGGGCCTTAGGCCAACCCCGCAGCCCGATTAATTGTAGCTTTTAAAAAAAAAAAAATTAATTACTTAGACTTCCACTTAATGAATTTGTTTATTTGTAATTACTTAGATTTTTTAATTTAAACTATAACCCTTTTTTATGTTTATTATTATTATGTATTAAAACACATAATTAGTTATTATAAATTTTAAAGAAGGGATGTTTTCATATTAAATAAACACATACTTTGGTATTACAATATTATATAAGTAATAAATTATAAATATATTTGGTGTAAAATAAGTATAATTATTTTTACCTATCAAAAATCATGCATGAACCGACCAAGGAATCTGCAGACACATACAAAATTACGAGAGGGAAAGACATTTTGTTATAAGCATACATAAAACAATTCCTTTGTTTAATATTTTTTGAAAAAATAGGAAAAAAACATATTCTTTGTGTTTATTTGTTTTTTATTACTTAATTAATGAATGTGTTTATTTGTTGAATGATTTATATTGTTTAGATATTAATGTTGATAACGTTTATTTGATATATTAGAACTTTAATGATTGCAATTTACTAATTATATTTCTTTAAAAAAAATCGAAGGAAAAATAGTTAAAATTTAGAATAGTAATTTTGCTTAAAAATGGGAATGACTCGGGGAATTTGGGCATAAATGAGTATTTTTTCTTGAAAGTAGACATCCTAAGGATTTCGAGGAATTTTACGGATCCTCGTTTCGATATTGATTTTAGGCGTCCCGAATCATTTGGAGAAAATTACCTACTTTGTCCCGAATTTATAAAAATTACCTGTTTTGGCCCAGAACTTGAGTTGTCAATAAAACTTTTTTGACGTTAGAATTTTCTCTGAGACTTTTTTTTTTTATATTTTCTTGATCTTTTGAGACCTTAAAGAGATTTTCACTTTTTTAATTCATATAGCTAGGACTCGAATTTTTTTTTCTCCTTATTTATGTTTTGTCCAAAAAAAAATTGATCTTTCTGTGTAGGGGTACGCTTTGATACTTATCTACTAATTAAAAAAAAAAGATGTTTTTCTCCTTACCCTCGACGCGCCAAGTTCGGCCTTGATTCTCACATTTCAAGATAGCCATGAAAACATCCACACAAGCTGTAAAACTAATTCTAAGCGCTGGAAATCCATGAAACGAGAGGGGAAGAGCTTAATATAATCACAGCACTCGCCAGAATATTTCAAAACCCACAGGAAATTGATGAGAAGAAGGAATGTTTGTTCGGAGTTGAAATAGAGACAGGTCTGATGGTGGTGGAGTGAGAAGGAAGAAGAAAAAGTGGTCAATGGTGGTGTTGGAAATACGAACAGCGGATTCCGGTGAAGTAGAAGACTATGATGCAATCTCTGAAACTGTGAAGGTCTGCGGCACTTCTCTATTTCAGGTTGCCGGCGCTCTTCTACTGTGATCTCTGTCGCTCCACTATCGCGGCTGAAGCTTTGTCTTCTAGTGTTCTGCAGCTACTCACGGTGGAATCTCGCAGAGCTTCTGCCAATGAATCTGGGATGGTGGTGGTCGAACAGTGGTGGAGATGAAGAAGCACGACGAAGGAGGAATGGTGAGAGGGAAGATCCGATGGTTTCAAGCTCTCTCTGGTTCAAACTTCTGCCAAGACGCTGTGAACTCTGGAAGACTGACCTAGCTTTGGTCAAAACACAAGTTGAACAGTAAGATTAGGACATTTTAGTATTTTCATGAAAATGGTGTGGGCCCCACCCAAAATTAACACCGTTAAGTTAGATTTTAACGGTGATGTGACTTTTGCTCATAAATTATAACCACATTGCTCCTATACTATATATATATATTAAAAAAAAATTATAATGCAATCAGTCTCTATACAATATCAAAACATTTGTGTTTCAATTTCTCTCTCTATTTTTTTTTTTGGGAGTTGATATCGTATAATGGCATCAGAAAGCATTTGGTCAATATTATACACAGATAGATGTTGACGTAGATTTCAACGCACATTTGGAACATTTGAAGGAATGAAACAAGAATGTTTTAATTTTTTCAGATTAATACTGTAACATTTTAGACTGTATGGATAAATTTTGTTTTTTTAGGGAAAAAAAAAATCCTTCAAACTATAAGTATTTGTTAAAAATATGATATAAACTCTTGAGACAAATTGTTTGGTTTTTCTCCCGCCTTTTTTAAAAGGAAATTGGGTGACGTAGATGCAGATCTGATATATTTTAGAAGGATAATGAACAAAATATTGTGCTGATAAATGCATGTCGCCATATGCTAGTACATCTAGTTTTTAATATAAAAGTTAAATAATTAATTAGATAACTAAACAAATTAATTAAATTAGTTAATAATAATAATAAATAAACGTTGGTTTCTTTAAAAATACCAACTTTGATCATATGCATTAGAACTGTAACTCTTGATAAAAATACAAATAATATGTGCTATTGATATGGTTACTTTAAGTAAAAATTACAAATATGAGAGATACAATAGATTATCGTGTCCATATCTTACAATAGGAAATAGATTATGATTATGAGCCCATTTTGATGTAGCTTTTGGACGTGTCCATAATAAATACCAAAAATTACATAAATTTATGTACAAAATTAAAATACTTAAGAGTACTAAAAAAATACTTCAGGATCTTAAAATTTTATCTTAGGATATTAGAAAATATTTCGGGATCTTGTGAAGACTAAAAAAGATCTTAAGGATATTGAAAAAACACTTCATGATCTTGAAAATTTATTTTAATTAGGATATTGAAAAAATATTTCAGTTAATGATCGATCTTGAAAAAATATTGACGGTACTAAACAGGTTTTTAAGGATATTGAAAAAAATATTTCATGATTTTGAAAAAATATTTTAAGGTAATGACTAATCTTGAAAAAATATTTCATGGTACTTAAGGGTACTAAAAAAATACTTAAGGACACCGTCGGTGACGAAAAAATATTTGGTGATGGCAAAGGAAAGAGAAAAAATCTGAAAAAAATAGTTTTTTTTTTTTTTCCAAAACCTAGGTTTTGATGTAGAATAAATTTTACGACAAAAATAAGGGTGTTTGACAAATTTATGGCAAAACCTAGATTTTGATGTGGAATAACTTCGGCAAAAATAAAGGTGTTTCACAAACTTATAACAAAACCTAGGTTTTGATTTCCTCAAACAAAGAAAACAGCCTTTTTTTAAATATAAAAAGGGCCAATTTTTAGTGTGGTTGCTAGCTAGTCGTGTTTTAGTCAAATGTATATAGCATATATATAGTGGATATAAAGGAATATTAGAATGTTAAGGAATGCTTGGTTGCCTTGTGTATCAAAAAACAAAAAATTCTTGATTCTATATAACCACACTAAGAATTGGCCCTTTTTATATTACAAGGACTTTATAATGTTTTCATCTTACTTTAATATTTTTTATATTACAAGGACTTTATAATGTTTTCATCTTACTTTAAAATTGCGAGGTCCTTTTATCTAAAAGTTAATCATGCTGTATAGTAACGTTCTTGATTCTACCTTGTGGTTGCTAGCTAGTCGTATTTCCTAAAAGTGAATCAAGATTTTTTTTTTTTTTTTTGGATACACAAGGCAACCAAGCATTAAACTAACTCATATCCTTTTCAAGCAGCCTTGCGAGGTCCATATCAGCATCCGGAAGAATGTGCACACCAGGCATCACTGATAAGCTAGATTTTGCCAGGTGGTCAGCTATGGTGTTTGCCCAGTGACTAACGTGGCAAACCTCAAAAAGCCAATTCCTTTCAAACATGCGATGAATTTCTGCAATGAGGTCACGATCCGCATGAGCTCCATTAACTTCATTCTTCAACAATTCCACGGCGTCTGCAGAGTCAGATTCCAGAATCACCTTTCGATAGCCCAGCTCCCACGCCAACTTCAGTCCATGTAAGCATCCCCATAATTCAGCTGATAGACAATCACCCTCCACGCCCTTGAACATAAAACCTTTAAGGAATTTGATGTGTTCATCTCTGAGGACTCCTCCACTAGATACACTGGAGTCGAAATGGGAAAACGCCCCATCTGTATTGATCTTGATCCATCCTTCTGGAGGTGGCTTCCACTTACATCCTTGTTCGACTAGAGGGAATTGCTCAGCTACCCTCGATCCAATCCGAGAATGAGCGTCTTGTAAACTACTAATAGTGGCTTTAACGCTGGCTTGCACGGATGCATTCGAGATTTTCTTCCTTTCAAACACAAGGGTATTCCGCCTCCTCCAAAGCCACCAACAGGTGAGAATAAATTGTTGCTGCCATTCCTCGGGGCGATCACTCCTGCCACAGTAGGAGGCATTCCAACGGAACCAGTGATCTACATTCAAGGAACTGAACTTCGGCCAAAGTCGCGGGGGCACAAGCTTTTTCCAGAGAGCGAGAGTCTCAGGGCAGTCTCTAAGTACATGAAGAATAGACTCCAGATCCGCCAAACACGCAGGGCACTTAGCATCGCTACACAATCCTCTTTTAAATCTTGAGGCGTTAGTAAGTAATCGCTTATGCAAGACAAGCCAAGTGAAGAATTTGCATCTTTTTGGTACCTTTAATTTCTAGATTCGACCCCATATAGGGTCCGGGTGCGTAGTATCCTCATTTAAGGATTCATACGCTGAACGAATTGAGAAATTTTCATTCTTGGTCCATTTCTAGCGAATGTGTCCCGATGTCAAGAGCTCAACACCATTCTGTACGTTACACCATGTTCTTTTAATTCCACTCCACATGTTCGAACCCAGTTTTTGCATATCAATTTTTGAGAGTATGTCGGTCCCACAATTATATTTATTCCGAAGCACTTTAACCCACAAATCATTTCGTCTAGTTGCGAGACCCCAACCAATTTTCATGAGGAAGGCATGATTATGAGTTTTGGCATGGCGAAGACCCAAGCCACCTCTCACATTTGGCTTACAAATGGCATCCCAAGCAACTAAAGGGATTTTATGTTGATCCTCTGAAGTACCCCATAAGAATCTTCGATTACATTTATCCAAAGACTCACAAGTGCTCATAGGCAAGGTCGATGTTTGCATTACATACCCTGGAATAGTCGAGGTGACCGATGAGATGAGTGTGGAGCGACTTGCTGAGGAGAAGGACTTTGCTTTCCACGTTGATAGTTTGGTTTTTACCTTGTCCACCACGTACTGGTAAGACTCTTTGGTTACCCTGTTATAATGTAATGGGAATCCTAGGTATTTGCCCAGGTCACTTGTGATGGAAAACCCCAGAGACGCACAGAGTTCACTTCTTCGGATGTGATTAACATTCTTGGAAAAATATATCCTTGTTTTATGATGATTTATCTTTAACCCGGAGCTATCACAGAAAGTCTTAATACACCTATTGATCGTGTGGACTTGAGCCATTGATGCTTCTGCAAACAGGATTATGTCATCTGCAAAAAATAAATGTGAGATGGGAGGACCAGTCCTAGTGAGGCGGATTGGTTCCCAATCACCATCATGGATGGCTGCTTGGATAAGATGAGCCAGTTTTTCCATGCATATGACAAATAGGTAGGGGGATAGCGAATCCCCTTGGCGCACTCCTCTTGATGGCTGAATTTCCTCCGCTTTATCCCCATTCCAAAGAAGTTGCATACTTGGAGTAGACACACACAGTGCAATAACCTCAAGAAGAGAGTTAAGAATATGGAGCTCTTGCAGGCAGCTTGACAAAAATTGCCAGTTAACCCGGTCATATGCTTTCTCCAAGTCAATTTTAATAGCCATGAACCCCTTCTTCTTCTTTATGTTGCGCATGGAGTGGATTACCTCCTGAGCTACAATTATATTATCACTGCTGTGCCTCCCCGGAACAAAACTGCACTGATTTGGGGCTTTCACCTGAGGTAAGATAGTCTTTAATCGGCAAACAATAATCTTTGTAATTGCTTTTTAGATGACATTACATAGACTGATCAGCCTCAGGTCCCCCATTACTTCCGGGTGATCTTTCTTTGGTATGAGGACCATTAACGTGCCATTAATTTCCTGGATAGCCTGCAGATTAACAAATAGAGATTTCACATAATTCAAAACCGATGTACTTACCGTACTCCATTGATTTTGATAAAAGAGAGCGTTAAAACCATCCGGGCCGGGGATTTGAGAGCCCTCATACTAAAAATTGCTTCTTTAACATCATTCACTACAAAAAAAAAACAGTTTTTGCGGCGGAAAAATTCCTCGCAAAACGGACATTTTCCCTCGCAAACCGATTTGACGGAATTTGCGACGGAAAACCTTCCGTCGCAAAAAAGAGCCTCTCGCAAAACAATTTTCCGTCGCAAAATACCTTTTTCCTCGCAAATTCGGAAATTTGCGAGGGAAGAATTTTCCTCGCAAGTTTGAGAATTTGCGAGGGAAAAGTTTTTCGCAAAAATCTGAAATTTGCGAGGGAAAATGTTTCCCTCGCAAATTCAGATTTTGCGAGGAAACATTTTCCTCGCAAATTTTAATTAATTTTTAAAAAAATATAAAAATTAGATAAAATAAAATAATTACATAAAAAAATATTAAAAATTAGCAAATAAAAAGACTTGTATATCATAAAAATAAATTGTAACAATCATAAAGTTTACAAAGCGAAAACAAAATTTACAAATTATAATGTTTCGACTAAAATGAACTAAAAAAAGGTCTAAACTATGCACAATCTGGTCATGATCACCACCGGGACCCTTGTCCTTCAATAAGGAGTGGAGAAGTGCTCGTATCTCAGTAATCATCTCTCCTTGCTCCCTCACATTCGCTTCTTGCTCCCTCACCTTCAAGTTTATTCAAGCATTCATATCACAAAGTTGGACTCATTCAAGATAAAATATTAACTTAAGCCTGAGCTTAGTTCAAGAAATGTAAGGTGTATCAAGTGGAGATTAAAAAGATATTAGGAAAGTAGAAGTGTAAAGTTCTTTTTTTATAATACCAAAGTTTCTCCCTCTCGACCAATTTCTTTTAAGCTAATGAAAAATACAGGGCAAAAGAGAATAAATGAAAGAAGAATATTCAGTTTCATACCAATTTTAGGATCTTATGCAGCAGAGGAAACAAAAAATAATTCATCAGCCGCTTGACTATCGTGGCTGAAAAAATCGCATACTTTCCCTACCAAACAACAAAGCATAAAAGAACAAATCAGTAACAAAGCAAACAATTCCAATTGCAAGTATGAAGACATGTGCAACTTGCACATCTAGAGATAAATAAAGTAGATTGAGGAAGAAACTGCCCCCAATACGATTTGGAACCCTCTGATCCAATACCACAAAAAACAATGAAATTTAAAAGTAGAAGCAGTAGCTATGGCAATACGAACCGTATAATCTCCCAAATGTGGTAATATTAAACATTAATATAATCCAGTTAGAAAGGGTTGACAGAAATAATAACGCAGTATACCCATAAAACAAACTATGACTACATTTCTCTTGATTCCGGTATGAACAGTTAACAGAAGGAAGAAAACGAAAATGAACGCATGAAAGAGGAAAAAAAGATGATGCAATTGCCTAGTTATCATGATATTATACTCAGTTTTCCTTATACCGCCCATTTTTAGTGGTGCAATTGAAATACACTAGAAGATTCCTCAACTATGATGGTTTTTTAATTGTTTCACTCTTGTCTCTACATACTTTTTTCTTACAATATCACAAGCCATAACACATCATCAGGCAAAAATGAGAAAATATTTAATCAACTATCTACTAATTTAATTGACTTATTATTTAACACCTAATACTTCCATATTTACTGTCCATAAAGGATAAACTAAGAATCGCATGAACAACTCAACATAAGAAATTCCAAACAAAAGACCATATACCTAATGAGGGAGGCTTTGATGCAAAGTGAACAGATCCCAAGGTTGAAGATTCAGAAAAGCAAGTAACTAATCCCATAATTTGTATACCAACCATAATACAATAATATAGGCCACACTCATCCAAAAAAGACAATAATGAAGACAATAATGAGGAGAAAGTGCAAGTAGTCTTAAAATAATAATTCTTTATAAATTCAAAGTATTATACAGTACCTTGTTATTAAAGTTCCAACGGCCATTACGAGGGAAGCACTCATCATTCTTACCAACCTTCAACTGTGTGTCTCAAATACAAAAACAGTAAAGGGTGTATTTAGTGATGAAATAATATATTAGAAAACAAACTCCTCATCATTTTTGCTTCTATGTCCTAGTATTTATCTCTCAATTGCAAAAACAAATAACACATTTATTCACCCTAAGCCTTACTTTTGGAGTCTCAAGAACTCGACCTTCAACTTGTATAATTTGCTTCTTGATAGAAATGCCACATGCCGCAAGAACAGGATCATCATCATAGTTATGATGCGCCATAGCCTTAAGTTTTGATGAGGCTTAATATAGTATCAAAATGAAGAAAACAAATCATCAATACATGTGAACTTACATCTGTTATGGTTTTGATTCTATCTTGCGGCTTTTGTCGTGATTTTTCAACTAAAGAAGTTCTCTGCATTGGAGATAATGCCTTTGTATAACGTTGAAGGGGGATGAGTAAGCAAAGTTAGTCCACTCAAAGGAAAAAGAAAAAATTAGAGAGAAAAACAAATATAGTTAGAAAGAACAGAGGAATCTAAGAGAATGAAGAAAAAGTTCTATCAAGCATAAAACTTGAAAACCTCCATTGGCAGATAGACGGGCCGTTTTGGCTTCCCCACATCAAGGCAAGGAAGATATGCAGAAATCAGTTCTATGCCACAGTGTTTAGCAAAATACTCATAAACAGTAATATCCACCGTCTCCACTCCATTACTACCCTCATTGTTTTTCACCTTCATACTGAAACTGGAGGAAAGAAATAAGACGAATAAGTCTTTATCTTCTTTTTACAAAGATATAGAATAGACATCTAAAGTTTAGAATGAAAGAAATAGAATAAATATCCAAAGTTTAAAATGAAAGAACTTACAGTTGCTGATTACATGGTTTCTCACTCAAGCCAATAATTTTAAATTCGTGGTTGCGATGAAAAGCACGCAACCTTAAATTTTTAAAGATTCCCTTGGCCTATATAATATCAAGAAAAGAAAACCTCAATAAAAGATACAAATCTGGAAGCATGAACATGGTGCACACAGGTTAAAACATAGTCACCTTTGTCCAGTCAATATAATGGGGTTCCCTCACATTCTGAATGTGCCCGTGAAGAAATTCATATAATATAATGTCATTTCATGGCAGCTATTTTCATCAGAAGTGCAATTGGACATAGCAACAAAGCTATAAAACAATTTAACAAAATATATGGAGTTTTAAGTTCCATTTGTCTTATCAATAATAAGTTAAGTTGCATGCAGAACCAACTAATAAATATAACTTGATGAATATAAGAATGAACCTTAACAAATGGTATTTAATGGACAACTAACATGGAAGCACTTTCATGAATTGATTACGTTACAGCTAAGTCTAATTACGAAAGAGGGCAGATAAAGGGAATGACTTCCTTAGAAAAAGTACTCACTATTCCATATATTAAGTGATAGTAGCATTGAAATCGCTCACACCAACTGAAAATTGAACCATCGGGTTGTCTCACTAAAGCATCAACATCATCCACCTGGAATTGCAAATCCATCCCTGCTATTGAACACGAGAACAGTCAGCACAACTGCACAAAAAGGCAAAACACTCGCTCTAAATTCCTGACCCATGGTAATTATACTCATATTTTTGGAAACTAACTGTCCAGCCACAAACATTTTAGACTCCCTACTTCCCGTGATCAAGTAAAGAGTGAGAAAAAAAATGACAACAAGCAATTTACCTTGTGCAGGAAATGGAAAAGCTTTGTTTCTATCATTTGAGATAAGGCTGCACGAAACACACAACTACTGCATTGACAGTTGCATAGATTTAACAATTGTCATAGGAAGCTATGAAAGTTACCTTTGCCATGGTTTTCTTTGTGTGGGAATTACTCAGTGTATCATAAATTTTAAAGTTCTAGACAACTTATGACAGAATTCAACAAGACTTTATTGAGTATCATTCTTACACTTCATAGAATAGATACAACACATAAGTTTTAAATTTTTGTCTTGTATCAAACCATCCTTTAAATGTTTTCCCAATCGCTTACGTGATTAAATTCCCCATTTAATTTAATCTTGATATCCCAGTGAATACCAACAACATAATGTTAGAGTAATTGCAAATGGAAAAAGGGTAAGTTTATTCAACTCATCTCTAAACCCCAAACTATCAGAGATTTATCCAAAACTTGCAACAACCAATAATGTCCTTGTTTCTTATGATCAGTATAAGTCATCAATCAAAACAACAAAGTGCCCAGAAAAGTCCAAAATTATGCAGATGAAGATTGAAGAACAATACCTCACTTAGATGAACCACTATTTCGCTGGAGGACGTCATCATAAGGGTCCCTACGACCAGGAACTTGACTAATTTGAGCATCCCAAGCGAGTTGAGAATTATGGCGCTCGAATGTCCAAAACCCATAAGGTCGCAGAGGGTAGCTCCACATCTCCTCCGTCTTCTGGCACCTATCCTTCTTCGAATAAACATCTCTCTGAATTTGTGATCCCTTTCCTTCGGATCTTCCATCAATTTCAGAATCAGATTCTCAGCAAACTCCATAATGAACCCCATCTTACCTTCCACTATCAAAGATGGCAACCCAAAACTCAAAACCCTCGATTTTTATAGTCACAATATAAATCATTCAAGCTCGACGCAGAACAATCAACCACCATCGAACACGGTCATCAATGAAAAATATATAACTATCAATTGAATCAGGCACATGGCAGATTTCACAAACTTTTTAATCTCTGAGGGTCCATAACATGTTCTTAAATCAAGGAGGACGGACGGACGTTGAGAGGCAACGATAAGGGAGGGCCGGAGGTGTGAAACGGTGAAGCAAGGAGGAGGGGTGAACCAGACGTGTGCAGAAAGGAGGAGGAAAGGCAGTGGTTCACGATGCGCCGGAGAAGGGGCGGATCCGAAGGAACGCGGATCGAGGAGGACGGTGGTTACGATGATCGGACTCGCGGCGGTACCAAAGGAGAAGAAGAGCAAGAGCAACGAGCAACGACAAGAAGAGCATGAGCGACGAGCGACGGCAGATCTGAGGCGGCCGACGGAGACGAGAGCAGTGGATCTTTAAGCAAGAATGAAGCGTATGGATCGACTTTAGGGCTCAAATCCAACTTTTGCGAGGGAAAATAGTTTTCCCTCGCAAAAGTAAGTGACTTTGCGAGGGAAACAATATTCCCTCGCAAAATAGAGGTAAATTAGCGTAAATTTAGCCGCCAATTTCCCCATTTTGCGAGGAAAACTCATTTTCCCTCGCAAAATGATTATTTTTTTGCGAGGGAATATTATTTTCCCTCGCAAAATTGTTTTTTGCGAGGGAAAATTAACTCCCTCGCAAAACGGGGGAAATTGGCGCCAAATTTCCCCATTTTGCGAGGGAACTATGTTTCCCTCGCAAAAGGTGAATTTTGCGAGGAAACATAGTTCCTCGCAAATTTACCAAAATTTGCGACGGAATTTTGTTCCCTCGCAAATTCCGTCGCAAATATTGGATTTTCTAGTAGTGATTGTTGGAGACGTCTCTCTCGCACCACCGTAGTAAATCTTCGTCGATGCGAGGATAGGACACCGGGCACTCAATCACTGGCCGAGTCGAAGCGTCCTTCGGTAGCAAATGGAAGAAGAAAGAGGTAGCCATACTTTTAATTTTATTGATGTCATAAATCCATGAGCCCTCCTCATCCTTCATAGCCTCGATCCTTTTGACTTTCCTTCGACGATTGGCGCGTGCATGAAAGAATCGAGTGTTATGGTCACCATACACGACCATTCCGCTCTGGATTTTTGTGCCCAAATGAGGGACTCTTGGAATAACACATCCTCTAACTCCTTCCACAGAGACATTTGCAAGTCAACATATTTAGGCACCAACCCAATCCGGGCAACCACCCGATTGATCCCATCAAGTCTTCTAAGGAGGTGTTTCTTCCTTGCCTCGATATGTTTAAATATTTCCTTGTTCCAGGTAGAGCAAGCATTTATAAATTGAGACATATTTTGTTACCAGGTGGAATAGTTAAGCCAAGATTGCCTAACAAACTCGTCAAAATTCTCATGGGGAACCCACGCCGCAATAAACCTGAATGGACGATTAGGCTTGCTTGACCCTAGCTCAGGATTCAGGCGGATCAATAGAGGCCTGTGATCATATTTGTAGAAAGGCAAATGAGAAATTGAGGCATTAGGGAATAACGTGACCCACTCCTCATTCGCAAGCATGCGATCTAAGCGCGCCTCGGAGGTGCCACGCTTTCAAGTGAACTCTGGACTAACAAATCCTATATCAATCATGTCATTTGAGTCTACCCACTGAAACAAATAATGATCATAGGAACGCCGAAATGTGGCGGTTGAATGCCTTTCACAATGAAGTAATGATCCATTTAGATCTCCCCCTACTAACCAGGCCCCCTGCATATTTAATGATAGGCGGTGAAGATTTTCCCACAAGGCCCGCCGGGTAAGAGAATTGGGACTAGCATAAACCACGGTGAGATGGCAATTAGCGCCTTCGGTACTTGTAATCTGGAAGTGAACGAATTGATGGTTACGCTCCACCAAAGAAACTTCACCAATACTATCATCCCACAGACACCAAATTCCTCTACTATATCCCTCACAGTCCACAATTTTCATGTTAACAAACCCTAACTGCTGGGCCCTTACTGTAGCCATTTGCTGTGCACATCGTGTTTCCAGAATTGCAATGAAATTTAAATTATAATGGTTTTTTAATTCACGGATTAGAGCAAGGAAACTGCGAGCTCCGATGCCACATGTGTTCCATAACATGTAATTCATTGGGACACAGATGGGTTTTGTTGGGGTGTGTCAACCTCCCCCCTCGATTTTATCCTGTTCAACCATGAGCTCATCCATATTATCCTGTTTTGTGGACATCTCAGAAAATACCTGAATCCCCGTCCCATGGCCATCCGTACTCAAATTCGAAGAATCAGAATTGGAATTAGAAATGGCATGTGAATCCTCCACATTAATGCCACATTAGATAAGGTAGTCAAATTTCCTGCCAAGATAATAGGTCCTTCATTAGCTTGGCGTTGACCCTGGCCCAGCTCCTAGAGAACATTAAAGGGATTGCTTTGGACTTCAATTCCCCCTGGCCCACAAGCATGGACGGAGCTGGGAAATCACGAGTTGGTGCCTTTAATTCCTTCCCCTTCAATTTGCCTTTGCTTGCATTTTTCCTTTTTGCTCCCACCTGCACCCATTCAACTTTTTGTAGGTCCTTCTCCTTAATTAATGCCCCTTTATTATTAATATTCTTTGATTTTCCTTCCTTTTGTATGGCCACCTTATGAGACCCATTGATATCCTCGGCCTTGCGTTGGTCAACCTTCAATTTTGGTAACTCCTTTAATCCTTTCTTCAATCCCGCCAACGTTGAAGCCCCACTAAAATCACGCCGTAATATTTTGAGTTTCCCAAATGGACACGAGCTCAGATTCTCATCACCGGAGATGAAGGTGGCGCCGCTGGCATCTGGTTCCTTCTCTGTTTTAGCACCGTAAGTTCTTCCAGTACCCTTCTCCTCAGGAAGTTGTTCTTCATCCTGCTGCACATCATCCTTCCTCTGAATCGTCGGGCATGAATCCTTCTTGTGACCATATTTTCCACAGGTGAAGCAGACTTGGTGTAGGCCTTCATAGACAATTGATCTTTCCTCCCCGAACACCATGTATGAAGTCAAGAGGGGCTGTTTAAGATCAAGCTCTACACAAATACGTGCAAATCCACCTTTGTCGTAAATAGAAGTGGACCGATCCACCTTAATCATTTTACCAACCATGTTCCCAATTCTTCTTAGGGATTCCATATTATAGAACTTAAAACGAACATCCGGTAGACGAATCCATGCTACGATGTGACACTGGAGATCCGCTTTCCAGGGATTAAAATTTGGACGCCATCGCTGCACAATCAAATAGTGGTCTTCAATCATCCACGGCCCCTCCTGAAAGGCATAATCCCTATCTTCCTTGTTACAAAACGAGATGATGTAATATCCATTACTCAATGGGATGAGTTTCAGCGGATCCTTTGGCCGACACATGCGGTTTATACGATCTCGAATGAGGTAAGTGGGAAAACTAGCCCCCATTACTTTGATAATAAGAGAGTTCATCCACGGCAAGCACCAATTTGTATACTCATCAGTGGTAAAATTCAGAATCCCAGGTCTTCCCTCCAGGCGTCTCGTATCATTATTGTCCTACTCAGCTGACTCCTCCATAACACCACTAGCATCCTTCTCATTCATGCATTGAAAGTAGGACTTCCACCCCCTTACAATGCCATCATCTTCAGAGTGCTTCACAAGGAAGCCAGCACACCCAGGAGAAAGGAGTTTATCTCTATATGATAGTTGAGGTACACCAGTCCGCAACTTTACATCTCGTCCTTTCAATGTCTCCTCACCCACACACTTTTTTCCCTCCCTCCTTCCGAACACAAGCCCAAAACCACCCTTCTCTTTCTCGTTTCCCCCATCCCTATCTCTGTTACCTTCCGCCGGTCCCTCCCTTGCACCACTCCCTGCATCGCCATTGACGCTCGCTCACTTTCTTCGCACTCATTTCCTCCAAATGTAAGATCTTTTTTTTAGAGTAAATACCCATTTGGGTCCCTGAAAAAAACACGGACCCCATTTTGCTCCCTCACACAGAGAAATTCCCTTTTAGTCCCGAAAAGGACGAATAAGGGTCGATTGGTGAACATTTTGGTCCTCGCAAAATTCCAAAAAGCCCTTTTTAGTCCAAAAAGTTTCATTTTAGTCCCTAGGGACTAAAATGGGGTTCGTTTTTTTCCGGGGACCCAAAAGGGTATTTACTCTTTTTTTTATATATAATAATTAAGAGCATTTTTTATTTGTGCTATATAGTGAATGAAGAGCATGGATCTATGAACTCTAAAATTGTCATCAACCAAAAGCCCAATGGATTCTCTTGTGCCTGCTGAAGAAATAATTTCCCAAGTGATGGACCATATAGCGGACCCAATGAGCTAAACTACAGACATAGAAAGAGATATCCGAAAGTTCGCAAATGAACTCGTCCCAAATAAGCTTGTCTCCTTCATTGTTTTTTTAACCAACAAAGATATCTTAAATCTCACCTACTATAGCCGGTACACGGCCTGGGTGAGATCTAGATTAGTTAGGGCAGAACTCTGGATATCGGATGGGCAACCAAAAAAAAAACATCTTAAATATTAGGGAAAATTGTAACCAAGCCCAAATAACAAACTTAATTACAACTAAGTCCTTTGAAATCATCAAATTGCAATAACCTCCCAAAAAACCATAATGCTATTAATTTCAAACATGATTTGAAACAATCAAAAGGGGTCAGGGCTTGGCTAGATCACAACGAAATGGTGAAAGCTTAAAAATCGTCTCTTGTGCTTGCCCCTCACACAGTAGTGTCACCGCATGATTTAGTCATTGCCAACTCCATATGTCGCCGTTGGTCATTGTCTTGTGGTTGCTAGCTAGTCGTGTTTTAGTCAAATGTATATAGCATATATATAGTGGATAGAAAGGAATATTAGAATGTTAAGGAATGCTTTATTGAATTATTCTTATAGAACAGATTGAGAATTTGGTCAAGACGATAGAAAGGAATATTAGAATGTTAAGGAATGCGTTGTTGAATTATTTTTGTAAAACAGATTGAAAGTAATTCAAGGCTATAAATGAATATCTTAGAATGTCAAGAAATGCTTTGTTTATTTATTTTTGCAAAACAAATTGGAAGTAATTTTCTGGAGCCAAAATTTAATGGCCATTGATGAATTTTGAAGCATTAGAGTATAGTAACGTTCTAACAAATTACAATTAAAAATATTAAAGTAAGATGAAAACATTATAAAGTCCTTAACCATTAATTTTGAAGTTGTAGAAATATAATTAATATATACCAGAAAGATTAGTAGATGAGGGGATTGTTGAGAGTGTAGGAGGTATTTATAAGTGAAGGAGCAAGCAATGACAAGTGTGTGAGCAGCCATTGACAAATCCATTTAAGCTATCTTGGATTAGAAGACCAACATTTGTTACATCACAATATGTGCATTTAATTGATCATAATAACCATATTTAAATCATGATAAGAATATATGATATGTCTAAACAAGTCTAATTAAGCAGTTGTTGACAAGTTTAGAGCAACCAATAACAAGTTGTTGACCAAACAATGACAAGGTATTGAGTGACCACTGACAAATCGTCTAACAAATGTTAATGTGAATTTCATGGTAATTGCACTATATTATTTTCTAACAACTGATGCAACAATTGTTCTTCACTCCTCATATGTAGTGCCTTCTTTTAGGATTTTTATTCTAACGCTACCCCCTACATATTACAAATCATCTTCTCCTCCATTTAAAAATTGTCCCTTAATATGCAAGAGATATGATATATGCTTTCTATGTTAGTATTTAGGTGTCCTAGAGACAATATGTAAGGACATATCAGCACCATTTCTACATTATAGTTTTTCATTATTAATAATTGAATATATTTTATCTTTATCATATTTATGTCTTGCCTTTATTTTAAGGTAAATATGTGTTTGAAGATAAAAACCCTAGGAATAGATCATGTGTTAATCTTGAGGATCAATGATAGAGATCATGATCATGAGTACTCAAGAACACTGGATATCTATTGCCTAAAACTTCTCCCTAGTCTTGAATCACCAAGAAAGGGTATTGGTGAATGATGATCTCAGTAAGACTAGTACAACATCATCTACATGTATAAGATATAAGGTATGAACCTTATGAAATACAGGCATGGTGAAGCCTTAGCTGATGTCGTGGGTGGATTTATTTGGGGAACATATAGCACCAAAATGGCCCGCCGAGAGACTTCACAAAGATTCATTGTAGAGAGTATTATTGGATATATAAAGTATATCATCGTTTGGTAGTGCAGATCGTCTTGGACTTAAGGATGTCATTGAACACTTTGTCCTAGGGTTATACTTTGACTGTACTCTTGGGTGTAACTCGAATACATGAGTATAGATGGACATGCTGAGAGGACTCACAGTCCTCTACAAGGGATTAGTCATTCACAAGGCCGAAATAGCTTGGATAGCTTATAATTCACTCGGGAGTCTGTGCGCATAGTAAGTGATCATGAAGAGTCATGATCAGTTATAGAGTTAATATAAGAAGATTCATAGTTCTGTGAAATAGCTACGTTTAGTAAATTAAATTAAGAGAGATGATACTCTATCTTTGCTCTCGACTAAATATGAATGACGATATGAGAGATGATGCCTGCATGGTATCCAAATATGAAAGGCAGATCACTTGAACAACTCAATTAGTTCTGGGGCTGCAGAACATTGCTAGTGTCTTATGAGATCATTAAATAAGTTGGGCAAGGGGTTTTAATTGGTTCAAGTTTATTTATTTCAGTGACAAATTAGGCCTAATAGGTCACACATGAATGTTATTATTGATTGCTTAAAATTAGCAAACTTGGGCCAATAATTTTTATTGGACTTTATCAAGAGTAAAGGTGCAATTGGTTTGGAGTAGGACTCCAAGCCCAATTAGGAGGAAAATGAAGTCACATATATGGTCCCGAGTGGAAAAGCAGTTTCTTCACAAAAGGGCTAAAATGTGTTGGAAGACCCAATAAGGTCTTAGGCCAAGTTGAATTTTGAATTTGAATTTTGAATTTAAGTTTGAAATTTAAATTTAAATTCAAATTCAAAAGTTCAGGTTATAAAAGATAATTATGTATGTATGTATGTATGTATGTATGTATGTATGTATGTATGTATGTATGTATGTATGTATGTATGTATGTATGTATCCAATAATTATTGGATGAAGATACGAGAAATTATAAATGAGGATTGATTTAAAAATGATTTTGAATTTTAGTTTGAAATTTGAATGTGATTCATTTTCTTGAATTATTATTCAATTAAGATAGAAATGTGATCCATAATCTTAAATGGTTGACTCAATCAATCAATCAAGAAATAAATGTGATCCATCATCTTAAATGATTGATTCAATCAATCAATTAATCAAGTGTGATTCATCATCTTAAATTCAATCAATCAATCAAGATTTGAATTTAATTCATTATGATTTGGATTTTCCAATTCAAGCTTAGGTTTAGCCTTTCTTGTAAGCACTTAAATTAGGGTTAGACTCTTATAAAGTGTTGATTTTTGGTGTGCCCTTGGGTTGCACATTTTTCTAGGAGAAAAATAAGATGCCTTATACTTTCTAAATTTCAGTCATTACCAAAGGTTTAGAGGGAAAGTGTGCCATCCAAGAAAGGTAAGGTTCTAATGATCTTGCTCCTCCTATCCTTAACCTAATTGCAAGAAACCACCACCTTCTTGAAAAGATAAAAACCCAAGGAAACCAAAACTCAACCTTGTCTTCACCTAGCAAGCATCCAAGGAGTGAGACGTTTCAAGAGAAAGAATTCTCGTTGCAATCAGGGGATAGCCGTGTAGATCAACGTTAGAGGACATCAACAACATTGAGGTCTTCAAGTGATTTAAGGTAATCATAATCTCTAATAGTCGTGTTATCAAGTTATCATAATCCTCAATATGTGTTTTAATGAGTAATCATGAAACTCATGAATATTATAAATTGTCATGAATTCTCATGAGCACGATAAAGAGTTACAAGTTTCCGCAACGATTAAACAAATTTTTTTGTTTTCAACCTTATGAAACTTTCCATGAAAGTCATGTAATAAGCAAAATTAACCAACAATGGTATCGAGCCGGGCTCGTTACCAAAAACACAAGGAGTAATATTATTGAATTCGATTCAATGATAAATTAGGATTTGCAAAAATACGTGCATGTTTTTTTCTAACCTTTTTGTAGGTACAACAAAAAATTTTGGTAAATGGGATTGTTTTGTCCCTATTTAAATTTTATTTAAATTTTCTTATTTTTGGTAAATGAGATTGTTTTGTCCCAATTTAAATATTACATAGAAAATTGTAATAGGAATAAGAATGTAAAATCTTAGATTGTGGACAAGTACAAGAAGAGTTTACCAAGATATCATTCAACCATGATGAAAGAATGGAGCAGATTAAAAGATTTGATAAACCAAGACATGGAGATGTTTTGAATCAATGATCGGAAGGCACCATGATTATCCAGAAAATACATGAATTGTTATTATTATTATTATTACTATTTTTATTATTATGCATAGATTTATTACAACTAGTATGCATGATAATAGTAAACGCGATCACCACATGACTAGCATGCATGATAAATACAAGCCGTTTAAAATTAAACTATGCAATAGTTGTTTTATATGTATGTCTAATTTATGCATGCAAGATAAAATCAATTCTAGCTTATAAATTAACTAGCGCGTTAGTTATATAGGATGAGACCGAAATGAACCCTCACAAAAATTATCTAGCGCGTTTGTTTACCTCCCATCATCAGTGGTGCTTAAGACCCTTCAACATGGTAGTGCTCTCTAGCTCAGCTAAAAGCTACCATTTCGTTGGGTAATGGTGCCATTCAAAGTGTATGACGTTTAAGATGATGGTTTTGCTAGACTAGATGTATAGTCTGCAGTCTTAGCTGAGTCTATGCATTTTGGGTAAATTATCTAGCGCGTTTGTTTACCTCCCATCATCTGTGGTGCCTAAGAATCCTACGACATGGTTGCTCTCTCTAGCTCAGCTAAGACCTATTTATTTTGAAGTGCATGATGGTGCCATTCGAAGTGTATGACACTTAGGATGATAGTTTGTGCTAGACTAGATGTATAGTCTGCAGGCTTAGACGGGTCTATATATTTAGGGTAAAGATTCCAGGTTGTTACATAGTGATGCGACACTAAGTGGCAAGGTGTTGTCAACTTGATGATCTAAGAGAAGACATGGAGATGTTGTTGATCAAATCAACCTACTGGATAAGTAAGTTTTGCAGGCTCAGCCGGAAACAAATAATTCCAGTCATTCTCTTAGCCCACTATGGATACCCTTATGAAGGATAACCCTAAAATCATTGTCTGAGTGTCATTAATTCTAGAGAAAATAGTGGGAGGGTCACATACATTTCAAAAGTCTCCATATATGATTAATGAAATACTTATAAGTCCTATTTTGTTTTTGATTTTGAACATATGAGTCATGACCAGAAACTTTAATTTTGCTCTATTTTGGATACTAATAAGATAGCTGGACCTAACTTGAAGGGTTGGTATCGGAATGAAAAATTAGTTTTGCGTTCTGAGAAGATAGCTTAGATTTTAGATTCTCCAATTCCTATTACCTTACTCAAGGGCAAGCCTATGTAGACAGACAAGCTCAAGCCCAAGTACAAGCCCAAAAAGAAGAAGGGCAAGGGCAAGGGCAAAGGAAAGGGGAAGTCTAAAGACAATAATGTATTCCATTTTTAAAAGGAATGACATTAGAGGGAGGAACTGCCTATTAAACCTTACAAGCCTCAAGGGAAATAAGCATGATGATGTTTCTACCTTTGGTACTAAAGAATCCTAGAAATAGTGAACTTCCTAGTATTCAAGTTAAGAAACCGAGGTTGGATAATTGATCTTATCCTTAGCATTGTAGGTTGAGACACATTAATGAGACAAGATTGTCTAGACTCCATAATGATGATTGTCTAGATTCCATGGATTTCAAATCCTATGGGCCTTATGAATCTTGTTTGGCTGGTAAGATGACGAAAACCAAGCTTGAGAAGCTCGTGAGTCACAAAGCCAATGAGTTGTTAGAACTTGTTTATTCAGATGTTTGTGGGCCCGTGTCTACTCAATTTAGAGGAGGATACTCCTACTTCATCACCTTACTGATGATAAGTCCATATTTGGATATGTGTATCTTATGAGACATAAACCCGAAGCCTTTGAAAAGTTCAAAGAGTTTAGGAATGAAGTAGAGAAACAACTTGGTAAGATGATTAAAACACTTCGATCTGATAGAGGTAGCAAATATGAGTCAGGAGTTTCAGGATTCTCTCACAGTTGACGGCTCCATACATACCACATCGAAATGGTGTGTCTGAGAGGAGGAGCCAAACCTTGGTTGACATGGTACAGTCAGTGATAAGCAGTAAGAAGCTCCCAAAATCATTTTGGGGATTTGCCCTCAATATGGTGTTAAACCTTCTTAATAGGGTTCAGTCAAAATCTGTTCAAACTACTCCGTATGAGATATGGAAGGGCTAGAAACCCAACTTGAGCTACCTCAAGGTGTAGGGCTGTCTAGCTTATGTTAAGACCCTAGCACCGGATAAGTTGGGGGCAAGAAGCACATTGTGTTAATTTGTAGGCTATCCCAAGGGAACTAAAGGATACTACTTTTACTACCCTGAGGACTACAAAATGTTTGTATCCAAGAATTCTACCTTTCTTGAGGGGTATCTACTTTCTCAAGTAGTTACTAAGGGTAAGGTAGAACTTGAATAAATTTAAAACCTATAGGAACGGATAATAGATCCCGAGTCTGTTGGTCAAGCAATGCCTCAAGGAGAGACTGTAAACACCGAACCCCATGGACTTCTAAGGTTAGTCATCAGTCGAAAAGGTACAATTTTGTGATTGAGAATCAAAAGACTGATGAAGATGATGAGTCTACTTCCTACACTGAGGCAGTCAAGAATGTTGACTCCTCAGAATGGCTTCAAGCCATACAATCCGAGATAGATTCAATGGATCAGAACAAGGTATGGACCTTGGTTCCACCACCTGAGTGAATAGTTCCTATTGGGTGCAGTGGGTCTTCAAAAGAAAGACTGATACAGATGACAACATTCAAACTTATAAAGCTAGGTTGGTTGTGAAGGGTTATCGTCAAAAGCAAGGAGTTGACTTTGACGAAACTTTCTCGCCTATTGCCATGATCAAATCTATCAGGATTATGCTAACTATAGTTGCATATCATGATTATAAGGTTTGGCAAATGGATGTCGAATTTGCCTTCTTAAATGTCTCTTGAAGGAGGAGGTGTATACGACACAACCTTAGGGGTTTGAATCCAAGGACCAAAAGCATATGGTATGCAAACTTCAAAATTCAATCTATGGCCTTAAGCAAGCATTAAGGAGCTGAAATCTTCGTTTTGATGAAGTTGTCAAAGGATACAACTTTATCAAGAATAAAGATGAACCCTGTGTTTACAAGAAGGTCAGTGGGAGTGTTATCGTTTTCTTGTGCTTTATGTGGATGATTTTTTGCTAATAGGAAATGACATTCCCATGTTGCAGTCCACAAAGATATGATTATCAGAAACCTTCACCAAAAAGGATATGGGAGACGCGGCCTACATACTTGGTATAAAGATCTATATAGATAGATCCAAAAGGTTGCTAGTTTTATCCCAATCCACGTACATAGACAAAATTGTAAAGAGGTTTAGCATGGACGGGTCAAAAAGGGGTTTCCTTCTTGTCAGTCATGGCACTTATCTTTCTAAAGCAATTGAATCCATCATGTATGTCATGCTATGTACGAGACAAGACGTCTCTTATGTTTTAAGCATTACGAGCCGATACCAGGTTGACCCTGGAGAGGGTCATTGGATAGTCGTAAAGACAATCCTAAAGTATTTAAGAAGGACTAAGAATTTGTTTTTGGTTTATGGTGGTAGTAGTGAGCTAAAAGTAAAAAGGTTTACTGATGCCAGTTTCCAGAATGATAAATATGATTGTAAATCCCAGTCAGGCGTAGTCTACACCCTAAACGGTAGAGCAATTTGTTGGAAGAGTTCCAAGCAAAAGACCACGACAAACTCTACTACCGAGGCAGAATATATAGCAGCTTTAGAAGCGGCTAAGGAGGTAGTATGGATCAAGAAGTTCATCAATGAACTTGTAATGGTTCCTAGCATTGTTAACCCAATGCCTTTGTATTGCGATAACACCAGAGCTATAGCTCAGGGCAAGGAACCTAGGTCTCATCAAAGATTCAAGCATGTACTTTGCAAGTATCACCTCATCCAAGATTGTAGAAAGACAAGATATAAAGATGGACTATATTCCCACCGATGATAACTTGGCCGATTCTCTGACAAAACATGATAGTCACTATGAGTCTTTGGGTATAACATGTCGACCTGATTGACTCTAGGCCAAGTAAGAGATTGTTAGTGTTTAGGTGCCCTAGAGACAATCTGTAAGGACGTATCAGCACCATTTCTACGTTATAATATTTCATTATGAATAATTGAGCACATTTTTCTTAGACCTGGTTGTCACCCAAGAGGGGGGTGAATTGGGTGTTTGATAAAAACTTATCAGCTTTGAAAATCTTTTCGCAATTTACTGAAAGTAGTTTATATGACAGTAATGATTTATAAAGCAATAAACAGTCATTCAAATATGTATGCTGGGAATATAAGAGATAAGGGAAGAGAATATGCAAACAAATATTTATATTGGTTCGGCCAATCCTTAACCTACGTCCAGTCCCCAAGCTTCACTTGAGATTTTCAATCCACTATCTTCTTTCAACTTGATTACACGCTTTGTACTCAAAGTAATCCTCTTACTAGGATTCACTTTCCCTTACAAGCTGTAATCAATACACCCACTTGATTACACACTCTATACTCGAAGTAATCCCTTCACTAGGATTCATTCCCCTTACAAGCTATAATCAACACGATGAGTTTCCCACTCAAGATGACCCAATCTTTAGAAACTCTTGGATAGAATGTTTACAGATAAATCTTCTCTCTCAGAAGTGAATGAATAAACACTGAAGTACAATAATCGTTCATCTCACTCTCTACTCTAAACTATATGAATATTGAGAAACAGAGAGTGTATGAGTTGTTGACATATCGATGGTGAAGTAGTAACATCATTTCATTGTCTTCGTCGAGTCATTAATCAATTGTCATCTCTTTCGGTTTGAAGACTTCGCAATTTATAAGTTATTGTGTTTCGACTGTTGCGAGCATTCGACCGTTGGAGATCAGTTGGAAGTAGCCATTGAAGCTTTTGTTGCTTTTAGCCCGTTGAGCTCTAATCCAACTTTAATCATAAAATGTTTAATATTGACTTCGTTAATGCTCCTTCTTGAGTGTTGTATTAATGGCCGTTGGATAAGCTTGAAGATTAATTGTTGTGACTCATGAATATAGCCGTTAGACAGATAAAGCATCGTTGGTCACTTTCGTCGTTAATGATTTTGGTCTTCGCAAACATTCTTCATTCCTTTTGTTTATCCCGTTGTGAGACAGTATTAAATGCTCAGATGGAATTGCAGTAGAAGCTTTAGAATGATTAGAGAATTGGTTATCGTGTACATGACTTGATTTAGGAACTGCATTAAATGCTTCTCTCACACACAAATTGCTTTATGATAATTTGTTGTTAATCCATGATATAATCATCTGAAACTCATTAGCAAACTAATTAAAAGCAATTAGGATTAGTAATGAGTAATGATATACAGAAATCAAAACAAACACGATGATTTAGATTTTACGTTGATGGTGATTTGAAAACAGAGATGATCATGCTCAAGCATGACTATTTGTATGCTCGGGCATCAGTGGAGAAAATTCATTGAAAGATTAGAAATCGCCCTATGCTCGAGCAACAACCTAAGTTTGCTCGAGCAAGCTTTGTTATACCTGGCTATCACCCAAGAGGGGGGTGAATTGGGTGTCGAATAAAAAACTTTGGAGCTTTGAAAATCTTTTCGCAACTTACTGAATGAGGTTTCAATGACAGTAATAATTTATAAACCGATAGACAGTCATTCAAAACATATATGCTGAAATATAAGAGTTTAGGGAAGAGAATATGCAAGAGATTTATCTTGGTTCGGCCCAATCCTTGACCTACGTCCAGTCCCCAAGCTCCACTTGAGATTTTCAATCCACTATCTCCTTGTTTGACCGGGCACAAGAGAAAGCCTTTACAACCTCACAAGTTTGGTCGGGCACTTGTGTAGCCTTTACAATCTCTCACAGAGATATTCTCTTACGTACTGTAAGAATACAATTACACACTCTGTAAACGAAGGATGATCCTCTCACTCTAGGACTCGCTCCCCTTACAAGTTGTAATTGATACACCCACACTTAAGGTTCCACAACCTTAAGATTTTTACAACTAAAGGAATTAATCGGTGTTTAAGAACTCCTCACCGAGTAGATGAATGCTAATCTTTGAAGTACATAATCGATCATCTCACTCTCTACTGTAAACTATATAAACATTGAGAAACAGATAGTATGAGTTAAGCGTATATTCATAATGTCGGCATTTCGGCAGTGCACGCTCATATCTCTATCTGTCCATTTTGAATGCTTGTTCTTTTATAGCTAACCAATAGCATTTGACCGTTAGAGCAATTCTTCAGTTGAGCTTCTTAGAATATGACCGTTGGAACTAGCCGTTGAAGCTTCTCACGTCATCATCATCTGCTTTTTGATAATCTGATGTTAATCCTTCGTTTGATTATCTGAAACTTGCTAACAAACATGATTAATAGCATTGGGAAACATAGCAAACAGAAATCAATTGATGACAATCATTTTGAATTCTCTGAGACGTTGTGGAATTGTGCTCTGCTTTGTCGATAAGCTATGTGCTTGAGTCCTTCATATAATCATCCGAAACTTATTCAAAAATGATATAAATAATGTTAAGAGGTAGTATAAGTTCTTTTGGAATTCATCTGGATGTTCTTGATGAGAAGCCAAGATTTCAAACACGGTGATTTTGAGAAAGCGTGATCATGCTCGAGTAAGAAAAATAGTGTGCTCGGGCATGCTTCTTATGAGATAGTTAAAATCATACTTGGTCGCCGATGCTCGGGCAAAGTATTTTTCCTGCTCGAGCATGGTGCTCGAGCATGAATATAATCATGCTTGGGCAAGCTTCTTTACAAAGGCTTGGAAGTGATCTGCTTCGATGTTGCTCGAGCATGGTGCTATTCTTGCTCGGGCAAGACATTGACAGAGGTGGAGAAGTGAGAGAGCATCGTTGTTGCTTGAGCAACCCAGAAAGCATGCTTGCGGAGATACTGAGTTTTGGTGATGTTGCTCGAGCATGAATCCAGGCTTGCTCGGGCAAGCTTCTTGATCAGCGTTGTCTCAGGAATGGACGGGCAAGTCTTCTCTCCTGATTGGGCATGGTGCTCGAGCATGATATTTTTCATGCTCGGGCAAGACTCGTGTGCGAGATCTTGAGAAATGATAGATGTTGCTCGGGCAATGTTTTGCCTTTGCTCGAGTATGGTGCTCGAGCATGCCTTCTTTGCTTTCGGGCAAGACCTTCCCGATTTGTTGAGTTTTGCTTCGTCTCGATGTTGCTTGGGCAAGAAATACTTCTTGCTCGAGTATGATTGTTGAATCATGCTGCTTTTCCTCGGTATAACTCCAAATTTGGCAAACCATCCCATTTCAGAAAGCTCTTCAAATATTCTTTCCATTTTAACAAGAATCAGCTCCAAACTAGTTGTAGTTCGTCCATTAACATCAAAAGATTGAAGGTTGTTCTTAATCAGCATTTTCTGCAACATCCTGAACTGAACATCAACTTTCAAAGATCATATCTCCCTGTTCCGAACTCCGTTTTGGTTGGTTCAAGTCTTAATAGAAAGCCTTGTGAGTCTAATTTCATATGCCACCAATTTCAGCTCAATCGGATTTTTGGTTTGTGAGATATACTCAAACTACCAAAGCTTGTTCCTGATTGTGACAGTGATATTTATGGAAACTTGTAAAATTCATAGATAATTCATCTGACCTCATTTTTGCTTGGAGTTTATATAAAAATGACGAATTTGGAGTCTAGTTTCATATGCCGCTGGATTCACGTCAATAAGATTCCTGGTTTGAAAGATATCGTTGAATTACTTGAAGGTCGCGAAAGCAGAGCTGAAGCAGTAGGTGAAGAACAACCTTGCTCGAGCAAGCTTTCTTCTTTGCTCGGGCAAGAGCGGATTTTGGGCTAGAAATGCACCTTGCTCGGGCATAACATTGTTGTTGCTCGAGCATGACTTCAGAAACTCAATATGCTCGAGCAAGACACTGTTCAAGTGATAGAAATAGCTGAAATTACATAAATGCCCCAAACAAACCCTAAGCTTGAACTTTCTTGTTTTAACTCCGAATTGAGTCGTTCCAACTTCGTTTGATCACGGAGGCTTGAATATTGATATTCAAGAGTGGAAATTACATAAATACCCTCCAACAAACCAGTATTCATCTGGAAGCTTGAACTTGCTTGTTTTAACTCCGAATTGAGTCGTTTCAACTTCTATTTGATCATAGAGACTTGAATATTGATATTCTCATGATATTTAACAAGTTCTTCTTTCTTCAAACTCCATTCTTGATAATTCTCTATAATTTAATTTGGACTAACCTATAATAAACAAAGTAGTTAGTCAATGTATATGATATAAACTTTTTGCTCTAGATAATGGCATCAATATAAGACATCATCAAAACTAATCATAACCAACAAGCTTTTCCTGGTGTATTCAAGAAAATGGTTTTTATCGCTGATGCTCGAGCAAGACAAGCTTTATGCTCGGCCATCATTCGCCAATGCTCGAACAGCACAAAAACTATGCTCGAGCATGAGCCAAACAGAGAAGAAGACTTACCGTTTTAATGGTGCTGCTCGAGCATACTTTTACAACTGCTCAGGCATGACTCTCCAACTTGCAATTTTTTCGCTCTGAGCCAGATGATCCTCAGGCACGCTTGTCTCTCTGATTGAGCAAGCTTCTCTCTTTGAGACTTTTGATCATGTGTGAATAAGCATTATACTCTTCAGTACAAAGCTCAAATTTCAGAATGTAGAGACTTTCAAGAAACAAGAATATTGATAGCTCAATAGTCAATTTCCCATTAGCGTAACATCTTCAATATTGGTCCCAAATTTGGCAAACCACCCATGCTCAAAAAGCTTTTAAGTCTTCTTTCCAATACAAGAAGAATCATCTCCAAACTCGTTGTATCTCGTCCATTATCATCAAATAAATGGATGTTGTTTTTTACCAGCGTTTTTTGTAACATCCTGAACTGACTGTGATCTTCAAAACATCATATCTCCTTCAATTGATCTTTGTTTTTCATGATTTTGATGTTTTTGGAAAGGTATGTGAGTCTAGTTTCAAATTGCACTGGTTTCAACTCAATTGGATTTGTAAATTGTGAATTTAATTTATTATGATTTGGATTTTTCAATTCAAGCTTGGGTTGGGTCTTTCGGTAAGCACTTAAATTATGGTTAGACTCTTATAAAGTGCTTATTTTTTGTGTGCCCTTGGGTTGCACGTTTTTTTAGGAGAAAAACAAGATGCCTTATGCTCTCTAAATTTCGGTCATTACCAAAGGTTTAGAGGGAAAGTGCGCCATCCAAGAAAGGCAAGGTTCCAATGATCTTGCTCCTCCTATCCTTAACCTAATTGCAAGAAACTACCACTTTCTTGAAAAGATAAAAACCCAAGGAAACCAAACCTCAACCTTGTCTTCGCCTAGTAAGCATCCAAGGAGTGAGAGGTTTCAAGAGAAGGAATTCTCGTTGCAATCGGGGGATAGCTATGTGGATCAACGTTAGAGGACATCAACAACATTGAGGTCTTCAAGTGATCTAAAGTAATCCTAATCTTCAATAGTCGTGTTATCAAGTTATCATAATCCCCAATAGTTGTTTTAACGAGTAATCCTGAAGGTCATGAATATTATAAATTGTTATGAATTCTCATGAGCACCATAAAGAGTTACAGATTAATAATTAATAACTAATTAACGTAATGAGTTAAGGTTAATAATTCATGAGGACCGAAAGGAGTTACGGGTTTTCGCAACAATTAAACGAAATTTTTTATTTTCAACCTCATAAAACTTTGCATGAAAGTCATGTAATAGGCAAAATTAACCAACATTCTAGACGTACTCGCCATCTTCTATCACCTTGCAGAACAAAATTGTTATTGGCAACTATATGTGCATCATTAACAACTTTAGAACATTGTATTGATGACATATTTTGAAATTACATAACAAAGGTTATAAACCATAAAGCTTCATCCATTGCATTCACCCTGGTCTAATCACATGAAAACATAGCACAATCTCCACATGAATAGAACAAAAATTTGAACCCTCTTCCACACTCAATGAAAAAATAATATAAATCATAAAGACATCATACAATTAACAATCATTGCACAACAAGATATCCTCTATGCCCAAAAATGCTAACCCAGTCAATTTCATACCAAAGTAACAACTTTTCATATTGAACAAGAAAAAGAGATGAAAGATATTAACCTAAAGATCTGCACATATGATCAATAGAGAAAGGTAGCTCCACTACTTGAGTAATGGAGATGCATGGTGGATGATCCAGATAATGCTTGTACAAAAGCTATCAACCAAAAAATCATCAAAGCTTCTCTTTCTTTTCAGTGTCAGATTACACGCGCAGAATAAAGGGTCAGAATCTCTTGCTTTAATTTATTGGCTCCATGTTAAATGAAGAGGGGCAAAATTGTATGTTTACGTTGGACATTAATAGCACTTTGGTCTCTTAGGACTTCACTACGATTTAATGATTTTTAAGGGACTTGGTTGTCATTAAATCAATTACTTGGGACAGTTGCAATTTTCTCATAATATTAACTAAAAGTGACCACAATAGTGCAAAATAAAATTCCACAAACAAAAGGCCAAAGCCCAAACAACATAAACCTAACCCTTGAAAAACCTGGCTATCACCCAAGAGGGGGGTGAATTGGGTGTTTGATTAAAGTTTAGGAACTTTGAAAATCTTTTCGCAACTTATTGAAAGTAGTTTGAATGAAAATAATAATTGATAAAGCAAAGTCAGTCATTCAAACATGTATGGATATTCATATATATATACTGGAAATATAAGAGATAAGGGAAGAAAATATGCAAACTGATTTATACTGGTTCGGCCCAATCCTTGACCTATGTCCAGTCCCCAAGCTCCGCTTGAGATTTTCAATCCACTAACTTCTTTCAACTTGATTACACGTTCTGTACTTGAAGTGATCCTCTCACTAGGATTCACTCCCCCTTACAAACTGTAATCAATACACTTGGTTGATGACACACTCGTTACTCGAAGTAATCCTCTCACTAGGATTTACTCCCCTTACAAGCTGTAATCAACACAATGTATTTCCCACTCAAGATCACCCAATCTTGAGTATCTCACAGATAGAATGATAGGATGTTTACAGATAAATTTTCTCTCTCTCAGAAGTGAATTAATAAACACTGAAGTACGATACAAATCACTTCACTCTCTATGATAAGCTATGTAAACATTGAAAACAGAGAGTAAATGATATGAAGATCAGAGTATTAACATGTTGAAGATGTAATCTTGTGTCTTGCTTGTTCTGTCTTGAATCTGACTTCTTTTATAGGTAGAGCTCAATATATGACCGTTGGATGAAGAAATATAGCCGTTAGACTCAGATGGAAACTAGCCGTTAGAATTTCATTTTTTGAACCAGTGACGAATACTCGAGTATTCATTTGGAAACTCGAGTATTGAGGTTGTTGTGTAACTCCGTGTTCCTCTCTATCGATCAATACTCGAGTATTGAGATGGGAACTCGAGTATTGGAAGATGCTTTAACATTCGCTGCTCTCTGTCTGATGGAAACTCGAGTATTGAACTTACATACTCGAGTATTGCAACTTCTTGAACAAACCATCAACTTTCGAAGGTCATATCTCCCTGGTCTGAACTCCGTTTTGGTTCTTTCAACTCTTGATGGAAATCTCTATGAGTCGTCTTTCATATTCCACCAATTTCAATGCAATTTGATTTGTAGTTTGTGAGTTACACTCAAAACATTGAAGCTTGGTTTGCTGTGTAGCGTGGATTTATCTATCAACTTCCACAATTCATAGCTCTCTCATATGAACTCCTTTGGGCTTTAATGTTATATCCAAATGACACATTGTGAGTCTAGTTTCATATGCCACTGATTTCACTTCAATCTGATCTCTGGTTTAGGAGATATCATCCAATTACCAGACGTTGCCCGTGCTGAACGTGAAACGAGCGATCACCGCGATACTCGAGTATTGACTTGGATACTCGAGTATTCAAAGTCCAGAGACACCAGAGATGCTGAAGATGCTGCATACTCATGTATTGACTTGGATACTCGAGTATTCCTAGTCCGTAGATGCCGAGATGTGAAGACACTACAATACTCGAGTATTGATGAACATACTCGAGTTTTGACTCCTAAACTCGAGTATTGAGTTCTTTACTCGAGTTTTCTCATCCTGAAGCTGATTTTTGCTGACTTTAGCTCCGAATTTAGCGATTCCAACTTCCATAGGATCTTGGAGGCTTCTAGCATCAATATAAGAACTTGAATAATGATATCTTCATTTCATTCAACAAGTTCTTCCTTTTTCCATCTCCCAACTTGATCATTCTTCATCATTTAATCTTCACATCTTCTTCGATTCAATCTCTTGATCATTCTTGTTGAACGTTCTCCGTCATTCAACTTGGACTCATCATTCTTTGCAGCTTCTACCTTCTTCAATATCCAGAAAGCTAAACCTATTCTGAACTTCTTCCAGAATTTCACGTGTCGACTTTCTGTATCAGCACTATTCATGTATACTCCATTGTAGCTCAAATATGATGAAGCGTTATTCCAACTTCTGTTTGATCGTAGAGACTTCCAGTATCACATATAAGAACATATAGTGCACGTTCTTATTTCTTTAGCCTCCTTTCTTGGTCAATCTCTATAGTTCAACTTGGAATAATCTTCTTCTTGATTAATCTCTATAATTCAACTTGGATTAGTCTACATTAAATATAGCAATTAGTCAATGTAGGAGATATCTATATTACTCAATCTTTTTGCTTTTAATAATAACATCTATATAAGACATCATCAAAACTAATCAAAACCAACATTCTCCCCCTTTTTTATGATGGCAAATACTATAAGAAAAATATGTATGAATATGAAAATATATTAGATGCAACAATGCAACATATTTTTCTTGCAATTCTCTCCCCCTTATTTGTCATTAGCAAAAAGATAAAGTAAAGAAGAAATGCTTATAGAGACAAATATGAAACCAGATTATAAAGAATCAAGAAACTGATTTTCCCTCCTAGATTTGAAATTGTTTTCATTCTAAATATGATGCAATTTGGAATGTTTTTATGAAAGCAAATTGGAAAGAATTTGGAGAGGTTTTCAAGAAATTTTTCACACTTAAAGCATATAGATACCAAACATGTGCAACATTTCTACTGAATATAAAAAGATAGAGATTAGAAATGCTCGTGTTGGTTCTGCAAATTGATGAACGATCTGTGAAGTCCATTTTCTAGCTTTGAGATCTGTGATGTGCTCGAATAGCCTACGAGATGTGAAATGAAACTAAAGTACTAGCTTCTTGAGTTGTATCTCATCGAATGAATATGATAAGTAGTTTAGCTTCCATCCCTTTCCTCGCTTCAATGATTGATCGCCAAAGCATCTTTCCTTAATTGAATAGTTTCTCCTTATAGTGCATTAAGGAAAGTTGTAACACATAACAAAATCTTCTACTACAAATTGAAAACTTTCTTTGCAAAAGAGATTTGTTAGTGCAACCAAATATTAAAGTATTCTTTTCCAAATGATATTTAAAAATAATGAAAGGAAAATATAAGATATTTTCAAATATGAAATTAACTCATCATCAAAACTAATAGAAGATAATGAATACATATGAGTATGCTTAAAAGGATTTTCCTCAGATAAAGGAGATGAGCTTTTAAGATGTAAAACACATGTGAATGTGAAGCTCCCCCTTAATGAATGCATGATTAAAACATGTGTAGCTCCCTTTAATGATACCAAATAATGATGTGATACCAAATGTTACTGTTAACTCTTAGAAATTGACTACATTCCAACACATTTTCTCTCTCTTTTTACCTATTTTTGGTTCAAATATGCATAGGAAATGTAGTGTATAGAAGAAAATGTGCATATCAAAGTATCGGAAAAAAAATGAAGAAATCCTTGTTATATCCTGTAGAGTTTGTGGTTTAACTGATAATTGATAAATCCTCTCTCTTTTGTATGAGGATAGAGATAAGTTTTGAAGCTCTATAAGAACCAAGAAACAAGGAAAGATAAAGGAGGTGAAGCAATGCAAAGTTAGAAGGAACTCAGCCAACCGCCACAAAGCAAGTTGACAAACTAGCCGCGGCAATGCGGCCGTGGCAAGTGACAAACGGGCGGGAAAGTATGCGGCCGTGGCAAGTGACAAACTGGCTGCGGAAAGTACTGGCCGTGGCAAGTGACAAACTGGCCGCGACAAGTCGTGAAAAAAATACAGAAAGTACGGTTTTTTTCATTTCAGAAATAGAAAAACCCTATTTAACCTAAAGGGAAGGGCTGAAAAACACACTCTTGACCTAAGGAAACAAGTGGGCACACTAGGAAAGAGCTTTAGAGAGAGATCTTGGCAACTTTTGAGGCTTGGGTGCTCAACCTAAGAGAGATTTTGGGGATTTCACCTTGGTTCTTCCTCTTTTCTTCTCTTTTCTTCTTAGCTTCTTCATGTATTCACAAGCTTTGTTTAGAATATCTTTGTATTTGAACATGAGTAGCTAAATCTCTCATTCTAGGGTTCTTTTGACCCTTTGTATGAATTAATACTTGAATATTCCTCTCTTTTGGTAGATAAATATATATATATATATATATGTGTGTGTGTTGATTTCAACCTTGGCTTAATGCTTCTAAGTGATTGGCCTCCATTTAGATGATTTATTCACTTAGGTTATGACTTGAGAGAGCTAATCTAGGTGTAGAACTTGATTGAAATCATGCTTGTCTTGAAGTTTACTTGATAAATGGATGGTTTGTTGGTAAAACAGAGATATATTTACTAATCTTGCATTGTCACATTAGGGTTGTTGCTTAAATATTGATTCTCATTAATTGTAGCAAGAGATTGTGCATCTTAATGAGAAGAGAAACTTGATTTTGACTCGAGAGAGCGTGTCAAGTGTTTTTGAACCTTAGACTAACACATATATGTATTGAAATGCTATTAGAGAGGAAAATTAACCAAGTTTTATGAAATACAAAAAGGGGAAAAAGAACCCTAGGCTCTATTATCCTTGAAGTCAAAGAGTCATTTGCCTTTATCAATTTTATGTTTTAGAAATCGTCTTTAAAAATTCACCTTCCAACTCAAAACTTCGTTTTAGCTCAACTTGATGAAATTCACTAAGCCTCTTGCTTGACCAATTTGTTAAACAAATCCTCATGGGAACGATACTTTACTTATCACTTTATTACTTGTGAAACTCGTGCACTTGCTAGGCGAACAAGTTTTTGGCGCCGTTGCCGGGGATTTGTGCAAACAAATCCTTTGGTCAACCTTTGGCTTGTGTTAGTAAATTTCGCTTGAGCTTTTAGTTAGGTTTACAATTTTTCTTTCTCTCTTTATTAATCTTTTGTTTTAGTTTGATACTCGCTCTTGCTTGTTTCTCTTGTAGGTATCATTTTTGTATATGTAAAACTTGCATCCGGACGGATTGGTAGTGGTACTTGACGAAGTGCCTCTTATTGAAGAAGAGACTGAATCTGTATCTGAAACCATGGGAGACGATGAATATGATAGAGCTACTGTCAATGACTTTGCTAGTCAGAATATACAAGGTCCTCAATCTTGCATTCGGATGCCAGAAATGCAAGCTCGTACCTTTGAGATCAAGCCGGTTATGATAACAATGCTTCAAATGCATGTGATGTTCCATGGTCTTTACAATGAAGATGCCAACAAGCATTTGATGTACTTCTTGGAAGTATGTGATTCTTTCAAGCAAAATAGAGTTCCCCAAGATGTTTTGAAGCTACGGTTATTCCCTCTGTCTCTACAAGGCAAGGTTAGAGACTGGTTCAACAATCTTCCAAAAGGATCTATCCATTCTTGGGCCAATCTTGAAGCTAAGTTTAGAGCTCGATTCTTTTCTGATGACAAATCTGTGGAAGCTAGGGATGAATTTCTAAGCTTCAAACAACATCCAGATGAGCATCTTTATGCTGCTTGGGAGAGATACAAGATGTTAATGAAGCAATGCCCTAATCATGGGGTGGACAAATGGGTTGTAGTCCAATTTTTTTTGTACTCGACTTAATCCTCAATCTAAGGCAATGGTTGATTCTATGACCAATGGAGGATACCGGAATGTTCCTGTGAATGAGGTGATTTGATTGTTGGATTAGTTGTCTGCAAACAATACTCAAGGCGATGATAGGAGGACCAACCAAACCATGCCTAATGCAAAAGAAGACTCTTCCTCATAAATGTCAACTCTCTTATCCGCTTTGAATAAGCGTTTTGATGTGCTAGAGTCTCAAATGCAAAAGAGCACTTCTCAAGGTGTGCATTCTGTTCATGCTACACCAATTGCATGTGATCAATGCCATGATGTCCATATGCCTGACCATTGTCCTCTTTACATGTCTCCTGAATCTGTCAACTACATGGGCAAGTTCCAACACCCTCAAGGCAACCCCTATAACCTACAATAGTGCTTGGAGAACTCACCCAAATTTCTCTTGGAGTCAAGGTAATAGTTTGAATCAAGCACATGGGTCTACATCTAGCACTAAGCCTATTCCGCCCGGTTTTCAAATGCAATCAAGGCAAGTTCCTATTAAGGAAGAGGAATCTAAAACGGACAAGATGCTAGCTCGAATCTTGTCTGAAGTAGAATCTTCTAAGGCTACTTTTTCTCTCCATGAAACGGCTATTCAAAATCTTGAAGCGCAAATGGGGCAATTAGCATCACAAATGAATGTTATGTCAAGAAGCAGTCTTCCTAGTGATACTATTCCTAATCCAAAACGAGTTGCAAAAGAGGAATGCAAAGCCATTAACTTGAGAAGCGGAAAAGTGCTACCGGATGTGCCTAACTTAAGTACTCCTCAACCAAACCAAGATGATCAAGTGGTTGTTGATGTGGATGAAGAAAGTGTAGGGGAGGAAGATGAAGCTAAGAAGAGAAAGCAAATTGAAGAAAGTTTGCATGATGTTGGCAAAGACAAGAAGGTGGAGCAAGACATGAATGTTGATAAAACAAGAAAGCCAACCACTCCTACTTTTATGCCACCGCTACCTTTTCCTCAAAGGTTCAAGAAAAAGAGGAAGATGCTCAGTTCAAAAAGTTTGTGAACATGTTCAAAGAACTCCATGTGAATATTCCTTTTGCCAAAGCTTTGGAGAGCATGCCTAAATATGCTAAGTTCCTTAAAGATGTTTTCTCCAAGAAGCGGCGATTCAATGAATTTGAGAGGCGTGGCATTGGACCGAAGAGTGTAGTACGGTCATCCAAAGGAAGTTACCGGCTAAGCTTAAAGATCCGGGAAGCTTCTACATCCCTTGCAACATTGGGACCTACTTTAATGGTAAAGCTCTTTGTGATTTGGGTGCAAGTATTAACTTGATGCCTCTAGCTGTTTTCAACCAATTGGGCTTGGGAAAGCCAAGACCTACTACGGTAACTCTTCTCTGGCAGATCGTAGCATTTCTAAACCTAGAGGAATCATTGAGGATGTCCTAGTTAAAGTTGACAAGTTTATCTTCCCCGCGGATTTTGTAGTGCTTGATTGTGAAGTTGATTGGAGAATTCCTTTAATCCTGGGGCGTCCATTCTTAGCCACTCCAAGGACTCTTATTGATGTAAAGAAGGGTGAGGTCACTTTGAGGGTTGATAACGAGCAAGTGATATTCAACATGCAAAAAGCCTTGAAGTTTCATGATGATTCTGCTCAATGCTCATTTGTAGATATATTAGATACAGTTATTCCTCAAGAGTCATATGCCTCCATGATTAAAGACCCTTTAGAGGCATTCTTGATTGGTGAGAAGAGCTTTGAAGAGTTTGATGAAGATGTTGTTGAAGAGCTCTTTCGTTTTGAGTCATTCCCTCACTCGAGACCGAGAACTTTTGAACCACTTGAGGTGTCTGATGCCTTAAGTACTCCATTGAAGCCTTCTATTGAAGTTCCTTCAGTTTTAGAGTTGAAGCCACTACCTTCTCATCTCAAGTATGTTTATCTTGGGAATTCTAACACTCTACTGGTGATTGTCTCTTCTACCCTCTCTAATTTGCAAGAAGAGAAGCTACTAAGGGTCTTGAGAGAACACAAGCAGGCTATCGGGTGGACTATCACTGATATCAAGGGAATAAGCCCTTCTATTTGTATGCACAAGATTCTATTGGAGGATGATCACAAAACTTCCATTGAGCATCAAAGGCGCTTGAATCCGGTTATGAAAGAAGTGGTCAAAAAGGAAATTCTTAAATGGCTTTCAGCTGGAATAGTATATCCCATATCTGATAGTTCATGGGAGAGCCCAGTCCAATGTGTCCCTAAGAAGGGTGGCATGATTGTAGTGCCTAACACCCAAAATGAATTGATTCCCACTCGCACGGTGACTGGATGGCGGGTGTGTATGGACTACCGGAAGCTTAATACTGGTACAAGGAAGGATCACTTTCCTTTGCCATTCATTGATCAGATGCTTGACAAGCTAGCCGGCCAAGAGTTCTTCTATTTTCTGGATGGTTATTCAGGCTACAATCATATTGCCATAGCCCCAGAAGACCAAGAGAAAACTACTTTTACTTGTCCTTATGGCACATTCGCTTTCAGAAGATTGCCATTTGGACTTTACAATGCTCCTGCCACATTTCAAAGGTGCATGATGTCCATCTTTGCTGATATGATTGAGAAGACCATTGAAGTATTTATGGACGATTTCTTTGTGTTTGGTCCATCTTTTGATTCATGCTTGGATAATTTGGTTGCGGTGCTTAAACGGTGTGAAGAAACAAATTTGATTCTCAATTGGGAGAAATGTCACTTCATGGTGCAAGAAGGCATTGTACTTGGCCATCGGGTGTCCAAGAAGGGTCTGGAAGTTGATAAAGCCAAAATTTCTATCATTGAGCAATTGCCTCCTCCTACTAGTGTAAAGGGTATTTGAAGCTTCCTTGGTCATGCTGGGTTCTATAGGAGATTTATCAAAGATTTTTCTAAGATTGCCAAGCCACTTTCCAAGTTATTGGAAAAAGATGTAGAATTCAAGTTTGATGAAGAGTGCTTAAAAGCTTTTGAAGAGTTGAAACAATGTCTCATTTCTTCTCCTATCTTGATAGCTCCGGATTGGGCTCTACCTTTCATTATCATGGCCGATGCTAGTGATTATGCAGTTGGTGCTGTTCTTGGGCAAAAAGAGGGGAAGCTATTTCATCCCATTTACTATGCTAGCAAGACTCTTGATTGTGCTCAACTTAATTATACCACCACCGAGAAGGAATTACTTGCCATAGTCTATGCTTGTGAGAAGTTTCAGCCTTACATTGTAGGTACTAAGGTCATCATCTACACCGATCATTCAGCTCTAAAATACCTACTCATGAAGAAGGACTCCAAGGCAAGACTAATTCGTTGGGTGCTTCTACTTCAAGAGTTTGACTTGAACATCATTGATAGAAAAGGTACCGAGAATCAAGTGGCCGACCATCTCTCACGATTGAGTAATGAGACTTAATGATTTGAATATGATTCATGCATCATTCCCGGATGAGCATTTGTTCTTTGTTGATAACTCATCCACACCATGGTATGTTGATTTTGTCAACTTCTTAATTAGTGGAGTGTTACCTCTGGATTTCAATTCTCACTAAAAGCGTAAGTTTCTACATGAAGGGAAGAAATACTTTTGGGATGAACCATATTTATTCAAGAGGTGTCCTGATCAACTTATTCGAAGATGTGTACCGGAGAATGAACAAGATTGTATTCTGCATTGTTGTCACTCTTCTGAATATGGTGGCCATTTTGGAGGAGAGAAGACTGCTGCAAAAGTCTTCCAAAGTGGATTCTATTGGCCTACTCTATTCAAGGATGCATATGCCTTCACTCTTCAATGAGATAGATGCCAAAGAGTAGGGAACATATATAGGAGGAATGAGATGCCATTGACTAGCATGCTTGAAGTTGAACTTTTTGATGTTTGGGGAATTGACTTCATGGGCCCCTTCCCTAAGTCATTTAATAATGAATATATCTTAGTTGGAGTTGACTATGTCTCCAAGTGGGTTGAGGCCATTGCATGTGTTACCAATGATGCCAAGACGGTGTTGAAATTCCTCAAGAAGAACATTTTCACTCCCTTTGGAACACCCAGAGCAATTATAAGTGATGGTGGCTCTCACTTTTGCAATCACCAATTTCAAGCCTTGATGAAGAAATATGGTGTCAAGCACAAGGTATCATTGCCATACCACCCTCAAAGTAATGGGCAAGCAGAAATTTCCAATCTCGAGATCAAGAACATTCTTGAGAAGGTGGTGGGAACTACGAGGAAGGATTGGTCTACCAAGTTGGACGATGCTCTATGGGCATACCGAATGGCTTTCAAAACACCTATTGGAATGTCCCCCTATCGCTTGGTGTTTGGGAAAGCATGTCACTTACTGGTGGAATTGGAGCATGGAGCTTACTGGGCTATCAAAAAGCTAAATTTTGATCCTCAAGCTGTGGGGAAAAAGAGGTTACTTCAACTCAATGAGTTAGATGAATGTCGCCTACATGCCTATGAGAATGCAATGATAGACAAGGAGAAGACCAAGTGGGATCATGACCACAAAATTATGCCCAAGAGTTTTGAACCCGGTCAAAGTGTCCTCCTTTATAATTCCAAGTTGAGGCTATTTCCGGGAAAGCTAAAATCTCGATGGTCTGGTCCATTCACGGTGGTTCAAGCATCTAAATTTGGTGATGTGGAGCTGGAAAATGAGAAAGGTGAAAGATTCAAGGCTAATGCTCAACGATTGAAGCATTATTGGGGTGGAGATGTGGATAGGCTTGTGTCCACTATCTACTTAGTTAATGAGGAGTGACCACCATGAAGAGTCAAGCTAAAGACTATAAACTAAGCGCTTCTTGGGAGGCAACCCAAGCTCTAAACTAAATCTTTTCAATCTGTGTGTGTTTGTGTCTTTATTTGTTTTAGTAGGTTTATGTTTGATCTTTTTGTTTTGTAGGAAGAAGAGGTACCCAACTTAGAAATGGAATGTTGCAATTGGGAGGAAGATCAATGAAGGAGGAAGAACTCATGAGTGCCAAGGGGAATGCTTTTGAGGGAAGTTCATTTAACTCTAAGCTCATACATATATGATTCTGGGGTGAAATTATGATGACTAGTCAATTTTGAGTAATACTATGGCTATTGTGATTATTTGGTTGATTTTTTTTTTATGTGAAATTCACTTGTGGCCATGATTTGAGTGCTCAAGTTTGATGTGTTGTGGTATTCCCTATGAATATGTGTGATTGTGTGCCTTATGGGTTTGGATTGTTTAAAATGCTTAATCCTGAGTAATCTGGTTGTTAATATTGGTATAAAGCTTCTTAGGTGGTTCTTTTGGTATTTGGGGAATGTTTCTTGTGTTTGGCAATTTCTTTGTTTGGTTTTGTTTTTTGACAAAACTTAACACAACAAGTTTACAACGCGGCGGCCGGTGGTCCAAAATTGCTCTCTCGTGTTCACTTTCCGTGGCAAGTGTCTCAACGGCCGCGGTGCCTCTCTGTGTTCACTTTCCGTGGCAGTGCTCTCTGTGTTCGCTTTCCATGGCCAGTGCGCAACTGGCCGTGGCCAGTGAAAAAAAACAGAATTTATATAAATATATACATATATTTTCCTTCCCACTTTGCCCTTCATAAGTTTACATAATTCCCATTTTACCCAAATGAATGTGGCCCACCTTTGGGACCACATTCATTCCCAATTTCCAAACCCTAATCCCCAAATGTCATTTCCCTCCATCTCCATCAAACCCTAATCTCTTCCTTGCATCTTCACTTCCATAGTCGGCCGCACAACATCACCATCTCTCACCCCCAAACTGAACTCAAGCTCTCACCTCCCTCACCTTCGTTCGACCTCAGCTCTCCAGCTCTCAATCCTCGCAGCAAACTCTCAAACTCCACCATCGCTCTTTTTCCTTCCCTCTGTTCACAATAGCCGTCGCTCTTTTCCAAGATCGCTTCCTCCGTCACTCTCACCTCTTCCACCATAGCTTCCACCGTCAGCCCCCCTCAGGTTCTGTCTTCTCCGACGCCTCGACTCCTAGAAGACACGCCGCTCAAGATGACGGAACAAGGGAAGTCGGCTTCTTCACTGGTTCACCGATGGAGAGAGGAAGACGATGAACACTATCTTTCGTTTTCTACCTCGTCTTCATTTCAAATAGACTAGTCCGCCTCCTCTCACTGCCTTTCGCTGTTCCTCTCTGTTTCTTCGCCTAAGTGGAGCTCCGATGATGAAACTCTCCCACTCGCTTCTTTGTTCTGAAAGGTTCGGCCCAAGTTACCTCCAGCTCTGTGCTTTCGTCTTAGCTCTGGATCATTGTTATCACAACTCAGAAGCAGTTTTCAAGTCTAGGGGTCTCTATTATCTTCCCTATGTGCTGTCTAGCCTACCTGCGTTTCTGGGCTGTTCTTGTTCTTCATTCCTGAGGTAAAGATCATGCCTTTCTCTATTTTTGGGTTGTGTTTGGATAGATTAGAGGGCAGCTTTGATTCTGGACTGATAATGTTTGGTTGGTTAGACGAGCTTGTTGTTTGAGAACTGAATTAGTTAAGGAATACTTAAATTGTTTTGGTTGAACTGAGATGTTGATCTGAGGGCTATTGTGTTTTGCATTGTGTGCTTACGTAGTCTCTGAAATACAAGAATAGAAGTCCTTAATATTTTTTTTTTTTGCTCTGTATCTGCTTGGTTATCATGAGAACCAAAATAAATAATGATATTGCTTTCTAAAACTTGATGCTGATATGGGAGTTTTTCAAAGAATTTTTGCACTGGGATTTGGTTTCTAAATTTATAGCAAGAGTTCAATGGTTTTTCACAACTGCATCTTTGCCTATTATCTTGAGAACTAAGAAGGTTACTTCTTTGTGAACCTTAATGCCACTTTGGAATAATGTTTCAACAACATGAAAAATTCAGTTGTGAAATTCCCTTGACTTCTTGTTATAAATGAAGACTATAGGTTTCTGTGGAGGCTGCATTTTGCTCCAATCCCAAGTTTGCAACACCTAAAGTTGAACAAACAGGATTTAAACATGAAAATTTCTCTGTGAAAGTGGATATTTTTGAAAGTGCTCATGTTTGGAAATGTTCTATTGATAGCTGCGTCTATTTAATGGTGGTGATAATTAGGCTTGAATTTAGATGTGATGTGAGGATTACCAGGTGCAACTACTGATGGTTGCTTGTTACATTTTGTCATGGAGTCAATAGGTCATTTGAGGTGTAGTAACTAGCAATTCTTTGATGATTACGAGTCCAAATAAGTCCCGCAATGTTTGGTGCAATCTTGAACATAAAATTTTCTCCATTTTTTTTGTAAGCATAATTGATTGATTAAGCATAGTCATTTGCCAAATGATGATGATGTTGGAAATCTTGGTCGCCCATTTTAATCGCCAATCTCAAGTTGATTTTTCTTTATATGTAAATGGCAAGTAAATCTTGTTTTTGACATTAAGTGTTTCCCAAGTCACCAAGGTTTCAACTACGAAGTGCATGCTTTAGAAAAAAAATTGGATCAATTTGGCAACTATGTGAACTTATGTTTAATTCATCTGTTAGTGCTCTTCAACTATGCTCAAATCTTTTCATTGTGGAAAACCAAATTATCATTCACTAACTTAAGCATGGTTTTGAGCAATACCACGAGATTACTTGTTTGCAATTGCGATGTTGCAATTGTGGAAGTGGAAACTGTTTTTAGTTTTGAATCATGTGATTTTGATATGAGAAAAGCTTTTGGGTCACTTAGAAGAAGTTCTTTTGGTGATTTAACGCTATTTTGATCAAGGGTTCTAATAATCGTTTGTCAAAACTAAATCTGTGACCTTTTACTTTTCTCATGATTATTGATTTGGTCCACTCTTGACCCAAAAATGATTTCTTTGGTCTACCACAATGAAATGGATTGAGCAGCTCTGCCTCTGTAATTTTTGAAAATTCACTTTGAGAAAGTAAATGGTTTTCTAAGGAAGTGGAGAGTAGGTGTAGGCTTGGAATGTTGCTTGAAAGCTTTGGCATTAGGTAAAATCTAAGTTTGGGGGATCTTTTCTTTTCTTTTTAGGATAGGTTAAATAAGTTCCTTTTTGTTTTTTGTGTTTTTTGTTGAATGTGATTTATTGTTTTTGTTTGGTTGTTTTATTTAGAATTTTGCTTAGGTTTGTGAAGGTTAGCTACAGGGCTCATACTTAGATTGTACTGACATTTTTGCTGATGGATGTATGCTTTATTGTGCCCATCTTTTTGTTGTTGATGTGCATGCATCTTGTGCCTTCCTCTGTTTTGGATTAGATTGTTGATAGGTTTTTGATGTGGGTATCTGCTTTTGGTTCTTGATAGTTACTGATAGCCACTACTATGTGACACTCTTGTTAGCATGTGAATATGACTTTCCTAGCTATTGATGACTATTTTGAGTGGTTCATATAATTTTCTGTTTTACTTGCCTGTTGTGATTGTTTATTTCCTAGCTACTGATAGCTAGTAATGGAAGCAATTTTGAAAATGTTGTGGCTAGTCTATTGAGGGCCTAGTTGTTAGTTTGTAAATGTTGTGGATATGAAATTTGAATCGGATACGGGTGCTACTTCTTTACTTTCCTATCCTTTTAGTTGACAATGAGGACATTGTCGGTTTTAAGTTTGGGGGTGAAAGTTCACCGCAAGCAATTTTGAAAATTTTTGTTACTTTGATGAGTGCACAGTGAAAATTTTGAACAGTTTTTGTAAGAAAATTGTTGGAATGATTGAAATTTCTCACGCTTAAATTTTTTTTGTGAAGAATGTTAAAATGAATTGTTATTTGTCAAAGTTGCTTGAATGATCCAAGGATATAAATCACTGCTCAATCTTTTATGTTTGTTAGGAAATTTTGTTTAATATGCATTGATGGATGCTTTGTAGTGATAAATCATATTATTCAGGAATTTTTAAACTATAAAAGCACTATTGGAGTTAATTTTATTCTGGATGTTCTTGTTGAAGGGCTTTGTGGCAAGTTAAGTTATATGCCTTTGTTTTAAACTGTTGATTTCAAAATAATCTTTGGACTTTTTCAAAGCTTTTGATTTATTTCATAAGATTTAAAAAAAGGATTAGGGCACTTCATAAAATGCGATTGAGCCTTTCAAGCCTACCTAATTGATTCTATTCCCTTTTTGAACCCTTATTTTGAGCCTAATTGAAAAAAACCAATTAAAGATTCTTTTTTGAAGATCTAACATCTACCTACCTTAGCCAATGTGAAAAATCATGATTCCTTTGCTTTGAGATAGATGATAATTGATTGGGTTGTGCAATTTGGTGATGTGTGAAATTCAAATGAACGAGAAAAAGGAGTGTAGAAAGTAAAAGGGCTCACAATGTATAGAAATCAAGCCAAAAAGAAAAAAGAAAAAAAAAAGGTTACCAAAAAAAAAAGAGTTCAAGAAGGCTTGATATGGAAAAGATCAATTTGGTTTAAGTTTGGGGGAGTATGTTTAATGAGAAAAGGAAGAAACCCCTTGAGTGGTTATCATCTCTCTTGAGGTATTTCTTTGATTATCCTTTATCTTTTCTTTTGAAAATCTTAACCCCTGGCCCCATTACAAGCTGAAAAGTCCCTTTGATTTTTAAGTCAAGTGAAGTGAATTAGAAGAAAAGAGGAAGAAATTAGATAATGATGGAATTGATTGTTAGAATATAGTTATATGACTTGAATTGTTGCTTTTAACTTTAACAAGTGCAAAAAGAGTATAGGTCAACTCCATTCACACACTCACATTTGGAAATTATTGAAAAGCATGTTTTAAATCTATGAAGTGTTCATTTTTGCATGTTTACTTGGTTTCCTGTTTCATATAACTCTTTGAGCAGTAAATGAGGACAAATTTATTCATGCATCAAAGACAAATCGACAAAATTTTGTGGAGATCCATGTTTTTGCTTGAGGACAAGCAAATATTTAAGTTTGGGGGTGTGTTAACTCTTAGAAATTGACCACATTCCAACACATTTTCTCTCTCTTTTTACCTATTTTTGGTTCAAATATGCATAGGAAATGTAGTGTATAGAAGAAAATGTGCATATCAAAGTATCAGGAAAAAATGAAGAAATCCTTGTTATATCCTGTAGAGTTTATGGTTTAACTGATAATTGATAAATCCTCTCTGTTTTGTAGGAGGATAGAGATAAGTTTTGAAGCTCTATAAGAACCAAAAAACAAGGAAAGATAAAGGAGGTGAAGCAATGCAAAGTTAGAAGGAACTGTATTAACCCACAACAAGTTGACAAGCGGCGCGGCAATCGGCGCGTGGCAATTGACAAACTAGGCGGGGAAAGTGCGGCCGTGGCAAGTGACAACCCAGGCATGGAGAAATCGACCCCGGCAAGTGACAAACCGGGCATTTGTGGCAAGTGAGTAAACCGGTAGCGACAAGTCGTGAAAAAAATGCAGAAAGTACGGTTTTTTTCATTTCAGAAATAGAAAAACCCTATTTAACCTAAAGGGAAGGGCTGAAAAACACACTCTTGACCTAAGGAAACAAGTGGGCACACTAGGAAAGAGCTTTAGAGAGATCTTGGCAACTTTTGAGGCTTGGGTGCTCAACCTAAGAGAGATTTTGGGGATTTCACCTTGGTTCTTCCTCTTTTCTTCTCTTTTCTTCTTAGCTTCTTCATGTATTCACAAGCTTTGTTTAGAATATCTTTGTATTTGAACATGAGTAGCTAAATCTCTCATTCTAGGGTTCTTTTGACCCTTTGTATGAATTAATACTTGAATATTCCTCTCTTTTGGTAGATAAATATATATATATATATATATATATATGTGTGTGTGTGTTGATTTCAACCTTGGCTTAATGCTTCTAAGTGATTGGCCTCCATTTAGATGATTTATTCACTTAGGTTATGACTTGAGAGAGCTAATCTAGGTGTAGAACTTGATTGAAATCATGCTTGTCTTGAAGTTTACTTGATAAATGGATGGTTTGTTGGTAAAACAGAGATATATTTACTAATCTTGCATTGTCACATTAGGGTTGTTGCTTAAATATTGATTCTCATTAATTGTAGCAAGAGATTGTGCATCTTAATGAGAAGAGAAAATTGATTTTGACTCGAGAGAGCGTGTCAAGTGTTTTTGAACCTTAAACTAACACATATATGTATTGAAATGCTATCAAAGAGGAAAATTAACCAAGTTTTATGAAATACAAAAAGGGGAAAAAGAACCCTAGGCTCTATTATCCTTGAAGTCAAAGAGTCATTTGCCTTTATCAATTTTATGTTTTAGAAATAGTCTTTAAAAATTCACCTTCCAACTCAAAACTTCGTTTTAGCTCAACTTGTGAAATTCACTAAGCCTCTTGCTTGACCAATTTGTTAAACAAATCCTCGTGGGAACGATACTTTACTTATCACTTTATTACTTGCGAAACTCGTGCACTTGCGAGGCGAACAGTTACGAGGTCTAGAGTTCCTCCAACTCCAATGGACATAACATGATATCTTCAAAATTAAGAACTTTCAAGTTCACATTGGTTGACTTGAAATTGGTATAAAGAAATCACTTATGATTTTTATGATGAAAAAATGTTTAAAGCATAAGGATCATTTTAGAAATTAGTGTGCTTAGGCTATGATGAATGAAATAAAATGGAGTGAATGAAATCAAGTTAGCCTAGCATGATTATGATTTATATATGTTACAATAGCTCACTCAAGTAATATCGTAATTACTTGAGTCATAATCATCTGAAATCCATAGATGCATCACTGGCTAGCCATTATCTGATGATGTAATCAATACTAAGGCTCTCCCAGATTTGAATGAGCTTCAAGAGGATGAGATTATAACCACCAATTGCTCTGAATGCATCTTAGAAGCTGAAATCCCAAATGAGCTTTGAATAGGATCTCGAAATTAGTTTCTGCTCATAGCTTCTCATCAAGCGAGTATGCTCCTTATCATCTTGGTCTAAGCCTCTTGCTAGTGATGGGATGTCACTCAGGTATTGTCACAAAATTTGCAGACATAGCCACTGAAATGATCTATTTTGTTTGCCTATGTTCTTTGTATTTGACAACAGAACATTTTGGTCAACTCCTGCAAAAATATGTGTCCTTTGGTATTCAATGATTCTTGAGTCCACACAAGATTAGACATGACAACCTTATGCTCTTAATAGATTAAATCATATGATACTTAAGCAAAGAGCAAAATAAGCTAACATAATTTTACCCAATCAAATAAGTTCGGACAATGAATCAAAAGGGTAATAATTAAATCATGTCAAGAATGTTATTTCTCAATGACATTTTGTAAATATACTTTATGCAGAAAAGATGTCTTTGATAAAAATGCATGTAAGTTAGATCAAAGAGCATAGAAAATCTTATCCATAAAGATAAGCATTTATCAACTCACAGTTTATGAATGAGCTCAGATTTTTCAAGAGTGATAATGAAATATGCAAAGTGTTTCAAATCTTGAATGTTCTTTCAAAATATGATAATGCATTATGAAATCAAAATTTTCATGAATAAAAGATTCATTTTTGAAGCATGCTTGAAAACAATGTTTATTTTAAACATGGTGGAAGTCAATATATCAGAATATATCATAATGCTTCAGTTTTGGAGAACATGTTGAAGAATTTTCTCAAAATTAAAAGTCATGAAGATATAGCATTATCAAAACATGCTTAGCATAACAAGAATATGTGAGCACAATGACTTTTCTATTGACCAAGAGATAATCTTGCTTTTTAGAATAGAGTCTTGAAATATATGAATATTCAAAGCAAGAATTTAAATATAGTTACTGAGAAATGGATGAAGGCAAATGTATATTTGAGTAACAAAAAACTGAGTGCTAGGATTCATGGATGATGAAGCACAAACTCATTAGTCCAAATAACTAGAGTTCTATAATGTTATCCTAGTAAGTTATTCCACTAATGGTTAATGCATTAAGATTCAATGCATTAATGAACATTCATAAAGCTTGGAATATCTTGATCAAAAAGAATTTATGCATTAGGCATAAGATTTTCACAAATTGAATTCTTTTCTGGAAATAAGCTTGAAACTCATATATGATTATCTTGTTAGACATGAGGTCCAACTAGTTAGAGAATGAAACTAAAGAGTTCAAGCAACATATTGAATATCAAAGATCAATATGTGAATGATAGGGAAAACTCAACTGGATAAATTTGAAGCATATCCAACATTCAATATAAAATATTTGTAAGAAGGAATATCACCAAGAGGGGGGGTGAATTGGGGATATAAAATTTTTCACAAGAATACTCGTTTTAACCGAATGTGAAATAGAGATAAACGAGTAGGGATAAGTGAGATTGAACACAATGACTTTATCCTGGTTCGGTCTAAATTCTTGACCTACGTCCAGTCCCGGACTCCGGGTTTTTCACTAACTTCAACCGATTACACATTACGTAACTCTCGAAGCAATTCTCTCTCTAGAACTTGCTCCCCCTTACAAGTTGTAATCAAGTATCCCAATCTCAAAGTCCCAATACTTTGAGATTCTTACGAAAAAATAATCAATGAGAAACTCTCTAAAAGAGTAGAATAATGATCCTTTGAAGCTTAATATATCCTAAGATAATCTCTCCGTATGTTGAAACAGTAAATGCTCTTAATTGCTAATTGAATGCACAGCGTTTCGGTTGTTGGGGACTTGAATGCTTCTTCTATTTATAAGTTAGCAGCATTGATGACCGTTGAGAGGGATTAATGAGCCGTTGTGAGTAATCAATATATCCGTTGTAAAATACTTGCTCTTGCTCTGTTTCCTCGTAGCTTCGACATTCGATCGTTTATTCTTCGTTGACATTCCTTATTCAAATTGTCCGTTGAGACACATTCTGAATATTGTATAAGGTATGTCCGGAATGCTTTTTGCTTGTTCAGACGCTTTCTTGCCAAAGTGGTGAATGTCTCTACTTTGCATTTAATGCTTCTGACAGATGTTGCTTTACTCAACGATTTTGAATTATGGCTCGTTCTAATCATCGAAACTCACTTAGCAAACTGGTCAAGATAGATTAGGAGTGTACAAAGAATCATATGAAGAATGCGATGATAATCTATGAAATCACAATTTTAAAATGGTTGATTTAAAATTTCAGATTTCGGCGCCTCGAGGTAACATTCTTGCGGCCTCGAGTTAATCAATTGGAATTATTTAAATAGAGTTATCTAGACGAGATATTGACTCGAGGTTCAATCTTATTTACCTCGAGTCACCTAACTCGAGGTACGATTATTGCAACCTCGAGGTTTGTCACTCATTTAGGATATATTGATACTCTATCAGACTCGAGGTTGAAGGAATGTAAACTCGAGGTGAAAATTCATCACCCTCGAGGTAAATTCCTTTGAATGGATTTTCTCTTAACAAGATCTAACTCGAGGTTTGGAACTCGAGGTAGATGATCTATAGACTCGAGGTTAATTGATTTCTTTTAACTTCATTTTGGACTGAGTTAACTCGAGGTGGGTAATGGTTTACCTCGAGGTAGCTAACTCGAGGTGCGTTTATCTGAACCTCGAGTTATTTGTAGAGTCTACATTCGTTTTCAGAAAGATATTTGACTCGAGGTAACAGGGTTGCCTCGAGGTTTTCTGACAGATATGAGTTTTTCTGATACCACGGGATTTTCAAAAATCTATGTTTGTTTCCTTCTATGTTCAATCTAGTTATCATCAAAACAAGCGAGAACTAACAATATTAACTTCCAATTTGAAACATCATTTGAATGCAATCAAGGTATGGATATGTTTTCAAAACATTTGTATGCATTTTCACAAAACAGAATGAATTGAGATCCAGACAGATTTTAGAGTTGTGCATTTCAAAAAGATATAAACTCAGAAAGTGATGCACAAATTCACTTGTTTCTTTACCAAAAAACTTACTAACAAATTGATTAAACATAGTTAAAAATGGTAATGAATGTAGAGGAGAAGTATTGAGATCAATCAAGAAGATTTCACAAATTCGTCGAGACTTGATTTTCAAACTCCGCGACCAATACTCGAGTATTCTTCTTCCGAGAGAGGTACTTCATGTTTTGAGCTTTGGACCATTTCTTTGAATAAGAGCAATACTCGAGTATTCAAATCCAATACTCGAGTTTTGAACTTTTTATGTGAAAATGAGTTTAAGTCCAAAATCTCAATACTTGAGTTTTCAAATTATTTGAAAAAGAGGAAAGCTCTCTGTATGGCCAATACTCGAGTTTCCAAATCAATACTCGAGTATTCAGATATTTTTTAAAACTTTGAGAAGTCTCTGCCAAGTCAATACTTGAGTTTTCAAAATGATACTTGAGTTTTAAAAAAACATGTATAAAACTTGAAAAACTCTCTACCAGTCCAATACTCGAATTTACAAACCCATACTCGAGTATTAGGAGAATTTGAAAAACTATGATAAATTTATGTCAAGTCAATACTTGAGTTTTCATAAACATGTGTAAAGTTTGAAAAAAATTTGTTTGGCCAATACTTGAATATTGAAACTCATACTCGAGTTTTCACAAGATGAAAAACTTTGGTGACTCTGTGTATGACCAATACTTGAGTATTGTAATGGATACTTGAGTTTTGAAAGATATGTGAAAAACTTGTATCCTTTCTGTCAATCCAATACTCAAGTATTCATACCAATACTTGAGTTTTCACATGTTTAAAACTTTGGTGACTCTCTGAATGATCAATACTTGAGTATTCAAATAGAATACTTGAGTATTGAAAAACTTTAGAAAATATTGAAAGAGTCTCTGTATGGTCAATACTCGAGTTTTGCTCAGGGTGAAAAACTTGGAGTGCTCGCTGTAAGTTCAATACTTGAGTATCCAAAGGAATACTTGAGTATTGTTTTGTTTAATGAAATTGAGCTACTCACTGTCAAGTCAATACTCGAGTATTGAAACCAATACTTGAGTATTCTCAAAAATTTGAAAAACTTAGAAAACTCTTGACGAACTGAAAACTAAAGTTTGGTTTTGACAGTAAAATTCCTGATTGAAATTGAATGTGTTTCAAAACCCTTTAACTTAACTAAAGACAAACCAAACATGAATTTCATATAATTATAGTATGAGGTAAGAATTAGATATCACCGTAATTCCTCTTGTCCTCATAGAAGCTTGCTTGGTTGAGATGGATTGATGTAGATAACTTCTTTTCCAACGTTCACCATCAACATCAAGCATAGCTTGTTTAGCTTTCTCAAGATTTGGATCATTTCTTTATGTTATATTCTTGAGAAGCTTTCTTTGATCCTACAAAACCGTATAAAGCTTTTTCTTTCTTGGTATCCAACCTAACTTGGATCCAATCATCGTTAGCTTGTAGGAATCAAAATTCACATGCTCTTATGACTATAATTAATTCAAAACAACTAAGCATAGTGAATTAAACATGACTTTATGCATAAAAGACATACTTTCTTTTCAAATCATCATGTATGCATAAAGAATTAAGCCTATTGAACATTGCAATCTCTTTCAAAAATAAGTCAGGATGTGAAAACCCAATTTAAGACAAATAGTTTGCAATGCTCATTCCTAAGACTACAAGATATAAAACCTCAATGAATATTTCAGATGATAGCATAGGAGGTTTTACCATTACATACCTTAGCCTTAGGTACTTGAAGGATTGCATTTGCTTACCCAATTTAACATTCGTTGATACTTTGTCTTTTTTAATTTAATTCTGGGATCAAGCAACACTTTCTCACAAGAGGAAGACTGTAAAAAACTTTTCCCTTGTGCACAAGATATCCTTCTTTTCTTATTCTCCTCAAATAGTTGAATGGTACTCTGTGGTAATTCGTTCTTGAGGTAGATGATATTCTTCTTGCTTGTATCCATTGCTTCCTTTGATGTTTAAACCTTGTAGTTCTAGCAATAGGTGCCTGTGAGTTCTCTTGCTTGATATAGATACTATGATCTTCTTTATTGGTGCATGAGAAACTCTTGGCTTCTTGTTCATCTTTGTACCTTTATGTCCATTGATTTTCAAATCATCCTGTTCACATAAAGCACTAGATGGACATTTTGGTACCCACTTATACTTGGGTCCTTGACTGTTAGTATTGGACCTTGATTGTCCTTTAGGAACCCAAACAAGTTTATTTCTCACATTAGAATTTCTCCTAATATAGCATGTGTAAGAAATATGACCAGATTTACCACAATAATTGCAAATAATAGAATTATGCTTATTGTGAATATTTTTGCAAGTATTGTACTGGTGATGAGAGTAAGACTTCAAATAATCTTCATTTGAACATTCATTCTTCCCACATGATTTTCAAGATCATTTTCGAAAATATGTTTGTTTTTCAAAATATAATCGGTAAATGGTTGAAAAACACTTCCATGTGTTTGTTCAAAAACATTTTTCTTATCTTTACAAGGCAATTGGAATTGTTTACCACATGTTCATCTAGAGCTCCGAGATAGTGGTTGATCATAATCGTCAATGAGCTCATCTTGGGAATCATTTTTCTCTTGTTCTTCCGTGTTGTTGGATCATGAAAGCATTCTCGATTTAGCCTTCTTCCATTTGTTCATCATCCATAAATGTGCAGTTTGTAATTTCTAATGAACTTTCAACACTTTCAACTTCAACAGTTATTGTTAGAAGTATACATAAAATCAAGAGTATCCCAGATTTCTTTAGCACTAGAGCAAGATTTGATTTTCTCAAAATCGTTTTTTGTCAATACACTGTAAAGAAATTTCATTGCTCTAATGTTCATTGAAAACATTTTCTTTTCCTTTTCTGTCCAATCCTTTCTTGGTTTGAAATCAAAAACATTTATAAAAACATTCCACATATGAAAATCAGTTGCTTTGATAAAACTAGTCATTCTAGCTTTCCAAAACCAAAAATCAATATCTTTGAAGAATGGTGGAATGGTATAATCAAAACCTTCTGAAAACAAGGAACACCCAAAATCATCCATTGAAACTCTTGAGACGGTTAAGTCCTTTAAACAAGAGCCTAGCTCTGATACCAAATGAAAAACCTGGCTATCACCCAAGAGGGGGGTGAATTGGGTGTTTGATTAAACTTTAGGAACTTTGAAAATCTTTTCGCAACTTATTGAAAGTAGTTTGAAGGACAATAATAATTGATAAAGCAAATTCAGTCATTCAAATATGTATGGATATTCAAATATATATACTTGGAAATATAAGAGATAAGGGAAGAGAATATGCAAACCGATTTATCCGGTTCGGCCCAATCCTTGACCTACGTCCCGTCCTCAAGCTCCGCTTGAGATTTTCAATCCACTATCTTCTTTCAACTTGATTAAACGTTCTGTACTTGAAGTAATCCTCTCACTAGGATTCACTCCCCCTTACAAACTGTAATCAATACACTTGCTTGATTACACACTATGTACTCGAAGTAATCCTCTCACTAGAATTCACTCCCCTTACAAGCTATAATCAACACAATGTGTTTCCCACTCAAGATCACCCAATCTTGAGTATCTCACAGATAGAATGATAGGATGTTTACAGATAAATCTTCTCTCTCTCAGAAGTGAATTAATAAACACTGAAGTACAATACAAATCACTTCACTCTTTATGATAAGCTATGTAAACATTGAAAACAGCGAGTAAATGATATGAAGATCAAAGTATTAGCATGTTGAAGATGTAATCTTGTGTCTTGCTTGTTCTGTCTTGAATTTGACTTCTTTTATAGGTAGAGATCAATATATGACCGTTGGATGAAGAAATATAGCCGTTAGACTCAGATGGAAACTAGCTGCTAGAACTTCGTTTTTTGAACCAGCGACGAATACTCGAGTATTCATTTTGAAACTCGAGTATTGAGGTTGTTGTGTAACTCCAGGTTCCTCTCTGTCTAATCAATACTCAAGTATTGAGATGGAAAATCGAGTATTAGAAGATGCTTTAACATTCGCTGCTCTCTGTCTGATGGAAACTCGAGTATTGCAACTTCTTGAACAAACCGTCAACTTTCAAAGGTCATATCTCCCTGGTCTGTATTCCATTTTGGTTTGTTCAACTCTTGATGGAAAGCTCTATGAGTCGACTTTCATATGCCACCGATTTCAACGCAATTGGATTTGTAGTTTGTGAGTTACACTCACAACATTGAAGCTTGGTTTGCTGTGTGGCATGGATTTATCTGTCAACTTCCACAATTCATATCTCTCTCATATGAACTCCTTTGGGCTTGCATTTTATATCAACATGACTCATTGGGAGTCTAGTTTCATATGCCATTGATTTTACTTCAATCTGATCTCTGGTTTAGGAGATAGCATCAAATTACCAGACGTCGCCCGTGCTGAACGTGAAACAGAGTTGATCACTGCTGCATACTCGAGTATTGACTTGGATACTCGAGTATTCAAAGTCCAGAGACACCAGAGATGCTGAAGATGCTGCATACTCAAGTATTCACTTGGATACTCGAGTATTCCTAGTCCAGAGACGTCAGAGATGCTGAAGACACTACAATACTCGAGTATTGATGAACATACTTGAGTTTTGACTCCTAAACTCGAGTATTGAGTTCTTTACTCGAGTTTTCTCAATCTGAAGCTGATTTTTGCTGACTTTAGCTCTGAATTTAACGATTCCAACTTCCATATGATCTTGGAGGCTTCTAGCATCAATATAAGAACTTGAATAATGATATCTTCATTTCATTCAACAAGTTCTTCCTTTTTCCATCTCCCAACTTGATCATTCTTCATCATTTAATCTTCACATCTTCTTCGATTCAATCTCTTGATCATTCTTGTTGAACGTTCTCCGTCATTCAACTTGGACTCATCATTCTTTGCAGCTTCTACCTTCTTCAATATCCGAGAAAATTTGAACCTATTCGAACTTCTTCGAGAATTTCACGTGTCGACTTTCAGATGTCACTATTCATGTATACTCCATTGTAGCTCAAATATGATGAAGCGTTATTCCAACTTCTGTTTGATCATAGAGACTTCCATTATCACATATAAGAACATATAGTGCACGTTCTTATTTCTTTAGCCTCCTTTCTTTGTCAATCTCTATAGTTCAACTTGGAATAATCTTCTTCAATATCTCCTTCTTGATTAATCTCTATAATTCAATTTGAATTAGTGTACATTAAATACAGTAGTTAGTCAATGTAGGAGATATCTATATTACTCAATCTTTTTTCTTTTAATAATGACATCTATATAAGACATCATCAAAACTAATCAAAACCAACAACCCTAAGCCCAAACAACACTTCCAACACAAACCCTAACCCCAGGAAAAGGAGGGAGAGCCATATTTAATGTTCAATTGTCCCTTGAACAAGATTGTCTCTAATTGAAGGATACCGGTATTTACCCAAAAAAAAAATGTTTGTGATTTAACTGAAAAGTATCATTATTCAACTGTTCCAAATGCCTCTAGCAACAAGCAAAAGACTGTGCTTATTAGTTTAATCTTTAAATTCTTTATTTAAATAATCACTGATAGGTTTTTTTAAAAATTAAATTACGTATATAGTATGGAAAAGTTACAATATCAAAACATATGTGTTACATTTTTATTTTTTATTTTTTGGGAAAAGTTGAACAAAATGGCCACCTGAAAACATATGGGACATATTGTGCGCACACAGATGTTTGTGTAGATGTCAACGCACATTCCGAACATTTGAAGGAATGAAACAAGAATGTTTTAATTTTTGTAGGGATTAACATTCTAACATTTTAGACTATAAGTACTTGTTTAAAATTTTGAGGTTATCTATTTTCTTTGGAGAAAGGAAATACATTTAGAGTATTGAAGGCATTGATCTCATTTGTATTATTACAGTTTGGCCACAATATGGGTTCTTATGACAAGAAAAATGATTGTGTAAATCAGCAATTGTGTAACTAAGGAAAAGTCAGATATAACCCAGCCACAAGATTATATATGTGAACTCACAATACGGGGGCCTAAAAGATACGGATCTGATTTTGGAAGATAATGAACAAAATAATGTGCTGATGATATATACGTGTCTCCATTTTTTAAAAATAAAACTACTGCCGGTTCTTAATATTTAGATAACTAATTTATGAATATTAAGAAAATTAATTTAGATAGTTATTTGTATTAAATACTTATTGGTTTTCATAAAATAAAACATCTTTAATCATGTACCATACTTTAGTTATATTTATAAGTTCTAATTAACTAACTATTACATACCGATGAGAGTTAGTTAACTCATTATGAGCTAACTTTTCAATTTTTCTCTCACTAATGAATGGTTCCAAGAGTCAACATGAATAAATTATTTTTGTTTATTGCAATTAATAGGGGGAAAATTATAAAAAGTTGCATTTATTAATCTAAAAGTTGATTTATAATAAGAACTAACATTTTTCCTCAAAAAGTACTTATAAATAGGATCAAAGATGTATTAGAACTATCTCTTGATGAAAAGTCCCTTAACATGCATAATCAATAATCATTTTAATGCAGAAATTTTAAATTTGGAGATAAAGTGAATTGGGGTTTTATTTATTTAAAATCAAAGTAAACTTCTTATCTAATTATTATATGAGGGATCAGAGGGAGTAATTCAAATGAGCGGACGTATATATAATCAAGAAAATGACCACTTTTTAGTGTAGGAATATATATATATATATATTACGAAATTTTAGGAAAGGAGTTGGGTTCGGCTACGATCCGATAAGCGGAGCAAAATCTCCCTTCCTCCTATGTCACACCGATGTTAGAAATGCGGCCGTCTATTACCAGACGTTTATCTAGACACGTCACGCAGAGGCCCAGGATGTCTCCCTCAACGCTTTGACCAACTCCAGGATAAAATGCACTAGAAGTGAATAAAGGGGATGGACCCATGAAGCCCAAAGTATGGGCACTCTCTTTCTGGGATTACAGGTATGAGTATTTAGCCTAATTTTGAAGGCCAATTAAATTAAAGGGTATGATTTTTAAAGACAGATTTCTATTTTTTACAAAACACTTAATTAATACTCAAATAAATTTTTTTATTTTAAAAATAATGTCTTTTACAAAAGAAATCCAACAACGCCTTAAATTTTATAAATTATTCAATTCTCCAGTTATTTTAAGTATTGTTTTAGAATATTGCTTTTCGCCACTGTCTGGGTTTTGCACAACACGCGTTTTGCTAAATAATTAGGTGTGGGGACCGAGTTCTTTTTTCCTTTTTTGTCTTGTAATGCTTTACCTTTCCGCACCACTCTCACCCAACCAATAAAAGCAAAAGAAAAAAATAAAAAATAAAAAAGGAGAAGCAGCAGCATCCATTGAAGCAACACAAAATGATGAGTGCCGAAGAGAACTGATACAACTATAGATTTGGGTATTTATAACGTCTAATACATAATAGTTACAACTAATAAATGTTAAGTATGTCAAGGCGGAGGTCATGCAAGAATATATAACACTTAAACATAACGGTTAATTATGTGCACCGTCGTGTATTGTGAGGTGAAATTTGCAAAAATATAAAAGTAATGGTTGTAGCTAATAACCGGCACTTATAAAGTAATAAAAATGGTGGTTCTTAAGAAACATCTGTCATGTAATACTTACAAATGATTTGTTTTTCAAATACGGTCTTCAGATACAACTATCATCTAGCTCTTACATAACCCTTCGGATATTTGAACCTTCAATGTCATAACTCATCATAACCCTTCGTAGTCCCGTTAGGCCTTCATAAGTCATAACTTGTAACCCTTCGAAATATGTTAGACCTCTATTTAAACTCACTTATTCTTTGTGTCTCTTAGTATTTTCTTTATCGGCCTCCTCTTTCTATCCTTCATCATGTTAAAATCCCAAGGAACTCCTAAGCAGCCACCACCTCATCCTCCTTAAGGCTTGTTGGTCGTAACAAATGGCTCAAGTACTAAAGATCCTTACCACGTCGCCCCCTCTACAGTGGCCAACGCCTTCGTCTCCTCTACCAATCCATCTATTGCATCAAATGATGAGACGACACAAGAGAAAAGAACATTGGGGAAGAGTTTTATTGTCATGAAGGAGGTCCAAAAAGCAAATTAAGAGAGAGAGGAGGAAACTTACTATAGATGGAACAAGAAAAGTCAAATTTTGACATCTGACAAGTACACAATTTGTTATACTTAACAATTTTTCATTTTTTATTCCACCTCATTGTAAGTTTCCTCTCCTCTCTCGTAATTTGCTTTGGATTTCCTTCATGACAACAAGACCCTTCCCGAGTGCTCTTTTATGTTGTGGCATCTCGTCATTTGGCGCAATAGATGGATTGACATAGGGGGTGAAGGCGCCAACTACAGCGGATGGGGCGACGTGGTTAGGATCCTTAATACTTGAGATTCATAATGGTTATTAAGTAAAATCCATCACTTAATAGAAGTCCAAAAAAAAAATAACGATGGTAATTAGTAATCTTCATATTTTGTCTCACAAGAATGATAGTTGTTAAGGAAAAACTGCCATGAAACAACAAACGCCGTGATGGTTTGAAACATTCCCCCTTCTCCACACTTGTAATACCAGGATAATTATTATATTTAAATAAATAATATATCCTAAATAATATTTTTGAATGAATATTACCTATTTAAAATAGGTAAATATGTGGTCTCAAATAAAGAACATAATTATCTTATTTTCTAAAAGTAAAATTAAGTCAAAATTAGAGGAGAAAATGTGCCAAAAGGCCAAAAATGCATTTATGAGACATAAAATGGCCTGAAAATATTATGATAAATCTTAAAGGGCAATTAATAATTATTAAAAATTAGGGAAAGTATTGTCCTTAATTATAGCAATTTAATAAATTATTTCCTCAGAAATAATAAAGGGGAAAATTTAATATTATTTTGGAAACCCTAATTGGCCCCATGATTTTTAATATAATGCATGGGATATAAAATACCAATGTCATGAAATAGTTATGAGATAATGATTAATCCTAATTAAGAAAATTATCAACAATTAGTAAGTGACTAATTAAGTAATTAATAGGATAATATAAGATAATTAAGATATGAGTAAATTAATTAGAAAATAAATAAAAAACAAAAATAAAAAGGGGGGGCCGAAAATATTGGATATTTTTGAAGAAAAATAAATAATAAGAAGAAAATATCATGATATTTTGTAATTTAATAATAATATAAAATGAGATATTTTGTAAAGAGCCACGGGATAAATGAGAACCGATAGAAATTAAATCCTACCTCAAAATAGGTGAACTAAGTATTTAACATCAGGACTTATTATGAACAAGTAAAATTTTATCCCGGAGTGGGCTATCTCTGAAGTCATTTACTCAAAACCGTAGAGTAATTAAGAGACAGGATGAAAAAGGAAAAGGGCAGATTGTAGAAATGAGAACCAATGAAAAATAAATCCGTTATGCAAAAACATGAACTAAGTTTCTTAGGTCAGGACATATTATAAATCAACGAATTTTTGTCCAAAAGTTGGTGTTACCGGAAGTCATTTCCGAATCGATGGCGTTTGTCCGAAAATGTTCAGCGAAAATGAATACCCTTAATGGGATCAAAAATTTAGTTAACCCAAGTAGTTTTAAAGAGGAAGAATAGAAATTCAAGGCCCTTGCCGAATTTTTGAGATTCTCCAAGATTTCGCGATTAGAACACCGAACGGGAACTTTATCGGTACCGGCTCATAAAGCAAGTGATGACATCACTTGGATGAAGTCATCCTTTGGAAGATGACATAGGGGGGAGGTCGGCACACACACATAAAGGGCCAAGATGAAGCCATGTGTAAAAGCAAGATCCGACGGTTGGAAATCGATCGAGATAAAGCATGAATAGTGTCACAATTTTTCCTATAAATAGGCCTCACCTCTCTTCACATTTCCCACACCAAAATTTCGAACCTAGAGATTTTAGAGAGAAGGAGGAATGCGGAGAAAGTGTAGCCAAGCCTGGGTAAGTTCTTCGGTCCCTAGTCTTAAGCTTTAGTGTTTCTTTCGGTAGTTATAGTAGAAATGCTAGATTTATCCTTAATCTTCCAAGATAGTTTAGATATCATGTTTTGGGGGTAAATATGGTATTTATTTCAAAAATATATTTGGAGAAGAGATATGTCAAAATTTTGGAGAGATAGGGTCAAAGTAGCGAAGCTCTGGCGAAATTTCGCCGATTAGGCAAACTAGGGGCAAAATGGTAATTTGTACCTAAAATGCCTGTTATAATGCTAAAAATTGATAAATGCGATATAATCCTTATAGGATATCTGTAATCGTACCGCTGTTGTTCCGCTGTTGTGCCGCTGTTGCACCACTGTCAAAAGTACCCTTTTTCGTAAAACGTATCGAAGTACAGTCAATGAAGGTACGTTCGCAACGTACTGTAACACTGACTCTGATGCTTGTGATATACTTATATATGATTGTTGTGTTCCCATACTGAGACTTTGTCTCAATTGTTTTTGATACAATCATGAATACACGGGTTATGGTCTTGATAACACCGTTGAAAGTTTTCCTAGCGCTATGGACACGACTGTACATCGTGGCACCGGTGAATGTGCAGACTGGGGTAACAAACATACTGCAGGGGCTGTGTATTGTTATTGCCTTACATATTTGATTATGTATTACCTACATCTGTTATGGGCTTTTGTAAGGATTTTTGTGAAAATGTTATGAATACCTGTCATACATATATTGTTTACATAAGCATGAGGTTAATAGTTACACGAGGTCCGATGGGCATTGGACCTCGTCTTAAACTAATAGTCGGGGAAGAATCATGGATCAACGAAGGCACCAGTGGATGGAGCCGTGGAAATTCGTAGATGGACGGAGCCGTGAGAAGGCGCCGGTCAAAATAAACGCAGAAAGAAAGATAACAAAACCTACCTTACAGCATGAATCTAATAAAGTTACTTAATATCATTTGGTGCTTAAACTAGAAGGGTCTGAAAAACCAGGCTATCACCTAAGAGGGGGGTGAATTGGGTGTTTGTTAAAACTTTAGGAACTTTGAAAAACTTTTCGCAACTTATTGAAAGCAGTTTGAATGACAATAATAATGATTGATAAAACAATAGTCGATCATTCAAACATATATAGATATTCATGTATATATCTTTGGAAATATAAGAGATAAGGGAAGAGAATATGCAACCGATTTATACTTTGGTTCGGCCCAATCCTTGACCTACGTCCAGTCCCCAAGCTTCACTTGAGATTTTCAATCCACTATCTTCTTTCAACACGATTACACGTTCTGTACTTGAAGTAATCCTCTCACTATGATTCACTCCCCCTTACAAATTGTAATCAATACACTTGTTTGATTACACACTCGCATCTTTCGAAGTAATCCTCTCACTAGGATTCACTCCCCTTACAAGCTGTAATTGATAACCTTAAAATTCATATTGTTTTAAATGCAAAAAGGATCTAAAAACTTTGTCATTGTCATGCTTTAATGGATCAATTAATTAAATATATGATTTCATCTTCCTAATGAGTTTTTAGACTTTATTTGCATTTATCTTGGTCACATCTTGAGTTTGGATTCAAAATTGAACTTGAGTTATATTCTTACTACAATTGGGTAGTGAACACTGTTCGGTATTTTGGGTATAACTTGAGTTTTAGAGATCCAATGGCTCTACAATTTATATTTTCAGAACGCTAACATGAATATCTACAAACCATATGAAGAGCCCAAAAGCTAAATCAAATGTTTAAAGTACCAAATTGGGCCAGGAATACGGAACAGGGTCGCTGAACTGGGCTCCGAAACAACGTTCGGTGTTTGATCCATATCTGGAGTTACATAACTCCAAATGCAGTTCGGTTTGAACGCCTGGAAATCTGACATCCAGGGCTACATTTCATATGAAGACCACGTGGTCCAGATCCGCCGTTTACGTAGTGTAATCCAGCTTGCAAACAGACGCGTTTTTGGAGGTGTAAAGTGGTTCAATGATTCTTCCATGTTGGCCACTAAGTAAAGTGACGAAGTGAGTTGTAAAATGGATGAATGAGATGCCAAATTTTCCTATAAATAGATGGAGAGGCTGAAGAGAAACACACACCTTGAAGAGACCAAGATCTCTCCCATTCTAAGTTCCTTCTTTTATTTCTTGCCTCCTACTTGGGATGGCTAAGTTTTGTTTTATTAGTTTCATGTATTGTCTTTAATTCTTGTCTTTAATTTCTTGCCTCCTACTTGGTATGGCTTAGTTTTAATCTTTCCTTTTAATTATTTTATTTTTATTTTTATGTTCTTCATCTTTTTCCTTTATTCGTTCATTATGTTTTTGATATTTACTTTTATGTTGGAATAGAAGCTTTCATTTTCTTTAATTGTTCTTTGTGTTCTTCATGTTCATGATGAACTTGTTCATGTTCTTCGTGGTCATGATGAACATCTTTATTTCTACATTTTCATTTTACACAGCCATGCTTGGCTAAGTTTACGTGATCGACCCATGAGTTGAGGATTCCATGGTGTCGTAGGAGGAGGACTTGTGCTTTAATCGAATAGCTTGAATTGTTTCTATTGATTTTTAATCGGATCCGATTATAATTATGAATTGGGTGTTAGATTTAATACCCAGATTGAAATCCCAAGGACTTAGGTCGGACCAGGTTACGAGAACGTTGTACGATTGCACGAGCAAACTCGCCACGTGTTCGATCATATGCTAGGCGATTGTCTAGTCGAGGGAGCTTACGGACAAATGCGAGATTTCAGTTTGTCTAGAATCAATAATGAGTTCAGTTATTCTATTTTTTTTTGTCCAATGATGGAAGGTCTTGGAATCCCAATTCTGAGTTGATCGTTTTTTATTTGATTAATCTCGCTTTTTTTCATTCTGTCTTTAATTCCTGTTATAATTCCAACAAAACCCAATCCCCCTTGTTTTGATTTCATTTGCATGACATCTAGATTACTTAAGATTCAATAAAAGGCTCCTCGAGAAGAGAGAACGATCCTAGGTTTGCCTATACGCAATCCTTGGTTAATTGTTGATTGTGGACCCCAAGGCTAATGACAAAACGGTCTTCATCAAATGGCGCCGATTCTTGGGAGCTAAGTAATTGGCTCCCTAGGTAATCTAATTGTCAAATTGACTTTTGACAAGGGGTTTCTCGTGTGATACTTGTTAATTTTGCTTTTTTTTTTTTGGATTGCATATAGGTTAAGATTGTTGCATTTAAGTAGTTTGCATAGCATTCATTGCATTATTGCATTGTCTTGACTTGGTAGCTTCTGTGTGGTGTGTTTTTATCAAATTCAATATCATCTTGAGTTTATTTGTTTGATTTCACCATGTCTCCAAGTTAATTCATAGCATACTTGCATCTTTAATCATTTTTAAAAAAAAAACTCATTCTTTTCTTTTACACTTGCATTTTTATTTTATTATATTCTTTTTCTTAATTTTTATAGTTAGATTGTTATCTTGTAATTCACTGGGAATTAATTGCATTAAACTTTCATGGCTTGGTTTTATGATAATCATGAACTACCTTTCAATTCTCACTCTTTTGTAGGCAATCAAGAATGTGATGGCTTATTCCACCACCAATATCATGAGCCTTACCAACATCCTCCATTCCAACAATATCATCAACACTCTCACTTACCATACCATCCTTCATTCCATCCCACTTACATACCATGCCCTCCATCTCATGAATCCTTATACCCATTTGAGCCACCTTATGAACCTCATTATCAACCATGTGTGCCCAACCAAGATCCTTCATTTTGTGAAGTCATTGGAGATTTCCAATGTCAAACGACTTGGACTATAGATGAGGAGTGGTCACATAAGGACGACTTTCATCAACAAATGGACTCTATTTTTAGTATAATGGAACACCAAGCCGAAAGGTATGAGAGATTAGGAAAAGAAATTGAGCAGCAAACACAAATGTTGAAAATGAAATTTCAAGAAAATCCTTCTCTCATGGTCACACATGCACAAGAAGTGAAGCAAGTACAAAAGCATATTGAAGAGTCTTCTCTCCCATTTCGTAATGATCCTATCCTTATAGAAGTAGACTCTCCTACTACTTTGGCTAACGAAGCAATTCATGATTTGAGTGATAAAGAGGTGGATGAGGAAATCATTATTGAATCCCCTCAATTTTTTGAAAATGCAATTACCCAACCAATTGGATTTAGTAGTAGTGATTCACTTGTACTTGTTGATAAGTGTGTTCCTATTTCATCATGTGATTCTTTAACTGCTGAAAATGCTTCTCTTCATAGTACTATGGATGATTGTAATAAATTGAATGACATACTTTCATGCTCTTGTGAAGAATATCAAATATGTGTAGATTGTTATCATGAAAAATGTCATTTACTTGATGAGCTTCCAAAGAAAGCATTTAGTGAAGTGGTTGATTCTACCATTGATCATAATGTGAGTCTTGTACTATTGATAATAGTAAGCATGTCAATTTTGAAAAGATTGAATCAAACATGAATACCAATGTTGTTGATGATGTTCTTGCCGATTATCCCGATCTTGCATCTATGAGTGACTCTATTACTTGTGCAATTCGATGATGAATTGTGTCCTATTTGCACCGAAATTAATGATGCATTATACGGTGATATTGAATTAACTAGTGATTCTGCATCGATTGTGGATTTTGTTGTTGATATGAGTGAGAACAATCATAGCCTAGAATGTCAAATGCATAAAACTCCCATTGGATTACCTCCTTGTAGTCTTGTTGGTGACAAAGATACTGAGATTTTGATTGATAAAATTCTGCATGTTGATGAATCTTTCCAACAAGTGTTATCTTGCGATTTGCCACCCGATTTAGAAAAGACAAATGATTGCTTTGAAATTTTAGAACCTCGGGTGGTGACAATTTCAAAAATTCTCTTCCTTCTTCCAATCTTTTCCCTTCCATCTCTTGTGATTGCAATGATGATATGGTGTACTCCAACACTAATTTGGATTCCACACCTTCCATTTTACAAACACAAGAGAATTTTCACAATGTAACCGATTGCTTGACTCCTACTGATGGGAGTATCATTGATTTCCTTGGATGTGATAGTTACTTGGAGAGTTTTGAACTTGATATGCCCTTAATTCACTTGAAATCTCTCCATGTCTCTATTTTTGGATGGGATACTGCTATTTGCTTGTCTTCTTTGCAGGCACATTCTTGGAAAGGTCATCTATGGAACCAACATCCACCATACATTCTTGGACTTCTTCCAATTGATCCTGAACCACCTCCAACAAGGAAAATCATTGAGGGGGAAAATGTTTTCAAAGACAAATGCATGATTCTCATTGATGATGAGAATTTCTCCTTCAAGCGACTCAAGATACTCTAACAAAGGTTGTCTCTTTCCTCACTTATTTTCTTCCTAATTCATATGATTACTTGGGCTTAATTGTTGTACGAGGAAGATAAGTGTGGGGGAGGGACACATTCCAGTAGCAAAAGTAGAAATAATGTAGTTTAGTAAGTAGAATAAGAACTCTCTATGTATGAAGGAAAATATATTTTGAATCCTTTTGATTATTGTTTTATTTTTAAATGAGAAAATGCAAAAAAATAAAAATAAAAATCCAAAAAAAAACATTTTCTCCTTCTATGATTGCTCCATATTATGAACTTGGACATTTTGGTTTTGATGGATCATTCTATTTAGATTGAAATTTTGGACTCTTGGATTATAATATCTTGGTTGTTAATTTTGTGATGCTAATTGCATGATTTGGTATTTTCCTTTGTGAGATTTTGGGCCTACATGAATGGAACTCATCTTTTACCATTCTTTCTTTCTTGTGTGCATCTCGCTCATGATTTATGTTCTCTAGAACTTGCTCGCATTCTTTTCAAAACTACATTTTTCATTTGCATGCATAAAAATGATGGAGGCTTGTTTTCTTTCTTATATTTCCTCACTCTGACCAAATAGCTTTTCCCTTGCATTATATCTCCTTTGTTAGCCCCCTTTGTGCCTTTTTGACTCATTCCTTTCGAAGCCACATTACTAGCCTAAATGTCACACCATTTTATTCCGCACCTTGGAAATTAATTGCGCTTTGGTTTTGTGGTTAAGTATGGGGGTTGCCCAGGAGTGCAACATTTTAAGTGTGGGGGAAGTATTTGATTATATGTCATTCATCGTTTGGCATTTATTGTAAAATTAAAAAAAAAAACCATAAAAAATTTGAGTGACTTTATATTATGTACTAGCGCTCTTTTAAATTCGGGTATTTAGCCTCTCATTTCCTTACCATTACCATAGCCCCATTACAACCTTAATAACAAGTCCTCTTGATTTTTGCAAGCATGTGTTACAAGTAGTGAAGAAGTAGAACTTGAGCAAGCTTATGGTAGAAAAATTTCCTTGAGTAGAATTTGAGCGATACACTTATTAACCATATACACTTGAGAGATTGATTGAGGGCATCCCTTGAGAGACTATCTTGTGTGATTAGCATCATTGAATGGTATTGCCATGATTAGTAATTTGAGATGAAGAGATTTCTATCTTGATTGGTTGATCCTTTGAAGATTTTGTGATCCTTGTTAAGTTATGAAATTTCAAGCAATTATTAGAAAGGAGAAAGCTTTACTTGTTCTTTATTATCTTTTAATTTTTCTCAGGAGTGCAAAAGGATAAGTGTGGGAGAATTTGATAACCTTCAAATTCATATTGTTTTAAATGCAAAAAGGATCTAAAAACTCTTTGTCATTGTCATGCTTTATTGGATCAATTAATTAAATATACGATTTCATCTTCCTAATGAGTTTTTAGACTTTATTTGCATTTATCTTGGTCACATCTTGAGTTTGGATTCAAAATTGAACTTGAGTCATATTCTTACTACAATTGGGTAGTGAACACTGTTCGGTATTTTGGGTATAACTTGAGTTTTAGAGATCCAATGGCTCTACAATTTATATTTTCAGAAAGCTAAAATGAAGATCTACAAACCATATGAAGAGCCCAAAAGCTAAATCAAATGTTTAAAGTACCAAATTGGGCCAGGAATACGGAACAGGGTCGCTGAACTGGGCTCCGGAACAACGTTCGGTGTTTGATCCATATCTGGAGCTACAGAACTCCAAATGCAGTGCGATTTGAACTCTTGGAAAGCTGACATCCAGGGCTACATTTCATATGAAGACCACGTGGTCCAAATCCGCGGTTTACGTAGTGTAATCCAGCTTGCAAACAGACGCGTTTTTGGAGGTGTAAAGTGGTTCAATGATTCGTCATTATCATCAATTTTAACGACATTTGATTGTTCTTCACTTTGAGTAGTAGCATCTGGCTCATGAGTAAGAATATCATAAATTTCTTCTCCCGCATCATGAACACATCCATAATCTTTATTTGCAACAAATAATAAACCAAATCATAAAAATAGAGTATAGTTATTATGTATTTGTAGTTAAATGGATAAATAACTCTATAACAAATACAAAATATATATAAATTAATAAATTTAAAAAGGAAAAAAAGAAAAGCTACATTGAAAAGGGCATGTAGAAATTTTGGCCCAAGACCTCAAAGGCGAGCTTGTTTAAAGCTCGAGGGTCAAGGCCGGCCTCTGCGCTTAATTTCAAATATCTCGTCCATTTTTAAGCCCAGTCTTTGAAGGGCCAGGGTTTAAATGGGCCGGCCCGATTTCCCGACTCTATGTTGGTGTGAATATAATATTTTTTTTACACACAATATTATTTATATGTATATGTGATACTTTAATTAAAATTATAATTAATAATATGAAGTACTACCTTTAGGCTAGGGGCCTATAATGTGCCTTCTCTAATGTGCTTTCTAACACCCCTTAAATTTTCATAAGTTTCCAAGTGTTTTGATTTTGTTTCTTATGATATTTAAATTTTACATAAAATGAGTGATATTTTAATATCTTATAGACAAAAATGTTGAAGTTTTGAATTTTTTATGTTTTTTTAAAAAAAGATAAATAATTATTGCACATTATTAGAGTATTTTTCTTTAAAAATCATAAAATTTCACTATTTCACTATTTTTTACCCATAAAATATTAAAATAGCACTCACTTGATGTAGAATATAGTTATCATAAGAAATAAGAAAATACCTTTTGAGAGGTTGGGGTGTCGAGTATTAGCTAGGGGCACATTAAAGGCCCCAGCCAAATCCTGTACCTTTTAGAATCCTTTTTTTATATATATATACGTAATAGTTTAGGTGGGTTCGCATGTGGGTTCACTAAGCAGTAAGACGGCCCGAGGCTCTTTGGAAGACTTACAAGGGCACTTACGAGATTGCCTACCGAAGAACCTTCACAACGACAGAGGGAATCGAACTCACGTCCTTTTGGGGCTGGCGGTCCTTACCATTTGCGCCTAACTCTCATCGGTCCGTACCTTCTAGAATCTTGGTCCAACACAGAAGTTAGAAAAATTCAAAGAAAATTGGTCTCGCTTTCTATTTGTGCTTCTAACGATATTGGTTAAGTTTCAATTTTATCAATGCAGAAATTATGGGTATGTGAATCTTTTTTTGGGATCAGTAAAGGAGCAAATTAAAGTATTTCTAAAAACCTAACATTTTAAAATTAATTCTTTTTAACATTTTTAGTGCAATATTAATAATAATAAAAATATAGCTACCTCAGTTTTTAGGCGAAAAAATTCAGGACAAAATTTAGACTGATCTTGAGACAAATCATACAAACAAAATTAACAAGGGTCAATCAATCAAACTTAGAGAAAGCACAGATTAAACCAAGCATCACTTGACATCAAACAATAGCTAGTCCTAGAATCACAAATTAAACTGCAGTGCATAAATGTATATATAGATGAATGCATATATAATTAAATCACATATTAATTGAAGCAAGTAGGCTTCATAAAATGTGCTTATGAAGCATCTTACGAGAACGACGACGTTTTATTTAACGGCACCCTCGGAAGTACGGATTCCTGCTACAAGGAGGCGCATTTGCTGGAGCTGTTTTCAAGGGGCCGAGGCAGCTTGTAGTGCGTTCGCCCGCTGGACAGGTAACTGCAGGCTTAGCGTTAATTAGGGTATTGAGCGCGATACCGGGTGGATCAGTTGAGGCCAATGTACTCACAAATCGGGGATCTGAACCGAATGAGTCCGTGTCGACCACATCTGCGATGAGGCAGCGGTGGTCGGAGTCACAGGTTGTAGTGGCGGCAGCGGCGGAGACAGTGTTGTTAGTAGGAGAGGTGTTCTGGCGCCGTGAAAGAGAAGATGCACTGCAATTATGGGGATGGAGAAGGAGTATGGAAACAATGAAAATAAGAGAGACAAATCTCAACGATATCTTCATCATTGTCTCAGAGTCTAGTTTTTTCCCCCTCTTGCTCACTCTAAAGTGTTTTTGTGCTTGAGGTCTAATTGAAAGATATCTCTTGTGGTTTGGTTGATTGTCGGTAAGAAAATAAAAGAAGAGGTTTGGTTGAGAATAAAAAATATATATATCCACACTCAAGTTGCGAATCCGTGAACAAAAGATACATGAAAAGTTGACTATTAGAATAGTACAAAATTGTAGCGATCGAATGGGACACACCTCTCGTGATAAGGATTGGATAAAGGATAAAGGATAAAGTTTGTGTGTGGAATATGTGGATTAGGATAGCACTATACGACTATACGTATATAATTGTGTTATAAAATTATAGGGAAAATTATGTGCAGGTCCCAAGCAACAAAAAATATTATTAAAAAATCCCTTGAAATCACCAAATTATACAAAAGTCCTAAGGGACTTTTTTGATATTATTTGTATGAAAATAAAATCCAGGTTTATAAATATTGTTGTAAATATAGGCATTTTCTATTGTAAATATCTAAAGCTTTCAACATGGGCCACCACGACCCGTTAGGCACTAGCCCGCAGGGGCAAGGGCCAAAAAAGCCCGCATGTTAAACAGCCCGCACGGGCTAAAAAATTATATAACCCTAAGGGTTAGGGCCGGCTCATGGGCCAAAAATCATTTTAGAAAAGAATGTGTGTTGGTTCTATTAAAATACTTCTTTGGGTGCATGAGCGAAAATACACACAGGCGTTTCCCAAGTGAGCGCCCAAAGACCATGAGCTTTTTTGGGAGCAAAAATACGCATGAACTTTCAAAACTGGAGAAAATTTACCATCTCTGTTAATCTCGATTCTTTGACCGTTAGTTTGACTAAAATGATGAGATGGAAGGCGACGTGGCTAACCCGGCCATCCCCAAATCAAGCCCCCCTCTCATTCCAACTCATCGTTCTTCCTCACATCCTTCCTCACCACGTACGCATCACTCCGTCCGTCCACCACTCCCCCGCCGATCCCCACCTCCGTTGCGTTCTGAGTCGTTCGGTTTATAATCTGGTTCTGTTGAGGCTGTAGATCTTTGATTGAGAACAATGGTGGAAGGATAGTGAAGACAAGGAGAAGAGGATCCAGTGTGGTTTGCTTTGCTGCTCCTCTCACTGCTCGCAATCTCCAGTGGATCTCGATTGTTTCTTCTGTGTCAGTTACTTTCCTTTCTTAAATCAATATATATCTGCTTATGCATATATGCATGTAAATAAAGAAGCACTGAATTAGCTCCAAATTTGAGGTAAAAAATTTCTGAATTTAGTGTAGTTATCGTCACAAATAATGTACAGTTCATATAATTGGTTCTCAAAATTGTAACTCATAAGTGATTGTTGGAGATGGAGAATAAAACCTCTAAACAAGTGTGGATGAGCTTAGTGGATAACTCGTAATGCAATCCGAGATGATGAAAAGGTGCCCTTTGGATGAAACCCATGAATAGTAGTGTATATTACCTATGAATCTGAAATGTTATTTTCAAATATGTAAAATCATCAGGCTTTCTTTTGTCTTCTTTCAAATACCAGTCACAGAAATCAGAGTTACGTTTGCGTCTTTTTAACTCACGATTTTTAGACCGAACTTGTTGTGGAAGTGAAGGGGATTGATTTAGTTCTTAGATGCCATAGGTCAAATGCATATCAAGACCAGTCACAGAAATCAGAGTTCTTGCTCGATCTTGGTTTATCATGGCTTCGTAGGATCCTCCTATTGGGGCTACGATGCAATCAGTTTGTTAGGGTTACAATTGGGGGTCGACGATGGTGGGGGTCGGCTACAGATGCAATTAGTTTCTTCTTCTTTTTCTTGGTTTCGTATCTGGTTCTAGTGGTTCTGTTTCTGGCAATGGTGGAGGTCGGTGATGGTGGGGGTTGACGATGGTGGGGGTCGGCGATGGTGGAATAATTGTGCTTCTAACATTCATTCATCAATGAGTTTTGGAGGAAGAACGTGATGTTGAGCTGAAATGAGAGGGAAAGACATGTCAGCTTCCATCTCATCATTTTGGTCAAACTAATGGTCAAAGTAACTGAGATTAACAGAGATGGTAAATTTGCTCCAGTTTTAAAAGTTCATGTGTATTTTTGCTCCCAAAAAAAGCTCGTGGTCTTTGGACACTCTGGGGAAAAGTCGTGTGTATTTTCGCTCCTTCTCCCTACTTCTTTTAATTATTTGCATTAAAGCGTGAAAAGAGTATCTCCATTCGATCCATTTCTCCATGAGAACTACTCCTTAAAGAATTAAAAGTTATCAATAAAGTAGTTTTAAAAAATGATAAATATGATATAGGACAAAATTAATTAACACAACAAAATCAAATTACAACTAGCTTTTATATTAAAAATAGAAGGAAGCATTATATATTGATTACTATTTGCATATATGATACAAATACATTTAAATTAATTTATTAAAAAATTTATGTTGTTTTGATACAAAATATAGTTTGTGAAGTTTTCTAAGAATGAAAGATCGAGACTGCTTGAGCGTGCACACATCTATTTGTTTTCTATGTTTTAACTAATAGTAATTAATTTATTAATCTTGCTTAGTTTGCAAGTTGAGTTTATAATCAGCTTAATAACCTGCACTCCCTTGTGTTTAAAAAATGGAAGAAGAAACAACTAGAGATTAAAAAATAATCAGTAAGGACAAAATAAATTAAAGTTATAGTATATTTTTTCAATTATTTATTTTTTTGTCTTTTTACGCGTATGATAATCATCATTAATCACATCAAAATTATGAGCACTGTAGAATAAGCTCTTACTTGCCCATATTTATAGAGTTTTAATTTTCCAGATCATGAAGCTTCAGAAATATATCGACCTATGTTTATGTTCATAACGAAAGGCACCATCTATTCATCAAATAATATATAATATAATAAAAACACCTTTATATATTTCTCCTTCCAATTATAAATGTCATAAGAGCTAAGAGTTCACCGATCTATATTTTTTCTTTAAATTATTCCTATTAATTACAACATTAAAATGTTTTAATTAATTAAAACGGTTAAATAAAAAAAACCAGGGCACAGTTGGCCGAAAAAAGAAAAACTATGGCACATGAATAACTAATTTAACTGAATTTAAGCGGCTTAATACTGTATAGAGAAGGCCAAGCCGTTTCTAATGGTATGAGCCATTGCGTAGGGAGGGTATAATGAATTGGTGGTTGTGGAGTGGAATCCAGAAGTTGGGGAGAATTTTTGGCCGTGAGGTTGGCCCTATCATAGCCAAGAGGAGTGGGGGTTGTTTTGAGCTAGGGCCAAAAATAACCCCATCACATGGCGGCTAAAAATAAGGAGCTACAAATGGGGCTTAATGAGCTGGCCCGCGGGGTCCAGCCCATTTTGACATCTCTATGTAAATCTAGTCTTTTTTTGTTGTAAATGACCTCTCTACATTCAAAATCCAGGTGTTTAAATGTTGTTGTAAATATAGGCATTTCCTGTTGTAAATATGACTTTTTCTGTTGTAAATTGTCAGATTTTAAATTTTGTTGTAAATACAGCACTTCTTGTTGTAAATCTAGTCTTTTCCTGTTGTAAATGACCTCTCTACATTCAAAATTCAGGTGTTTAAATGTTGTTGTAAATATGGGCATTTCTTGTTGTAAATATGGCTTTTTTTGTTGTAAATGGTCAAGTGTTTAAATATTGTTGTAAATATAGGCATTTGTTGTTGTAAATATATATGACATTTCCTGTTGTTAACACAAATAATATCAAAAAAGTCCCTTGGGACTTCTGTGTAATTTGGTGATTTCAAAGGACTTTTTTGTTTTTTTTTCCTTGGGACCTGTGTGTAGTTTTCCTAAAATTATATGAAGATTATATTTTAATTTAAAAGGTATATATTTATCATATTTGTTTCAAATTTTAGTAATTTTAAAAATTAAAAATTATATTTAAAATTAATAGCATCTGGGATGAAAAAAAAAACAAATTAATGGTAGTGGAGTTGGGTGAAAGGACTCAATTTTTTTACTAAGCCCGCTTGCCACTAGTACAAAAAAAGTCTTTTAAGACCAGACAAAAAACGCCTTGTAAGATAGGATCGGAACGGTCTCGTGCCAGGTGAGGTCTTAAAAATATGTTACTTTTGAAATATCCAAGTCTTAAAAGTGTTTTAGAATATAAAAAAAAAAAAAAACCCCCAAATGAAACAAGCGGTCCCAAATCACCGGATCCGGAAACATTTTGAATGTCCATCCGTCATCGCGACGACGAAGAACCAAGAGAAGATTGGAAGCAACAACAACAAGAAAAACAAAAAAGATTATTACAAAGTCCAGAAATAAGAAAAAATAATAAGAAATAGAAATCATTCATCATGGAAATCGAATTTGAATCAATATAAAATCAGAGGTGAAATTGAAATCTAGATCTACAAAAAAATCACAAGCTTAAAGCAACCAAATCGAGCGGGATCCTCTTGTTGGTGCTAGCAAAGCTTCAAGCAACCAAAATCAAAGTCCAGATCTAAGTAGGAGCGGTCAAGGTAGGAATAAACAGACTTAAGCAAGAAGAGATCTGGGTTTGATTTTAAGCCGGATCTGTGCGAAGGCGGCGTGGGAGGAGCCATAGATCGAAGAGGAAGGAGCCGTCGTCGTTCAGAATCCTCGAAGTAGTACGCTTTCGCCGTTGCTAAGGATTGGAGTCGACGCCATCGCAAAACCCGAAGCATCTCACCGTCAACGTTACTAAGGATTTGATTGTGTGGCTCTTAGGACGACTTACGAAGATTGTGAGTAGGTTGGAGGAAGAGGATGGCATTCTTACTGAGGATTTGACTCGTGAGGCTCTTTGGACACTCGTTGAATCTATAACTAAGTAAGTGTTATATCACCAAGAAGACAAAGCAGACTCACGGACTTAACAGGTTTAACGAATCTAGCTTTTTTTTTTTTTTTTTACACTTTTGAGACCGGTTTTTTCAAAAAACCGGTCTTAAAAGTATACTTTTAAGACCGGTGTTTTAAAACAACCGGTTTTAAAAGTGTTCATATATTTACAAAATTGCTACCGGTCATACTTTTTTTTTACACTTTTAAGACCGGTTGTTTGAAACAACCGGTCTTAAAAGTGTTCTATATATTTGCAAAATTGTCACCGGTCATACTCTTTTTTTTTTACACTTTTAAGACCAGTTGTTTGAAACAACTGGTCTTAAAAGTATTCTATATATTTACGAAATTGCCACCGGTAATACTTTTAAGACTGGATCCTTTATAATCCGGTCTTAAAAGTGTTCTATATATTCTGAAACTCGCCACCGATCATACTTTTAAAACCGATCCTTTATAATCCGGTCCAAAAAGTTCTTTATATTTATGAAAGCTGGCATTAAATACTTTTAGACCAGGATCCTCTATAATCCGATCTAAATGAGGCGGTCTTAAAGCTCTTTTTTGCACTAATGAGCTTCAAATTCAAAATCATGTAAATTATGGTAATCATCTTGTAGCCTTGTTGTATGAAGGCTTCTTTATGATTTATAGGTCATGAGTTCAATATTACTAGTAACCTCAAATTATTAGCGCATAATCTTCTAATTCGGGGATTTTTTTTTTTTTTTTTTTTTAAATTATACAAAAGATTATATGCCAAGTGAATTACTTCATTTTTTCCCTTTTACCAAAGAAATCGACGGTAGATAATAACAGATTAATCATTTACAAAGAAGAAAGAATTAAGGGAACAGATAATTCCATCTATTATTTTCAGTTCATTCTAGTTTAACATTTTGTTAGTTTACAATTCATTATTCATTATTTTGATTAAAATCATAAATATTCTCATATTCATAATCCAAAATTTTAGATGTTACGTAATTTGTAATGCATACTACTCTATTTTGATGTTAGAAAATTATTAGTTTAACGCCTTTATTTTATTTTATTTTTCACATCATGGAAATAGCATGTTTAAGTAGGGCCAGAAAAAGTGGTTGAACATCTAAACGCTGATGCTAATGTAATTTTTATTTTACAAACAATTAGACATACAAACACACACACACAACAAGAGACTTTTCTTTTTCTTTCCTTTTTTTTTTTTTTTTTTTTTTTTTGCCAGCAACACACACACACGATACTTGGACTTAAAAATCTTGATACTATGAAGTCCTACTATCTATAATCTTAACCCAGTAGAGTTTACATAATTTAAGAAAACGAGTCTGGTTTTTGGTAAAATAATATATTTCGGCAGGGAATAAACGCCTAATAAAACTGATCTCTGCAGATGAATTTATTTATAATTAAGAACATGATGTAATTATTCAACGTAGGCGGCCAAGAACATATTACACCAAACATGAGTCACATGCTGGAGTGGTGGCGGTAACGGTGTTATTAGCAGGAGAAGCTGCCCAGCAATTCTGGGGTTGGAGAAGGAGTATGGATACAAATATGAAAATGTGAAAGAGAAAGCTCAACGATATCTTCATCTTAAGTTTTTCCCCTCTCTTGCTCACTGCTCAAATGTGTTTTAGTGCTTGAGGTCTAACGACATTACCTCCGGTTTATATCTTGAGGCTTGGCTGAGTGTCCGTATATTAAACAGAGGAGGGTTTGGTTGATTGGTTACGTACACTTTAAGGCTTGTTTGATGAGTGATTTGGAGGGAAGGTGAAGAGAAGAGAGAATTTTTATAAGTTGAATTTAAGATAATTAAAGGAACTGGGTTAAAAGTTTTTAATTAATTTCCTAAACTCTTTTGTAATATATTTTTTCTTCATTGAAATTTTAGATTCTCACATCTTCAATTTCTTTAAATTCAACTTACAAAATTTTTACTTTCCCTCCCCTTCCCTTTCCACCCCTCATGCCAAACAGCCCCTATGGGGGAAAAACACAAACATACACACATAATAAATGCTACAAAGCTGTAGCGACAGGGATACAGCTGTCTCGTGATAAGGATAGGTTAAAGTTTGTAGAAATTTAAAAAGTATCTTTTGTAATTTTTAAGTTTCACAAAAGCATCTTTTGTCTCTTAACTTTATAAAGTATCTTTTGGCCCCAAAATTTAACACCGTTAGATTAATATAACTAAAAAAGACGTAATGAACTCAAGTAATGATTAATAACATTTAATTACACAAATTTTATATATTTTTCAATTTATCATATTTTTAATTTAAGTTTAATAGTATTTAATCACACAATCATCATTTAAAATTACATTATTATCACTTGAGTTTGAATTTTCCGTTAGCAAAATTAACGGTGTTAGAATTATAGGACTAAAAATTTACTTTATAAAGTTAAGGCCGAAAAGTATACCTCATGTAAACTTAAATGATTTAAAAAAATATCTTTTTTCCAAATTTGTATATGGAATATGTGGATTAGGATAGCTTACTTTACATAATAAAAAATTACAATGAAAAAAAAAGTTAATTCCTTATTTCTTATAATTTTATCTAATTTGTAATTAGGATTTCGTTTTTTATATGAGTCCTTATAGTTTTCGAACTTATAAGCATTATACCTTTTGCTTATAATTTTTAATTTATGGTTAATATCGATGCTGATTAAACAACATGCATGTAAGTTGTCAAAAAATATAAATAAAAAAGGAATTTATTAAAAATAAAATGATGAAATAAAATTTATTTATTATCAATATAAAAAATTATTATGCACATAACAGTCTTTTTGTGTGTTTATAATATGTAATATGGTGTATTTTTATTTTATTTTATTTAGATTTTTGTAATAAAATTAATTCATGTATGTGCTGAGTTACAGTGATTTCATGATGAATTTAGGGAGCAATACCTGGGCTTCATGACCGCCCCTAACTTCATCATCTACTACTAACTCTATTCACTTACAAATTACTCCCTCCATTTTTAATTATAGGATATATTTAGCTAATTTTAGAGAGATAAATGATAGTAGTTAAAATAGTTAATTATGTTTGTTTTTCCAAATTATCCTCATTGAAAATTTAAAATGACATCCATTTACTTTGATTCTCTATTCTTTATTGGACCTCTCATACCTCACACACAACTTCTTTGAACTCTCACATAGTCTGCGTCGTCGATCTACCTCAATAACTTTGGAGGTTGGAAGTGTAATTTAATAGTGATGCTATTATTAAATTTGACAAAATTTGCTCAAACTTATTTTATTAAAAAAAATAGTAGAATTTTGGTGTATGTGACATTAATGCGTTGTAAGCATTACTCACTTTATAGAATATATAGGTACATTATTAAATTATTATTTTGTTCAATTATTATTGAGAAAGTATCAATAGGGTGTTTTGGGAAGAAATTGACAAAAACTAACACTTTGTCCTGTAATTAGATCCAAATCAACTCTCAAATGTAATTATATAATTAAGACATGAGGGAGTAGTAAATTATGAATTTAGGGAACAATACCTATAATTTTTTTAAAAAAAAGACTATGAATACCGAATAAAAATAAAAATATAAAATATAAAAATTTAATTAAAAATAGTAAAATTATAGGAATTTTCTTATTAATTGTCTCAACTACAACTTATAATTATATTTCAAGGCAGAAACCAACTAAGCCAAATTATTTACAGGTGACAAATTGCGAATAACAAAATTGAATCTACTTTCATAAGTTGAAAATAATATAATACTAAATAATTTAGGTAAAATGAGATCAATATCCCAATCAAAAATAATATTATTAACAAAGTCTCATGAATTATTAATAGTAGCTCTTTCACTTGGTTTTATTTTTTGATTTAGGGAAAATGACATTAGTGTCACAATTAAGAAAAATAATATCAAAAAAATTCATAATTTGTCAATGATAATTTTTGTACTTATGAATGGTTGTTTTTTCACTAATTATTGACAAGTTTTGAGACTTTTCTTACATTTTTGAGGTTCTTAATATAAGACATATTTTAGAAAAATATAAAATATTGATAAATATAAAAATTATGTCGTATATTTAAAATTAAAATTACCTCATAATATATATATTAACAAAGGGGAGTATTATATATATATGTGTGTGTGTATATATCATGGTTTAGGAACCCGGACCGGCCGGTTCGGACCGGAAACCATCGAACCGGACGGAAAACCGGTCCGAGTTAGTGGAAACCCGGGTTGACTCGGTGACTCCGGGTCAACTCAGAAAACTCGGCCAAAACCGGCCGAGTTGAGGCTGTGTCACCGAGTCATGAAAGAAAAAAAAAATCAGATGGAGGCTCTGTGCGATAGATTGAGGAAGATGTAGAGGTAAGAAGAAGAGAACTAAATTGAAGTGAAGTGAAGGTTGGTTGGAATATATTTTCAAACAGCCACCTTCTTCGCCGGTATGAGGTTGGACGGAGTGAATGGAGTGAAGGTTGATGAGTTGCCGGTGCTGGGTTTCAAGAGAATTGAGTGAAGGTTGAGGGCGCCAGAAGCTATGGAAGATGAAGCTTTGTCGGTGATGGAGGGAGGAGGCTTTTGATGAGAGAGATGGATGAGAACTAAATGTGAGACGTACTCGTGAGTAGCAGGAGCGAGTAGGGAAGTGAATATGAAGAAGGGAATAGGTATGATGAGATTTGAATATGATGAGAGAGAAAAGAAAAGATGATCTGAACGATGTGATGGACATGTGGAGAGTAGGTGAGAGCAGATGGTGAATGTTTTTAAAAATCTTTTACAAACATAAAAAATGGAGAGTATGAGGTAAAAAAAAAAAGAAAAAAATCATGACGTACAACTTGCACAAATGAGTGATTGTATCTAATAAAATAAATTTCCTGAGGTGTCTCCTTATATCTTAGATTGGTCATACGGATGTACTCTAATTGTTTAACAAAATATTTTTATTATTAAAATATAAATAATTTACCTATTTTAATTAATAGGTTTGACTCGATTCATTTCCAATCTAACCCACTAACCCGGCGATCTCCAAGTTGACCAACGACCGGTCCGATGTTGAAGCAACTCTGTGTGTGTATATATATATTGTTTTTTGTTTTTTCCTTAACTTAGCTACCATCATCCCAATGAATGCTGACATGTGGGGGCGACAAAAGGTCGGTACTCACGTGCATGATTCATCTTGGTGGGGGCTGTGAAAGTAACATTTCATGTCCTTTCAAGTCGTATATAAAAATTGTTTTTGAAGAAATCTAATGAGCCAATAGGTTGTCGGCAGGCTAGTCTCTGACTAGCCACGGAACGAGTTCGATAAGCTCATCCTATCTAAAGGGTCAAAATTAAATCTTCACGGTTTAAATTTATTTTTTTAAAAATATTTAATAAGAATAAAATTTAAAATAAAAATAATTATTTAATTAATATTTTTCGAAAATTATTTTTTATTTAAAAATATCTCTTAAATATAAAAAGATTGAATAATTAAGATCTTATTTAAACCGTTTAAATAGAAAGAGCTTATGGTGCTTATTTAATGGAGAGGCACCACAACTTGTTCTGACTTGCTACCTATTTAGACAGAATAATCCTATACTAAATAACAGATACTTGATTAGTTAAAAATATCTATCATATCTGTTTCAATTTTCCAACAAGATAAATTCAGTAGATGATAACAATAATTCCACTCTCAAGGAGAGAAATTCAAAGTACGGTCATAATTATAGACTCCATTATTTGATGATTTGATCTTAGGGTCAACTATGCATGGTGGCTTGGCGTGCCTGGATCAGGTGTCCGTTTGAAAACCACTATTAGGAAATACTTTTTAGGATTTACGAAGTAAGTTGTGAGAGGAGTTTTACACTTACGCAAAAATAGCTTTTTCAAAAGGGGTTACCAAACGGGTTATAGCTGGTTCATGTTAGATACCTATCTAGACGAAATAATCTTATACTAAATAATAGATACTTAATTTAAAAATATCAATCATATCTATTTTAATTTCTCATCAAAGAAAATCAGGTGATAATGACAATAATTCCACTCTCAATAAGAGAAATTCAAAGGATGGTCATAATTATAGGCTTCATTGTTTTATCTGAGGGTCAAGTATACAGGAAGTGGCTTCCCTCCTTTGCTATGCGTCCACTACACTCCTTTACTATAAAACAGGGTCGTTTTGGTGTGAAATATAAGCTGATGCCTTTTTTTAAAAAAATAATAATAATAATAAAATATTTCAAAGATCTTGATTGATACTAAAAATATACTTGAGAATCTTGAACGATATTGAAAAAAATACTTCATGATCTTGAAAAAATATTTTAGGATCTTGAAAAAAATATCCGTAGTATATTTTTAGTCAGGTCAATACCTTGAAATATTTTTTCAAGATCCCCAAATAATTTTTCCAAATCATGAGGTATATTTTAAGTACCAGTCAAGTATTTAAAGTATCTTTTTAGTACCAATCAAGATCTGAAATAATTTTTCAAGATCATTAAGTATTTTTTTCTCGTATCCTAAAGTATCTTTTTGGTATCGTTAATATTCTGAAATATTTTTTTTTTAAAAAAAAAAACACTAACTTGTGTTTTGTGCCAAAACAGCGCCATTTTATAATAAAGAAGGGCAAATAAACTAAATGCCAACGGAAAGAAGTCAGGTCCCACGCATGTGTGGTGGCTTGGATTGCCTCCAAGGAACTTTGATAATGAAAAATGCAATTCATGCATTTGTTTGTATTCAAAGATTTTTTGACCAAAAAAAAAAGTATTCAAAAATTCCATATTTTAACGGCAGAAAAAAGATTCGACATTTGAATTGTCAGCGAAGGACAATCCTTGTCATGTGAACGTTTAAGATTGAGAACATATAGTTCAAAAATCAAGCTCCACTAACAAAAATTTATTAATATTATCAATATACAACCATTCACAAACTAGTTTTCGATTTGATTACCAAAATCCCCTCTCAAGAAGGATTCTAAAACGATTGAACATCAATTAATTTTTCAAATATCGTTCACAAAAGATTTCACAAAATATGTCTCAACCTTGTTACAAAAATAATTATACAAAAGCTTTATAATTCAAATCATAAATCGCATATATAACATGCTAAACAATTGATTGATGCATATACCATCCTCATTACCCTTGACCAACCTTATACCTTATAACAGCTGATTGGAGCCATAGGCTATCACATAGTCCAATAGAAACTCATCCATTTGATTAGATTATCCCAAGCTCACCAGTTCTTGAGATGTACTCAGCCAAAAGTTTCAGAGTTCAAGTTTGGACTATGGCTCCCTTCCTTAAAAGAACACAACTAAGAAGATGTCACATGTCCCACAACTTCAATGTGATCCCGACTAAATGCAAACATGGAAGAAGGGGCTCTGACAAGTACCATCTACTGTGCACCGAGTAATGACATAACACATGGTAAGAGATCTCATCATACAATTTTACTCCTTACTCCAACCCATAACAGCTCCACAACCATCCATATGCATCAATGACACACAATCACAATATTGGCATGTATATACAAATTTCAAATCACGAGTATAGTTCCAAATGAGATTTATCAAATAATTCATTCTCAATCATCTTTAAGATAACAAATAATATCATCTAAAACATATAGAGTTATTTTAAAATCATTTATAATAAATGATATTTTCATCATAACACATAAGCATGCTTAAACAGTTTACAAAATACATAACCATGAGTTTTAATACACACAAGCATGCTTAAATAGTTTTCAATCTCATCAATATAATTTCATTTTCTATAAAATATATAATTTCAAATCAAGCTCTCCATAGACACAATAAATCCCAAAACAGTTGTAAGCTTATTTTTACCCATACTTGAATATTTCCAATTTGCTAACAACAAATAATTTCCACCACCGGCTCTTGTTCTCGCCTTCTCTCTCCCTCTCTCTTTTTCTCTAACTCTCCTCTCACCGTGACTGTGTGTGTGGGTGTGTATTTATAATTGGGGAGGAGCACTGTTGGTCGATTTCCCTTATGACAAATGAACCAGTCAAACAAGTAATAAAGAATGAGTAGACTATCGTCCCATAGAGACTGTTGATACCGAGAATGATATCAGTTTAAAATGACAAGTGTGTTGTGTGAAAACTATATTTGGGTGGGTTGTTTTAGCTATTTCTAATTATGTGAAATAAATAAGTAATCGAAAGTTGAAGGAATATATCAGTCTAAAAGTTGATTGAGCTCGGATTTCATCCTAAGTTGTGTCATTCCCCCAGATTTCTTGCAACGCATTGCTATAGCACTTATGCTGCACAGCGTCGGCAATGCTAAAGCATAACCGCTTTTCACAACATTATTCAGTTCATGAAAAGACCCTTTCTCACAAAACAACAATTAACCATAATGTTTTCGTAAAACCGGATTAGCAAGTAATTATAGAAAACCCTTTTTCTTTTCAATACACACACCTCGGGGTCCAGGGTACAAATTTTGCCCACAAACCCACTACAGAAATCCATAACTCTGGGCACAGTTATCTAACAAGAGATTTTATAGCCCACGAGTCTTACAACACTAACCCACAATAAATGGTCTTCACAAAACAATTGTCACAAAAGATATAGTTGGGGATCCACGATGATATGATAGTGTATAAAATATGGCCTTCGGAAAATCAATAGTCATCCAAAATGGTTAATGTAGTATTTCAAAAATATGAGGCCCTATTATGGTAATATATAAATCAATACAACACTAATATCAAAAAGAGGCCTACAAGTTTCACGACGTCTATGCCTCTGGCTGCTTCCCTTGTAATCTACTAAGGTTAGATGTCTCGCCTGAAAAATTAATAATGACGGGGTGAGACATAAAGTCCCCGTAACCAAAATTAATTTATCAAATATGCATGAAAGGATTGTAGGTCAGAGAAACAATTTTGTTGTCATAACTAAAGTTCATGCAATGATAATTTATGGATGCATAATTTATTTAAACCGATGAGTAATTGAAAATGTACCAATTGTAAATGTGGCTGGTCGTTCCATACACTAGGAAAACAAGATAAAAGTTAATTTTGGAGAACTATTGAATTTTGTTTGGGGAATAGATGCTTGTGTCAATCTACATTTCACAAGATAGATAACATTGTTAAGATGCATGGACATTACCTGTAATTGTCGCTCAATAAATGCTTGCCCAATCTCAATAAACAAGGGATCAATTGCATCAAGAACATAAGTGTAGCACCATCTAGGGTCACTCTTAACAGAAAACCTATACAGTATGATAGAATTTTTGTAAATTTAATATGATGGATGTTTATGGACTTCAAATAATAGTTAAGCACATGCTACTACTTACCAATTTCCCAAGCGTGTTATTTTTGCTGATGGAAATGTATTTTTGATCACAACAGGGACATTCCCAGAAAAGGTTGGTAGGACTGAAGTAAATAATTCAGTATGTAACTGTTACTGACTTACTTCCCCAAAAAGAGTATAATGAGATGAGCTAATTCAGCATATCAGTAAAATGGGTACACCACTGTGGTATGCATGAGAACCTACATCTACATTTGGGTTGGGTGCTACAAGGAACCAAAAGTTAAGAGATCCAAAATAGTAATTGGCACCTGGTGTCATTCCAAGTTCATACATTCTGGCAAGACTTTTCTTCTGTAGGATCAATTGTTGATCTAACCAGCTCTGAGGCAGTGGCCCACCCCATCTGTGATTACAAAAACAACAGCAATAATAATTTTGTGTCCAACAATTATAACATTCTCAAAACTTGGACATTAACACCTGTTACTCATGAAAATAAAAACATTGAAATACGGAGAGAAAAAATTCAGATTGAAGCATCTGACCAGACAACTGTAAAATGACACTAGAAGTCATATGAACTACCAATGTAACATAAATTAGCTAACCCCAAATTTAAGCATCTGGAACTGTCAAAATACAAGCCCATGAGTCCTCACACTAACCCATGCAAATTTGCCATACGTGACCAAGAAAGAAATGCTGGACCGCCAAAGAAATCATCCAAATCTGAATTGCTCATGTTGAATTTCTCTTGGAAAATAAATATTACTTCAGCATCTATAAAATTTTTGTAAGAATACTAAACCACTAGCACGATAATGAGAAGAGAATACCGTGAGCTAATGAAAAAATTATAGTTGTGGGCAATGTTGTGAGTGTTTATACCCGAGAGATGAGATCGTTAGCTAGGGCCAAGTGGGTTTTGCAGAACTTGTATCCGTAAGACCTGCCCTCCAGGACGGCGAGGGATGAACAGTGGCGGTGGGAGACGGAACGACTACCAAGGACTGCAAGAGGAGGAACGACGAGAACAGGGAGAGAGTAGGAGCTCAGCGGCGGTGGATTTCGGGAAGCAAGGCGGAGGCACGACTGCGACGGTGGGAGAAGGAGGGAAAATGTGAGGGATTTCGCGAGGAGGGGCGCTGGAGAAATATGCTCGATCGGATCGAAGAGACTGCTGAGAAATGTTAAGTAATTAGGGCATGTTTGGCGTCTAACAAATGTATTTAGACGACAAAAAAAAAACCCAAAAGCCTAGCAATTTCCCTCCAATCTTTTCGTTTGCCGCCGCTTTTCCTCTTCTTTGGGTCACTTTTGGCGTCCTAAAAATATTTTAGGCCGTTTTAAATACACTTTCCGCGTCCTAAAAGTTATTATGACGCCTAATATATCAAATTCTCTCTAAAATAATTACAAAATTGCCACCGCGTCACATTTTACTTCCTTTTTTTAGAATAGGACGTCTATTAGAGAAGTAGTATCTATTTTTTGTAGTAGTAAGTGCTTTTCCACAATTAAGCCCATGAATGATGCGGCTAACTTCCTGCAATATTACTCTAATACACCATCAGAAAGAAAATATATCTATATATGATAATTAATTAAGTAAATTAATAATCAATGGAATGAGAGAAATCATCCTGCGGTTCAATAGATTTCAAAATTAAACAAGCAATATATATTGCTTAGAAATTGCTTAAGGAATTTAATTTACAAGTGACATTCTCCATCAAATATTATAGATCCTTGATATTCGTTGCTACTAATTAAGGTTGTTAAACTCATTAATGATAGCGTAAACTCATATCGCGAACTCGATTCATAAATTTGTAAAAGTTTACTTGTATAATTAAATAGGTATTAACCGTGTATAATTAAATAATTAAAATATAAAAAATGATTTTTTTTAATTTAAATATATTTTAAATCTAAATAATTGAAATTAAATATATTAACATTCATAATTTATTATATTTAACAAAGAAAATTCTATAAAATTTATATAAAGCCAATGAGAATGATAAAAAAAAATAACACGAGTTTAAAAGTGAATTAACATGGTTGTGTACAAAAATAACACGAGTTTAAAATTCTATAAAATATATATATTCACACTCAAGTTGCGAATCCGTGAACAAAAAGATACATGAAAAGTATGACTAATAGAATAGTACAAAATTGTAGCGGTCGAATGGGACACACACAACTCTCGTGATAAGGATTGGATAAAGTTTGTGTGTGGAATATGTGGATTAGGACAGCATACTATAGGACTATACGTATATAATTGTGTACTAAAATCATATGAAGATTATATATAATTTTTTTTTAAAAATGTCTCCTCCTGAGTCTTAATTATAAGACATGGTTAACTTTTTTTTGAAGAGATTAAAGAAGTTTTAATTAAATTAGCTTATAGTATTTTTTTTATATTCTTCAAACTAAATAGTTTGACTAATAAACTAATATATAATCTAAGAAAACATAACATATGAAATAATTAAGTAATTTATTTAGCTTCCCTAATCTCTCCAAAAAAGTCAACAACTAGGTTTTATAATTAGGAAAGTAGGAGGTAGTATATATTTATCATATTTGTTTCAAATTTAATAATTTTAAAAATTAAAAATTATATTTAAATTTGATCCAAAGTAAACAGCATATGGATTTTTTTTTTTTTTTTTTAAAAAAGCAAATTAATGGTAGTGGAGTTGGTTGAAAGGACTCAATTTTTTTACTAAGCCCGCTTGATTCAAATTCAAAAACATGCAAATTATGCTAATCATCTTGTAGCCTTGTTGTATGAAGGCTTCATTATGATTTAGAGGTTACGAGTTCAATATTATTTGTAACCTCAAATCATTAGCTCATAATCCTTTTATTCAGAAAAAAAAACTTGTAAATTATAAAAAAGATTATATGCCAAGTGAGTTACTCCATTTTTTGCCTTTTACCAAAGAAATAGACGGTAGTAGATAATAACAGATTAATCATTTACAAAGAAGAAAGAATTAAGGGAACAGATAATTCCATTTATTATTTTCAGTTCATTCTAGTTTAACATTTTGTTAGTTTACAATTCATTATTCATTATTTTGATTAAAATCATAAATATTCTCATATTCATATTACAAAATTTTAGATGTTACGTAATTTGTAATGCATACTACTATATTTTGATGTTAGACAAATTATTAGTTTAACGCCTTTTTTTTTTTTCACATCATGGAAACATCATGTTTAAGTAGGGCCAGAAAAAATGGTTGAACCTCTAAATATCTGATGTGAATGTAATTTTTATTTTTACAAACAATTAGTCTGTAATGAGTCCCACATCGGGGAGCCAAACTCTTGTAGTGAGGTTTATAAGTCTATTGGGTTCTCCCTCCTCATAGGCTAGCTTTTGGGGATTGGGCTCTCCCTTTGGGCTTATGTTCATTACATTGGTGCTTTCATTGAGAGTCAATGTTCTGGAGAGAGCTACTCGTCAATGTTCTGGAGAGGGCTACTCACGGAGGGTTCTGACCGGTGACAGAGATTTGCCGTCATCTCACAAAATAACCAGATTAGAAAGGATTTGCAAAGTATAATGTAACGGGTCGTTTCTCTCAAGGAATTTGCGGTGGGTTTAAATCGGCAAGGCAAAAAACAACAACAATAAAATTGGGGTTTTTGATTTGAAACAGATTAAAACGAAATTAATTTGAAAACAGATCTGAAATATGCGAAACGAGATAAAAACGAGATTGCAATAGATTAAACGATCAACCCAACGTTTAGATTCCGTAAACTTCCTTCATTGAACGAAATATAAACGAACTCGCGTTTGGCTGCGACGAACCGAAATCTGCGTTCGTCAGAAATCCCTCGACAGACGATCGTCTAGAATCGTCCGAACAATGGCGTCTCCGTGCAATCGCACGGCAACACTCTAACCTAGTTCGAACTCGTCCTTGGGATGAACCAAACCGAATATTAAATCTAATATTCGAACTATTTTAAATCGGATCCGATAAGATGAAAACGAAACAAGTAAAGTTACCGATTAAGTACGAGTTCTCGGACGAATCATGGAATCCTCAACGTTGGGTTAACTACGGAAGGTTTAGCCGAACATGGCGGGAAAATCGAAGAACGAGACGAAGAACACGAAGAACACGAAGAACATTTCGAGAATCGAAAAACTCTATTTTGATCCACCAAAAAGAATAAAAACGTGAATGAATGTGTTTGTGGCTGCGCCTTACTTAACCTAAGATGAAAAACGAAATGGGGCTCCAATCAATAACCAGGCCCAAAAACGGAAAATAATACGAATGGGCTTTAGTCACAAATTCGAGCCCAAATAAAACATCTGACTTTGGCTTCAAAATCGACCGTCTTCTTGTCCGAATTTTCCCTTCATGTCTTCATAACAATTGTAGATCTCTGAATCATCTGAAATATGAAACAAAAATGAGGCAAATCCGATGTCTGGTTCAAGAGTTATGGTAAGATTAGTGAAGCAATGTAAAACTGGAATTTTATTAATAAAAATGGCTAAAATATAATCAAAGGCCCAAAGCCCAAATAAGTATAAAAGCCATTATTTATTAACTAAAAAGTCCTAAATTATTAATCAAGAGATAAAAAGAAGTGTATAAAATATTCAATTATCAAATTCCCCCACACTTATCTTTTTGCACTCCCCGAGCAAAATTCAAAGAAAAAGACGTAAAGGAGAAAAACTCTTCTTTTCTACAAATTGCTAACAATGCGAGAAATTGAACAAGGGACACGAGTTTCATTAGAACCAATCAATCAAGACCCAAAATCCCTTCATCTCAAATTACAATTCCTGGTAATCTCAATCAATGATGCTAATCACAAATGATGGTCTCTCAAATGATGCGCTCAATCAATCAATCTCTCAAGTGTTTAAGGTAAATAAGTGTATAGCTCAAATTCTACTCAAGAAAATTGTTCTACCATAAGCTTGCTCAATTTCTACGTCTCCACTACTAATAACACATGCATGCACAAATCAAGAGAGCTTATTATTAAAGGTTGTAATGGGGTTAGGGTGAAGGTAGGTAATAGTATGGAATGGAGGCTAAGACTCCAAGAAATTAAAAAAAAGCATTGATTAACCCAATTCTCTAAATATAAAAACTTTTATTTTACTCTTTTTTTCTTCTTCTTCTTCTTTTCTTTTCTTTTCTTTCTTTCTTTTTTTTTTTTTGGAACTATATACAAAATCACAATGACAAAACCAAACATCTCCCCCCCACACCGAAATCTTGTTGCACTCCTGAGCAACCCCCACACTTAAACACAAAACCAAGGTGAAACCAATGCTCAATAAATCTCCAAGGTGCGGAATAAAATGGTTTTACGCTTAGGCTTTTAATGTGGCTTAGAAAAGAATGAGTCCAAAAGGCACAAATGGGCTAGCAAAGGAAACATAATGCAAGGAAAGCTATTTGGCCAAAGTGGGGAAAATAAAAGAAAGAAAACAAGCTTCTATCATATTTATGCATGTAAGTGAAAAATGTAGTTTCAACAAGAAAAGGAGCAAGTTCTAGAGAACACAAATCAGGAGCAGATGCACACATGAAAGAAAGAATGGGAAAAGATGAATTCCATTCAAGCAGGCCCAAAACCTCACAAGGTCAGTACCAACTTAGGCAATCAACAACATCAAATCAACTACCAAGATATGTAATCGAAGAGTCAAGAATCACGAGACCAAACAGAATGATCCATTAAAACCAAAATGTCCTAGTTCATAATATATAGCAATCATAGAAAGATAGACTGTATTTATTTTCGAAAAGCAAATTGCAAATATGAAAACAAATAAAAGAGAAAGAGGGAGAGGAAAAAGAATACTCCCCAAGGGTTTAAGGAGGATAAGTGGCATCAATGAGGATAATATTCGCTTCCTCAGTCTGTCGTTGTTGGGATCCTCATGGAATTGCTTGAGGCGATGCCCATTGACCTTAAAGGTTCTCCTTTGTGGGTGGATCACATAGCTCAACAAAGACCAAATGGAAATATATTAGTGATCTCAAAAGGGCCATCCCATTTAGATCGAAGCTTACTGTGCATAAACTTCAGACGGGAGTTAAACGGAAGAACTTTCGGCCTACGAAAATTCTTTCCTCGAATATGCTTATCATGGAATGCCTTAGTCTTTTCCTTGTACAAACGCGAACTCTCATAGGCATCCAATCTAAGTTCATCCAACTCTTGCAACTGGGCAGACTTAGTTCCATGCCGACTTAGCCAAATCCATGTTACACCGCTTAATGGCCCAATAGGCTTGATGTTCCAACTCAATGGGAAGATGACATGCCTTTCCAAAGACAATCCGATAAGGAGACATCCCATCGGAGTCTTGTAGGCGGTGCGATATGCCCATAAAGCATCCTCTAATCGCTTACTCCAATCTTTTCGGAGTAGAGTTAACGGTCTTCGAAGGATTTGCTTAATCTCTATTTGAGACTTCGGCTTGACCATTGGTGCGAGGATGGTATCTTGTGGAGACCTTGTGAAGCACTCCATACTTGCGCAACAAGGCACCCATGCTTCGGTTGCAAAAATGGGAACCACAGTCACCGATAATAGCTCTAGGAATGCCAAACCGAGAAAATGTTAGACCTAACAAAATCCACCACCACGAAGAATCATTAGTCCGAGTGGCTTTCGCCTCAACCCATTTCGAGACATAATCAACGGCCCGGCGGGATGTAAGTATAACCATATGAAGCAGGAAATGGACCCATAAAATCAATACCCCAAACATCAAAGATCTCACAAAACAATATAAGGTTTTGGGGCATCTCATGCCTACGAGAAATACTCCCTGCTCTTTGACAGTTATCACATGACTTACAAAACAGATGGGAATCATGAAACAAGGAAGGCCAAAACAATCCACTATCTAACACTTTCCTAGCAGTTCTTTGGGGTCCAAAGTGACCACCACAAAGCGAAGCATGAGCAAAATGCAATATAGAGTGAAACTCATGATCAGGCACACATCTCCTAACTACTTGGTCACTACAAAATTTCCACAGATAAGGGTCATCCCAAACATAGTATTTAGACTCACTCTTTAATTTGAAGGTTTGGGCCCTAGTAGAATCTTCAGGCAAAACACCAGCTACCAAGTAGTTAACCGATCAGCAAAGATACCAAGGAAGCTTACCTTGTAGCTGCGGAAAGCTGCTCATCGGAAAATCATCCCGAATAGAAGAGGGCGAGAGGAAGAATGGGTGATACGACTCAAGTGGTCACTACCCGCTTTGTGCTCCGCTTACGTCTCGAATCTCAACATCAAACTCTTGGAGCAATAGCATCCACCGGATGAGTCGTGGCTTAGCATCTGCCTTTTTTCAAAAGAAATTTTAGAGCGGCATGGTAAGAGAAAACAATTACTCTACTAGCTAGCGATATGATCTAAACTTATCAAAAGCAAATACAATAGCCAACAACTCCTTCTCAGTAGTGGTGTAATTAGACTGGGCAGGATCCAAAGTCTTGGAGGCATATGCAATCACATGAGATGCCCTATCGACCCGTTGTGCCAAGATAGCACCAACCACATAGTTGGAAGCATCACACATCAGCTCAAAGGGGATGCACCAATCGTGGATCGGATCACCGGGGTTGTAGTCGTGCAACGCTTCAAATGATCGAAGGCCGCCTTGCAAGCATCATCAAATACAAAGTCGTGTCCTTATGCGTAAGGTTGGACAAGGGTCGGGCGGTCTTCCATCGAAATCCTAAATGAAACGCCGATAGAAACCGCATGACCAAGAAAAGAACGAACTTCCCGCACGGATGACGGGGGTAAGGCAAAGCAAAGAATCACATCTATCTTAGGTGGTCTACCTCAATCCCTTTCCTAGACACTATGTGTCCTAAGACTATACCCGATTCAACCATAAAATGACACTTTTCATAATTCAACACAAGATTAGACTCAATGCACCTGTGCAAAACTCTAGATAGATTAGCTAAGCATGCATCAAAATCAGACCCATATACAGTGAAATCATCCATAAAGACCTCCATGCAATCCTCTAGAAACTCAGAGAAAATACTTACCATACAACGCTGAAAGGTGCCAGGTGCGTTGCAGAGGCCAAAAGGCATCCTTCGGTAGGCATATGTTCCAAAGGGGCATGTGAAGGTCATCTTCTCCTGATCCTCAGGAGCAATATGGATCTGGAAGTATCCGGAGTAGCCATCTAGGAAGCAAGAATGAGACTTGCCGGCCAATCGCTCTAACATCTGATCAATGAAAGGTAAAGGGTAATGATCCTTGCGAGTGGCTTGGTTGAGTCTCCTATAGTCAATGCAAACTCTCCAACTATTCTGAACTCGAGTAAGAATGAGCTCATTCTTCTGATTGGCTACTACAGTGACTCCGGATTTCTTAGGAACCACCGGACCGGCCGACCCACTGGCTATCGAAATGGGATAGATGATACCGGCTTGTAGAAGCTTAGTGACCTCCTTCTTCACCACATCAAGGATAAGGGGATTAAGGCGTCTCGGGGTTGCCTCACCGGCTTAGAGTCCTCTTCCAACGGAATTCGATGCATGTACATGGAAGGGCGATGCCAACTATGTCGGCCTAATGTCCACCCAATGGCTTTCTTGTTCGCCCTCAATAAGCTTAGCAACTTCTCTTCTTGTTCGGGAAGAAGGTTATTTGCCACAATGACGGCAACTGTTCATCCACCTCCGAAATGCATATTTCAAGTGATCTCGGAAGTGATTTCAACTCAAGTTTGGGTGGTTGCTCAGTAGATGGGAGAAACTTGGGTGGTTGTTGCAACAACTCTGATGTCATCACACTGGAAATGCCTGAAACCACATTCAAAGAAGCAGAAGAACTATGTCTACACAGCTCAATGTTAACATCGAATTCAGCTTTCATCAAAATCGAGTTAAGATCATCAAAATCAAAATCGGGATGCACATCGGATCGGGATGAAGCTCAAACTCGAATCAATATCGAATCCACACGTAATGCGGAATAATCACCCAAAGAAGTCGAATCACCAAATAATGCAGCATTAACCAAATGAGTACAAACAGAGCACCATTCATTATCAGCACATGCACAAATGGCAGAATCACTCTCACAGGAAAAATCAGGATAATTAGCACACCATTCAGCAAGAACATCATCCACAAGATCATCAATCACATCAATACTAATTTAAAATAGAATGTTCTTCCCTAGGATGTTTCATGGCGTCAAAGATATTAAAATTCATAGTAAATATCACCAAATTCCATGGAAAGAGTACCGGAATACACATCTATCTTCGTCCTAGTTGTTTTCATGAAAGGCCTCCCTAGAATGATTGGTGACCTACTACTAGAAGACTCATCCTGCATATCTAAGATGTAAAAATCAGCAGGGAATATCAATTCATTAACTTTGACTAATACATCTTCAACTAAACCGAAGGATGGGCATTACTCCTATTAGCTAGTTGAACAATAACACCGGTTGGACGCAAGGGACCAAGACCAAGAGATCTATAAATAGATGCGGGCATGACATTTATAGAAGCACCTAAATCTAGCATGCAATCATCAAATTTATAATTACCAATAAGGCAAGGGATAGACAACGTCCCCGGATCTTTGCACTTGCGAGGCATGGTAGGTTTGGATGAGTCCGATACATTCAGTTCAAACTCACTCGTTCATTTCCTTCGCCGCCTCTTGTTGGTACACAACTCTTTCGAAACTTGGCATATTTTGGAATTTGTTTGACGCATCTAAGAGAGGAATGTTGATCTCTACTCTTCGAACGTCTCGAGTATATCCTTCTCTTGTGCTTTTTCTCGCCAACTTCTTGGTTTTAATCGCTCTCGAGGGAAAGGAAGAGGAATGGTAATGTCTTCCTCTTCACTCTTTGGATTGCCTTTTTATTTTTAGACTCAATCTTCACATTTTCTCGACTCTCTCGATGTGGAAGTCACATCTACAAATTTGGTTTAGGTTCCTCCAATTGCTTGCCAGATCGAAGGGAGATAGCACTCACATTCCCTTTAGGATTAGGAATTGTTTGTGAAGGAAGAGTGTTGGATCCCCGAGGTTGAAGCCGGTTCAATGATGTTGCCAACCGCCCAATTTGTGTTTGCAAAGTCTCGAATGGAAGTGTCGGTTTTCGTTGAAACCGCATATTGGCCGTGACAAATTGCTTCATCATATCCTCTAGTGAAGAACCACCGCATCGGTACTAGCTCGCGTTGTGCCGCCCGTGGAGGTGCACATATGGTCGGGTCGAGGAGTGGTGCGGCAAATGAGGTGCGAGTGTTGTTGGAAATTTTGTGGCATGTATCTTGTCTCGCCTTTGGTAATTCCCGCATTCCGCGATATTGGTTACTCGTTCGGTTCCGATTCGATTCGGTTCCAACGGAAATTGGGGTGATTTCTCCAACCGGGATTGTAGGTATTGGAGAAGGCATTATTCTCGCTTGGTATTGTGGCTTTCCGGAAAAACACCCACTGCGGCTACCGACCGGTCTTGACAAGCGGGATCATGCAAAGTAGGGCAAGAATCGTAGAATGACAAGGGTCGAGCAGTAACCCAGGAGTACCCAATCGGGGAGGAAGATTGTCTTGTTTGGGTCATCGCTAACCGCCTCACAAGGGAAGTCGGATCATCAAGTCTATTCTCCAATCTCTCGAGAATCGTCGGATGGGAGGTGTTTGAATATGGTAAACGGGAGTACCATTGGCCCAGTGCCAAATTGCCGAGAATTAGCAACCATAGTAGATATCGGCTCTCGGGCATCTTCGGGTGTCTTGCTATCTAAGGCCCCCACCACGGACGCATCCACGAAACTCTTATCCATCGGTAGCAAACCAGAATAGAAATATGTAATCAGGAGTTGGTCTGAAATCTGGTGGTGTGGACAGCTTGCACACAATCGCTTGAATCTCTCCCAATACTCATACATGGTCTCCCCATTGATTTGTTTAACACTAGTGATCTCCTTCTGAATAGCAATGGCTTTTGAGGAAGGAAAGAACCTCACTAGGAATAACTTTCGCATATCATTCCAACTCCCGAGATGTGGGTTGCAAATTGTATAGCCAATCCTTAGCCACGCCATCTAGGGAAAATGGAAAAGCTCTCGGCTTAATGTGGTCCTCATCAATTGCTTGAGGTTTCATTGTCTTTGCATACCACATGGAACTCCTTGAGATGCCTGTGAGGACATTCACCGCAAGACCATGAAACTTGGGCAACAAATGGATAAGACCAGATTTTAATTCAAAGTTAGCAAAGCAAGTTTAGGATATTGAATACACAAATTCGATTACCCACATCGGGGTAGCTAATTCTTTCAAAGTGGGACGAAGCTACTTGCTCTTCTGCCATAATGTCTGAGTTAGCAAAATTGCTACTAGAATCAGTGAAAACAACAAGACTAGCAGAAGTACTATCAGAGTCAAGATCAACAGAATGGACACAATCAGACTCAGACTCAAGTTCAATGTCAAATTCAGTATCAATCCCACGACTAAGCCTAACAATTCCTCAAAGGAGAATTGTTCTTTCAATTTCGGGATCAAGTGGCAACAAGTCTTCGGATCAATAGTACTCCTAGTACTCATGCAAAGATAAACACAAACACAAGGCAGAATTGTCGAAAAAAATTTACGAAAATGCCACTAAAAGTGGTAGAAAGTAGAAAACACTAAGATGACACAAAAACATAAAAACCTATGTTGGAATTTGACCAAAACAAGTCCAAAACAAGATCAAATGATTTTTAAAATTTATGGGACTTGGACGGGCAACTCCTAGACCATTGGGGAACCCAAAAATGAAATGAAAAAACTTCAAAAAATGAAAAAGTGTCTAAACGATGGAATTTGGGAAATCGAGCATACCACACAAAGATTTCTTGTGTGCCCAAGGTTTTTGGCCATTTTCTATCGCTCGTAAAAATTTCAGCTCATTCGGAGATACTCAGAAAAATTGACCTAGTAGAAATCACAAAATAGAAACTTAAAACGGTGAAAACGAGGTCCAAACGTTGGAATTTGGGAAAATAGGGCAGACCTCACTCCCTAAGAGAGTGATTCTTGTTTAAAATGCCCAATTCCTTGTGAATAAGATTTGGTTTGAGTGATCTGGGTCAAAAATATTTTCTGTCCAGCCACCCGAACCACCAAAAACTACCGTTGCTTAACGAAACCGATGCAAATTCCCTAAGCCGGCGCCATATTTTGACAGAGATTTGCCGTCATCTCACAAAATAACCAGATTAGAAAGGATTTGCGTATAATGTAACACGGGTCGTTTCTCTCAAGGAATTTGCGGTGGGTTTAAATCGGCAACGGCAAGAAAAGAACAACAATAAAATTGGGGTTTTTGATTTGAAACAGATTAAAAAACGAAATTAAATTTAAACAGATCCGAAATATGCGAGAAACAGATAAAAACGAGATTGCAATAGATTAAAACGATCAACCCAACGTTTAGATTCCGAAACTTCCTTCATTGAACGAAATATAAACGAACTCGCGTTTGGCTGCGGACGAACCGAAATCTCTGCGTTCGTCGAGAATCCCTCGACTAGACGATCGTCTAGAATCTGTCCGAACAATGGCGTCTCACTGTGCAATCTTGCAACACTCTAACCTAGTTCGAACTCGGTCCTTGGGATGAACCAAACCGAATATTAAATCTAATATTCGAACTATTTTTAAATCGGATCCGATAAGATGAAAACGAAACGAGTAAAGTTACCGATTAAGTACGAGTTCTGCTGGACGAATCATGGAATCCTCAACGTTGGGTTAACCACGTGAAGGTTTAGCGAACATGGCTGAGAAAATCGAAGAAACAGACGAAGAACACAAAGAACATCCGAAAAACTCTATTTTGATCCACCAAAAAGAATAAAAACGTGAATGAATGTGTTTGTGGCGCTGCCTTACTTAACCTAAGATGAAAAACGAAATGGGGCTCCAATCAATAACCTGGCCCAAAAGAAAATAATACGAGAATGGGCTTTAGTCACAAATTCGAGCCCAAATAAAACATCTAACTTTGGCTTCAAAATCGACGTCTTCTTGTCCGAATTTTCCTTCATGTCTTCATAACAATTGTAGATCTCGAATCATCTGAAATATGAAACAAAAATGAGGCAAATCCGATGTCCGGTTCAAGAGTTATGGTAAGATTAGTGAAGCAATGTAAAACTGGAATTTTATTAATAAAAATGGCTAAAATATAATCAAAGGCCCAAAGCCCAAATAAGTATAAAAGCCATTATTTATTAACTAAAAAGTCCTAAATTATTAATCAAGAGATAAAAAGAAGTGTATAAAATATTCAATTATCAACCGGCTAGAGGCCGAGTGAAGTGCCGTGAAGTGGAGCCGCCGGGACGTCGACTCTTGAGGGGGTGACTATGTTATGAGTCCCACATCGGGGAGCCAAGCTCTTAGAGTAAGGTTTATAAGTTCATTGGGTTCTCCCTCCTCATAGGCTAGCTTTTGGGGATTGGGCTCTCCCTTTGGGCTTATGTTCATTACATTGGTGCTTTCATTGAGAGTCAATGTTCTGGAGAGGGCTACTCACGGAGGGTTCGGACCGGGGCAGAGGCCGAGTGAAGTGAAGTGGAGTGGAGCCGCCGGACGTCGGCTCTTGAGGGGGTGACTATGTTATGAGTCCCAAATCGGGAGCCAAGCTCTTGTAGTGAGGTTTATATATAAGTTCATTGGGTTCTCCCTCCTCATAGGCTAGCTTTTGGGGATTGGGCTCTCCCTTTGGGCTTGTGTTCATTACATTGGTCTTTTCGTTGAGAGTCGATGTTTTGGAGAGGGCTACTCGCGGAGGGTTACGGCCATTTGGAGGCGAGTGAAGTCTTGGTGAAGTGGAACCGCCGGGACGTCGGCTCTTGAGGGGTGACTATGTTATGAGTCCCACATCGGGGAGCCAAGCTCTTAGAGTAAGGTTTATAAGTTCATTGGGTTCTCCCTCCTCATAGGCTAGCTTTTGGGGATTGGGCTCTCCCTTTGGGCTTATGTTCATTACATAGTCATCATACAAACACACACACACGATATTTTCTTTTTCTTTCCTTTTTTTTTGTTGGCCAGCAACACACAAACACCATACTTGGACTTAAAAATCTTGATTATATGAAGTCCTACTATCTATAATCTTAAACCAGTAGAGTTTACAAAATTTAAGAAAATCGAGTCTGGGTTTTGGTAAAATACTATATTTCGGCAGGGATTAAAAACGCCTAATAAAACTGATCTCTGCAGATGAATTTATATATAATTAATAACATGAGTTAATTATTCAACCTAGGCGGCCAAGCACATATTACACCCAACATTACTTCACATCAAACTAAGCTAGCTGACTAGTCCTACAATGATAAATTAGGCGGCCAAGCACATATTACACCCAACATTACTTCACATCAAACTAAGCTAGCTGACTAGTCCTACAATGATAAATTAAACCGCAGTGCATATATAGACAAATACATAATTAAATCACATCTTAATTATTGCAGTAAGTAGGCTTAATAAAACCTTCTTATGAAACTTCTTACGATGAGGACGGTTTCTAGCAATCTCGCTTGTACAGATTTGCACAACCGTTTTTCCCTGGACCTTGGGTTTGCGGATTGGGGAGGCAGCCTTTATATCTGTCATATTGGGGACAGTCAACTGGTGGTTTATTAGGATTAGAGGTTGGGGGGGTGACTGGGTCTGAAATTGAAGTCAATGTGCTCAAGAAGTGGGGATCCGAATTGAACGAGTCTGTGCCGGCCAAATCCACAATGAGGCAGCGGTGGTCGGAGTCACATACTGCAGTAGTGGCGGTAACGGTGTTATTAGCAGGAGAAGCTGCCCAGCAATTCTGGGGTTGGAGAAGGAGTATGGATACAATTACGAAAATGTGAAAGAGAAAGCTCAACGATATCTTCATCTTAAGTTTTTCCCCTCTCTTGCTCACTGTTCAAATGTGTTTTAGTGCTTGAGGTCTAACGACATTACATCCGGTTTATATCTTGAGCCTTGGCTGAGTGTCCGTATATTAAACAAAAGAAGGGTTTGGTTGATTGGTTATGTACACTTTAAGGCTTGTTTGATCAGTGATTTGGGGGAAGATGAAGAGAGAGAAAATTTGTATAAGTTGAATTTAAGATAATTAAAGAAACTGGGTTAAAAGTTTTTAATTAATTTTCTAAACTTTTTTGTAATATATTTTTTCTTCACTGAAATTTTAGATTCTCACGTCTTCAATTTCTTTAAGTTCAAATTATAAAATTTTCACTTTCCCTCCCCCTCCCTTTCCACCCCTCATACCAAACAGACCCTAACAGACCCTAAGGGGGAAAATACAAGCACCGACACACATAATAAATGCTACAAAGCTGTAGCGAAAGGGATACAGCTCTCTCGTGATAAGGATAGGTTAAAGTTTGTATGTGGAATATGTGGATTAGGATAGTACTTACTTTACATATAATCGGTTTAGAGGCATAATGGACCACCTCATAAGTCATGAGCAATGCAGTTTTATTGCGAACAGATCCAGTTGTGACAACATTCTAATTGCTCAGGAAATAATACATTCTATGCGGATGAAGGGTCGGAAGAAAGGGTTTGTTGCCATCAAGATTGATATGGAGAAAGTCTTTGATAGACTTGACTGGGGATTCATTAAAAATACCCTCATGTGCTTGAATTTGGATAATAGCCTTATTGATCTCATCATGGCTTGCATATCTACTGCTTCTATGTCCATCCTCTGGAATGGTGATGAGAGCCCGAGCTTTTCTCCCTCTAGAGGTGTCAGGCAAGGAGACCCTTTAAGTCCATACCTTTTTGTCCTCTGTATGGAACGTCTTGGTCACCTAATTAAAGTTGAATGTCAGGCCCGACGCTGGAAACCCTTTACTTTTAAAAGAGGTAGCCCTCATATCTCTCACCTGTTCTTCGCTGATGATCTCATTCTCTTCACGGAAGCTTCAGCTAGTCAAATGATGGAAGTTCGTAAAGTAATGTAAATCTTCTGTGAGGTCTCTGGTCATAGAATTAATTTGGAAAAATAAAAAATGTTTTGCTCTACCAATGTCAACTTTAGCCGAGCCCTTGAGTTAAGCAGATTGCTCGGGATTGGTATTACTTCGGATCTAGGAAAGTATTTAGGGGTGCCGATTATTCATAAGAGAGTAACTAAAGGTACTTATCACCCCATTGTGCAACAAGCTCAGAAAATGTTGTCCATGTGGAAAAGAAAATTCTTGACTATTGTTGGGCGCTCTGTTCTTATAAAATATGTGTTATCCTCCCTTCCCAGCTACTATATGCAATCAACTCTCCTCCCCATTTGTACTATCAATGAAATTGATAAGATCTCTAGGAGATTCCTTTGGTCTCAAGATGAGGATGTGAGGAAAATGCACCTTGTTGCTTGGGATAAAATTACTCAGGCAAAGAAGGAGGGGGGCCTGGGATTCAGAAACCTTCGGCATCAAAATAAAGCGTTCATTATGAAACTCTGTTGGAGCCTTTTGACCGAGAAGCAAGCTTTATGGGTTCAGTGCCTTTGGTCTAAGTATAATTGCGGCGACTCCTCTGTGCCTAATGTCTCAAGGAAGCGAAATTCGTCCTCTGCCTGGAGAGCGATTGTTGACGTTTGGGAAAAATTCCTTAGTGGAGTCGAGAAGAAGGTCAATAATGGAGCGGATACCAAATTACGGACCGATCTTTGGCTCCCTCTTGATCGCCCATTAGTTACCTTTGTTGCGAATCCATCCTTAATCAATGAAGATGAGACCGTACGGGATCACCTCCTGATAAATGGAGGATGGGACACAAGCAGGTGGCGGGGGATCCTTCCTCCCCATATCATTAATAATATATCGAGAATGCACCCGCCTAGTGGTAGCTCCCCTGACTGCTTTACTTGGAGAAATGCAAGAGACGGTTGCTTCTCTGTTAAATCTGCTTATCTCTATATCTCTAATCAGCCTAGAGCTAGTGGAAGCAGTTTCTGGTCCCGGATGTGGAAATGGCAACTCCCGAAAAAGTCAAGTATTTCATGTGGCGGGTTGGTCATGAGAGGCTTGTCACCAATTCTCTCGAGCCAAAAGAGGTCTTACTAATGAGAGCCTCTGCCCATTTCACCGTAATCGTGAGGAGAGTGTGCTCCATATAATCAGGGACTGCGAGAGAGCGAGAAATTTGTGGAAAGAAATTTTAAAACCTAACTACCTCTCTCAGTTCTTTGCAGGAAATTTGCAGGTTTGGCTCAACTGGAATACCAATCACAACCCTGGTAAAGGAAGATTACACAATTTCCCATGGGCACGAGTCTTTAGCTTCGGATGCTGGATCCTTTGGACCTCCAGATGTAACTTCTTATTCCAATGCGAAAGCAAAGATACCAGGGAGTTACTCCACTTGTGTAATTATCTTCTTATGGAAAATTGTGTTAATCATAACCTATCTCATCAAATTTTTCACATTGACAGGTATGAGGAGAGATCTTGGACCCCCCTCCTGCTGATGCCGTCCGAATTGATGTGGACGGTTCTATGCGTCATCAATTTCAAGCAGCCTACGGTGGAGTGATCAGGAACTCTGAAGGACACTGGTTGATGGGGTTTTGCAAGTCCATCGGTCTTCATAATGTTATTGAGGCAGAAATATACGCTATCATGCTGGGATTAAAGTTGGGCCATCAGATGGGATTTCAAAAAATCCTTCTTTATTCTGATTCCCTGGATGCTGTCAATACCCTCATGAGAGACTGCTGTTATGCTGATCACCCGTTGAGAGACATTATCAGGGAGACCAGAGATCTTCTCTTCCAGGATTGGGACGTGGCGCTTCGCTATACCCCAAGGGACAACATCGCATGTGCCGACTATATGGCAAAGGAAGGTCATAATGCCCCTGCTAGTGCAGACATGTCTTTAATTCCAACAATTCCTACAGGATGTCTGCATATGGCTCTGAAGGACCAATTAGTCGCCGCCCTAGTTCTTTCGCTAGTTGATGTATTACTGAGCAAGTCTCTCATAGCCTAGTCTCTATCTTCTATTTTCAAGCTTCGGCTTTACTGTTTTCCAAAAAAAAAAAAAAAAAAAATTACAATGAAAAAAAAGTTAATTCCTTATTTCTTATAATTTTATCTTAATTTTTAATTAGGGTTTCGTTTTTTAAATGAGTCTTTATAGTTTTCGAAAATATAAGCATTATACCTTATGTTTATAATTTTTTATTTATGGTTGATATCGATGCTGATTAAATAACATGCATGTAAGTTGTCAAAAAATATAAATAAAAAATAAATTTGTTAAGAATAAAATGATGGAATAAAATTTATTTGTTATAAATATAAAAAATTATTATGCACATAACTGTCTTTTTGTGTGCGTGTATAATATGTAATATGGTGTATTTTTATTTTATTTAGATTTTTGTAATAAAATTAATTCATGTATGAGCTGAGTTAGAGTGATTTCATGATGAATTTAGGGAGCAATACCTGGGCTTCATGACTGCGCATAAACTTCATTATCTTCTACTACCTCTATTCAGTAACAAATTACTCCCTCCGATTTTAATTATAGAATATATTAACCTAATTTTAGAGAAATAAATGATAGTGGTTAAAATAGTTAATTATATTTGTTTTCCCAAAATGCCCTTATTGAAAATTTAAAATGACATATAGTTACTCTAATTCTCTATTGTTTATTGACTTCTCCTACCTTACACCACTTCTCCGAGCTCTTACATATTCCTAAGCGTCGTCGACCTACCTCAATAACTTTTGAGGTTCGAAGTGTAATTTAATAGTGATCTTTATTATTAAATATGACAAAAATTGCTCAAAATTATTTTATTAAAAAAATAGTAGAATTTTGGTGTATGTGGCATTAATGAGTTGTAAGCATTACTCACTTTATAAAATATATGGGTGCATTGTTAAATTATTATTAAGAAAGTATCAATAGGGTATTTTGGGAAAAATTGACAAAAACTAAAATTTTATCTTATAATTAGAACCAATATTAACTCCGAATGTAATCATATATTTAGGACAAGAGGGAGTATTAAATTATGACTTTAGGGAACAATACCTATAATTAAAAAAACCATGAATACCGAATAAAAATAAAAATTATAGGAAATTTGCATATTAATTGTCTCAACTACAACTTATAATTATATTTCAAGGCAGAAGCCAACTAAGCCAAATTATTTATAGGTGACAAATTGAGAATAAAAAAATTGAATCTACTTTCATAAGTTGAAAATAATAAATACTAAATAATTTAGGTAAAATGATCAATATCCTAATCAAGAAAAATAATACTAACAAAGTCTCATAAATTATTAATAGTAATTCTTTCAATTGGTTTTATTTTTTATAATTTAGGGAAAATGACATTAGTGTCTCAATTAAAAAAAACAATATCAGGAAAGTTTCATAATTTCTCAATGATAGTTTTTGTACTTATTAATGATTGTTGGGAAAATTTTAAATAAAATCATTTCCGAATTTGTAAAAAATCTGTTGAATTTGTAAAAAAAGACTTAGAGTCTTAGGGCTATGAAGGATATCTGGTCGGGTGAAATTACCCTTTTACCCTTACTTTTAAATAAATAAATAAATAAACCCTCCACCCCCACCACCGCCTGCCCCCACTGTCGGCGGTGGGGGTGGCCGACGGCGGTGGGGGTGGTGGCCGGCGGTGGTGGGGGTGAAATGTTATTTATTTATTTAAAAGTAAGGAAAAAGGGTAATTTCACCCGAATTTGCATATCCCTCATAAGTCGCACCTCTCGTCTTTTTACAAATTGACTTTTGGCGGTTTTTTTACAAAGGTATTTATTTAAATTTTCCTATGATTGTTTTTTTTTCACTGATTATTGACAAGCTTTAAGACTTTTCTTATACTTTTCGGATTTTAGTATAAAACATATTTAAAAGATATATAATAAATAAATATAAAAATTATGCCTTATATTTAAAATTAAAATTACTCCGCTCATATATGTATTAACAAAGGGGAGTATATATATATATATATATATATATATATATTATTTAGAACTTTGCTATCATCATCCCAATGAATACTGACATGTGGAGGAGACAAAATGTCGGTACTCACGTGCATGATTCATCAATTCATTGGTGGGGGCTGTGAAAGTAACATTTCATGTCCAGTTGCATATAAAAAAAGCTTTTTGAAGAAATCTAATGAGCCAATAGGTTGTCGGCAGGCTGAACGAGTTCGATAAGCTCGTCCCACCTAAAGGGTTAAAATTAAATCTTAACGTTCAAATTTATTTATTTATTTTTTTAAAAAAATATTTTAATAGGTAAAAAATTTAAAATAAAAATAATATTTTAATTAATACTTTTTAATAGGTAAAAAATTTAAAATAAAATTAATTATTTAATTAATATTTTTTGAAAAATATTTTTATTTAAAATTATCTCTTAAATATAAAAAATTTGGATGATTAAAAAGTACCGTTGGAATGGAAAGAGTTTATGGTGCCTATTTAAAGGAGAGGCACCACAACTGATTTGGACTTACTACCTGTTTAGAAAGAATAATCTTATATTAAATTATATATATTTAATTAATTAAAAATATCAATCATATCTATTTTACTTTCCAACAAGATAAATTCAGTAGATGATAACAATAATTCGACGTCAAGGAGAGAAATTCAAAGTACGGTCATAATTATAGACTCCATTATTTTACCTGAGGGTCAAAGCTAAGTATGCATGGTGGCTTGGAGTGCCTGGATCTGTACAGGTTAAATGGGGCTAACTTATGGTGCCTATCTCAATGAGAGGCACTATAACTAGTTCTGGTTAATTAGCTACGACGGAATAATCTTATATTCATGTCCAATTATAAGATGTAGTTGACTTTTTTTAGAGAAATTAAGGAAGCTAATTAAATTACTTTAGATTTTTTTTTTTCTTCAAAGTAATTAGTTTGACTAATAAACTAATATATAATCTAAAAATACATAAAATATAAAATGATTAAGTAACTTATTTAGTTTTTTAATCTCTCCAAACAAACAACTATGCCTTATAATTAGGATCGAAGGCCAGTACTAAATAATAGATACTTAATTTTAAAATATCAATCATATATATTTTAATTTCCCATCAAGAGAAAATCAGTGGATAATGACAATAATTCGACTCTCAATAAGAGAAATTCAAAGGATGGTCATAATTATAGGCTCCTTTGTTTTATCCGAGGGTCAAGTATGCAGGAAGTGGCTTTCCTCCTTTGCTATTCGTCCCCTGCCTTCCTTTACTATATAAAAATAAAAAAATGGCGTCCTTTTGATGTAAAATACAAGCTGGTACCCTTTTTTTTTTCTTAAAAAAAAAGTTTTAGGTACTGACTGATATATAAAAGATCTTGGGCCGATCTTGAAAAAATACTTCATGATCTTAAAAAATATTCTACAGTACATTTTTAGTTCTAACCAATACTATGAAATATTTTTTCAATATCCTAAATAATTTTTTAAGATGGTGAAGTATTTTTTAAATATCCGTTAGTATTCTTTAAGTACTTAGTCAATACTTTAAAATATTTTTTCACTACCATTAAATATTTTTTTAGATCTTAGTTAGTATCAAAGCGATTTTTTTAGTCTATCATAAAATATTTTCTTTTTTTAAAAAAGCACCAACTTGTGTTTTGCCCCAAAACGGCCCGGTTTTATAGTAAAGGAGGGCGGTGAAACTAAATATCAGTGGGGTGAAGCCAGGTCCCACGTATTTATGGTGGCTTGAGTGCCTCCAAGGAACTTTAATAATGAAAAATGCAATTAATTCATTTGTTTGTATTCAAAGATTCCATACTTTACCGGCAGAAAAAAGATTCGATATTTGAATTGTCGGGGAAGGACGATTCCTTGTCATGTGAGCGCGCATGAACGTCTAAATCAATTGGACAAATTTGAGAATTCACATAATTGTGGTGGTATTATTTTTAGTAAAAGGGTATTTTAATTAATTTTCTCTTAACTGAATTTATCAAAATACCCCTGGGCTTAATTTGAAATTTCCCACAAACTAATTCTCTTTTTTGATCTCAAATGCCATCCCGCCAAGGATTTCACTTCCATTTTATAGCGTTAGCTTTTTCACAAAATTTGCCCCTCAATATTTTAAGAACAGAGAAAAAGCCACAAAAGCCCCACCAGTCCACCACCCGCCGGCTAGCCAATTGGCTACCAGACCTTTTTTGAACCAAGGTGAAAGGGGATCAAATACCACCCTCATAATCACCTTAGCAGAATATATATGATAAAAAGGTCATACCAAACCTTTTTTGACCCAATAGATATAATATATCAAGATCTATCTTAGGCATGTCCATGGACCAGACCGGACCGGGTTGGGGGTCAACCCGAGTCTGGTCAGAGGGACCTGGATGGACAATCCGATCCGAGGTCTGGTCAGTCAATCAACTAAATTTGGATGAGGACGGAAATCCAAAGGTCCCGATCCAGGACCAATTTTTTTTTTTTTTTTTTTTCTTTTCCCACTTCCAGAACAATAATTAAATCAATGAAACACCTGCGGGACAATAAATAAACATGCAAACATCTTAAATCCAATCTTAAACCCATAATAATTTCCAACAACATGTCATTGAACAAGAATACAATATAAAATAGAGGCATACTTTTATAAAGCCAAGTAAATTTTATAAGTCAAACCACAAATCAATACTGGAGTGAAAGGGAGTGAAGTCACAAATTTGGCTAGGGTCCCGATGAGAGATTGATGCTGATGAATTTTTTTTTATAAAAAAAAATTTAAATTTTTTAAAAAAAAACTTTCGGAGCAGGCCCTGGACGATCTATGGGATCTGAACCCTCGGGCCGAAGTCCGGTCCGGCAAGCCAGAACCGTCTGATGCAGTCGCTTGAATGGTCTCGGACAGGCCATCAAGTCGACGGGCCAAGGTCACACTGACCACCGGTTTTTTGGACATCCCTATATCTAATATAAAGGGGATCATAACCCACCCATAATAAAGAGATATTTTTGGATATGATATAACGGCCAGAGATCACATGAGGCCCAAGATATCCAACCTAACACTAGTGCAAAAAAGGGCTTTAAGACCGCCTCATTTAGACCAGATTAAAAGTATGACCGGTGACAGTTTCGTAAATATATAGAACACTTTTAAGATCGGATTATAAAATATCCGGTCTTAAAAGTATGGCCGATGACAATTTAAAGTAAATATTGTGAGAAGACGCCAATCGAGATGAGTACGAGAATGCGATGATTTATTCCTTCGCTTAATTGGAATTATATATAGATGTTAATAAGTAAATAATCTTCGACCAAGGGCGAGTTATAATCTAGGGATTACAATCAGGAATATAATTACGAAATTCAAAAAACCATGATCCGCTAACTTAATTCCTAAAATCTCTCTAACAACTTAATTAAGAAAATTACAATCAGAAATATAATTACGAATTCAAAAAACCATGATCTGCTAACTTAATTCCTAAAATCTCTCTAACAACTTAATTAAGATGATTACAATCAGGAATATAATTACGAAATTCAAAAAAATATAAAGAACACTTTTAAAATGGGACTTTTAAAAATGCGGTCTAAACTTTTAAGACAGGACTTTTAAGAAATGCGGTCTAAAAACTATACTTTTAAGCCAGGATGTTTAAAACGTCCGATCTAAAAAATATATTTAAGATCGGATGTTTAGAATGTGCTTGGTCTAAAAAGAAATCCTTTTCTCTCGCCTCCTCTGCTATGTTTGGAGACGGTGCCTCTCTTCTTCATCACTCTTTGATTCGCTTTCTCTCTACTCTGATTCTCTCCTTCGCTCTTCAATTTCCACCTCTCACCACCAATTTCTCTTCTTCACTCTCTGTTTCGACTCCAGCACTACACCCATGGGTGTGTCTTTCGAGTCGCAAGAGTGGGCACGAGGATACAAACCTAAGCTACTTCGAATAGACGAAAAATCCGAAGAACCTCCTTCCCTTTTTTAGATTTGGGTTTTTTTTCAGCACTATAAAGAACGCTTAGGCTTCTTTTGTTGGTTATGATTAGTTTTGATGATGTCTTATATAGATGCCATTCTTAAGAGCAAAAAGATTGAGTAATATAGTTATCTCCTACATTGACTAACTGGTGTATTTAATGTAGATTAATCCAAGTTGAATTATAGAGATTAATCAAAAAGGAGATATTGAAGAAGATTATTCCAAGTTGAATTATAGAGATTAATCAAGAAAGTAGATTAAAGAAAGAAGTTCTTGCACAGAATATAATGAGAATATCAGAATGTCAAGGAAGCAAGAAGCAATCAAAGGATTTTGGGAATAATCAGAAGAAGAGGAAATATTGAAGAAGGTAGAACTTGCAAAGAATGATGAGTACAAGTCGAATGACAGAGAATGATCAAGAGAAGAGAAGAAAGAAAGAATCGAATTATGGAAAATGATCAAGAGAAGAAGAAGAGAAGAAAGAAAGAGTTGAATGATGAAGAATGATCAAGTTGAGAGATGGAAAAAGGAAGAACTTGTTGAATGGAATGAATGTATCATTATTCAAGTTCTTATATTGATGCTAGAAGCCTCTATGATCATATGGAAGTTGGAATGGCTCGATTAGGAATTAAAGTCAACAAAAATCAGCTCCGAGGATGAGAAAACTCGAGTTCCCGACTCAAAACTCGAGTTTCTACTTCTCTACTGATGATTTGCTCCTTTGGTATGAGAAAACTCGAGTTAAGAACTCAAAACTCAAGTTTAGGACTCAAAACTCGAGTTTGGAACTCAAAACTCGAGTTTTGTAGTGTCTTCAGCATCTCTGGCATCTTTGGACTAGGAAAACTCGAGTTTCCAAGTCAAAACTCGAGTTTCAGCATTATTCAGCAACTCTGCTCTACTCTGTTTCACGTTCAGCTTGGGCGAGATCTGGTAATTTGATGATATCTTCCAAACCAGAGATCCAATTAAGGGGAAACCAGTGGCATATGAAACTAGACTCCCAATGCATCATTTTGATATAAAATACAAGCCCAAAGGAGTTCAGATCAAGGAGTTATGAATTATGGAAGATGACAGATAAATCCATGCCACACAGCAAACCAAGCTTCAATGTGTTGAGTGTAACTCACAAACCACACATCGGATTGAGCTGAAATTGGTGGCATATGAAAGTAGATTCACATAGCTTTCCATCAAGAGTTGAACGAACCAAAAAAGAGTTCATACCAGGGAGATATGACCCTCGAAAGTCGACGATTTGTTCAAGAAGGCTCAACAAAGTCAAAACTCGAGTTGGTAAGAACAAAACTCAAGTTTTCGGGTTACGAGAGCAGCGAACTTCAGAGCATCTTCCAAACTCGAGTTTGTAAACCAAAACTCAAGTTTTGATCAGACGAGAGAGAGCAATCTAGAGTAACACAACAACTTCAAAACTCGAGTTTACAATGAAAACTCGAGTTTTCATCACAGCTTCGAGAAAATCACCGTTTCTAAAATCTTGATTCTTCGATAAACATCCAGATGATTACCCAAATGATTTATAACACTTCTTAACATTATTTATATCATTTGTGTACATGTTTCAGATGATCAAAGGCTGTTAAACGAAGATCAAAGGGAAAGTAAATGCGATGTCATAGGCGGTTGAAAACGAAGTTCTATGACTAGTTTCCATCTGAGTCTAACGGCTATATTTCTTCATCCAATGGTCATATAATGATCTCTACCTATAAAAGAAGATAGATTCAAGACAGAAGAAGCAAGATACAGAGCCTACATCTTCAGAATGCAAAAACCCTAATCTTCACACTATCTACTCTCTGTTTTTCAAATGTTTACATAGTTTATCATAGAGAGTGAGATGATTTGTTTTGTACTTCAGTGTTTATTCTTTCACTTCTGAGAGAGAAGATTCATTGTAAACATCCTATCATTCTATCTGTGAGATACTCAAGATTGGGTGATCTTGAGTGGGAAACACATTGTGTTGATTACGAACTTGTAAGGGAGTGAATCCTAGTGAGAGGATTACTTGAGTACATAGTATGTAATCAAGCAAGTGTATTGATTACAGTTTGTAAGGGGGAGTGAATCCTAGTGAGAGGATTACTTCAAGTACAGAACATGTAATCAAGTTGAAAGAAGATAGTGGATTTAAAATTTCAAGCGGAGCTTGGGGACTGGACGTAGGTCAAGGATTGGGTAGAACCGGTATAAATCGGTTTGCATATTCTCTTCCCTTATCTCTTATATTTCCAGCATATATATCTGAATATCCATACATGTTTGAATGACTGAATATTGCTTTATCAATTATTATTGTCTTTCAAACTACTTTCGATAAGTCACGAAAAGTTATTCAAAGTTCCTAAAGTTTTATCAAACACCCAATTCACCCCCCCTCTTGGGTGATAGCCAGACTTTTCATCTTTTTGTAGAGCTGGTTTTTTTTTTCTAATTTTTTGTTTTCTTTTTGCGAGATCTTGTTTATAACGGTTGGAAGAGTTTTGAACATGTTGGGAAAATTTTGTAGATCTGGTGCCAGGTTCTTGTAGAGTATCCGAAATTCCTCTGTTGTATAATCTCAATTGATGGTTTGTCTTTCAATAGTTTTTTTTAAACTTGACTGCATAATGAATCTTCGAAACTCTTCTGTATTGCGGCATTTTACCATTTTTGGACTCATCCCTGGTTAGCGTTTACGGACTCATCGCGTCCTTCATATATTAACAATTTGAACTCGTTTCTTGCGGGAAGAATACTATCTTCCTCCAGTAGCAAGATGATTGATTTCTTTGTTGTCGAAGCCTAGTTTGGGATGATTATAGCATAATTCTTATATTTGAGTTTCTATGTCAGTTTTCTTTTCATTCGCCCTACCTTCTTCTTAAACATTTGAATTTGAATTTCACTGGATGCATCCTGCTATTGAATATCTGGAATTAGAATTCTAGGATTTTGAGTTACGGGGAACATTTTGATTCTTTTTTTTTTGGAACTTTTAGGACCGGATGTTTCCACATCCGGTCTTAAAAGTGTTATCATTTTTAAGACCGGTTTCTTATTCAGTTGTTACTTTTAAGACTGCCTGTAACAAGACCGGTTCCAGATCCGGTCTTAGAGGACGCTTTTTATCCGGTCTTAAAAGCCTTTTTTGTACTAGTGTAAGGTACACTCTATAAATACAGAGGCAGAATCCTAAGGTGCACACATTCTAACTTTGAACTATTTACATACAGTAATCACTGTGCACACACATCACCCCCTTTGGTGAAATCCTTGTTTGTGTACAGTGATCCCACGCTCTCCTGGATATCTTCCTCATAGTTATTCAGGCAGAGCCTATCGATCCAATAGCAAAGCACTAGCCCACCAGGCTAGACATCTGTGTTCTACACCAGAACATTGGCTAACATCAGAAGCAGCAGCCGGAACCCTCAGCTTGGAACACTACAAAAAAAAAAACAGACCATTAGAAGCGGTTAACCAAACCGCAACAAAATCCACTGTGGCAAACCGATTTGTAGCGGTTAAAAAAATCCGCTACTACATATATCATGACCGCGACTGTATATGTAGCGGTTACAAATAACCGCCACTATATGAGGCCAGACTGACTCCTTGTTTGATAATTAGTCACGGTTATAAAACCGCTACAAATGGAGATAGATCACGTTTGTAGCGGTTACATAACCGCAACTAATTATATTAAAAAGTAAGCGCCAAAAGGTTTCAAAATATGTTGTATCGGTTACATGACCACTACAAAATATTCCCACCAATTTTTGGGAAACATTTTGGCGCCAATATTTGTAGCGATTCTTAACCGCTACAAAAAACATCCCGCCATTTTTGGGAAAAAATTGGGCGGCAATTTTGAGTATTTTATAGTTGTAGCGGTTTAGAACCGCTACAAATATTCCATTTTTTGTAGCGGTTTACTAACCGCTACAAATAGATGGAATTTAAAAAAAATTATTAATTAAAGTAATTAGTTAAATATTGTATTAATAATAATTTATATTTTTGGTGAAAATAAATTATATTAAAATATGATATTTGATTACATAAGGTTAATATATAATAGAAAACAATGAGAATATGTACAAAGTAGAAAGAATGTGTTAATTAAAATATAATTAATTCTATAAAAAATGTGTGTGAGGTGAATCGAATAATATATACGAGAAAGTGGAAAGAAATACGAAATGCACCTGCAAAACAATAAAAATTAGTATCGGTAGGGGTAGACGATAAGCATTAGAATTGATACGGTTGAACGACACTTACCCCTTCAAACACTTAAGCTATTTGAGAAAACGTAAAACTATGAGTAAATATGAAGAGAAAACCTAAGTAAAGCGAGAACTAAAGCATTTATTTTGATACCTGCGAATCATTTTGTAGCGGTTTAGTTGTTAATTTTTGTAGCGGAGTTACTTAGTAGCGGTTGGTGACACGTCGTTAGTAGCGGTTTTTTTTTTGTAGCATTTTTTTTGGTTTTGTAGCGGTTTTATAACCGCTACAAATATTATTGTGGTTTTTTTAATAAAAAAAATAAGAAGAAGATTACAGATTAACTATACATTGCATAATATTTTCTCTCAATCTTCATCACCATCCCTACAAAGAAAGTTTGGATAAAATGTTGCGTATGAGTTGAATATGTTTGAACACAAATAAAACTTTGGTTAGATGCTATTATTTCATAAAACGTATATTAAAAAACTTACCACTTCTCAATGTGCATGACATCCAAACAGTGTCGGAGCAAATTATCTTTCCAATACGGAAGAGTGAAGAAGACGCTTATCTTCCACCATTCTTTGGCGCGAGAACCGAAGCACAGGCGGTTTTTATGCCGGCCTTTCTTTGCATCATCTTTTTCCCATACTCAAATTCAACATCTACAAGCTGCTCTATGATTTTTGCACCGGATAAATTCCGAGGAGGTCCTCTTTTTTCCTGTTGCCCATTGAAACGATTGCGTTGCAACCTAAACCTGTGCGTACCATCGAGAAACCCATGAAGCACCACTTACAACTGTGGGGAAGGCGCACTGAGTCAGAGTCAAAATTGCAAGCCGGACACGCAAGGCTGGTATGCACATTCCACCCGGATAATGTTCTCAGTCTAGGGAAGTCACTGATAGTCCACATCAACGCCGCACACAAGTTGAACAGTATCTTCTCGTGCGCGTCATACGTCTCGACGCCAACATTCCATAACTCCACTAACTCCTTGATAAGCGGTTGGAGATACACATCGATGTCATTTCCCGGTGCCTTTTTGCCTGGAATGATCATGGACATAATGAAAGAGCTATGTTTCATACACATCCAAGGCGGTAAGTTGTAAGGTATCAAAACAACTGGCCATATACTATAGCTTGTGCTAAGATTCCCAAATGGATTAAAACCGTCGGTCGCCAAAGCAAGACGAACATTTCTAGGATCCGCCGCAAAATTAGGAAAGTCTGAGTCGAACGCTTTCCAAGCTTCAGCATCCCATGGATGTCTGAGTTTACCATCTTCGCTCTTGTCAGCTTCATGCCACCTCATATGCTCATCTGTCTTAGATGACATAAACAGTCTTTGTAAGCGAGGTTTTAAAGGAAAGTACCTTAAAATCTTTGCGGGTTTCTTCTTCTGCTTCTTTTCCTTCCGAACTGTCCTGAACCTCGAAGTGTGACACTTCGTACAAGTCTCCCTCCGAGCATCCTGAAAGAAGGAATATCACCAAGAGGGGGGGTGAATTGGGGATATAAAGTTTTTCCAAAAATACTCTGTTAACCAAATGTAGAACAGAGATAAACAGAGTAGGGATAAGTGAGATTGAACACAATGAGTTTATCCTGGTTCGGTCCAAATCTTCGACCTACGTCCAGTCCCCAGACTCTCCGGGATTTTCACTAACTTCAAATGATTACACACTCTGTAACTCTCGAAGCAATTCTCTCACTAGAACTTGCTCCCCCTTACAAGTTGTAATCAATTGTCCCAATCTCAAAGTCCCAATACTTTGAGATTCTTACAAGAAAAGATAATCAATGAGAAACTCTCTAAAAGAGCAGAATAATAATCACTGAAGCTTAATATATCCGAAGATATTCTCTCTATAAGTCGAAACAATAAATGCTCTTAATTGCTAATTGAATGCACAGCGTTTCGGTAGTTGGAGACTTGAATGGTTCTCCTATTTATAGTTTGGTAGCATTGATGACCGTTGAGAAGAACTTAATGAGCCGTTGTGAGTAATCAATATATCCGTTGTAATTACTTGACTCAGTTCCTCGTACGCTTCGACATTCGACCGTTTTTTTCTCCGTTGACATTCTTTATTTGAATTGTCCGTTGTGACTCGAAAGAATGTTGGCCCGGGAAGAAGCTGAAATGCTTTTTGTATGTCCAGGAGGTTTATTTCTTCTTTCAACTTTGAAGTACGTAAACACATTTAATGCTTCTGACACATATTGACTTTTCGTGATTTCAAGTTTAAAAACATGTTAGAAGTATCTGAAACACACTAGCAAACTGATTAAACTTGGTTAGGAATACTAATAATCAATTACATGAAATACCCAAGCTTTAATCGGATGAAAATTAGAATGCGCAGAAAAACATATTCAAATTTGATATGAACAACTCGAGTTGCTTCACATAACTCGAGTTATATTTAGTTCAAAAGATATGCGCATGAAGAATGAGAACTTGAGTTATCTGAATAACTTGAGTTGGCTAACTTCGAGTTACTATGCCTAACTCAAGGTTACTTCGAAAAATCAATTATTCGGGAAATTCTTCGCAAATGGTATAACTTGAGTTATAGTAATAAGCGGAGTTGTCCAACTCGAGTTGCAATGTCTAACTCGAGTTACTTTGAAAATCAAATCGTTCAGAAAGTTTTTCGCAAATAAGAAAACTTGAGTTATAAGAAAAACTTGAGTTGTCCAACTCGAGTTATCCAGGTAACTCGAGTTTCTTTTGAATTTAAATCATTCAGAAAACTTTCGCAAATAATACAACTTGAGTTATAAAAATAACTTGAGTTATGTAACTCGAGTTATACTCTATAACTCGAGTTTTGCTAATGTTAAAATCGAATGACTTTTGGCGATTTGATAACTCGAGTTAATGCTTGTAACTCGAGTTATATCAGATATTTCAAATTCTGATGTCGCGAAGGAACACTTGGAACCTGAACTACAACCCATAACTTGAGTTGTTTAGTGACAACTCGAGTTATCCTTCGATTGATATGATTTTTCTTAAGTGAAAAACTTGAGTTATGATAGGCAACTTGAGTTATGTAACTTGAGTTGTTTTCAACAACTTGTGTTACTAATTTTTCAAAATCATTTTACAAGAAACTCAAGTGCAATTTGTCTAAACTTAATTCTTCGCAAATTAACCCATTGATTATTACAATTGTTAGACATCATCAAAACACATAGAGAACCAACACATCATCTCCCCAATTAAGCATGCAGTCGTTGGGACAAGCATCAATTTTTTCGTAGTTCATGCCTAATATGTTGATTACCTTCTTGGCCTCATAGAAGGTTGAGGGAATGCCCGCGTCAGGGAAAGCATCTCGTAGTAATTCCAGCAACATCGACATTGCCTTATCAGTGATCCCACACAAGCACTTGATATGGTACAATTTGATCAGAAAAGATAATTTTGAGTATTTCTGGCAACCTTGATACAAAGGACGATTGCTCTCATCCATTAAGGCGACAAATTCCCGAGCTGCATCATTCCTAAAGAAAACTAGTTCTGGACCCTGAACTTCTGCTGTGAAGTTGTCGTCTTGAACACCAAAAGCATCGTGAATAGCTTCATTAACCAGATCATGTTGATGTGCTTGATTTGCTACTTGTGAGGTTTGAGGAAGATGATCCCCATATCTCATACCACGCTTCTCACCATGAACTTGCCAGAATGTATATCCTTCTGGGAAAGGCTTGATAAGAAGATGTTCCATAATGCCTTCTCGCGTTTGCCACTTCTTAAACTTGCATCTACAACAAGGACACACGATCTTGCCATTAACGCTAGCATGACAGAAGATGAAATCTAAGAAAGTTTTCAATCCTGCTAAATATACAGGAGAACTGCGCGGTAGCTTGATCCATGACTTATCCATTTGTAGTAAACAAAGCTAGGATACAATATAAATGTAGAGAGAATGTTTAATTACCTTCATAACAACACTTGAGATGTTTAAATGCAATATGGAAACACTTTGTAGCAGTCCATTAACCGCTACATTAACCGTCACAAATATGAAAAATGAAAATAAAATTAGTCGCGGTTCTTTAACCGCTACAAATTTGAATTCAAAATCCTGCCAAACTTCAGTCGCGGATTCTAAACCGCCACAATCACCACTACAAATTAGCGAATTTGAATTCATAATCTCGCCAGAGATTTGTTGCACTTTGTTAACCGCTACAACATTATAGCCGTTTTAATTTAGTTGCGGTTATTCATATTAACCGCGACAAATGTTGGCGCTATTTTATTCACAGGCTAATTCAAATTTGTAGCGGTTCTTTCAACATAACCGCTACAAATGTTATTAGCTCCATTTTTTATTTTGCAATATCAATTTTATTTGAGAAAATTACTTTTTATTCCCTTCATATTAACTCCATTAATTTTTTTACAATATCTATTTTATTTAGCTATACTAAATTTTATATTGTACGTTATATATTATAAGTAACATTAATAACCTAATATAAATGGAATACAAGTATTGAAATATTACTCCAATATATTAATAACATACCATAGTAAAAGATAACAAATATTTAACCAAATATAAATGTCAACAAGCCAAATAACATAAAAAAGAAAACAAACATCTAGCGGTGCAAAATAAAAACTAACTATCAAGAGCTTGATGATCAGGTCCTGTCTTTTGGGGGCTTTCTCAAGGGGCTCTTGCACGACCGGAGGCAACAACACCCTCGTCATCAGCAGTAGGAGGACACGAAATTTGATCCTCATAGACGAACGGAGGGGAGGAGGAGGCGCGGGGGGGGAATCCTCGTCGATGAATGGAGGAGGCTCGGGAGTTGGAAACCGTCGTGAGGCATCAACTCGGTCAAGGCATCGTGAACGGCAAGGTATGCCTCTAACTCAAGAACCAACGGTCGTATCTCTCTTGCAAGCGCCTATTCTTGGCATCATTCGCAGACTTTTGTGCAGCAATTTGCCCGACAACCTGCGCAGCAACCTTCACGACAATGATCGCACCAACCTCCGCTGGTGGTGGCCTTCTTGAGCCAGAGGTGCCGGCCTCAGAGCCGGAGGCCTTCTCGTACACCATGCTAGGCCTGGCGCCTAATCCCATACCCTTCACGCGGCCGGGATGCTTTGCGAGCCCACGCGGCTTTCAAAGGGGCCGTAGGATCCACAGACCCCTGTGACTCGGGCCGCGACGCTCGCGATCGGCCTAGCTCGCTCAAGTCGAGCGACACACAGATTTCGAAAAACATTAATTAAATTATATTTAATTTAATTTTAATATACAACATTAACTATATAAATATTTTTTTTGTAACTTACTATTATCTCCTTTGCTGCCTCAGAAGTCGGCATCTCATCACGGTGTCTATGGGTGCGTGTGAACAACTGTCCATAGTCCGTCGACGGTTCTCCTCCCGAGCCTTCTCTTCTTTGAAAGAGTTAAAAGAATATAAACTTTATTATTTCAAAAACAAAACAATCATCTTTTAAACGTAAAATTAATTGATCTTTCAACATACCATCTCTTTGTAGGTCACCGCAAACGTCTTGGTTCCTGCCATGTGATGGACCCTTTGATGTGACCGACTTATGGTGTTCCTCTGCGATAGGGCCTACAAGGAGCAGCAAACAAAATGTTAAGTGAAATTAATTATAGGTTTAAATGATTTCTTGTAACCTATATTTCAAGTAGATTTAAACTATGAATTAAGTTAAACTATTAAATAATTTAAATCAAATGCAAACAATAAATTAATTTAATCAATATTTATATTTTTAAAACTACACTCAAACAAAATTAATTTAAAGAAATTTGTCACAATAAATTAACTCATGTTTTAAAAAAACTTAAACTACGATTAATAAAAACACGTACCTGTCCATCTGGACCCCTTCGATAGTGGACAAAACTCGCCCAGTCATTTGGGTCCACGCCATCAGGACGTTCTTGATCAGCTGCTGCAGAGGCATAGTCGAATCTCCATTACGCACGGTGTAGAGATGACCCTCCGGCTCTTCCACCCATCCCCATTTTCATGAGTACGTACCTCTTATGGATGGCTCGCACGTTAAACTTTTTACGTATCATAATTTAGTTAGTAATTAAGTAAGAAAGAAAGAAAGAAAGAAATATATAAACCACAACTTATTACTATTAATATTTGAATTTAATTAAACAACATAAGTTACCCGCACAACGTAAAAAATGCTTTGTCCTTGTTCTCCGGCGGAATCTTTCTCCAATCGTGGAAAAAGATCGGAAACCATGCCCAATTCCTGTCAAATTCTGACAGGAATCAGTTCATCAGATGACAACCATTGCTGATCGGCTGGTCCGTGTAATACGTGTTCCGTGGACTATGACGCGATGCTTGTCCATCAGTGACCGCGGCAACATCCAGCGTCCTCCTGCTGATGTTCCCATGTTCATCTGTACAATTACAAACACATTGTTGTATTGCGTTTAAAATTACAAGTAAGAAATTTAAATTTAAATTTTTGACAAAAAACCGATTATATTTACCTTCGACATCCACCACAAATCCGGTGGAACGCGAAGATGACGATCAGGGGTTCTCCTGGTCTCGCTCATTCTCCTCATCGAGAAACCGCTCCGCCTCGGCTATGGGAATCTCAATATGGATCTCCGGATTTTCGTCCACGTCGCCGATCAACGAGACTTGCACCCTTTTCTCCCCCTACGGTCTCTAGGTTTGGGATTTCCTCATCGCAAAGAGGTCATCAAACTCCTCCCCTCCTTTGAAGGGGCGGAGGGGGATTTTCTGAGCCCACGTCCTCTCGTATGGCCCTCTCTACTACTACTGCCCCTTATAGGCCTTCTCTCCCATTCAAAAGCTTTCCTTTTTCCCTTATCTTTAGAAACCATGATGTCAAAAGGTACAAGTTGAAAGGTTAAAAGGTGAAAAATCAAAACCTTGCGCCCGAGATTTTCAAAATGAGAGGAATTGTTAAAAAACCGATATAGTTGTAAAGGTTATTAAATATAACCGCTACAAAATTATAAAATTTGTTGCGGTTTAGACAAAACCGCAACACAAACCATGACAACTTTGCCTCGTTCTTCATGAAAACTTGTAGCAGTTACAGAACCGCGACAAATTAGAGACTTTTACGATTACGTAGCGGTTAGAGTCAAATAACCGCAACTAAATAGAGCCCTTGCTATTCTCAGTGGTTATAGCTTAACCGCTACAAAGTTACTTTTGTGGCAAAAAAAATCCAAACTAATTAGTTTGTCAGTCAAACCAATTAGTTTGGTGAAAATATTTAAAATGATAGAACTTTCAATTAATTTATTTATCTTCTTTAATTTACCCAAAACACTCGAAAGTAATATATTAAGAATAATGAGTTTACTGAAAATAGTCTAACATGCACGTGAAGATTCGGATTTAGTATAGCCACCAATCTCCCTGGAAAAACTCATTGACTCATTTTGATCAGAGATATTTTTCAGAGACAATGGTGGCTATAATGGAAACCAATCTTTGGTCGCAGGTTGGACTATCTTCAGAAGAGTAGAAGTCTTCACGTTAGAGAAAAAACTAAATTTGGATTGTCACTGAAGGAACTGCCTTGGCCAGAAAGAAGAAAGAGGCAAATATCTGTCGCTCTCATCTCTCGACATAAGAGATTAGGGCTGCAGAAATCTACATGTCTTCGATTACTCAGCCAAGAAAGTTCATTTAGCGACAACGCAGATTTGGTATTTTCTGAAAATTTATAATTAGTTGTACGGACATATTAACTATATATAACATAAATATTTGTAGCGGTTAATGGACAAACCGCTACAAAATTATATTATTTGACACGATTGTAGCTTCGCTTCACAACAACTGCTACAAAACGCTGTTGTTCCACTATCCTGTAGCGGTTTCTTTCATATAACCGCTACAGAATTACAGCGACAAAGTTCGCGCCATTACTCACCAACGCTGGTGCCAAATTTGTAGCGGTTTTTCCAAAAAAACTGCAACAAATATTGCGCCACAGAGATTTGTGCCATAACGCGCCAAACTGGCGCCACATTTGGAGCGGTTTACTTTAGAGTAATCGCTACAAATATCTCAGCAAACATCCCCGTAATGCATCCACTACTAATTTGTTGCGGTTCATTAAAACACCGCTACAAAAATGCGGTAAATAATGATTTTGTAGCGGTTATTTATGATCGTTACAAATGGACCGCGACAAATGATATATATTTTTTGTAGTGGAAATCCACCACAGGCTTAAGCGAGTCAACAACAACAAACTCAAGACCCGCCGCTGTCTGAGGACATCCCAGAAGATAATGCAATGAATGAGGGGAATGACGTTTCTGACACGGCTTCCTCCCCTGCGGTGACTGCTAAACCTCAGGGCCCGGCATCTCATGAAACCCCAGCCCCTAGTCCAAACTTTCTTCTCCTACAGAAAACCCAGCACTCAATGTTGAGGCGAATGGAGAGTATGGAGAAACGCAATAATCTCCAATGCCAGGAGGTCTTAGAGTGATACAGCAGATGATGGAGGACCGTTTCAAGCAGCTGGTAATGACGATTCATAAAGACAACTGGGATGATGGCCGGGGAAGGAAAGAAAGGGCGTCACAAGATACCCGTAACCCTCCTTGCAGTGAGCAGTCGAGGCCCACGCAACGAGAAATTGGTGCAACGGCTCAACAGACGAATTCGAGATGACCGCGAGTCTAGAATCCTTCTTCAGCTCAGAAGAAAACGCGCGCTGAGAGGACCCCGGATAATGAAGACCGAGAAGTTGAAAGACCACCTCGGCAGGGAAGCTCCCCAAAAAAGTATAAGATGAAATATGCCGTGGGGCACAACAGCAGTCCTTTCTCTGACAAAATTGTGAACGCGTCGTACCCAGAAGTCTTTGACTTGGCAGACCTGCCAAAGTACGATGGAACCCAAGACCCGAGGTCCCATCTTGATACATTCGGGTTACTCATGTTCGTACGGCTGATTGGCGGGCTGGTTATTTCCCGGCTCTTTGCCGCCACACCGACCGGGCCGGCCCAAAAGTGGCTCATTACACTACCGGCCAATTCAATTCAAAACTTTGAAGACCTCGGAACCATGTTTGAATTAAACTTTGCAAATAGTAAGAAACAGTCGAAGTCCCAATTCGCTCTTAGCAAGATTAAGCAGCAGCATGGAGAAACGCTCCAGAAGTACCTGGATAGATTCAAGGAGGTTACGTTGCAAGTAAGATCACTCCCAGAGAGTGTACACGTACATTGCCTCATCGATGGGCTAGACCCATCATTTTGGTTGGCGAAGTCAATTTTCAAAAACCGGGTCTATACCCTCACCGAGTTCAACACGTGGTCAAAGCAATACTTAAAGGTGGAGCAAATGGAAATAGCCAATGCCACCGGGAATGATAGGAGGAGAGATACACGCCCATGAGGAAAAGGGCCATCCGAAAATCAAAGAGAAGATTCCCATAGACGAAACCGAGACAACAGATCTCGGGGTGACAGATTTGAAGGAAAAGTGAGGTATGATAGATACACCCCTTTGAATGTTTCGCGCTCTCAGATCTTCAAGGAGGTGGCGCTAACTGAGATGAAAAAAAGTTGAAAGACCTCGGCCTCCCCAAAATCAAGCCAATACGGACCAGTCCAAATTTTGTGCGTTTCACGATGGACCGGGACACACCACGGACCAATGTTATGAACTCCGTGATGCTATCGATAAATTCGTAAGAGGTGGTAGATTACGTCAGTATGTGATCAAAACTCAAGGGCGGTGAAATAACAAATGCAAGCAAGGAGGTCGAAGTGTTAGCCCAGCCCATGACCAAAAGAAAGAAGATAAGCGGCGAAAACCACCCAGTGATGACGAGGAATTTCCAGAAGTCGAGTTCAATTGCAATGTTATCAGTGGAGCCTTAGGCGGTGGAGGAGACACGGTAAGCCAGCGTAAAAAGTACTTGAGAGAAATCCTCTCCGTAAGGGACATCCCAAAATTTAAAGAAGACTACAGCAAACCGGTACCTCCCCCACTAGTTTTCACTAATGAAGATTTGAAGGACGTGGTCCTCGGCCACCAGGATGGTTTAGTAATCAAAGAAACCCTGGTAAACTGCCTGGTAAAAAGGATTTTTCGTAGATGCAGGGAGCTCGGTAGACATCATTAGCTGGGATGCTTTCAAAAGGATGAAGCTAGATACAGAAGATTTGAAACCATGCAAAATGACCCTTATAGGATTTAACGAACGGGTAAGATTCATTGTTGCCAACTGAAGGTGGAATATCACCTAGAGGGGGGTGAATAGGTGATTTTGAAATTCTTTCGCTAATTGCTCAAGAGCACTTAAAACAGAGATAGAGAGAAGAGCAATGAACACAAGAGGTTATACTGGTTCGGTCCAACTCTTGACCTACGTCCAGTCCCCAGAAACACTCTGGGATTTCACTATCTCGTAACTTGATTACACACTTTGTAACTCTCGAGTAATCCTCTCACTAGGACTTACTCCTCTTTACAAGTTGTAACCAAAATAATTACAAACACAATTACACACTCGTAAACGAAGGATAGTCCTCTAACTCTCGGACTTCGCTCCCCTTACAAGATGTAATTGAACACCCACACTTAAGGTTCCACAACCTTAAGATTTTACAATTCAATAATCAAATAAGTGTTTTGAAACTCCTCACGAGTAGATAAAGATAATCATCGAAGCTCAAAAATATCTCGAAGATATGTGCATGTTGTAAATGGATCGTTTTGAATGCTTTGTCTCGTGTGTGCGTCTATGTGCGCAATTGATGAATTCAAACCTTCGGGTATTTATAGAGTTCGCCATTAATGCCGTTGGAAAAGGTTTGAGAATCAACCGTTGGGACTCATTAAGATAGCCGTTGTGAGTCATAAATATATCCGTTGCTCTGTTTCTTCGTAGCTTTCGGAGGTTGGTGAAATACACTTCATTGACATTCTTTATTCCTTTTGCCCATTGAGATACAAGAGAAGTATTAAATGGAAACTTTTGAAATACTTTCCAGAGGCTCAGATATCCATATTCTTCTTTCATGCTTTGAGTCTGGCTCGCATTAAATGCGTTTGACACTTTACTTGCTTTTACTTAAAAACTGAGTTAATGTTGGTTATAATCATCTGAAACTCCCTTCTGGTCAATGTAGTTTAAGAATGTAACAAAGAATGATATGAAGATTATAGAAGATAACCCACAAATTCTTAATCTCAAAATAGATATTTAAAGAAACAGAGACAGGTTTGCCTCGAGGTAAGATTTTGGATGCCTCAAGTTAATCGATTAAGATTAATCAAACTGTGGTTTCCAGAGAAGATATTAACTTGAGGTTCATCTTTGATTGCCTTGAGTTACTTAATTCGAGGTACCATTAGTGTTGCCTCGAGTTAAATCATATCATCAGGATATTTCAAAACATTACCAAACTCGAGGTTCATGGAATGTAGACTCGAGGTGCAAGACTCGAGGTTGCATTTGGAGAGGCTCGAGTGAATTCATCGTGGTAGAGTATTTCAAGAATCAATTTGACTCGAGGCACATGATTCATTGGCTCGAGGCCATAGACTCGAAGCAGCATTTGAAGAGGCTCGAGTCATTGTCAATTGATCATTTAGGTTCGAAGCGTTTGACTCGAGGCACAGTTAATCTTTGCTCGAGTCTGTGTTCAAAATAGGATTTCGTCATTCGACTTGAGGTGAGCTTGCTGACTCGAGGTAAAAAATGCTATCTATTCTTCAAACTTTCTGTTTGAATTTGACTCGAGGTGAATGTGCTGACTCGAGGCAAAAACCCTTCTCAAAAGGTCTAACTTTATGTTTTGCCAACAGACTCAAGGTATATCATTTGACTCAAGGTAAAAAGCCTTCTCAATTCTTCTAACTCTTCTATCGTTGGAGGTACATAAATTGTTGGCTCGAGTTAACCAACTCGAGGTTGCATTCCTACTGACTTGAGGTAACAACTTCAATTCTGTGCTCTTTGACTTGAAGTTGACTTGAGGAAATGCTCATTAAAATTGGTTTCTTCCAACTTCTATGAAACCCTTTTTGTGTCTAGAATCATATGAAATTGGTTTCATTTGATTTGGTTGTGTATAGAAGGAAAACCGAAGCCATGCTGAACTGATTCCAGAATCACCTGTGTCAACTTATGAAGGCCATATCTCCTTGGTATTACCTCTGTTTTGGATGGTTAAATTCTTGATGGACATCTCTTTGAGTCTAATTTCATATGCCACCAATTTCAGCTCAATCGGATTTGTATTTTGTGAGTTATACTCAAAACATTGAAGGTTGCTCTGGACTGTGACGTCAATTTATGTGTCCACTTGTAGAACTAATTTAGCTCTTGTCTGAACTCCTTTGAACTTGTATTATATATCAAAATGACGTATTGGGAGTCTAGTTTCATATGCCACTATTTTTACTTCAATCCGATTCCTGGTTTGTGAGATATCATCGAAGTACCAGAGGTTGCCCGAGCTGAACGTGAAACAGAGTATGCTGAAGGAGCATTTTAACTCGAGGCAAATTTGAAATCTTGACTTGAGGTGGGCGACTCGAGGCAGCTGATGGCTTGCCTCGAGGTAAATAGTTCCATAGGCGAAAATCACTTTTCTAAAGGGCTGACTCGAGACAACTGATCCCTGGCTCGAGTTAACTCATCCCAAAACTTGATTTTGCTTATTTCAACTCCGATTTGACCCGTTCCAACTTCCATATCATCGTGGGGACTTCTAGAATCAATATTTGAACTTGTATAATGATTTTCTCATTCCATTGAGCAAGTTCTTCTTCTTCTCTTGATCATTCTTCATTATATAGCCTTCACATCTTCTTGATTCAGTACTTCTTCTTGTTGAACGTTCTCTGTTATTCAACTTGAACTCATCATTCTTCATTATTAAACTTTGCATCTACATTACATATAAGAATTAATCAAAGTATAATGTAAATGTAGTATGCAACCTTTTTGCTTTAAATAATGACATCTATATAAGACATCATCAAAACTAATCAAAACCAACATTCTGCCCGAAGGACTCATATTCGATGCCCAACATCGACCAGCTAGTTGACAACTCAGCCGGCTTTCAGCTACTATCCTTTATGGATGCATATTCCAGTTACAACCAAATCGCCATGAACCCTGAGGACCAAGAAAAGATAGGCTTTATTACTGATAAGGCTAACTATTGCTACAACGTGATGCCCTTTGGATTGAAGAACACCAGGGCCACATACCTGCAGATGATGAACAAAGTCTTTAAGGACCGGCTCGGGCAAAACATGGAGGTATATATAGACAACATGATCGTCAAGTCAAAGGACCTAGAAGACCATATTTAAGACTTCAAACAAACTTTTAATAAGTTGAGGGCGTTCCGAATCTGTTTGAACCTGGATAAATGTGTATTTAGAGTCCCAGCCAGGAAATTTCTGGGTTTTCTGTTGACGAACCGTGGGATTGAGGCCCACCTGGACAAATGCAAAGCGGTACTCGACATGAAAGCCCCACGCAATAAGAAGGAGGTCCAGCAGTTGGCTAGAAGATTGGCGGCGCTGACTAGATTTTTACCCAGATCGGCTGAAAATGCACTTCCTTTTTTTAAACTACTGAAAAAGGAAGCGCGAGGAGATTGGAACTCGAAATACGAGTCGGCGTTCAAGAAGATCAAGCACTGCCCGCGACTCGCGATCCGTCCAAGCTAGAGCCCAGAGAGGTGTTGTTCCTCTACTTATCGGTAGGGGAAAAAGCGGTCAGCGCGGTCTTGGTCCAGGAAACCGAGAACGACCAAGTACTGATCTACTTTGCAAGCAAAGCCTTGCAGAGCTTGGAGCTAAGATATCAAAAACTAGAGAAAGTAGCCTTTGCTTTACTCATGGCGGCAAGAAGATTATGACCTTACTTCCAGGGGCACCAGGTCGTTGTTCGTACCAGTCATCCGATCAGATAGGTACTCCACAAGCCAGACTTAGCCGGTAGGATGATCAGTTGGGCGATAGAGTTGTCCGAGTTTGACATCACATACGAAGCCCGGCATGCTATTAAATCGCAAGCGTTGGTGGATTTCGTAAGGGAGCTAACCCCAACCTATAAAGAGGATATTGACGACGGCGGAGAGTGGAAAGTGTATGTTGATGGCTCGTCTAACATAAAGGGAAGTGGAGCCGGAATCATCATCGAAAATCTCGAGGGGGTTGCGATTGAGCACTCACTTCACCTTAACATCCCAACCTCAAATAATCAGGCAGAATATGAAGCATTGTTGGCCTGACTGCACCAGGCACACGAGCATGGAGCCCAAAAGGTAAAGGTCTTAACCGAATCTCAGCTCGTAGTAGCACAGATTGAGGGAACTTACCAAGCAAAGGGTCCTTTGTTGGCCAAATACTTGAATAGAGCTAAGGAGATGATATCCGGCTTCGAAGAGGTAATGGTCACCCACATCCCGCGAGGGGAGAACACTAGAGTCGATATCTTGTCAAAGATTGCCAGTACGAAGGGACCGGGTAACCACAGAACTGTGGTTCAACAAAACCTAGAGGAGCCAAGTTGCGTTATGACCATATCGGCAGCCACAGACTGGAGAAAACCAATTGTGGACTATCTCGAAAGGGGTATCATCCCCGTGGAGTCTTCTAACGCAAAAAAGCTAATCCGAGAGGCCGCCATATACACAATGGTGGATGATCAGCTGTATCGAAAGGGATTACACTCTCTAATGCTAAGATGCTTGGACACAACCGAAGCCAGGTATGTTTTGGCCGAGATACACGAAGGAATCAACGGGCAGCACTTGGGAGCAAAGGCTTTAGCAAGGAAATCTTTGCGAGCCGGCTATTAATGGCCGACCATGGTAGCAGATTCCAAGGAGATAGTAAAGAGATGCAACAGCTGCCAGAAACACGCAAGAATCATTTGGCCCCCTCCATCGGAATTAAGAAGCATTTCAGCTTCGTGGCCTTTCTATAAATAGGGGATCGACCTTTTGGGACCATTCAAAACAGCTCTCGGGCAGCTACGGTGGCTCGTGGTAGCTGTGGATTATTTTACTAAGTGGATAGAAGCTGAGCTATTAACAACAATCACCTCAGCTCGCATACAACAATTCTTCCGACACATCATCGTTTCTCGGTTTGGAATTCCTGCCGAGGTCGTCACCGATAATGGGACCCAGTTTGTTGATAAAGGTTTCCAGGAGATGATTTCAGACCTCGGCATTGAGAAACATTTCGCTTTCGTAGAACATCCCAGTCAAATGGCCAAGCGGAAGCAGCAAACAAGATAATCGTTGATGGCCTCAAGAAGCGGATGGATGACACGTAATCCAGTTGGGTCAAACAGCTCTATAGCGTGTTATGGGGTTATAGGACCAGTGTTCAAACATCAACCTAGGAAACCCCTTTTAGGATGATGTATGGATGCGAGGCAATGATCCCGGTTGAGGTAGGCCAGCCGTCATGGAGGAGGTTTAATACCCTCCGACAAGGCGAGGAAATGAATAAGGAGGCATTGAGGACTGAGCTAGACTTCATTGAGGAGGTTAGAGTCACGGCACATTGCCGAGATATAGCCACCAAGCAACTCATCGCTGCCAAGTACAATCGAAAGGTAAGGCCTCGATCTTTTGACATGAGTGACCTAGTACTTAGAAGAGCCCACGTCGTCAACAAAAACGCCAAGGATGGCAAGCTAGCTGTGAACTGGGAAGGTCCCTATCGAGTCAAGGAGAAGCTCGACAAAGGAGCATACATGCTAGAAACCCTGGGGAGAAAGCCCATGAAAAAGACGTGGAACGCAGATAAATTAAGAGTCTACTATAGCTAGACCTAGCCACCGCAAGCATAGTGAGGCAGACAAGCCATGTCCGAGTTGATTTATTTTGATTTCAGTAATTCGATTTTAATTTTCTTTTTATGTTTACGCAATTTCTTTCTTTGAAGTTGTTAGCTCTTTGGAGCGAATTATCTTTTGAATTAATAAAGAGTTCCCAAAGTAGAGATTCAAATTCTTGGTTATCCGACACCGTGCTAATCACATATGAAGGAATGAAGTAAGACTCGGCATAGTAAACCCAGTCTTACTTCAAACACGATTTAGAGACTGACACAGGGGCCAACGAGCCCGGGTATTTAATTACGCGAGGCCGCTGTCACAAGCCCTTGCAACTTTCTGATGCATCAAAAATTGCTCCTAGATAAGGAGGTGAATTGTCATCCTGACCCTGATCAGGTCAAAATGTTTAAGTGTGTGTTTCTACACCACGGCTGAACATGTGATAGTTTGCTCTTATCCTGGTTAAGATACCAGACAACGGAACCGGAACGCAGTAGTGTGGTTAAATTAAAAACCCCTACCCATATACCTGGTCTTTAGTACTGGAAGAGTATAAATATATTCTGTATAACGCGACCCTGGCCCAGTCATAGATTTACCAACGTAGATTGGAATTCGCAAAAGTGAACTCGTCATTATATGATGAATCAAACACATAAAAGTACGCTCGATGTAATAAAGAGTTAGTGCAATTGATGATGATAATTAGTTCGTCCAAAGGACGACAATTACAAAACTGGAGTAAGGACCGGTGAGAATACAAAATTGAAAGGGCATCAGCAACCAAAAAGAAAAAACAAAAAGGGGAGAGCCCAGGCTACTCAGCTAGGTGGGGCGGCCGGCTTGGAGGATCCTTGACCATCTTCTGGAGGGATGTCGAACGAGACCTCTTCCTCCCTTTCCCCCAGCCTGACCGCCACCATCCAGCTCCGATATTGAGGCACCATCTGGAGACGAAGGAGGTGGGATAAGCTGGCCACCATGGATATGAGCTTGATAGTGGAACCCGACAAGATCCAGGGTCACGTCAGGGTTTAGATGCCAAATTTGCACGAGGACCATATCAAAAGCATCCTTGGCGGTTGCCCTCACGGTGTCGGAGCAGTCGGCAAGGCCCTTCTTTGTATCGACCAGGGCAGCTTTTGTCTCCCCCAACTCCTTGGCCAGATCACCACGCTGCGTCTGTACAATCTTCAAGGCCTCAATGCTCTTAGAATGAGCGGCCTTTGTACTGAGGAGCTCAGAGCTTGTTTTTTCAAGGGCTTCTTTTGTTGCATTGAGCTCCTTGGTCGCTCTTTCAGCCGCAGCCTTCACAGTGTTAAGCTTTCCTTCTAACCTCTCTCTGCCTGACACGGCCTTCTCCTTCTCCAGCTTCACACGCTGTATTTCAGCAGCAGATGCAACATACTTGTTTTTCAAATGAAGCATGGCCTGCGTTAATCTGACGGCCTTCAGGAGATGATATTGCACACCGTGAATCATACGCTCATCAACATCAGAAAAGGGAATGGTGTAAATAAAGTGGCGTGGTGGCAAGAAGGAGACGCAGGTTTCGTCGGTGATCCCTTTTTCCCATGCAAGCCCACGGGGAATCTTAGAAACAGGAGGCAAAGCTGTAGGAATCTTGGTGGGCGAAGGAGGAGCTAGTGGATCGGAGGGCGAAACCTCCTTCCCTTTCGAACCTTGGCTGTCAGGCTGGGAAACCGGGTCAAGAGGAGGAGAGAAGTAAGTTCCTTGTGGGGCTGAGGCCTTTGACTTCTTGGTCGCAGCGGTCTGAGGGCCTGTCCCGGTCTTTCCCTTCCTAGACTTGGTAGGGGCAGATCGTTTCCTGGTGTTCCTCTACCTCGGAGCCCTTGCAGTCAAGTTCACATAAGATAAATAGGGCGGCAGTCCCTCCATTCCCTGAGCCGCAAAACAAACAAATGCAGAAGAAGGGATCATACTTGCTGCCGATCCCACCCTGGCACCAGCCCGGTTAATATAAAAGGCTGCACTTTTAACGCCATTTATATTGACATAAGAAGTCAGCCGATCTACAGAAGAAACCTCTTTGGTTGGAAGATCATCAGGGTCGACTTGATAGGAAGTGGAGGTCAGTTTGTGATGGTCTTCCGTCCAGTACAACGGGAACCTCCATTCCACGTCTTTGGCCTCGGCACCTTTAAAAAACCAGGGCTGTTCTCTAGGTTTGGCTACTACTTTAAAAAAGCTTTTTTTTTGAAATACTAGAAAGAATCGGAAAAGGCGGTGAAAAGTTTTCTATCTGGATCACCTTGAAGGGAGGTCAACCCTTTCAATTTAGCAAACTCCTTAATGGAGTGAGGAGTAAAAGGGCTAAAGAAGTAAAAAAAAAGGTAGCAGTACAAGGTATGGGCTTCCGAAAGAAGCCACATAAGTGTTCGAAGGCTACTAGATATGCCCACCCGTTCGGGTGAAGTTGAGAAGGGGCCAGATGGAGGTGGTTCAAAGCAGCGATTTGAAACTCGGTAAACAGGAAGCGAATACCGAGTCGGGACATGTAGTCCCTGTAGAAAAATAAGAAGTTGGTGCGTCCGACCTCCCCGGTAGAGCAAATAGGTTCATTGTCATCGGGAGGGCACACGATGCATCAGTCCAATTCTCCCAAACCCAATCTGCCTATATCGGCAGCAGTCATCAATGAATGAGTCTTTAATACTTCATGCATCACCCAAGGATATCGCTCGAGCAAGACTTTGGGAGAACTGGAAGAATCTGATTCTCCGGCATCGGAACGGGCACTATGGGGTGAGGATGACGACTCCATTTACCTATAACAAAAACCAAAAAGACTAAGATCAGCAAGGAGGGGTCTACCTGACGTACGCAAGCTACTGCATAAGGAAGGATAAATGGGTGGCCCAGGAGAACGCTGACTTCTAACAGCCGGGATAGGAACAGAGGACGACCTATGACGGCAGGAACCTAGGATGGTGTTGGCCATGGAGCCTTGGCTGATGGAAATGTAATGGGAGCTTGAGGTGATGCAATCCCAGCAGGGGCTAAGGTATTCGTCGGGATGGTTTTCCGACCTTGCACTGAGGCGGGTATCATAAAAATTGACGGGTAGTGCCGAAATAGCATCGGATTCACCCCGGTTCCCAGTTCAAGGCAAAATACTAGCAGAACCCTCATTTTTAGACCTAGCAACGGTAGGGCAAGATTCCTCGACACTCCTCCCACTGGAACCACCTCAGAGCAAGGTGGCTAGCCTTGGCTCTTCAGAAAGAGGGGAGCCAAGCAACAAAAAGCTACTTCTAGGATAACGGAGACGCAATGCTTCTTCCTCTTTTGGGGTTAGGTTCTGACTCGAAGAGGGCAAAGGGTTAACCCTACCCATCAACACTAGAAGTTGAGACCTAAATGGCATAAGAGGCTTGAGAAGGAGGGGAAGAAACCAAAACGAAACAAAACTAGATGATTAATATTCCTACAAATAGGGACATGTGGCTGTAAGAATGAATCCAGAAACTAAAGGTTACCTAGAGACTCCTACCGAAACTCAACCAGAAAACCCAAAAAACAAGCTTGTCGGGGGAATGTGGAGAAAATGGCTGAAAGCATAAGTTTTGAAACCGTTGAACTTCAAAAATAAAAGCAGAGAAATGGTAAGAAATGGAGGATATACCTGAGTAGTTAAAACTTGGGAAAGTATGAAGCAGTAAAATCCGCGAGTCGTTGAGAGATTGACAGAGCAGAAACGAGAGTGTTTCAAAAGTTTTTACGAGAGTGCCAAGAATAGGTAAAGTGTGAAGAATGGAGGGAAATGCAAAGTATAAATGTTGCGAAACTAGAGCATCATGGGTAAAAGAGATAATTCACCCTACTAGCAGGGGTGACGTATGGCATGTGATGGGTGCATTAAATGCGCACGAAAATCGCAGGAGGCTAGGTATGGCGGTTGTAGCCCTATGCCAATCCAGGGGAGCCAAGTATCAGGGGGCAATGATGGCAAATGCAGAGGGATCCTGACCTCGAAGTCAAGCGAACCTCGTTGCATTACCTCAGACCCTCAAACCTCTTGGTGGTACCATGGAACCCCAAAACCTCTTGACATGACCTTGGACCTTGGAGATATGACCTCGGATCTTTGAGATATGACCTCGGATCCTTGAATGATTGACTTCAGTAGTCGGGGCCAACGTAAACTAGTCTGGCAGTACGCCGTAGATAGGCAGAAGGATAAGAGGCACGACAACCTAACTCGGATAACCTATTTGGGGGCAAAATACATCTCGTCAGCTCAAAACCTTAAGTTACCGGGCTGGGGGGAAATTGTTACGAACCTACATCAGGCCCAATAGCAGTACGACCCAATAATAGATATGATATATCAAGATCTATCTAATATAAAGGGGGATCCTAACCCACCCATAATAAAGGGATATCTTTGGATATGATATAACGGCCTGAGATCACATGAGGATCAAGATATCCAACCTAAGGTACACTCTATAAATACAGAGGCAGAATCCTAAGGTGCACACGTTCTAACTTTGAACTATTTACATACAGTCATCACTGTGCACACACATCATCCCCTTTGGCGAAAGCCTTGTTTGTGTACAGTGATCCCACGCTCTCCTGGATATCTTCCTCATAGTTATTCAGAATTGCTCTATTTTTTAACACTAAAAATAGAGATGAACTAAGTTGAGAATAGAAGAGCAGAACACAAGGATTTATACTGGTTCGGTCCAATCTCTTGACCTACGTCCAGTCCCCAGACTCTCTGGGATTTTCACTATCTCAATTGATTACACACTCTGTACTCAAGAGTAATTCTCTCACTAGAACTTACTCCCCCTTACAAGTTGCAATCAATGAACCCAATCACCAAGTCCCCTGACTTGTGATTCTTTACAATAAATGATTTACAGATAAAAACTCTCTCTAAGAGTGGATAATGATAAACACTGAAGCTTTTAGTATCAAAAGACACAACTTTTCAAGTGAAAACTAAAAGAGTAGTTGGAAACTTGAATGTATTGCGTTTTAAGCGAGATATGTTGTTGAGAGAAATTGAATGCATCTCTATTTATACCGAGAGAGCATTAAAGATCCGTTGCAAACTTCATTATGATCGTTGGTGCATTAATCAAGGTTTGTTGGAGGTTTTGAGTCTTCTTCTTCTCTACTCTAATTCACTTAATCCAGTTGTACAGAAGTTCAAAGTTGACTTCTTGAATATTAATCCGTTGGAATGGCAACTGCTCGATGTGGAAGGTAGATATTAATCCTTTGAAAGGGTGTTCAGAAGGATTACCCAAAAGTATGCAACTTTCTGGGTTTAGCATTTAATGTTCTGACATGTTTTTTGCTTTTGCTTTAAACCTTCATTTAATATCTTTAAAACATCTGAAACTCACTAACAAAGTGGTTAAACATAGCTGGGAATATTGAGGAATGATAATTGGAAGTATTAAGATCAAACAAGAAGGTTTCACAAATTCATCAGTTTTGATTTTCAAACTCACTGATGAAAACTCGAGTTTTGTTTCTCAAAACTCGAGTTTCAAAACTCGAGTTTTGGACTTTGGTGTGTAGAAACGATTTAAGTCCAAAACATCAAAAGCGAAGGTTTTCTTCCAAAACTGGAGGTTTTCAAAACATTGAAAAAATATCAACCTTTCGAGTTTTGATATCAAAACTCAAGTTTCCATTTAAATATGAAAACTTGAAGAAAGCGTGCTAAGTCAAAAATGGAGGTTTTGGAGGAAGCGCGCAGTTTTCAAAAAGCGAGAAAATACAAAGACTTTAAATCTCGAGTCAAAACTCGAGTTTTGAAATCAAAACTCGAGTTTTCACTTTACTGTGAAAACTTGGAGAAAACTTTGCCAAACTCAAAACTGGAGGTTTTAACAAAAACTGGAGGTTTTGAAAACTAGCTAAAAACTGAATCTTCTCTGTCAACTCAAAACTCGAGTTTTCACAAATTTAGTGAAAACTTGGAAAATTTCAAGTTATATTGAAAACTGGAGGTTTTAGCCAAAACTGGAGGTTTTCAAAGTTCAAAAACTTAGGAGACTCTCGTAAGTCCAAAACTCGAGTTTTCAATGAAAACCGGAGTTTTGTCTTTTCCAAAAATATTGAGAAGTCTCGTATGGTGAAAACTTGAGTTTTTCGAAAAGCGGCGGTTTTGCTTAGTTCGTCAATTGAGTTCTTCTCTCGTAAGATCAAAACTCGAGTTTTGTAACCAAAACTCGAGTTTTCCTTTGTCAACAATTTTTTTTAACTTATCAAAGAAAAACTTCATACTTTGTTTGCAATTGTTAGTAATCATCAAAACCCTTAGAGAACTAACATTCTCCACCTTTTTGATGATGACAACATTTGTAAACAAACATCTTTTAGAATTTGAGAGAGTTTTTAGTTTGAAATGAACTTTGCAATTGACAGTGTCTTGAGAATTTTATTTGAAGAGATTTGGGCATTTTAAAATACAAATTTGCAAATGATAGAAGTTGAGTAACCACAGAAATGACAGAGATGAGCAACAGAGGCTTAATAAACATAGAAATCACAAGTTGCATCTCATTTTAGTAGAATAAGTTAGTACATGAGCAAACTGAAATACAAAATGACAGAATAAGTTTACTTAAACCTTAAATTCTCCAAACTACTCAAAAACTCAAATTCTAACTTTTATCTTGGCTTTTCTCTCCCCCTTTGTCATCTTCAAATGAGGGTGGAGTTGAGATAGAGGATTCATGGAGAATGAGTATGGGAGTAGGAGGAGGTGATGTATGATGAAGAACCTCAGTAGATGGGGTAGTTGGAGATGGATCAGGGTGAAAGGGTTCGATTCTTTGGGGTATCCGGAGATGGATCGGGATGAAAGGGTTCAATTCTTTGGGGTAGATCTTTGGAACAATTGAGGAGAAAAGTAGAGTAGATGGATGTGGTGAAGAGGTGGGAATCTGGGGACTTGTGAAGGTGAAGGAAGGGGATGAGGAACCAGAAGCAGGACAAGAGGTGCTAGGACCAGCAGTAGTTCCAAAAGTGGAAGTGAGTCCAATGTTCAAGTGATTCATTATCTTATTCACTTTGTCACTGAGGTCCATATTGGAAACTAGCTAAGTGGAGAGCTTGGCATCCAAATCCTCAACTTTGTCCTTAATTGCAGCTGTCTCTCCCGAAGTCCCATCAAGCTGATCCTTCATGGCATCCTGAGCATCCACTATAAGATTATTTCCTTTAGTTACTTCAGCCACCAACTTGCCAATTTCAAATTCTAATCGGATGGATAAAGAAGCAATTGCCTTGTCCACAATTTGCTTGACTTTTGACTCAAAATCTGTAGGTAGTTGTGACTGAGAAGGTGGGGGTGCAGATTGAGCTTCCTGAGCTTGGGAGTGAGCATGAGCTTGTGATGCTCTAAACTGGAACCTTGAAGGTGCACAAGATTGTCCAGATCCTTCAGCTTCAAAGGTGATGTGCATCAAGTTCAACTGAGCTTTCCCAAAGAATGGAGGGTTCCTGAGAGTACTAGCAGCACCAACATACCAAATCTTGTGCTAGAACATAATGACTGAGATCAAAGAAGGAAAAGGTATGTGGGAATGCCGCCTTCGAGACAACTTGAACTTGGTCATCTCCTGGAAGATCCAGTGACCAAGGTTAAAAGGCACCTTTTTAACAAAGGCAGTGAAGTGTGGGTAATCTTTTTGAGCAAAGTGGGTGTAATTACCACCCTTCTGAATGAAATTACGAGAATAGATACCACAACACTCTATTTGTATTAGACATAGAACCAGGATTAAAAGAAAGCATATGATGCTGGTCTTGAGGAAAAAGCTCATTGGGTCTGAGAGCTTCAAATATCTCCTAATTGCTATAGTTAATGTCAGGAATAGGAGGTGGATTGTCAATCTTCAAAATAGAGTTTAGAATTAAGGCAGACAGAGTGAAGTTGACACCCCTAACAGTAGTGGTGATTCGTTCCTCAACTAGATCACCACTTGAATCCAAGATATTGTCATACTCCATGTTAAAGTAAAACAGTCTAACAAGATTGGTAGCAAAAGGGGCAAATATAGAAATGAAAGACTCATAAGGCTTTAACCAGGGAGACAAATCCAGATGACACTCCTTGTGAAAATCCTCAAGAATTACAGCTACTACTAGACAAAATTCTCTTTTCATGTATTATTCTTTAAACTTATTGTTTTGTTCAACAGAAAGACCATCAGAAATGATTCTAAAACCTTGAGGTGGAGAAGGATGTCGATAGATGTCTGATATTGCATTGGCCATAATTGAAGAGTCTGCTTCTTCTTGCTGATTGTGAGATGATGAAGGGGCTTTGGAAGAAGATTGGCCCTTTGAGGATGATTGAGATACAGAGGCTCTCTTAGATGATGAAGGTGCTTTGGAAGAGGAGTGGCCCTTTGAGGATGGTTGAGATACAGAGGCTTTCTTCGTCCTTGCAGACTTTGTAGCCTTCTTCTTCACGGGCTGAGAATCTTCAGATACCTTCTTCCCTTTGTCCTTTGGTTTAGGTTCCTTTCTCTTCTTTGCCGGTGACTTTGCAGGTTCTTGAAACGACACACCCTTTGATTTGGAGGAAACAGCAGGAGCCTTCTTCTTGCCTTTTGAAGGAAGCGAATCTAAGGGAGGAATGTTCTTGTTGATTCCTCTGATTGCTCTATCTATTCCAAGGTGAAGACGTTTTGGAATTGTCTTCGACCTCACGGGTCGTTGAGGTGGAGGTGGTGATGATTTTGATTTGCTTGAAGCCGTGATTCTCATGGGAGGATTTTGGGAGGATTTTGAGAGAGGGTTTGGGTCGATAGATGAGAGAATCAGAGAGATGAGAGAAACCCTAGGTTGAAACTTGAGTTTTAGGTCGAGTTTTGAAGAACTTAAACAGTTCCCATATATATAAGCTTGACAAAACTCGAGGTTTTATTCCAAAACTCGAGTTTTGATAAACAATTGATAACTAACCTAGACGTCAAAGGTGCAATGTGAACCTTTGAACTTCCCGGCCAAAACTCGAGTTTTCACTTGAAAACTCAAGTTTTCATTTTCTCCAAAATTCTTGGTTTTTCTCTGATCGTGACATATCAAGACCAAAACTCAAGTTTTTATCTCAAAACTCGAGTTTTCACTCCTCGACAGCAAAACTCAGATTTTGAATCATCCTCCATACAACATAACTAGACACTCCGATGCTTAAGTTAGTAAGTTTCAATAATCAAAACCATAACTAACATTGAGTAAGGAATACTCACAGCTCATTGGGATTTACCATTCCCAATTCTCTTCTGATGAAATTGAATTGCTCCTTAGCTAATGGTTTGGTGAAGATGTCAGCAAGTTGAAGATGAGTTGGGATGAACATGACTTTGACATCTTTCTTTTGAACATGATCCCTTATGAAATGATGCCTCACATCAATATGCTTAGTCCGAGTATGTTGAACTGGATTCTTTGCCAAGCTTATTGTGCTTGTGTTGTCACACAATATTGAGATCTCCTTCAGGTTGATTCCCAAATCAGATAGTTGTTGCTTAAACCATAGGACTTGAGCACAACAACTTGAGGCAGCTACATATTCAGCTTCAGTAGAGGAAGACACACTACGGTTTGTTTGCTTCTTGCTAAACCATGACACAAGTGAACCACCAAGAAACTCACATTGGCCACTTGTGCTTTTTCTATCAATTTTATAACCGGCATGGTCTGAATCTGAATATGCCACAAAATGTTCAGGTTGACCTTTGGGAAACCACAATCCAAGTGTCTTGTGTGTCGCAAGATATCGAATATCTCTTTACATTTTCAGCATGAGACTCCTTGGGGAGCAGATTGATTGGAACCTTTCACATATCCCCACACCGAATTGGATGTCAGGGTGACTTGCAGTAAGATAGAGCAATGATCCTATCATTCCTCTATATCTTGTTATGTTGAAGTCCTTGCCTTCTTCATCAGCATCCAATGAAGTAGTTGAGCTCATTGGAGTATCAGCTCCATTGCATTGGTCCATCCCAAACTTCTTCAGTAGATCATTGAGATACTTGGTCTGAGATATGAAGATTCCATCTTTTCTTTGTTTGATTTGCAGACCAATGAAATAGTTGAGTTCTCCCATCATGGACATCTCAAATTCTCCCTGCATATTCTTAGCAAAATCTTCACACAAAGCATCATTAGAAACATCAAATATAATGTCATCAACATATATTTGAACAATTAAAATTTCACCAAGCTTATTACTCTTAATGAAGAGAGTTGTATCGCTTTTCCTCTAATAAATCCTTGATCAAGAAGGAACTTGCTAATCGCTCATACCAAGCTTTAGGAGCTTGTTTAAGACCATATAATGCCTTTTTGAGACGATAAACATGATCTGGATGATGATCATTTTGAAAACCGGGAGGTTGTTCAACATAAACTTCCTCTTGAATAAAACCATTTAGAAAAGCATTTTTACATCCATTTGATATAGCTTGAATCCTTTGACACAAGCAAAGGCTAGAAGAACTCTTATGGCTTCCAATCTTGCCACTGGAGCATAAGTTTCTTCATAATCAATTCCTTCTTCTTGATTATAGCCTTTAGCAACCAATCTTTCCTTGTTACAGACAATGATTGCTGATTCATCCCATTTGTTCTTGAATACCCATTTAGTGCCAATGACCGGATGGTCTTTAGGCCTAGGTACCAAATCTCAAACTTGATTCCTATCAAATTGATGTAACTCCTCTTGCATAGCTATCACCCAATCATTGTCTGAAAGGGCTTCATCTATCTTAGAGGGTTCTATATGAGATATAAATGCAGAAAAAATTACTTCATTCAAGGTGCTGTTTCTGGTTCTTACTCCTTGATTTACATCACCTATTACTTGGTCCAAAGGATGATTCCTTCTGAACTTCCAAGGTCTAGGCTGAGACTGATCAGGATTTTCAAGATTGTTTTGGGGATCAGCCTCAAAAACATTTTCAGGATTTTCAATAGATACAGGAGTAGTTTTCGAAAAGAATTGATTTTTGAAAACATTTTCCTCATCATCATCCAAGGATTTATCAGTTTTGGATTCACATAAAACAACATGCATAGACTCTTCAACGATTCGAGTACGAGTATTAAAAACTCTATAAGCTTTACTCCTATTTGAATAGCCTAAAAATATACCTTCATCCGCTTTGGGATCGAACTTTCCCAAATTGTCCTTACCATTATTGTGGATGAAGCACTTACATCCGAAAACATGCAGATAAGCCAAGTTTGGCTTTCTTCCCTTGTACAGCTCATAGGGAGTTTTGCTCAACTTCTTCCAGAGGTATGCCCGATTTGAGATGTAGCAAGCCGGACTCATTTTATCATCCCAGAACACTTGAGAAGTGTTGTTCTCATTTAGCATAGCTCTTTCCATCTCGGTGAGGACTCTATTCTTTCTTTCCACAACACCATTTTGTTGAGGAGTCCTTGGGGTGAGAAGTTGTGATCTATACCATTGTTGTCACGAACTTGGCAAATGCATGGTTTTTGAATTCTCCTCCATGATTAGTTCGAATTCCTGAAATTGAGAACCCTTTCTCGGTTTGGACCTTCTTGGCAAAACAAACAAACTGATCAAATGTTTCATCTTTAGAGGATAAGAAAATAGTCCAAGCAAATCTAGAAAAATCATCAACTATGACCAAAGTATAAAGATTTCCACCAAGGCTTTTTACTCTAGCTGGTCCAACTAGATCCATATGAAGTAGTTGAAGAGGTCTATTAGTTGAAATTTCATTTTTAGATTTGAAAGAAGATTTGGTTTGTTTTCCTTTTTGACAAGCATCACAAATCATGTCATTTTTGAAATGAAGTTTTGGAATACCAATAACCAAATCCTTTTTAAGTAATCTGTCAAGTTGAATCATATTGACATGAGCTAATCGCGTGTGCCATAACCAACTATCATCCAAATTACTAACAAAACATTTTTCGAAGCGAGCCATTTCTAAAGAGATTAAGTGTATAACAATTTCTATCTCTAGGAGCTCGAATAAAGCTTTTGATTTAATATTTTCCAAAGGGAGATTATCTTTACTTACAATGAAGCACTCCTCGAATCAAAGATAACTAGATTACCTTTATCGGTGCTTTGACTTACACCGAGGAGATTGTGGTAAAGTCCTTCCACAAGGTAGACATCTTTGATTTGTGGTCCTTCATTGTTTCCAATTTCACCAATACCAACAATCTTTCCAAATTGATTTCCGGCAAAAGTCACCTTGCCACCATCCTTGGGCTTGATTGAGACAAATTTGGATTGGTCTCCCGTCATATGTCTTGAGCATCCACTATCGATGTACCACTTGTTGGGATTTGATGCTCTTAGACAAACCTACAAACATAACCAATCGGTCTTAGGTACCCATCTTTTCTTGGGTCATTTGGGGTTAGTTTGTGTCTTAGGAACCTTATAAGATCCCTTTGGCACCCATTGATAATTTCTCGAAGGTTTACTCTTTCTTTCCTTTTTATGAAAACGGGAAGAAGTAGTATGACCTTTACGATTTCAATAATTGCAATGAGCAAAAGGATTTGAAGAATGAACAGATTTTCTAAAATAGTTCATATAATTTTTTCTCCAAATTTCTTTTTGCCTTTTCTTTATCAAAATTTGGTTTGTAACCGATTCCCGATATGTCATTTGTAAATTTTGTTGTTTTCAAAATGACATTGAGCATTTCACTACCTCTAGTGAATTTCTCAAGTGCTTTTGTAAGATGTAAGTTCTTTTCTTTAGATCGGGACAATCTTCACAAACAACATTTTCAATGAAAGAAGACTTTTCAACTTGCATTTCAAGATTTATGTTTTTCTTTTTCAAAGCAAGATATTTTTCAGCAAGTTTTTCAAATTTGTTTGAACAACAATGTATTCAAGCAAACAATTCATCATAAGATGGTTTTGAATCGTATACCTCATCATTGTTGTCATGTTGCTCTTCTTCTTCAAAGAACTAAGCAAATATTTGCTTTGTTTTCCTCATCGCTTCATCTTCATCGATGAGCTATCTCCCCAAATATTTGAGACATAGGCTTTCTTTTTGAATTGGTTGAACTTGTTCTTATCTTTGTCCTTGTTGTTCAAATTTGGGGCATTCAAACTTGATATGGCCGGGCTTTTCACATTCATAGCGAGATGATTGGCTTCTTTGCATCATAGCTAGAGCTACCTTTGTGAAATTTCTTGTATCCTTGATCCTTCCGATAGAATTTCTTGAATCTTCGGACAATCATGCCAATCTCTTTTTCTTCGTCTCCATCATCATCGATTCTTTGGCTTCTTGATGGCTTTGAGAGCTATCTTTGTTCTTGCCATCTGATTTCATCAAGTCCTTTCTTGAACTTAAGCTTTTCCTTCATATTCGATAGGCTACAAACAAAGTCGCTACAGATGCCATGGAATCTCCATGGGCTTCTTCGATGGCGTGACTTTGGCTTCCCATTCCTTGTTGAGGATGTTGAGAATCTTCCTCGACTTGAACGGGTTGATCATAGACTCTTTGCCCAATGCAAGCAAGTTGATTGATCAAATGAGTGAATCTTAGTTGGAAATCTTTGATAGATTGATTTCTTGACTTCATTCGAAGAAGATCATGCTCGATCATGAGAGTATTGACTCTATTATCTTTGACTCAGCTATTCCTTCATGAGCTAGTTCCAAGGCGTCCCATATTGCTTTTGCGAGAATTTAAATTGCATACTCGAAAGTATTCACTTTGACTTAAAGCACTCGGAGCATAAGAATGGCTTTCTTTGTTGAGAGTGGCAGTTTCTTGTCATTTTCATCATAGTCTTCTTCAAGCTTTGGAGTTCTTAGACCATTTGTAAGAACATTTGGGACATAATCTCCTCTTTCAAACACCTTCCAAAGTCCATACTCGTAGCCATAACATAGACTTTGAACTTGGCTTTCCAGAATGAGTAATGCTCTCCATTGAATCCCGGTGGTCGGTTGATTGAAGTTCCATTAGGTAGCATGCCATCCATAGTGATCCTTCTCGAGATGTTAAGCTCTTAAGAGAAGACCTTGCTTTGATACCAAATGAAGGTGGAGCTAAATCACCAAGAGGGGGTGAATTTGGGATTTCAAAAACTTTTCAGAATTGCTCTATTTTTGAACACTAAAAATATAGATGAACTAAGTTGAGAATAAAAGAGCAGAACACAAGGATTTATACTGGTTCGGTCCAATCTCTTGACCTACGTCCGGTCCCGGACTCTCGGGATTTTCACTATCTCAATTGATTACACACTCGTACTCAAGAGTACTTCTCTCACTAGAACTTACTCCCCCTTACAAGTTGCAATCAATGAACCCAATCACCAAGTCCCCTGACTTGTGATTCTTTACAATAAATGATTTACAAGAAAGAAACTCTCTCTAAGAGTGGATAATGATAAACACTAAAGCTTTTAGTATCAAAAGACACTTTACAAGTGAAAACTAAAAGAGTAGTTGAAAACTTGAATGTATGCGTTTTTCGTAGATATGTTGTTGAGAGAAATTGAATGCTATCTCTATTTATACCAAGAGAGCATTAAAGATCCGTTGCAAATCTCCAATATAATCGGTGCATTAATTAGACAAGGTTGGAGGTTTTGGAGTCTTCTCTCTCTATTCTCACTTAATCCAATTGTGCGAAGTTTAGAGTTGACTTCTTGAATATTAATCCGTTGGAATGACAAGCTACTAGATGTGGAAGGTAGACATTAATCCTTTGAAACGGTGTTCGGAAGGATTACCCAAAAATATGCAATTTTCTCGGGTTTAGCATTTAATGTTCTAACATGCTTTTTGCTTTTGCTTTAAACCTTCATTTAATATCTTTAAAACATCGAAACTCACTAACAAAGTGGTTAAACATAGCTAGGAATATGAGGAATGATAATTGGAAGTATTAAGATCAAACAAGAACGTTTCACAAATTCATCGTTTTGATTTTCAAACTCATCGATGAAAACTCGAGTTTTGTTTCTCAAAACTCGAGTTTTGGACTTTGGTGTGTAGAAACATTTTAAGTCCAAAACATCAAAGGTTTTCTGAAGGTTTTCTTCCAAAACTGGAGGTTTTCAAAACATTGAAAAACATCAACCTTGGCCAAAACTCGAGTTTTGATATCAAAACTCGAGTTTCCATTTAAATATGAAAACTTGAAGAAGCTGCGCCAAGTCAAAACTTGAGGTTTTGGAGGAAACGGCAATTTTCAAAAATTGAGAAAATACAATGACTTTTCGAGCAAAACTCGAGTTTTGAAAAAACTCGAGTTTTCACTTTACCGTGAAAACTTGGAGAAAACTTTGCCAAACTCAAAACTAAAGGTTTTCACAAAAACTGAAGGTTTTGTCAACTCAAAACTCAAGTTTTGATTCAAAACTCGAGTTTTCAAAAATTTAGTGAAAACTTGGAAAATTTCAAGTTATATTGAAAACTGGAGGTTTTAGCCAAAACTGGAGGTTTTCAAAGTTCAAAAACATAGGAGACTCTCCGTAAGTCCAAAACTCGAGTTTTCAATAAAATCGGAGTTTTCAATGAAAACTGGAGTTTTCAATGGCGGAGTTTTGTCTTTTCCAAAAATATTGAGAAGTCTCGTATTGTGAAAACTTGAGTTTTCTCAAGCGGCGGTTTTGCTTAGTTCGTAGATTGAGTTCTTTCTCGTAAGATCAAAACTCGAGTTTTCCTTTGACAACAAGTTTTTTATCTTATCAAAGAAAAACTTCATACTTTGTTTGCAATTGTTAGTAATCATCAAAACCCTTAGAGAACTAACATCAACCGACTGAAATTGGAAATTTTTGAGTAAAACATGAAGGGATAGATGGTTATGTGTGGGTAGAATACTGAGATTTCATAACGTATGATACCCAACTAATGAAAATAAAAAGGATAAGTTCTATGGGTGGGTCTTGTAGAACGTAATCTTAATATTGTTATTAAGATTAGATTGAATAATGACCCATCTCCATATATTATAGGATTTCACATTTGTCTTGGCCCAAAGGATAAGCAGAGCAAGAAAAATTTTGGTAAGGGGACAGAGTTAGCAAGACGTTTAGGTAGTAACTCTAATTTCACATTCTTTGTATGACTATATATGCTTGTTTAAACGATATTTGTGAGTCTTGTCTATATGAGGCCAGAACCACTTATGAGCCATTTGGCTAGAAGGGCCGACCATGGGGCTAGCTTCCCGATGGCTAGGTAGGGCCTAGTGCATTTAGTTATTTTCGGGCTGTTAATTCACCCAAATTCTATTTTCCTAGCTATAAGGTATTGAATCTTATGATGATGTTTGTATCACATGCTGCATGTGAATTGTGATACATGTTGTATGATTTTTGAATGTTGTTATGCTGTTGTGGACTGATTCTATTGTTGTTAACTGCCATATATTGTCTATGCTTTGTCTGTGAAATTAATCTGTTACTCTTGGAACCTTCGGAATCCCAACCCTTGTTACTACTTGTGATTTTCATAGCATATTGGACGCGGATCCCAAGGCAAGGTGGCGGATGTCAGCAAATGGAGATGTCGAACTTGATTTAATTTGCTTGGGGAATATTATGTTGAGAATTCTATAATTATGTTTAGAGTTTGTAGGTAATATGATTGAACATTGTGGGTATTTTTGTAATGAAACCGGGAATTTTATATCAGTAAATAACGCTATTTATATTTTGCCCATTAAATAGTGCGCTATGACTCTGACAAATGTCGGTATACCAGTACGGTATTATAATAGAAGGTTCATCTCCAAAACTTCTACTGTTGATATCGACTAATGTAAATCCTAGCCGATCGATCTGCATACCATTATTGACATTAACCCACTTGCATTTGAAAATGAAAAATTTAATTTTAACATAGTCCACCACCCAAATCTCTTCAATAACCTCATAATAAGGCATGACTACCAATTTAGGCTTCTTATCTTTCAAACTGGAGAAGTGCATGGATTCAGCTTCTAACATAACATCACTGTTATGGACGGTGCTCCTATCATCTAAGGACTTCATGTAAAAGGTATAACTATTGATCACATATGAATTCCAAGTTATGACATCAACCTTAGGACCATGTGCTAACCATTTTATTGTATGAGAGAAATCATTCTTCCTACATATTCTTGTTCTTGTTCCCTTTTTGCCCTATGAATAAGAATAAATAAATATGTTTGGGTTCCGAAAGAACAAGTAAGGTTCAAAACTAATAGTCAAGGACCTAAGTACATGGGGGTACCAAAATGTCCATCTAGTGTCTTGTGTGTGTAGTTTGATTTGAAAAAGAATGGACATAAGGGTACGAAGAAGAGGAAGAATAATCTAAGAGTTTCTCATGAACCTAAAAGGTGTTAGTTCTCTATGTATTTTGATGATAACTGACAATTGTAAACTCAAATCGAAGTTTGTCTTTGTTAAGTTGAAAAACTTACTGTCAAAGGCAAACTCGAGTTTGATATATCAAACTTGAGTTTGGACTTGACAGAGAGTAGCTCAAGTTTTTCCAAACATAGACAAACACAAGTTTGTATTGGTAAACTCGAGTTTGTGTCATACAGAGAGCACTCGAAGTTTTTCAAAGATAAGGCAAACTCGAGTTTGTGTTACACAGAGAGCTCTCAAGGATTTGTGATCTTAACCAAACTTGAGTTAAGTTTTCCAAACTCAAGTTTGTACTTGGCTGAGAGTCTTAACGCTTTTTCATCTTAAGCAAACTCAATTTGATTTGCCAAACTCAAGTTTGCACTTAGCCAAGAGTTTTTGAAAGTTTTCCATATTTTGAGAAAACTCTAGTTTAGCATAGTAAACTCGAGTTTCCATTTGGCAGAGAGTTTTCAAAGTTTTTATCTTTTAAGGAAACTTGAGTTTGATTTTACTAACTCAAGTTTGTGCCAAGCAGAGAGCTCCTAACTATCTCGTGCTTTTGAAAACTCCAGTTTGTTTTTGGAAACTCCAGTTTTGAGCTTTGTGAACTTAAACATATTTGCACTTCAAAAGTCCCAAACTCAAGTTTGCTCCTATTTTTAAAATACTCTTCAAAGCTCAAATCGTGACATTCTTCTCTGGAAGAACTAAACTCGAATTTGAGTTTATTAACTTTAGTTTGGATCCTGAAGAAAAGTTGCAAACTACAGTTTGCTTAAACAAACTCGAGTTTTGTGTCGCCCTGTTTGAAAATCAAATTGCTCAAATTTGCGAATTATTCATGTTTGATCTAGATACTTCTTATCATCACTCATTACTATTCTTAACTATGTTTAATCAGTTTGTTAGTGAGTTTCAGATGATTAAAAGAGTATTAGAAGAGGATTTAGCTTAAAGCAAAAAGTGACGTCAGCACATTTTTTGCAAGTCTAGAAAACCTTGCACCCTTTTGGATAATAATTCCCTGATTGTTGCAAAGGTTTAGATGTTTTCTTTCCCTATCAAGAAGCTGCTCTTCCAACGGATTTATCTCAAGGAAAGTCAACCAAAAACATCTGTCCACCTAGATTAACTCAAGACTAGAGAGAAAAGTGACCAAGTTGCACCTAATGGCTAGTTTAATGTCTCCAATGGTTACATTAATAATTCCAATGGTCATTTAATGCTTCCTTCATATATAAGCTAAAGCATTCAAGTTTCTTGACCTACCAGAACACAAGAAAATGAAAAGCATTCAAGTTTCAACTACTCTTATTGTTTTCTATCTCTTGTAAAGTATCTTTTGATACATTTGTACTTCAATGATTATTTCATCTACTCTTTAAGAGAGTTTCATTATTGAAAATCATTTATTGTAAGAATCTCAAGTCATGGGACTTGGAGATTGGGATCGTTTACAACTTGTAACGGGGAATGTATCCTATTGAGAGGATAACTTTCGAGTGCAGAGTGTGTAACTGATTTTGTGAGCTAGTGAAAATCCCAGTGTCTAGAGACTGGATGTAGGTCAAGAGTTGAGACCGAACCAGTATAAATCTTGTTGTGTCATTCTTATCTACTCCTCCTCTGTTTTACCCTATTTCGCTGATTGGTTTTGGGTGTTTGCAAAAGAATATTTAAAATCCCCAATTCACCCCCCCTCTTGGTGATTTGCTCCATTTACAAAAGGAAACTCACATCAGTTAGGAGAACTTGTGCAGAAGCCATTGCTACAACCTCATCCTCAAATCAAAAGAAGCAATTGGTACAAGTAAAAGGAGAATGTTCCACCTTAAGAACAAACTACCATAGAGTACTGCTCAACTATCTTGAGGAGAACAAGAAAAGGAGAATCTCTCAAATATCAAACAGAAGACTATTGAAGTCTATATCTTTTGAGAGAGCTTTGCAGACACCCATGGAAAAAAAATATATGAAGAATCAATGTGACAAAAAGAGGCAGTGGGTAAACAAAGTAAATCCTCCAAGTATCTAAGGTAAAGGTATATAATAGTAAAACCTCATACGCTATTATCTATAATATTTATCAAGGTTTTATGTTTTGAAGCCTTAGGAATAAGCATTGCAATGCTCATTCGTTAAATATCTAGTTAATAAATTTATTTATAAAGGGATTGCAATATTCAGTAGCTTAATTATTTATGCATATGTGATGATTTGAAAAGAAAGCACTTCTTTATGCATAAAATCATGATTAATTCACTATGCTCAATTCTTCTAAATTGACTATATTCTTAGAGTATGTGAATTTCATTCCTACAAGCTTATAATGAATGGATCCACGTAAAGTTGGACACCAAGAAAGAAAAAGACTTATATGGTTTTTCTAGGATAAGAAAAAGCTTATCAAAAGAGAAACTACATAGAAAAATAATTTGAGTCTTGAGGAAGCTAAATAAGCTATGTTTGATGTTGATGGTGAACGTCAAAAATTGAGACATCTACATCAATCTACCTTAACTAGGCAAGCTTTTACAAGGACAAGAGGAATTACGATAATATCTAATTGTTACCATATTATGCTTTACTTAAATGAATTACATATTTGAGTAATGAATATTGTTCTATTATTGCATTCCATTAGCAATCAATCATTTAAGGTTTTCAAAATGTTTTCAGATTGCTAAATGGGCCGTAAGTGAATTTGTGCATAACTTTCTGAGTTTATGTTTTTGAAATGCACATTCTAAAATTAGTTTCGATTTCAATTCACCTTGTTTTATAAAAATGCATACATATGTTTTGAAAAATATTTGTACTTTGATTGCATTCAAATGATCTTTCAAAATTGGAAGTTAATATTTTTGTATACTGAAAGTAAGATATGCTTCAAATCTATCCACTAGAGTTTTTCCCTATCATTCACATATTGATCTTTGATGCTCAATGTGTTATCTTGTGCTTGAACTCTTTAGTCTCATTCTCTAAGTAGTTGATCATCTATGAGCTTCAAGTTTATTTCCTATTAACGAGTTCAATTTGTAAAAGTGTTATGCTTAATGCAAATTTTTAGTTGGTCGTGCTATTCCAAGCGTTATGAATGATTACTAATGCATTAAACTTTATAGTGGAATAACTCACTAGGATAATATTCTGGAACTCTAGTCATTTGGACTAATGAGTATGTGCCTCTTATACATAAATCCTCATTCTCATCTTGTTGCTCAAATACATTAACTATTGTCTTCATTCATTTTTGAGTAATTAGAACCTTGTCTTCAAATTCTTTCTTTGAATATTCATTTATTTCAAGACTCAAATCTAAGAGGCAAGATTATCTCTTGGTCAATAGAAAGGTCATTGTACTCATATATTTCTATTGTACTAAGCATGCATTGCGAATGCTTTACCCTTATGACTTTTGCTTTTAAGAAAATTCTTCAACATGTTAACTTCAATGTTTGACATGTTCTCCAAAAATGAAGCATTCTGATATATTCTTTAACAAGTTGACTTCCACCATGTTTAGCGTGTGCATTGATTTTAAAAATGTTTTCATAAATGAATTTCTTATATATTAAAATCTCAATTTCATAATGCATTATCTTGGTTTGAAAGAACAATCAAGATTTGAAACAATTTGCATATTTCATTACCATTTTTGAAAAATATGATCTCATTCATTAACCATTATTTGATAAATGCTTATCATTATGGATGAGAGTTTCTATGATCTTTGATCAAACTTACGTGCATTCTTATTAATGACATCTTTACGACATAAAGTACATTTACAAATTATCGTTCTTGCTACCATTTATTTGTTACACTTTATGATTCATTGGTTTGAATTTATTTAATTGGGTAAAATTATATTTTGGTCTGTTATTGGCTTATTATACTCTTTGCTCAAATATCATATGGTTCAATTATGTAAGAGCAAGCATAAGAGTTATTATGTCTAATATTGTGTGGACTGAAGAAAAGTTGGGTACCAAAGAACACATATTTACGCTTTTGTAGTAGTTGACCAAAAGGATCTTTTAGGTACAAAGATCATAGGCAAATAGAATAGGCCTCATTGGCAGTAGTTGCAGATTCTTGAAAGCAGGAATATCACCAAGAGGGGGGTGAATTGGGGATATAAAATTTTCTTCAAAAATACTCTGAAACAGACTCAGTAAAGCAGAGCTAAACATAGAGGAAATAGAAGAAGGAAAAACACAAGCAATTTATACTGGTTAGGTGTAAATCCTCGACTTACGTCCAGTCCCCAGACTCTCCGGGATTTCACTAACTCAAATGATTACACACTCTGCAACTCTCGAAGTAATTCTCTCACTAGAACTTACTCCCCCTTACAAGTTGTAATCAAATAACCCAATCTCCAAGTCCCACGACTTGAGATTCTTACAATGAAAGATTTCAATAATAAACTCTCTAAAAGAGCGGATTAATAAACACTGAAGAATAAATATCCAAAGATATTAATGAGGAGATGAAACAGCAAGTTGGAATAGGTTTGAATTGAATGCACAACGTTTCGGTAGTTGGCGAATTCAATGCTTATGCTATTTAAAGATGTTGTAGTAAATGACCGTTGGTAAAGCTTGAATAAATATCCGTTGAGACTCTTTAATATGTCCGTTAGAGTTGAAGTGCAGAAGTCTATATATTCGTGTCCCAATATTCTTTCTTTCTTCTTGTTCCTGGAATTATGACCGTTGGAACCACATCAAAGAGAATGAAACAATCTTGTTTGAAAATGTCTTTCGAAGTCCAGAGGTATGTCTGTTGGCTGAAGGTCTCAAACAGGTAAGTGCATTAAATGCTCTGACACGTCGGATTGCTTTATCTAAATTCTGAGTTAATGTGTGTTCAAATCATCTGTAACTCACTTAGCAAACTGATTAAATGAAGTTAAGAACATTAATGATAGATGATATGAAGAATGTAGAAACATACTTGAAGAATCTAGGATTGCAGATAAAGCATTCACAAACAGAGATGAACTTGGCTCGAGTCACCCTTTACTCAGGCTCCAATCGAAGCAACGTTTAAGGCTCAAAGAATATTTGAAAATAACATCGACTCGAGGCGGACAAATCATTGGCTTAAGTCTAGGCTCGGGCTCGAGTCTAGGCTTAGGAAGGCTCGAGTCAGTCTTTGATGATTGATCAAAAGACGATGAAGATCATTGACTCAAGGCAAAATATGAGGCTCGAGTCCGTCTCCAAACTTGAGGGGGTAAAACAGGCTCGAGTCGCCAAGAAGAGAAAATCGTTTGAAGTTCATTAAACAGGTGTGTGACTCAAGGCAGATAAGTCTAAGCTTGGGTCGAGTCTTGACCTTTGAATGTAATTGTCAAGATTCCGGATTGAGCTAATGCTCACTGACTCGAGGCAAGAAAATCATGTTTTAAAATTCATTTTAAAATTGAGACCTTTGGCTCGAGTTTTTCAAAGTCATGGCTTGAGTCTACCCACCAACTCGAGGCAGACTCTTTGTAGGCTCGAGTCAAATGATTTATACTTTGAAAAATTCTTTTAAGATAAAAGATCATTGGCTCGAGTCTCAGAGCAACCAGGCTCAAGTCTAGACCTAGACTCGAGGCAATATTTTGCCAGGCTCGAGTCAATATGGAATTTAGGCGATAGATGCACAAGTGTTTGACTTGAGTCTTTAACATTGGCTCGAGCCAATTTGACAGCAAAATGTTTTCTCTGATTTTGACTGAGTTAAAATTATTTTGCTTACATTTCTTAAACCTACACTGTTTTCATCCTTAATCATCATCAAAACACAAATAGGGAACTAACAATTCTGTGGTATCACTCAACTGATACCTTGAGTGACATCCTATCACTAGCATGTAACTAGAAAGAGAAAGAGATAAAGGGTGGAAATTAAGACTTCAAGGCTAGTTGAGACATAATATCTTTTTAGATAGAGATGGTCCCCTGGTCATTTATTATTTAGTCAATCTATCTTAGACTATCTGAGATAGGAGCTTCAACAATCTCACACTGAGCTTGCCACAAACAATATTGAAGTTCATCACTTCTGTGAATGACAAGATTAGGAAGTTCAGTGAATTGATCAACCAAAACTTCAAGGCCTTATTTGAATAGCAAGAGGCTTAGACCAAGATGATACAGGAGCATACTATCTTGATGAGAAGCTATAAGCAGAGACCAATTTATTGTGAGATCCTATTCAAAGATCATTTGGGATTTATGCTTCTGAGAGGCCTTCAGAGCAGTTGGCTATAGAGACTCATCCTCCTGAAGTTCCTCTACATCCATCTTCAGATATCATCAGTGTTACACCCCTACCGGCCTTGCCCTTTTGGGTGGCGGGTTAGAGGGATCCTTTTTACTTATTACCTTTCCTTTATTATTTATTCCTTTTAAACATACCTCAGAGTGTGCGCTGCAGAGCATATGATTGGTTTGAACAACTATAATATATTGGTAAAGGTACGAACAAAACATAAAGTATGTCCCCGTAGGGTTAAGGGTACAGTTATCCAAAATAAATATAAAACATAGTAAATAAACTCATATAGTTATCCCAAAATAGATACACAAAACGAGATAAGGCATTCCCTATTTCTTCGATCCTCCACTGCATGCCCTTACCTTCAAGAAGTCTAAATAGCTCATATGTCCTTCACTTGTGTCTTTATAATGGTCTGGAGTTCAAAGTTGAACCCCGCAGTAACCGTTAAACTCAAGTAACATATGTATGCAGTGTAGAAATGCAACCATAATCATGGAAAATCACAATCAAATAGGAAACCATACCAGATATGCATTCAGAACCACAAACACAATATCATATACCACAAGTTGTCAAGCTGCCTTACCAAGGCAAGCCTCGGAATCACAAGCCGTTAAGTCGTTTGAACCAGGCCAGCCCCAGAATCACAAATCTGTCGAGCCGCCTAACAAGGCCAGCCTTGGAAAAATCCTCAGTGCTAGGAACAACACAATAGTTAGGGCCTCAAACCCTAATTGTTCTGTATGCATATTTGGCAAACACAGGCATGACATACAAACATACAACAGTAACATATAAAGTATGTGAGTAAACAGTTACTACCTGTTGGCTGTTTAGAGATTTGAAATCCTACGATGTTCGAAAGCCTTTCAGGATGTGTTTTTGTCCTAGACAACATCAATATACCTTGTTTTTAGTATTTCCAAAATTCCCCTTTTATTCTTAAGAAATCAGAGCCATATTCTCAAAATTCCAGAAACCCTTGTTCAACTTTAAGCATTTTTAAACTAATTCCAAAAAAATCCAATTGAAACAAAATTAGCGGATATGGAACTCTTAGGATGTCTAGTTTATGGTAAAAAATACTCCCAAAGCCCAAAAGGGTTCATATTTTATCACATAGCCCAAACTTCACTCATTGGTCAGAAAAGTATTTCAGCTTCCTAAGCCGTTTTCAAGAATTTATTCTACTAGTAGGATAATTGAAAAGGTACCAAAGTTTATATCAAAATGAAGCTCGGGAAGTATACTTTAAACTTGTAAAATATCAAAGCAAACATATTTCATTTACTATTTTAAAAATACCGATTAAGCGTTGCTGCCCAGAAATCTTGAGGTTGGCAGCTAGCGATTCCTTTTGGTTTTCATTGTTTTCAAATTCGTAAACCTTATCTTTGACCTAATGCCATGCAAAATCTCATTTTAAACTCGTTGGAAACCTTAAAAACATCAAAATCAGATCATAACTTCATGCTTTAGCCAATTGGACGAAATCCCAAATTTCAAACTTCAAAGGCTAGTCTCAGGGTTTACCTGAATTCAGAGCTTTAACTGGTATTTCGGCTTCTTTATCCGGGTGTTAGAACTAGGCTGGTCATTTTCTTGCTCTACTTGTATGCATCCTTGGCAGCCAAGAATGGGAGGGTTATTGTCCTTATAAAATGATCAGGGTGCATGTATTTGTCTGGTTCACGCTTTCGTCCACTGGTTAATAGCATGTTTCAGGGTTTCTTTGCTTGCTTCCCGATAAATCCCAGAGCTTTCCAGAAGCAGATGAGGTGGTGCATTTCTACCCTTAAAGATCATATTTTTATGTTTTACCATGTGAAAATGACCTTAATTACCCAAAACACCCTTTTATCTAGTGGTTAAAAGCACTTTCCCTGGTTTTTTTTTGCATGTTTTCTCTTTTCTTTTTCTTCAAGTAATTCTAGATATTTCCAGGGCTAATGTGGCATGTGAAAGTGGAGCTAAATCACCAAGAGGGGGTGAATTGGAGATTTTAAAAACTTTTTCAGCTTACTCTGTTTTTGTACACTAAAAACAGAGATGAACTAAGTAGAGGGTAGAAGAGCAAGACACAAGGATTTATACTGGTTCGGTCCAATCCCTTGACCTACGTCCGTCCCCGGACTCTACGGGATTTTCACTATCTCAATTGATTACACACTCGTACTCAAGAGTAATTCTCTCACTAGAACTTACTCTCCCTTACAAGTTGCAATCAATGAACCCAATCACCAAGTCCCCTTGACTTGTGATTCTTTACAATGAATGATTTACAATCAATAAACTCTCTCTAAGAGTAGATAATGATAAACACTGAAGCTTAATGTATCAACGAGATACTTTATACAAGAAAACTCAAGAGTAGTTGGAAACTTGAATGATTTTCGTTTTCTATAGTCTTGGTTGTTGAGAGGAATTGAATGCTCTTCTATTTATACTCGAAGGCATTAAATGACCGTTGTAATTCTTCATATAACCGTTGGTGACATTAACCAAGGTTCCGGTTCGTTTTTGGTCTTCTTTCTCTCTAATCTTCACTTAATCCAGTGGGCGAAGTTCGGAGTTGACTTCTAGTAAATAAATCTGTTGGAGTAGCAAAATTGCTTGGATGTGGTAGGTAGGCATTAATCCTTTGTAAGCGTGTGCGAAGGATTTCCCAAAAGTATGCAACTTTCCGGGTTTAGCATTTAATGTTCGACGTGACTTTTTGCTTTTGGTATTAAATCTTCATTTAATCTCGTTTAAGCAAGCTGAAACTCACTAACAAAGTGATTAAACATAGCTGGGAATATATAAGAATGATAATAGAAAGCATTAAGATCAAACACAAAGAAATCACAAATTCGTATGATTTGAATTTTGAATACTTGCGCCCAATACTTGAGTGAATTCTTCAATACTTGAGTATTGCACTGTGCACTAATGTGAATACTTGAGTATTCATCTGAATACTTGAGTATTCATCTGAATACTTGAGTATTCGTCTTCCAGAGAAGGCACTACATGTTTTGAGCGTTTGGAAAATTTCCTTGAGTAAGACCAATACTCGAGTATTGAACCAATACTTGAGTATTGAACTTTTATGTGAAAATTAGTTTAAGTCCAAAACTTCAATACTTGAGTATTCAAATCAATACTTGAGTTTTCAAAATATTTGAAAAAGAGCCAAGCTCTCTGTATGCCCAATACTCGAGTATTGAACTCAATACTTGAGTATTGAACTGTTTGAAAACTGTGTGAAAACTTTTCCAAGTCAATACTTGAGTATTCATCTCAATACTTGAGTATTCAAATCACTTGGAAATAGCAAACCTTTCTGTATGGCCAATACTCGAGTATTCAAACCAATACTTGAGTATTGAACTATTTGAAAACTTTGTGAGATCTTTTCCAAGTCAATACTTGAGTATTCGCCTCAATACTTGAGTATTCAAATTACTTGGAAATAGCGAAACTTTCTGTCTGGTCAATACTCGAGTATTCAACTCAATACTTGAGTATTGAACTGTTTTCAATATTTGTGAAGTTTCTGTCACTTCAATACTTGAGTATTCATTTCAATACTTGAGTATTGATAAACATGTGAAAAACTTTGTAAACTTTCTGTTTTCCCAATACTCGAGTATTCAAACCAATACTCGAGTATTCACATGTTGAATACTTTAATGATTTTCTGTATGACCAATACTTGAGTATCCATATTGATACTTGAGTATTGGTAATTTTCCATTTCAGCGAAAGAGTTTCTGTAAGATCAATACTTGAGTATTGAAACCAATACTTGAGTATTGACTTATAGTGAAAAACTTGAAATGCTCTCTGTAAGCTCAATACTTGAGTATTGAAACCAATACTTGAGTATTGACTTATAGTGAAAAACTTAGAAGGCTCTCTGTGACTCCAATACTTGAGTATTGAGACCAATACTTGAGTATTGTGTGACTTTGTGGAAACAAGCCATTTTCTGTCGACTCAATACTTGAGTATTGAAACCAATACTTGAGTATTGAGCATTTTGCGAAAAATGCACCATTCACTGTCAACTTTTGAGGGTCATATCTCCCTGTTCTGAACTCCGTTTTGATTCGTTCAACTCTTCATGGAAATATCTGTGAGTTTACTTTCATATGCCGCCAATTTCAGCTCAATAGGATTTGTAGTTTGTGAGTTACACTCAAAACATTGAAGCTTGGTTTGCTGTGTGGCGTGAATTTATCTTTCAACTTCCACAATCCATATCTCTCTCATATGAACTCCTTTAGGCTTGAATTTTATATCCAAATGACGCATTGGGAGTCTAGTTTCATATGCCACTTATTTCACTTCAATCCGATCTCTGGTTTGGGAGATATCATCAAATTACCAGACGTCGCCCATGCTGAACGTGAAACAGAGCTGATCAACGCTGCATACTCGAGTATTGACTCAAGTATTCAATACTTCACTTGATACTCGAGTATTGACTCAAGTATTCAATACTTCACTGGATACTTGAGTATTGACTCAAGTATTGCTAGTCTAGAGAGGCCGAAATGCGAGAACATCTTTGGATACTCGAGTATTGACTTGGATACTCGAGTATTGACATTCCAGACGCGCGGAGAAGCGAAGACACTCCAATACTCGAGTATTGATGAACATACTCGAGTTTTGACTCCTAAAGTTGATTTTTCCTTGTTTTAACTCTAAATTGAGTCATTCCAACTTCCATATGATCTTGGAGGCTTCTAGCATCAATACAAGAACTTGAATAATGATATCTTCATTCCATTCAGCAAGTTCTTCCTGTTTCCATCTTCCAACTTGATCATTCTTCATCATTTAACTTTCACATCTTCTATTCTCTTCTTCTCTTGAACATTTTCCACAATTCAATTCTTTCTTTCTTCTCTTCTCTTGATCATTCTCTGTCATTCAACTTGGACTCATCATTCTCAGCAATTTCCTCAATATCTTCTCTTCTTGTTTATTCCCAAAATCCTTTGAGAACTTCTTCCTTCCTTGACATTCTGATATTCCCATTATATTGTGTGCAAGGACTTCTTTCTTCAATCCCTTGTTGATCAATCTCCATTATTAAACTTTGCATCTACATTCAATATAAGAATTAGTCAAATTATAATGTAAATGTAGTGTGCAACCTTTTTGCTCTTAAGAATGGCATCTATATAAGACATCATCAAAACTAATTATAACCAACAGCATGTTCTGGGCAATGGAAAATCTGATCCATGTGCTTTTATTTGATTTATCCAATTCACCATTTTATCCGCTGGTCCTTGTTATGTATCGTTGGTTAATAGCTTGTTTCTTCTTTACTTTTTCTTATTTCCTTAAAAACGCAGGGAATCCTCATCTTCCTAGGAAATGTCATGTGCATATTTATTTTGGCACATTTTTGCTCAGCTAATTGTCTCATACCTTTTGGCATAGCTAAATATCATTTTTACCATCCGATTAACACTGTATAAGTATTTTGTGCCCTTTTGCACTTGACACTTTAATTTCTATGACCCTTGAGCTCTTGGTTAGAATGATCATGCAAAAGGAGGGCAAAATGTATTCAAATATGTCAAGAAGGCACTTAAAAATCCCCCAAATCAAATGACCAAAGTGCCCTTACATTTTCTTCACTTTTCATGTGTTTTTTCATGTCTGAACTTAGACTTTTCTTTAGCTTTTCATGGCTTCATGAATTTTGCAGATTTTTGGGCATATCTATGAGCTTGATTATGTCCCATTTTCACTTTGCTTCTGTGGTAAATTTATGGTATACTTGTCTCCTTCCTATGGTGCCAAATTGTATGGTTAAAAAGGTGATGACATCAACCCCTTTTTCCTCCCATTCTCTTGCCTTGTTGGCCATTTCTTTTCCACACAAGTGTCATTATAAATCATCATGGCTTACTTTATTAAAGGCACGAATATCAAGACCCAAGAAACGATGCCTCACACTTATGTCTTCTAAAAAACGTAGGGCATACCTGACTGCCCTGAAAATGTCGTATACTTACTTATACTAGCATATTTTAGTTCAACTAATTGTCCTATACCTCAAGACATAGTTAGGTGAAATATTTTCCAACCGGATTTACACCGTATAGGTCTTCTGTGCCCCTTTTTATCTCTCAGCCGAAGATATGGCCTTACTCGAGAATGTCACACCTCCTGAACCGGTCTTAGTAGTCTGCCTAATTTAGGCTTATTCTTAAGTCTCAATGCCCAAAATTCAGGATATTACACTCAGTAGTAATCATATCATCAGATAGTAACTAGCTAGTGATGCATCAGTAGACTACAGAGGATTATGACTTGAGTAATTACGACATTACTCGAGTTAGGTATTGTATTTTGAATTAATTAAAATAATATGCATATATCATATTCATGTTAAGCTAACTTGATTTCATTCATTCCATTTTATTTCATGAAGTTTAGCCTGAGCAAACTCAGTTATATAATGATCTTTATGTTTTAAATACTTTTATCATCAAAGGAAGCATAAGTAATTTCTTCAGACCAATTTCAAGTCCACTCAAGTGAACTGGAAAGTTTTTAATTATGAGGTTTCATGTTATGTCCACTGGAGGGTATCCAGACCTCATAACATTTGGTATCACATTAACATTTGGTATCATTAAGGGGGCTTCACTTTTTTTAGTCGTGCATTCATTAAGGGGGAGCTTCATATCCACATGTGTTTTATATCATAAAAGCTCATCTCCTTTATTTTAAGAAAAGCCTTTTAAGTATACTCATCTGCATTCACTATCTTTTACTAGTTTTGATAAGTTAATCTTATATTTTATTTTTATTATCTTAATTTGAAAATATCATATGAATATTTTGATATTTAATTGCACTAATAATTCTCTCTTGCAAGAAAGTTTTACGGTTGTGTTAGGATAATTCGTTCGTGCAAGGACTTTCCTTAATGTACTATTAGGAGAAACTATTAAATTGAGGAAAGATGCTTTGAAGCTCAATCAAGAAAAATATACTAGAGGAATCCTTCAAAGTAACCACATATACGAGAGGAAGAGGAAGGCCTCTTGGAGTTAGCTAAAAAATGCTCTATGAAGAGTTCTATGAAGAAAAGGCAAAGGATGGAAGTTGGGACTTCAAGGATAGATAAGGAACATTCCTTGGTCTATTTATCTAGAGATATCTGAGAAAGGAGCCTTACAATTTTCACACATAGCCTACCACTGCTTTATCTCATGCCACGATGAGTCAGCCAAATTTCATACGACAAGAATGCAAGCAAATGGACTTCCCAGAGCATTCATCAAATTGCCAAATCTAAGTGAGCATTTCTAAACCCTATCTCTTTATATTTTGTGAATATTTAGCATCTATTTTCTTTAATCATGAAAGTTTTCTTTTGCAAATCTCTCCAAATTGTCTCAAACTTGTTCTCATAAAAACATTCTAAATTGCATCATATAAAAAATGAAAATATTTTCAAATAGGGGAGAGAAAATCATTTTCTTGGCACATTCATTTTTTATTAAGGGAGAGTCTGTCATTTCTACTTTGTTTTCACGTTTGCCTCTCCACAAGCATTTCTTCCTCTTACTTCAAACTTTTTGCGATGACAAATAGGGAGAAAATGGCAAGAAAAATATGTTTCACCTAATTTGCTCTCATACTCATACATATTTGTCATTTAGGATTTGCCATCATCAAAAAAGGGGAGAATGTTATATATGATTAGTGTTGATGATGTCAAATATATATGACAAATATTGATAGAAAAAGTTTGAAAAACATATTTATCTCCTACATTGACTACTGCACCTAATTTGCTCTCACACTCATACATATTTTTCATAAAAGATTTGCCATCATAAAAAAGGGATAGAATGTTAGATATGATTAGTTTTAATGATGTCAAATATATATGGAAAATATTGAGAGCAAAAAGTTTGCATAATACATTTATCTCCTACATTGACAAATTCGTATATTTAATGTAGATTCAAAGATTAGAATATATGAAATTCAATTATGGAGAATGATCAAGAAGAAGATCAATAAAGAAGTTATTGTGTTGGATTGATTAAGAGGAAGAAGAAGGAAGATCGAAATTGGCTTAAAACTGAAAAATGGCAGCTTCACTCAAATTTTAGAAATGACATTTTGGTACCACAACTTTCCAAAATGATAATTTATTCCTACAATCGAGTGTTTTTTTAGCACTTGAGTGTACATAAGTGAACAGTGAGAAAAACATGATCTCTGTTCGCCTCTGTTTTGCAACTCACATGTACGACGTTCGGTTATTCGATGATATCTCCTAAACCACATATCTGATTGAGGTGAAACTAGTTTCATATGAACCTAGACTTCTAATGAGTCACATAGACACCAAAGTCAGACTTAAAGGAGTTCAGATGAAACATAAATAAATTTTGGAAGTTGACGGTGAAATTCTACCCACATATCAAACACAAGTTCAATAATTAGAGTGTATCTCACAAACTACACATCCAAATGAAGTGAAACCAGTTTCATATGAAACTAGACTTCCAATGAGTCTCATAGAAACCAAGAGCAAGCTCAAAAGAGTTCAAACCAAAGAGATATGGCTTTTGAAATTTGACAATTGAAATTCTGGTGCCATTTTAGAAGAGGTTCGGTTATCTAGATATATCTCTCATAATACACGTTAAATTGAAATGAAACTAGTTCCATGTCAAAATTAGACTCAACATACGTTTTAAAGAATGGGAACAGATAATGGGCAGTTTCGTTGTGTGGCCTTGTTGTCTAGTTGAAGTATGTAACCGCCCAAGAAGTCCACTTGATAACTCTCCATTTTTAGTATATTTAAAGTATATTTTGAAAATATTTGGAGAGTTATCTAGACAACTTTTGGGAGATTTTATGAGATTATATTGTTACAAGAATTAATCAAGGGTTAAGGAGAAATTTGGCCAGCACAAATAACTTTTAAATGGACCAAAAATACCAAAACACTTTTAAAAATGTGCAATCAGCACAAAAAACTTTTACTCCAAGAAGACCCAAAGACAAAATTTTTTTACTTGCATTTTTGTGTTGATTTGCACATTTTAAAAGTTTTTTGGTATTTTTGATCCATTTAAAAGTTATTTGTCTTTGGGTACTCTCACGAGGTAATATTTTATTGGTCAAATTGCTCCTTAACTCTTTAATCAAAGTGGTGTATCATTTGTGGGATTTAAAATAGAAAATAATCAAGTTTAGGGAATAAATAGATAATAATAGTTTAAAGTTTTTTTTTTTTTAAAAAAAAAAAGGAAAAGGTTTCGGTTTTATTATTAATATTTCTAATACTAAAGTTCATTTTCTTCTTTTTAGTTATTAGCTTTCATTTTAACCATATCTTTGTTCCAGATATGCATTTGAAGAGGAAAAAATGGAAAAGTTGAAGGAAGCTTCATGAAGGACTAAACGACAACGTTTGGAAAAAGAAATTGGAGACTAAAGGAAGTCACGAGCTAGAGAAGAAAGAGGGAGCAGAGGTGCGGGGGCACGACGGAAATAAGAGGAAGCAAAGGCGCAGTGTTTTGTGGGATGTTCATCGTCTTCTTGGGCTACCCTATGAACGGAGAGATCGAGCTACAACATCTTTGGTGTGCAGAACGAGAGGCGTACGAGTTCTACGGCTTGAGTGTAGAAGGAACAGAGAAGGAAGGATGCTGTTGAAGTCACGATTCTACACTGTTTCATCTGACAGTGAGCTAAACTAGAGGAGGTTGTCGATGGACCAGCATGAGCTTTTTCGTTCTTTAGTTAGTGCTTCAGTTTTATCTTCCTTATCCTTTGATTTTCATCATGGCTCGGAACTTTGATTTTATTATTGGTGATATGGATTTGAATAAAGCTCTGTGTGTGGGGCTAAATTTTCTTTTCAACCTAGAGGACCTATGAATTTGTTTGGATTTTAGAGATTATTTCCACTAATTAATTTTGTTTAATTATATTTCAGTTTATTTAATCTTAGTTTTATTGTTATTACTTTGTGATTGGGTGCCATTAAGTATGTTTTGGGAGTTTAGGATTGAACTTGACGAAGGGAATCTTAAATTGACTCTGTATTAAAAATATGGAATTAGATTTTAATCTAATTTGCGTCTAGGATAGATATAAACCTAGAAGCTCTGCATAATCAAATTAGAGTGAGCCCGACCTAAAGTGCATCAATTGTGTGATACATTGCATAATTAATTGAGGTAGATATATAAATAGACTGACTTAGTTTTGATGATGTCAAATATAGATGGAAAATATTAGAGCAAAAAGTTTGCATAATATATATATCTCCCATATTGACTAATTATTATATTTAATGTAGATTCAAAGATTAGAAGATATAAAATTCAATTATGGAGAATGATCAAGAAAAAGATCAATAAAGAAGTTAAGGAGTTGGATTGGTTAAGAGGAAGAAGAAGGAAGAAATTGGCTTAAAACTGAAAATAGCAGTTTGGCTCGAATTTAAAAAATGACAATTTGGTACCACGAATTTCATAAATGTCAGCTTGGTACCACAAGTTTCTAAAATGTGAATCTAGTCCTATACTCGAGTGTTGTTTTTGAGCACTCAAGTGTACAGTAGTGAATAGTGAGAAAAACGTGATCTCTGTTCGTCTCTGTTTTGCGACTCACATGTACAATCTTCGGTTATTCGATGATATCTCTCAAACCACATATCCAATTGAGGTGAAACTAGTTTAATATGAAACAATATTTCCAATGCGTCACATAGACACCAAAATCATACTCAACGGAGTTCGGATGAAAGAGAAATGAATTTTGGAAGTCGATAATGAAATTCTCGTTACATATCAGACACAAGTTCAGTAATTGGAGCGTATCTCCCAAAATAAACGTCCCAATGGAGTGAAACTAGTTTCATATGAAACTATACTCCTAATGTGTCACACAAAAATAAAGAGCAAGCTCAAAGGAGTTTGGACCAAAGAGATATGGCTTTTGAAATTTGACACTTGAAATTCTAGTGCTATGTTAAAATAGGTTCGGTTATTTGGATATATCTCCCATAATACACGTCTAATTGAAGTGAAACCACTTCCATATGAAGTCAGACCCAACAACCATTTTAAAGAATCTGGAAGCAAGCTCAAAGAGGTCCAGACGAAAGAGATATGGTTCTCGAAAGTTGACTTATAATATTCGGATGCTCAAACTCTGATTTTTGTACAATCATCATTCATCTGCTCATATTTGTCAGAATACAATGAGTTTGGATATGATTCTTTTCATATTTGAAAGAGGATTTAAGGAGATTTTTGAGGATAAGTTGTTAGTTCTCTAAGGGTTTTGATGATCTCCAATGATTGTAAACAAAGCATGAAGTTTTGCTCTCAAATGTGTAAAACCCACTGTAAGAGCAAAACTCAAGGTTTGCACAGAAACCTCGAGGTTTGGCCTTACAGAGAAGGACTCCAGGTTTCTGGACTGAGCAAAACTCCAGGTTTCCTCATACATGTTAGTTCTCAATGTGTTTTGATGATTAATAACAATTGAAAACATGAGAGAATGTTTTTTTGTTAAAGATTGGTAAAGCATGTTGTTTGCAATTCAAAAACATTCTGTTAGCACCAAACTCAAGCTTGGCTCTCCAAACTCGAGCTTGCCCCTTACAGAAAGCAAACCAAGCTATTTTGCATTTTTTAAACTTGAGCTTATCATTTTTCTGTAGAGTTTGTGAGTTTACAAAAGTTGTAAACTCAAGCTTGGCATCCCAAGCTCGAGCTTGCATCAGACAGAAAGTTTTCAAGTTTTTCCTTCAAAGAGTAAACTCAAGTTTAAGGTTGTAAACTCAAGCTTGCGTCTGACAAAAATCTTTCAAAGTTTTTAAAACCTTTGGCAAACTCGAGCTTGCCCTTGCAAGCTCAAGCTTGGGTCAGACAGAGAGCAATGTCATATTTTGAGCTTAGCAAACTCAAGTTTACACCTCTAAGCTCAAGCTTGCATTTTGTGAACTAAAATTATTTTTGACATGAATAGTGCCAAACTCGAGCTTACTCACTAATAAGCTCAAGCTTGCGTTTTTCCATTTTGGCTCTCAAAATGATTTCAAACATGTTTCCCCAACAAATGCTAAACTCGAGCTTACTCACTTACAAGCTCGAGCTTGAGACTTCCGAGAGGTAAAACTCAAGTTTTAAATGAAGACCAAACTCGAGCTTGGGATAGTAAACTCGAGCTTGGAACTTCGAACGGATGAACGCATCCGGGTGTATTTTGTTCGATTTGATTTATGCTTTAGCTTGATTCTGCGAATTGGTTGTATATGATTTATATGATTCATATCAATATTTCCTAACCAAATTTAACCAGATTGCTTATGAGATTTCAAGAGATCTAGGTTTGTTTTAAAGAAGACTTTAAGACAACAACTTATGCAACTTGCAATATAATATTGTATCTCTCATCCAAAGCAATGGTTTACAACCTGGAAAGTAGGACAACTATTCTCCAAGAAAGAAAGCTAGCCTCCAAACAGCTGGACAACATTATACAACTGCCTCCACTAAACATAACAGCATGGGAACACATTCTTGAGGAGCCAAATTTCAAATATTCAAATCTGCAACAACCATATTCAAACAGACTTGTTCACAATAGCTAGATTCATGGAGACACACTCACAACAGCTATATTCTCGAATTAGATCAAGTCTCAACGGATCTACAACGTTCACAAGCTTCAAACCAGTATAAATACATGAAGATTTGAAGTCTGAAAGTAGAGAAGACACACACAGAAAACGCATACAAAGAGCTCAGTCTTTTACTACTTATATTTCTCATTTGTATCTTTGATACATTGTGCTTCAAAGGCTTATTCTTATTCACTCTTTGAGAGAATTCATTTTCGTAAATCATTCTTTGTAAGAATCTCAAAGTTGTGGGACTTTGAGGTTGGGTTATCGATTACAACTTGTAAGGGAGTGTATCCTAGAGAGAGGATAACTTTCGAGTACATAGTGTGTATCCGATTTGAGTGATAGTAGAAAAACCCGAGAGTCCGGGACCGGACGTAGGTCAAGAGTTAAGACCGAACCAAGTATAAATCTTCGTGTCAAGCTCTTCTTCTCTAACTTCATTTACCTTGGTTAAGCATCTCTGTTGTGTGGGTGATGCGAAAAGAATTTTTAAAATCCCCAATTCACCCCCTCTTGGTGATTTTCTTCACTTTCAATACAGAGACTTCTCATCAATTTTTTGGAAAATGAAAAACTCGAGGTTACTGTTCAAACCTCGAGGTTTTGACTTACAGAGAGTCTCCTAAGTTTTGAACTCTTGAAAACCTCCAGTTTTTGTCTAAAACCTCAAGGTTTCGTTTTTAACATGAAAATCCCAGGTTTCACAAGTTTTGTGAAACCTCGAGGTTTGTGAATAAACCTCCAGGTTTTGACCTACCTAAGAAAACTCATGTTTTGGCCAGTTTTTCAAAACCTCCAGTTTCATGAGAAACCTCCAGGTTTGAGCTAAATGAAGTTTTCTCAAAGTTTTCCAAAATTAAGAGAAAACTCGAGTTTTGAGGACAAACCTCGAGGTTTGTCCAGACGAAAAGTATCTATGTTTTTCAAACTTACAAAACCTCCAGTTTTACCTTCAAACCTCGGGTTTCTATTTTGGCGCAAAAACTCGGGATTTCCACGTTTAAGCAAAACCTCGAGTTTTGATACAAAACCTCTAGGTTTTGACATCCAGAGAGCAAACGACTTTTCACTAATTTTGAAAACCTCCGGGTTTGCACTTGGCGCGATTTTGCAAAGTTTCACATTCAAAGTGAAACCTCGAGGTTTCGATAGAACCTCGAGTGTTTGCCAAACGAAAGAAAGGGTATCGCTTTCGTGACTTTGAAAAACCTCCAAGATTAGGAAGAAACCTCCGGGTTTCATGTTTTGGACTTAAATCTCTTTCACTTGCTACAGTCCAAAACTCGAGGTTTGAAGAACAAACCTCGAGGTTTCATAGCGTCTTATGAATTTCAAATCTGACGAAATTGCAATACCTTCTTGTTTGATCTTAATACTTCCCATGATTAATCTCTAATGTTCCTAGATATGTTTAACCACTTTTTTAGTGAGTTTCGATGAATTAGAGAATGTTTATTGAAGGTTTAAAGCTAAAGCAAAAGTGATGTCGTAACATTAAATGCAAAACCCGTAAAGTTGCATACTTTTGGGTAATCCTTCGTACACGTCTACAAAGGATTAATGTCTACCTACCACATCCAAAAGAGCTGCTATTCCAACGAACTAATTCGCATAGAAGTCAACTTTGAACTTCTGCACAGCTGGATTAAATGAAGATTAGTGAGAGAAGACACTATAACAACCTACAACAGCTAGATTATTACTTCAACGGTTATATGAAGAATTACAACGGTCATTTAATGATCTTTGAGTATAAATAGAACAAAGCATTCAAGTCTTCTACGAGAACACACCTTTGAAAACGCATAGCATTCAAAGTTCTTCAACTACCTTTCGTTTTCACTTGTATTGTGTCTTTTGACACTTAAAGCTTCAGTGTTTATCAATATCCACTCGAGAGAGAGTTACTTTTACGTATATCATTTATTGTAAAGGATCACAATTCTAGGGACTTGGTGATTAGGTTCATTGATTGCAACTTGTAAGGGGGAGTAAGTTCTAGTGAGAGAATTACTCTTGAGTACAGAGTGTGTAATCAATTGAGATAGTGAAAATCCCAGAGAGTCTGGGGACTGGACGTAGGTCAAGCGATTGGACCGAACCAGTATAAATCCTTGTGTCTTACTCTTCTACTCTCATCTTAGTTCATCTCTGTTTTTAGTGTTCAAAAATAGAGGTATTCAGAAAAAGATTTTTAAAATCCCCAATTCACCCCCCCTCTTGGTGATTTAGCTCCACTTTCATAAGTAATTCTCTAAATTTGGAGTCATATTCAAAGAGATATGGCCTTTGGAATTTGACCCTATTCTAAAAGAAGTGTCACAAATTACTGTTCGTCATTTATAGAAAATCACCGCGTCTAGAAATCTTGGTTCTTCTAATAATCTTTCAAATGAACAGAAAAATCATTCATACTACTTCTACTTCTCTCTAAACAGATATTTAACAAAGAAGACAGGGAATGCATGAAAGAACTTGAAGAAATGAAGTCAATTAATATGCTCAACAATATGGCATTCTTTATTGACAATAAACAACAAAGCAAGTGGCAGACAAAACAAACAGACAGCACAAAAACTTCAATGGATACTCCATCGGTCATATTTGGAAGATTGTCTTGTTAGTTCTAAGTGTTTTGATGATCACAAATTCTAAGTTATTGAATTAAGTGTTATGTGTCTAAGTTATGCTTTGCTCGAGCAAAGGTTAGCTCATGCCCGAGCATACACAATCTAATAGCTTGTTAAGTGTTTCAGAGAATCATGCTCGAGCAGCATAGTTATGATGCTCGAGCATCATCGAGACAGAAGCAAGGATTTGCAAGTTGAGCAGTCATGCATGACCAGGGAACGTGGCTTGCTCGAGCATCAACGTGACAAGCAACATATTTACAAAGCTGAAGAGTCATGCTTGAGTAGAGATAATGGCTTGCTCGAGCACCATGCTCGAGCAGAGGTAAATGCATGCTCGAGAAGCATTTTTCAATTCCATATTTATAGACTCTGTTTGACTTGTGCTCGAGCTCGAGCACCATGCTCGAGCAGAAGGAAAAGCCTGCTCGAGCAGCGTCGTTGAACAATCACCATCTTGTCCCTGCTTGACCTCTGCCTAAGCATGCCTTATGGCTTGCTCGAGCATGGCGATTCGTTGCCCAAGCATGAAGACTTTCATGCCCGAGCAAATGCCGATACGAATACTTATCTTCGCCTCGTCTAGGTCTTCCCCGAGCATGAATATGTCATGCTCAAGCACCATGCTCGAGTAGAGGAAATATCATGCTCGAGCATCAGCGATAGAAACCAATTCCTAATTAGTTCAAGAGAAGCTTGCCCGAGCAAGCATGATTTTCTGCTCGAGCAAAGAGCCCTGTTTTACAAATCACCGTCTGCATAAAAATATATATCGCGTGTCTAATCTCATTACTAATCCTAATTGCTTTTAATCAGTTTGTTAATGAGTTTCAGATGATTTTATCATGGATTAAACAACAAATTTGCATAAAGCAAATTGTGTCAGAGGCGCATTAAATGAAGTTTCCATAGCATTGATAATCTCCATAATCAATACTCTGATCAATGTAAAGGTTTCTTCTACATTCCTTCTGCGCATTAAATGTCATCTCACAACGGGCAAAACAAAATGAATGAAGAGAATGTTGTGACTGCAAAATCCACCTGGATTATTTGAACGGCGAAAGTATTAACCGAGCTTCATCTGTCTAATGGAAACATTCAAGACTCTCAATGGTTAATTCTTAAGCTTCACCAACGGTCATTTATTGCAACATCTATAAATAGCCGAAGCATTGAATTCGCCACCTACCGAAACGATGTGCATTCAATTCGAACTTATTGCAATCCGCGGTTTTTGAGATCACCTATTCACCCCCCTCTAGGTGATATTCCTACCTTTCATGTCTCAACGTTCTAACATGAAAACATGTCAAGCAATAAGAAAGACGACAAACCAATGGTAATGCTCCAATGGATCGAATGCTCTCAAAATGATAATATTCTCAACAGTAAAAAACTCCACTAGATGCACAACAGTCAAATGGCTCAACGATAATATTCCTCCAACATGTGAAAAGCTTACATATGCTCACAACGATCTCAATATCAACCTATAAATAGAGACTTATTAATTCAAGACATGACTAATGATCAACGAAACAAAAACAAGAGTTTGTACGTTCTCAATCAAAACGCCTCCTGATTTTTATCCTATTTTCTCAATGATCATATAATTTACTAGATAGTGAGATTATTTGTAATGTATTTCATTGTTCAACTTATTCACTTATTAGAGAAAAGATTGATTTTAATCATTCATCATAGAGGTTGTATCCTTACGAGTGTGTGAAGGGGAGTATCTCACTAAGAGATTTTTAAATGGCTCCACAAGTACTCGACTAAACTTGTGGGATTGCGGTAGTGAAGAAGATAGTGGATTGAAATCTCAAGAGAGCTGGGATTTGGACGTAGGTCATCATGGATTGGGCCGAATGGGGATAAATCTTTGTTTGCATATTCTCTTCTTTAAACTCTTTTATTTCCAACATATATTATTTAAATATTTGACTATTAATTTAGTACTCATTACTTTCATACTTATTGTTTTTACTAAGATGCAAAACTATTTACAAAGTTCCTAAGTTTTTATCATACACCCAATTCACCTTCTCTCTTAGGTGTTAGCCAGTTTTAACAATAAACATTAATACTCTAGATTAGTTGATTAAGTTAAGCTAAAATTAATTTAGTGGGGATAAAATCTAATAAACAAACAAGGGATTAGTGATCTAGGTTGCTCATTTGATTATTGTGGTAATTTTTTAAAAATTTAATTTTACTTAATTAAATTCAATTGGGTATATTACTATAATAGTTTCCTCTCTTTTTTCCAAGGAGTTAGAGGTATATTACTATAATATTCTTTCTTTCTTTTTTCAGCTTTATCCTACTAAGTAAATAACGGGTTATTTTAGGAGATCCGTATCATTCACCATGCATAAAAATCTTGAAGCATAAATATTGAAGATATGCGTTTTTAGTTCAATTTAAAGTTGGAATTTATAACTCCCTAAAAATATTTAAGCATACAGAAGAGAGGGTTAGTAATGCAAAAAGGGAATTATCATTTCTGACTTTACGGGGGAAAAAAAATTGATTTAAATCTAGGAGGAGGAAGGGGAAGAAAGAGTAGAGAAAGAAGAGAAGAAAGGGATAGAAGAGATGTGAGAGAAGAGAAAGCCAAGAGAGAAAATGACTAGCATATGAAATTCAATGCTCAAGTCTAGTCTGACGCAACTGAAAACCCTAGCGCTACTTAGAGGAAACAACAACAACAATCAGTCTTAAAATAATAAAAATAACGATCGATAAATAATCAAGAAATAACAATAAATATGACATGAAGAGCAATACAGAAGATGCCGAATGCTTCTTCATTGTTCCACATCAAGGGTCTTCGCTTTCTTCCATTTGATATTCATACAGAGACAGTATGCGATAGTTATGAAGACTTCTTAAGCAACAAAGGATCACTGATGACTTGAGGCTCAAAGTCTGGTTTGAGGTAGCGAGCAAGTAAGTCAGCATACAGATCATAACGAGCTGTCATTCTGAAACCCCACTTGTCTTTATACTGTCTGCATAAGTTGAGGTCCATGTCTGCAATTATCAAGCCATCCCGGTTACGTGAAAGGGATGGAGTGCATGAAGCATCTGGTGCTGAGAAATGACTAGATCCATAAAACAGACCCAAATCGGGATGCGCCGGCTTTCCATCTCCAGAAGTAAAGGGGTTTGGGTATATCTCAGTGCCAACACGGTTAACCGAAGCAACGAAATAACTGTTTGCTATTGCGGCATTACGAGCCTGAAAAGATCATAACGCACAAAAAGTACGTAGGCTGTTAAGGATTTCATAATAAAATTTCTAATTACAAGTCAGAACACTTAATAACTCAACTTTTGAAGGCATAATATTAGACTCTCTATTACCCAGATGTTGGGAATTTAATCTGTATAATGCAACATGATAAATGAGATAAAGAAATGTTTGCAAACAAATTAATACTACATGATAAAAGAAACAGCACAAAAAAATCGTGTTTTAAACAATCATTTTTGGTAAAATAAAGATGTTCATTTTAATAAAAAAGACCACTCCAGGTCCCTATACTTAAAACATGTTTTGTGTTTTAGTCTCTATAGTTTACTTTTGTAGTTTTCTACCCTTTCTATTTGCCTGTCTGAAATGTTGGTCTCTATTTTTAGAAATATTGAGAAGGAACACGAGCTAACCCAAATAGTGCTAATTTTGTTGAGGCTCACTCTTTTCTTACATATTCTATCTATTAAAATTTTGTAACCTCATTTCACCAAATTTTTGTAATTCAACTTTTAAAATTTTTCTCTCCCCTCCCTACTCCTTCAAATCCCTCATACCAAACAGACTCTTAATGCTTCTCAAATGATATTCTCCCCCCACTCGTGTATTTTCATTTTATTTAAGTGGCATACCCTTTTCTGGTTTTTAATCAAATAAATTTATGATTTTTTTCTAGGTTAGCATGTTTTTTCCCTAGTCATCTGATGCGTTTTAACGGTTTCAAGTCTACCTCATCAAAATTAACTCAGTTTGGGCCAGCTCATGGTCTTCGGAGAATTTTTCAAAGTAGTGCCCAACTTGGCCAAAAAAATTATCTACATACAAAACAAAATCAATTTTGTTTACGCCAACAAACATTGACTCAATTAATAAAAGGGTTGGCTGGTAAATACAAGGTTGTGAGTTTAAATTTCACTGATATGAGGATTTTGTTAGCGGGCGATTTGTAAGTATCTCTATAAGCACTCTTTGAGTCTAAAAGTATGCCTTGACTCTGATAAGCCTCAGGAGCCAACATAGAATTTAACATTTTTCAAGAAGTGAATTGTAAATATGAAGAAACTAACCTCTATTGGCCACATTGGCTCACTGAGTTCACCAACAGTTGCAGAAGGGTTGAAAACAATCTCGGCACCATTCAAGCCAAAGGCTAACCAATTTAAAGGATGGTGCCTACCATAACATATATTAATAGCAATCTTCCCATATACTGTTTCAAATACTGGGTGGCCAGTATTTCCTTCCACATAATATGTGCTCTCATTGAAGTCCCCAATTCTTGGTATATGGTTCTGCCAAACGTCGCACATTTATCCGTTTTTGCAAGTCAGAAACTTAGAATGTTTTGCACAAATAATAGCAAGAAGCTTATGTAAATTACCTTACGGTGCTTTCCAATTATATTTCCATGATTTCCAATAACAACAGCAGTGTTCCAGATAACCTCTCCATGATTAATATCCCTCTCAAGAATTGGACTTATAATGACCATGTTATATTTTACTGCAAATTTTTGAAGGAACTTTGTTGATTCTCCATCAACAGGTTCAGCAAATTCACACCACCTCTTCTCTCGAGTACAGAATGCAAAAGGCATCATCCATGCTTCCTGCAGTAAAGGTATATCAAGCCATTGAAGACTTTTCATATCTCAGGGATAAATCAAGTTGTAAATAATATTTATGCTCACATATAACTTACTTGTAAGCATAATATGTTGACTCCAGAAGCACCAGCTGCATCGATAATTGGTTGTAGCTTTTCAAAGATGGCCCTCTTTTGGTCCAAAAACGGAGCAGTTGTGGGAAGAGCAATAGAGTTTTGAATCAGACCAACCCTAACTATTCTAGGTTCTCTCAATAGTTCCTTTTCAGCATTGAATGAGAATGCCTGAAAGAAATCAATAGGATCATCCGCAGAAGTATTGTATATAGAAGGACTGGACAAATATAATTTATACTCATACGTGCCTTGTGCATTAAGCCGCCCTTTTTCTTTGTAATTATCGGTAATCAAGTTCTCAACAAAAAAAAAAAAAAAAAAAGACATGTCTAAGATTTTTATTGAAAGATCCAACCATGTAATATTGAGTTGTAAAAACTATATGCTCAATATTTGTAGAAAACTCAATAACAAAAACATGAAAATTTGTAGCTGATGGGGCTGGAATGGCCCAACTCATGATGAGTAACATCAGAAGAAGAAGAAGAAAACAAGAGGAATTAGCGAGTTGGAGGTCAGATCAATTTACACACACATATATGGAATTCAGGTATTTATATGGAAAAGTAAGGTTTTATTCATATTTCATACTTGGAGGTCAAATCCGTGATCCAAAGAGAGAGCTGCAGCAGATTTAGGGGGAGTGATGGCCTTAAGTGCTTTCCCACAATTAAGCCCATGAATGATGCGGCTAACTTCCTGCAATATTACTCAAATATACCATCAGAAAGAAAATATATCTATATATGATAATTAATTATGTAAATTAATAATCAATGGAATGATAGAAATCATCCTGCAGTTCAATAGATTTCAAAATTAAAAAAGCAATATATATTGCTTAAGGAATTTAATTTACAGGTGACAATCTCCACCAAATATTGTAGATCCTTGATATTTGTTGCTACATTGACTAGGAAAAACAAGTGGCAAATAAATGCCAAAGAGAAATGCTCCACTGACTATATGGTCCAATTTTGAAACTGGAACTATCTTTTACTATAAACTTCTTCCCACATCTAATAGCCAATCAACTAAGTAGAAAGGGTTGGCAGAATAAAAAAAAAAAGGGAAAATTAGGAAGAAGGACCAAGAAGAGATAATATTTAGTGAAAAAGACCGTAAAAGTTGTAATTATTTTGAAGGACCAATTATCAAAATAAAAATTTAAAAATACTAAATTGCCCTTATTTAAACCTTCTACATTTTCTCTCATATTTCGTTTTTAAAACCAATATGAACTTTTAAATTTTATTAGATTAAACGCAATTTCTCTCTCCCTCTCTCTTTACAACTTACGTAGGAATCTATTAATATAATCAATAAAGTCTATAATATTCAAATAATAATAATGTTTTTTTTTTTGGATAAAGATTTTTTAATGACTAAGATATTAGATAAAAAAAATTTAACATCTTCTCAATTGGTCTATTTTACTCAGAGGTTATTTTATATAAGATTATATAAATCAGGGGAAAAAACTTAATGATTTAAATGGGAAAATATTTGTGTTAATAATTAAATAATATACTGATGATATGATTATGTAGATGTTAGTTAAAGTTTAGAAAATGATGATTTCGGTGCTTGTAATTTTCGTGAAAATAAAAATTTAAATTACTTTTAAAGTAGAATGTGGGAGAGATTGAAGGAGAGAATGTAGGAAGTTTAATTAAGGGAAATTTAATATTTTTAAATTTATATTTAGACTATTGGTCCTTTTGAATAATTACAATTTTTATGGTCCTTCTCAATAAATATTATCGGTTCTAGGTCCTTGGTTCTAATTTTCCCAAAAAAAAAAGGTGGAAAAGGTCCCAGCACCTAATTTATCATCATTTTGATGAGATCTCAACCCTTTAAATTAAATCTCGGCGATCCAACTTTAAAATATTTAATTTGTGGTTTTTTAAGAAATAAATTTATTTTTATGAGAAGTGATAGTTATAAGATTATCTTTATTTTTAATTGTACATATATTAAAATATAAATTTATTTAAAATATATGTAAAATTTAAAATAAATTTAATTTCTGTGTCGGATTGCTAAACCAACACTATAAGTCAATAAGTAATGGATAAAACTTAATCTTGGCCAAGACTGGGTGTTAATTAAAGACAAATGTTAATATTCAATACAATCATAAAACTGAACCTTCTAATAAAAATGCAGACGCGGATATTCCCTGTTAATGGTCATAGAAGCAACCCAATCATCCACTAATCTTGACAAGACCACATACCGTAATAAATTAGTAATACCTTTTTAAAGTTCTGATCTATGCTAAGGGCACAATATTGGGTTAAATACCATTTTTACTGTGAAAGTATTGGCTAGGAGGTATTTAACACCCGTAATTTTTTTTGGTATCATTTTTGCTTCGGAAGTTTACAAAAAAGAGCAAATATGCCCCGAAAGTTTTTTTTTATGAGCAAATTTGCCCCAAAAGTTTTTCTTAGGAGCAAATTTTTGTAAACTTCTGGGGTAAAAATGATCATCCAACAGTCAAGATCAACCAATGAAAGCGAGATTCTTACGTTTGTAAATTTAAAGGCAAAAAACGATACCAAAAAAACTTACGGGTGTTGGGTCTTCCAAAACCAAAACTTCCGTAACAAAATCGCTATTTATGCCTATAAGTTTTAGTTGCATGCCTTAATTTGATGATAAATAATCACAAAGTCCTTGTAACAGATTACCATTTTCGGGTTTAGGTTCTCTCATTTTCCTCTCAAAATCTTATATCCATCATCAGATTGAATAAATGGATGGTTAAACTATAATGTTTTATAAAATTAATTTTAAATATAAATAAATAATGTAAACTGTTAAACTTTAATCTGCACAATTCAGAGCTACAATACAGAAAAAAATAATTTATAAAACACTATAATGATAGTTTTATAAAATATTAAATCTGAACTATAATCTAAGGTTGAATGTGAGATTCTGAGAAGAAAATAAAGAAAATGATTATTAGAATATCCTCATCCCCATTTGCCACCATTTTTCTCAAAAGAGAAAGGTGAGATATTTGCAGAACCAAACCCAAAGTAGAAGGCTTAAAACCATTTTCATAATGTCCGCAAAATATTTGAGAAAGTAAACGATCGGGATAACAGCCAATCAAAACTGAAAATACCTGGAAGTGTTGTGGCTTGAGATTTTCTTTGAGAAGCCGATGCAGGGAATCAAATCCACAAATAGAGCCATCACTCGGTGCCTTGAACTCTTCCTTGACTTCCCCGTTGTTTTTCTCCATGCTCTCTCAACTTGGGAAAAACGATAACAGTGAAGGGGAATCTTTCATGAATCTTCAAGCTCCTACGTATAGTATTAATTTATAAGCATTAAAAAAATAATATACTCCTCCCGTGGAATCTTTTTTTTTTTTCCCTGGAACCAAGGTGGAATCTAACAGTATACTGCTGGTCCTATTTTTTTTTTTTTTTTTGTGACAAAAAATTATGATATAGATGAATAATTTTACCTTTAATTTATTATTAACTACTTTGTCTTAATGCATATTAAATAAGGACAAAATTAAAAAATTATTAAATTTTAAGGCAATCTCATCACCCCTGTTTCGGTGGAGCAAAAAGTTGAGAAATATTGAATACTTGAAAGAAATAAAAGCTTACTATTTTAAGAAGTTTTTCTTCGTAGTAATTTTTTCTTTCATAATTTTCTATCATCCAAATATAGCATTAATGAAATCTTGATTTATATGAAATATGTAGGGTTGATTTATAAATAGAACTAGAGAAATAACTAAAAACATATAAGATCACATAATCCGTATCTTAAAATTTAATAATCTTCAAATTTTAGTCCAATTTAATATACATTTAGTTGAAAATGAAATGTCCATTTAAAAAATTTAATGAGGAAAAAAAGAATCTTTTCACTTTTTATGCCAACAAGGAAGAATCTTCTTTAGGTAAATAAAGGAGGGAAAAAATCTTTTCAGGCCCCACGAATCAAGGGAGAAGTGTAGTTTTTTTTTTTTGGAGAATAATAATGATAACGACATGGCGACGTGTACGGTGCTGGTTAAGCAGGTTGCCAAACTGAATTTGGACCGTGTAATCATCAACTACACGGGGCCCATTCTTTTAATGCGGCCGTTTGCAAGTTGGCCATTTAGTTACTGAATTTTTTGTTGATAGAAAAGTAGAAAACCTATAAAATACTATTTAAAATTTGAAATTCTAAATAGCTGAGTCCAATATGCAAAAATCCGATTTCATGCCTCTAGAGCCAATAATACAGGCCAACTCGCGGGTTAAACAGGGTGGACATTTGTGGCCCGTTCCTTGGCAAACTGACAAAATGCTAACCCGAGCCTGCCAGTCTGCCAATTATTTCGAGAAAAAAAACTCTCATTTTTTTTCCCATAAAAAAACTACAACTCTATCATCAATCATACATTAGCAAAGTCAAACAGAGACATAGAAACAATAAAGAGGGAAGAAGGCGGGAAAGAAGGCAACGGGATGGAACAAAAGAAAGGCTTCGTGTCCTGTCAAGAATTAAATACAAAGAAAAAACTAAGGGTATGTTTGGTTTGAGGGAAGGGGAGGGAAGGGGAAGGGAGGGAGAGAAAAAAAGGAGGGGGAGAGGAAAACTTGTGCCCCACTACACTCAACTTTGAAATGTTTTTCCCTCCTCTCATTTTTTTTCTCTCCTCCCCTTCCCTTCCTCAAACCACGCATGCAAGTGAATGCTATACATATTTTCTATATTTTTTTTAAAATATATATATACACACACACATGAATAAATGAATTTACACTCTTAATATCAAAGATACCATCAAGCTATTACAGAAAAGCATTGGTGTGACCATTGTTAATTTATAGATCTTTCTTCAACCCCTGGATAGGGATAGAAATATGTTAGGCTTTTAAAGGGTTTACGGTCTAACCTAATTAGAATATGGTAAGGTCTGACCTATTTGATAGAGTTTAGACTGCAAACCTACTTAAAAGCTTGTTTATTTAAATAGGTTAGGTCTTTTTTAAAGGTCTAGCTTACAAACCTGCAAGCAAGGTCTAACCTATTTAATAAAGAGGTGAAATTGCAAACCTACTTAAAGGCCTTTTTATTTAAATATGTCAGGTTCTTTTTAAAAGTCTAATCTACAAACCTACGACAAACCCAACTTAATTTTCTTTTATGTATATGCGTGCACGCGCCGTGATGATGGAGGGAATCAGATCCTCAAATAGAGTCATTTGTCACGGCTTCACCGTGACGAGTCCCACATCAGGCAGGATGAGGAAGGTTTCTGAGGTATATATAATATAGAGTGTGCTAATATCAACTTAATTTTTTAGCACGGTGGTTAATGCTCTCCAAAATTAAACATGTCTCAAGAGGGAAGTTTCTATGCTGGGATGCTTCAGGCGTTACACATCGCTTGGGGCCTTGAATCCTTCCTTAACTTCCCCGTTGTTTTTCTCTCAACTTGGGAAATGAAGGGGAATCTTTCATGAATCTTCAACCTCATATGTATAGTATTTATAAGTAATTTTTTTAAAAAGAATATACTCCTCGAGTGGAATCTTTTTCTTTTTCTTTTTTCAGGAACCTAGGTGGAATCTAACAGTATATACTGCTGGTCCTTTTTTTTTTTGACAAAATTATGATATAGATAAATAATTTTACTTTTTATTTATTATTGACTATTTTGTCTTATAAGAAATAATGTATATTAAATAAAGATAAAGTTATAAAATTATTAACTTTTAACGCAAACTAACCCCATGTCTCGGTGGAGCAAAAAGTGGGAGTCAAATTAGAAAGGTTGAATACTAAGAAGAAAATATTTCCAAAATATTAAAAGTTACCAGTTTAGAAGTTTTTCCTCGTATTATTCTTTCTTTCATAATTTCCTATCATCCAAATATGGTATTAATGACGTCTTAATTTATGTGAAATATGTAGGTGTGACTTTATAACTACAGAAGTAAGTTAAAACATAAGATTTTCTTTTGCTCGGAAAAGATACTTGCATTACTATAAAAACGAACATTACAACATGACCAAGGTAAAAGGAGATACAACAGCAAACCAAATCAGCAGCAGAAAGAAAAGAACAGTACAGCAAAACAGAATGCAGAGCTACCAAAGCAGCAAACAGAAACAGATCGACTACCTAGGAAGAGATAAAAATTACAACAGAAGAAAATTAAGAAGCCGCCAGATCAGAACGTGAAGCATGGAAATCATTCACAACAATGTTAGCCTCTTGAGCATCCAAGGTTAGAAGGGAAGACAAAGAAGGTGATGGTTGAGAAACCCACCCGACCAGGCACACCTCCTTATAAGCAATCGCTGCAAGATAGTCAGCTACTCTATTACCCCGTCTAGGGATATAAGATACGGAAAACCCAACCCTGTCAGAAAAAAGGCTAATAATATCATGAAGGATGCTTCTGCTTCTCCATTCACACAAATCATGAGACTTAGCATCAGTACAAGCAAGCAAGGAAAGACAATCAGTTTCAAAAACAACTTTGTCATGGCCAAGATCCATCGCTAACATTAGTGCTCTTTTCAAGGCAAGAGCTTCAGTCATAAAGGTAGATATAGACTTAATTTTATCCAGAAAGCCCCACTGAAAAACTCCATAATAATCACGGCAAACCACCCCAATAGCACCATGACTACTACCATGTGTATAAGCACCATCAATATTAAATTTCAAATACCCAGATATAGGGGGGGACCAGTGGTCACACTGAGGAGTTGGTCTATCCGAGCCCCCCAACACAGATTGCATATTACCACAGTGGTTCCAGAATTCTGCATTACTCATTCTTGCATATTCTATAACAATAAAAGGGTTGGGGTCCACATGGTTAAAAACTTTTTCATTCCTCTATTTCCAAATATAACATAGTATCCAACAAAGTAATGAGATATCTTGGGGATTAAGGGATTTCATACCATTTAGCATCAACCACCAAGCATTGAAGTTTGTCACACGAGAGCAATCAATTCTAACTCCAAAGCTACAACCAAACCAAACACTACGCGTCCAATAGCAATGGAAGAAGAGGTGCTCTAGATTCTCCTCGGATTCTTCACAAATAGAACATAGTCCGACTGAGGCCCGTTTTCTGGTGCATAGGGCAGCGTTAGTAGCCACCGCGTTAGTAGCCACCGCGTTATTGAGAACACGCCACATGAAATGCTGCACACGGGGGGTAATTTTAATGTTCCAAACTGATTTCCAACATGAATCAGAGACAACACAAGAGGTTCCAGCTTATGAATATGGCCGAGGGACTTTGATTTCTCAGTATTGTAGCCTGCCTTAACCAAATAAGCACCATTATTTGAATTAGTCCAAAACCGCTTGTCCTCTAAGCCATTGGTAGGGATATGGATTGCATAGACAGCTTCCTTAACTTCTTCCAAAATAAAAGACTCAATAGGAGATAAGTTCCATGCACCCTCAACAATAAGATCACTAACTCTTCCATATTTGACAAAGAAATCCTCACAATTCTTCGGTTTCTCAGGAAAGGAAACGTCGGGAACCCAATTATCACTGCAAATTCTAATTGATTGCTCGGAACCAAGATCCCAATGAAGATCGTCCCGTAGGAATTCTCGGCCTGCAAGGATACTAGACCAACACCATGAAACTTTGTGGCCTTTAACCGCATCGAGGAACTCAACTTTAGGAAAATAAATACTCTTCATTACTTTAGCCCACAAGTCACCAGGACGGGTTAGGAGCCGCCATGCAGTCTTAGCCAGCAAAGTATCATTCATAATAACCAAATCTTGAAAACCCATACCACCTGACTCTTTCCAAAAGTAAGATAATTCCACGCCTTCCAATGAGTTTTCCTTCCAAATGCATTGCCATCCCACCAAAAATTGGTGACCAGACTGTGGATTTCTCTACATGTTGTAAGTGGGAACTTAAAGCAGTTCATAGGATAAATGGGTATAGCCTGAATGACTACTTTAATCATGACTTCCCTTCCTACGAAAGAGAGGAAATTATGTCCCCACCCTTGAAGTTTATTAGTTACAAGCTCCCTAATATAGGCCAAGGCTTGCTGCTTAGTCTTCCCACATATACTCAGAATACAAAGATACCTCCCAGGATCCTCAGAAGTAGGGATATGTAGTAGATTATTCACCATACTACGTACATCATCCGGGGAATTAGTAGAGAAAAACAAGCAGGATTTATCCAAATTTATAACTTGGCCAGAGGCCTCGCAATACTGACGAAGAATGGAAGCCAAATGACACCAGTTACTCTGAGTGGCAGAAATGTATACAAGAGCATCATCCACGAAGAAGCTGTGAGAGAGAACCGGGCAAGTAAGACTCAATTTAATCCCCTTAAGCAAATCAGCCTCCTGGCTTTTAGTGATCATAATAGAGAGGACTTCTGCTACCTGAATGAAGAGATCTGGTGAGATAGGATTCCCCTGTCGTAAGCCCCTACTAGGACATAATGAGTTAACAACTTCCCCAGATAGACATAAACTCATCTTAGCTGATTTTACACACTTCATGATTAAAGAAACCCAATCATCACCAAATCCAAATTGCAAAAGCACATTCTCCAGAAAAGTCCATTCGACCCTATCATAGGCCTTGCTCATATCCATATTGAGGGCGAATTCATATTTATCCCCATCCTTTTTTCCTTCTCAAGTAGTGGTAGACCTCATGAGCTATTATGATATTATCCTGAATACATCGACCCGGGACGAAAGCACCTTGGTTAGGTGAGATGCATCGATCAAGTAAAGGTCTCATGCAATTGGCCAATATCTTGGAAATAATCTTATATGAGAAGTTGCATAGACCAATGGGGCGAAGATGGGAGACATGCTCAGGTTTAGCTTGTTAGATATGATTAGTTTTGATGATGTCTAATATAGAAGCCATTATTACAAGCAAAAAGTTTGCATACTACATTTATCTTATACTTTGACTAAGTCTTTATATTTAATGTATATGTGAAGTTTAATATTAAAGAATGATCAAGAAAGTAGATTGAAGAAAGAAGTTCTTGCACACAATATAATTGGAATATCAGAATGTCAAGGAAGCAAGAAGTTATCAAAGGATTTTGGGAATAATCAAGAAGAAGAGGGAATATTGAAGAAGGAAGAACTTGCAGAGAATGATGAGTCCAAGTTGAATGACGGAGAACGTTCAACAAGAAGATCAATAAATAAGTACTTGAATTAGAGAAAGAAATTGAATCAAAGAAGATGTGAAGTTAAATGATGAAGAATGATCAAGTTGGGAGATGGAAAAAGGAAGAACTTGTTGAATGGAATGAAGATATCATTATTCAAGTTCTTATATTGATGCTAGAAGTCTCCAAAATCATATGGAAGTTGGAATGGCCCAATTAAGAATTAAAGTCAGCAAAAATCAGCTTCAGGATGAGAAAACTCGAGTTTCCTACTTCTCTACAATGATCTGCTCCTCTGGTATGAGAAAACTCGAGTTAAGAACTCAAAACTCGAGTTTAGGACTCAAAACTCGAGTTTAGGACTCAAAACTCGAGTTTTGTAGTGTCTTCAGCATCTTTGGCGTCTCTAGACTAGGAAAACTCGAGTTTCCAAGTCAAAACTCGAGTTTCAGCACTATTCAGCAACTCTGCTCTACTCTGTTTCACGTTTAGCTTGGACAAGGTTTGGTAATTTGATGATATCTTCCACACCAGAGATCTGATTGAGGTGAAACCAATGGCATATGAAACTAGACTCCCAATGCGTCATTTTTATATAAAATTCAAGCCCAAAGGAATTCAGATCAAGGAGTTATTAATTGTGGAAGATGACAGTGAAATCTACGCCACACAGCAAACCAAGCTTCAATGGTTTGAGTATAACTCACAAAATACACATCGGATTGAGCTGAAATCGGTGGCATATGAAAGTAGACTCGCAGAGCTTTCCATCAAGAGTTGAACGAACCAAAACGGAGTTCAGACCATGGAGATATGACTCTCGAAAGTCGTCGGTTAATTCAAGGACTTGCAAAACTTGAGTTTGTGAAACCAAAACTCGAGTTTTGATCAGACAGAGAGGAACCTAGAGTAACGCAACAACCTCAAAACTCGAGTTTCAAATGAAAACTCGAGTTTTCATCGCTGGTTCAAAAAACAAAGTTCTAACGGCTAGTTTCCATCTGAGTCTAACGGCTATATTTCTTTATCCGACGGTCATATATTGATCTCTACCTATAAAAGAAGACCGATTCAAGACAGAAGTAGCAAGACACAGAGCCTACATCTTCAAAATGCTCAAACCCTAATCTTCACACTATCTACTCTCTGTTTTTCAAATGTTTACATAGTTTATCATAGAGAGTGAGATGTTTTGTATTGTACTTCAATGTTTATTCATTCACTTCTGAGAGAGAAGATTTATTGTAAACATCCTATCATTCTATCTGTGAGATACTCAAGATTGGGTGATCTTGAGTGGGAAACACATTGTGTTGATTACAGCTTGTAAGGAGTGAATCCTAGTGAGAGGATTACTTCGAGTACAAGAGTGTGTAATCAAGCAAGTGTATTGATTACGTTTGTAAGGGAGTGAATCCTAGTGAGAGGATTACTTCAAGTACGTAACGTGTAATCAAGTTGAAAGAAGATAGTGGATTGAAAATCTCAAGTGAAGTTTGGGACCTGGACGTAGGTCAAGGATTGGGCCGAAGGTATAAATCTCGGTTTGCATAATCTCTTCCCTTATCTCTCATATTTCCAAAGTATATGTTTATTTGAATATCTAATCTGTTGATTTAGAAAACACAAAAGATTTTCAAAGTATCAAGTTTTTAATTAGACACCCAATTCACCCCCCTCTTGGGTGATAGCCAGGACTTTCATAGCTACCTTAGGTATTAAAGTAATATTGGTTTGATTAATTGGATCAAGGACAGAGTTGCCTTTGAAAAATTCAATCACCATATCACACACAGAATCACCTACCATAGGCCATGTATTACGATAGAAAGCCCTTGAAAAACCATCTGGGCCAGGAGCCTTGGAGCTCCCCAAACTAAATGCTGCATCTTTGATCTCTTCCTTAGTAACCGGTAGTATCAAACATTGATTCATTTCCGGTGTAATTTTAGAGTCAATACAAGAAAGAACAGGCTCCATATTAATCATCCCTGAAGAGGCAAACAATTGTTGAAAGTAATTGGAAATATTATCCACCACCGCGCTCTTCTTTAGTAACCAATGGCCTTCATCATTTCTAATGCTCGGGATGCTATTACGCTGCCTTCTTTTTACAGTAGACAAGTGAAAAAATCTAGAGTTCTTATCACCCGCCACTAACCAATTAACACAAGATCTTTGCCACCAGAATTTTTCTTCCATCTCCTATAGACGGTTAATGGCCATCTTAACATCACTAATGGCCTTGGATGACACCGCACATAATCGCCCATGAGAAAGATAGGCTAACTGAATCTTCAATTTTTCCAGCAACCTGGCATTATTAGGGAAAGCACTCCTACTCCATCTCTCAAGGACCCCTGTACACCTTTACAAGTTACCAGCAAAAACTGCAATTGCACTACTACACCCCTCAATAACAAATCCCCAGCTACTATTCATGGCTTGGGGAAAATCAGGATGTTGTGTCCAATTTTCTTCAAAGCGAAAAGTCTTCTTCCTTCGAATCGGATCAGGTTGACATTGAATATGTAGCAAGTGGTGATCAGACCCGACTGGTTCCACATGGTATACTTGAAGATTGGGAAATTGCTCCCTAAGAAGATAATTGCCCATTGCTCTATCAATCCGTTCCCAAATTCTTGCCGGTTCTTCTCTATTGTTACACCATGTAAAGTGGTACCCATTGAAGCCCAAATCATCCAGTTCACAACCAGCCACAAAGCATTTAAAATTCAAGATCTTCCTCCATGCTCTAGGTCTCCCTCCCATTTTCTCAGATTGAGATGCAATGTCATTAAAATCACCAAGGCATAACCAAGACTCACCAATATTTCGACTAATCCTAGTGATTTCCTGCCAACATACCTCTTCACAAGGTGGACCATAGGCAAATGAAATATATGAAGGGCATTCCAGTTCATCAGACTCAACCCGAGCATATATAATATTGAAGGAAGAAAATAAAATACTGACCTTAACCCTCTCATTCCACCAGACAGCTAGACCGCCACTTCTTCTCACCGGGTCAACGATCCACTCTTCATGAAAACCGCAACGACGCCTCAGCTTTCTCAGATATCGAGCCTTCTCCTTAGTCTCCATTAAGAACACCAACTGGGGTTTTTTCCGGAAGCCCTCTTCCTTCAGATTCCTGGCTGTCAAGGCAACCCCAAGACCTTGACAGTTCCAGGACAAGATATTCTTGGCGCACCGGTGGTTGGTCCCATCCAACCACCGACGTTTTGATCAGATAGAGAAGATTGATCATTAGAAATTGTAGCGTTACCAGAGAGCCAACTAGAAGGGAAGTCTATTTCCTCATTGCCCAAGGACGTCGACCCCTCCACACACTCATCTTCTTTTCTATTTCGAAGAAAGTACTTCACAGAACGAAAACTCTTCCTTCGCCCCCGAGGAGCTGGCATCTCTGTAAGACAGAATTTTGGCACTACAGGGGGATCAAAACATAGCTTCCTTTGCTTCTTATTAATCACTGGGCCCAAAGCCACCTCATGTGGTCTTTTGAGGTGGAAAGTCTTTAAGGAGAGAGAGATCGCAGAAACAGGTGAAAGCCCAAATGAGTGAATAGTGGGAGAAATAACCTCCAACTTGGGTTCGGCCTCTCCAGGAAATTCCACGCAGTAATATGGCTCCCCACTATGCAGAGATGGGCTCTTCTCCTCATTGTGTAATGGGCCATTCTCAGGGTAAGGCCCAATTGATGGTCCACCAGGAAATTTCAACGGATCCTGCCACGCAGCATGTTGACTAATTGCTGACATATCCTCCTACACATGAGAAAAACTGGGACCACCAACTTCTGAAGCATTAAATGAATTCCTCACGCTAGAATCAGAGAACACATCTGAGACCGAGCTTCCGCCGAAAGTCCCTGCCAAGTCGCCATCTCCTGACAGATCACGATTTCCTTACCAACCTTTTCAGGCATTTGACATTCCTTCAAACTAGGACCCAGCTTACCTCCCGTCTCCTCCTCTGGCCAACTTCACTCAGACGCTTCCTTCTTCAGCGACCAACACCGGCGAGGTTCAGAATTTGAATATCTCTTTTCAACGAAGATGGCTTCGCACCAATCCTTCTTACACACAACCACAACATCCTCAATAGATCTAACTCCTGGGGCACCCAACCAGCTACCATACAAGATCCCCTGCCCTTCATCGTCCCTACGAGCTTGGGGTTCCTTACAACCTCGACCTTCATGCCCAATCCTTCCACAAGTATGACAAAAATATTGTAACCTCTCATATCTAATGGAAACCCAGGCCGGTTCTTTCTTGGCACGCAGAACCCAGAACCCCGATGTTAAAGGATCTTTTAGTTGCACCAACGATCTCACCCTGATGAAACTTCTTTCCATTCTACCTCCCACCATCAGACTTTCAAATAAGATTGTATCACCCATGGAGTCACCCAGGATTTTAACATTATTATCGTTAAAAGCTTCAAGTGGAACTCCATGAAACTGAACCCAAAATGGAGCTGTGTCAAAGTTAACATCCTTGAGTACCATAAGGTCCTCCCACACCTGCAGATTAAGCAAGAATCCCTGAATCGACCACCGTCGTCCTTTAAGAATCCGATCATACTCCCTGGAATCATGAAATCGAAAGAGGAAAATGAGTTGGCTACTGTCAAGTTCATGCACCTCCAAATCATCATCTAACTTCCAACCTTTTTTAATCATCAAAATAACAGTAGGGACGTTTAGCTTCTTTCCAGTGAGGATTTTACCCACCAGCGTCCCACTGTATTTTGCGACTTCAGGGTCCAAGCTGAGCACCACCTGTTTGGAAGACCTAATCCCACTACTGCCATTACTATTATCACCTACCTCCATGCCTCCAAACTCACCGACAGGAACCACTACACACGCACACAAGGAAAACGCTAAAAGAAACAGAAACACTCAGATAAAGGAAGAGAAGAATAGAGAATCGACGTTGGAAGAACGTTGGTCCGAGGAGGCTCACGAAGAAACCACCCACACTCCCAAGGGAGAGAGAAAACACTCACAGCAGGAGAGAAACAAACGAGACTTCAGTTAAAACATAAGATCACATCGTCCTTATCTTAAAATTTAATAGTCTTCAAATTTTAGTCCAATTTAATATACATTTCAGTTGAAAATAAAATGTCCATTTAAAAAAAAACATAATAAGGGAAAAAAGAATCTTTTCACTTTTTTTTTTGCCAACAAAGAAGAGTCTTATTTAGGTAAATAAAGGAGAGAAAAAAAAATCTTTCCAGGCCCCAGGAATCAAGGGAGAAGTGTTTGTTTTTTTTGGGGGAATAATTAATGATAACGACGTGGCGACGTGTACGGTGCTGGTTTAGCAGGTTGCCCAACTTAATTTGGACCGTGAAATCATCAACTACACGGGGCCCATTCTTTCAATGCGGCCGTTTGCAAGTTGGACATTTAGTTACTGAATTTTTTGTTGATAGAAAAGTAGAAAACTATTTGAAATTCTAAAAAGCTGAGTCCGATATGCAAAAACCCTGTAACACTCGCCCGTTAAACAAGCTGAACCTTTGTGTTGCTCGACAAACTGGCAAAATGCCAACCCGAACCTGCTAGTGTGCCAATTATTTTTTTTGTTTTAAAAAGCCTGTCTTCTTGTTTTTTTCTTTTTTTAATAAAAAAACTACAACTCTATCATCAATTGCAAGGGTTAAATTGTTTGTTGGGGGACCTAAACTTTTCCGTTCTCAAATGTATGGGTGGCGTTACATGCATGAAGATGTGCTTTTCTTTTCTCGTGAGTCACGTTCTCCAGCCTACAAATACCATTTTTGTTTTCTGGCAGATAATAATTCAGAGATACCCTAACCTAACATGTCTTGAACAAAATGAGTAGCGGAGCATTGAATTTGGATCTGGCTCAGGTCCACTGTAGTGGACCGTCCACTTCCCTACTCTGCCTATAATTAAATTTTTGCGTAGTCCATTTTGTAGTGGATCGTCCACTCAACTGTGCCTCATAATTAAATAATTTACCGCATGTGGTAAATTATTTAATTATGAGGCACAGTTGGGTGAAGTGGACGGTCCACTACAGTGGACCGTAGCCACTCCATTTCCTTTTCGTACTTTCCCCCAAAATAATGATATCCTCACACTATGGTGGCAAAAAGGCTCAATTAAATTCACATTCTTTTAATCAATAGTAATAAAGTTAATATTGCCAAGAACGTTGCTTTAATTATATAAAGGTCTTTCTTTATTAGGAAGGATTGCCGAGGACTACAATTAGATAAGACTCAATTAAGTTCCCATTCTTTGTCTGCAATTAGAGGATTAATTGCCAAGAATGAGACTTTAATATGAGCAATTAGTTGAAAAATTCTTACTCTTCCAGTTTCTACAGCAACTACTGAAAGATCTTTTTCTATTATGAAGATAATCAAGAATAGGCTTCAAAATACAATGGAAGACCAATTTCTTGATGATTCTTTAATTACATCTATTGAAAACGAAATTGTTTTGAATTTTAGTACAGATTCAATAATAAATGAGTTTAACAATATGAAAATACGTTCGTAATAAGAGTTAAGTGAAATGATTTTAATTTTTGTAAAAGATTTCTTTCAATTTTTTGTATATTAGGTCAAAAGTATTGTATTTCAAATACTTTTATTTATGATATAGTATTTTTTTATTTTCATTTGTCATTAAAATTCTTGGCTCCGCCACTAATCAATTAATCATACATTAGCAAAATGAAACAGAGACATTGAAACAATAAAGAGGGAAGAAGACAGTAAACAAGGCAACGAAAGGGAAAGAAAAGAAAGGCTTCGTGTCCTATCAAGAATTAAAATTTACAAAGAAAACACTCAATGAATGCTATACACATTTACTATATTTCAACAAACAAACAAAAACTAAATTAAAATATGCATCAATAAATGAACATACACTCCTAATATCAAAGATACCATCAACCTAATAAAAACCAAAAACACTTGCGTGACCATCGTTAATTTATAAATCTTTCTTCAAACCTTGAATAGTGATAGAAATATGTTAGGCCTTTAAAAGGGTTTATGGTCTAACCTGATTAGAATATGGTAAGGTCTGGCCTATTTAATAAAGAGGTTAGATTACAAACCTACTTAATTAAAGGCCTACTTATTTAAATAAATTAGGTCTTTTTTAAAGGTCTAGCATACAAACCTACAAATCTCGCTTGTTTTATGCGTGTTATATAATATTTTTTTGTAAATATATAAATGTAGGCTTAAAACCTACTTATGACCTTTATTAGACCTTTTTTGAATGCTCAGATCTTTTAGTCTAAAAAAAGTCTACAACATTCAAATTCAGCCCCCGGCCCAGATTTTATATCCTCATTATAAGTTCAGCTTATTTACCAAAATCTAACTTAGCCCGATCTATTTATACCTTTACTTATTCAATATTATTATAGAGCTAGGTTAAAGAGGGTTAAGCGATCAAGCCGGCCTTCATGCCCCGCCTTCATGCCATGTAGGGTTGAGGGTGCCCGTTTAGATACACAATAATGTTTTTTAAATAAAATATGATTATTTTATTTTATTTTCATTCATTTTAAGGATTTTATTTTATTTATTTTATTTTATTTTATATTTTTTGGGGGGCTAGAAAGGGAATGGTGATGGTTTCGTGATAAAAGATGAAGCTTTTTTTATTGCCATCCGTATTCGAGCTTCGCCTTGACTAATTTGAATCTGGCTTGGGTCGTACACTTGGCTATGGTGGGTAAGTCTCCCAGCAGGGCTTTTCTGCATTCACAAGACTTGAACTTAAGACCTTGCTTAAGTGATACAAGCCGCTTACCACTTGTACCAACCCCGTTAATAAATATGACGCTTTGTATTATGCTTATAAGCCTTCTATAATTATACCTGAATTTGCTTTTGTTCAAGTTCTTATCTAAAGTATATCCGCCTCACATATTCATACAAACTGGAAAATTGAAATTCGATATCTCATTCTTTACGGAATTTTCCAAAAACACTGAGAGATTCAACCATACAAAGTTAATTATCTCACATTCTCCCTGCCCCTATTTTCCCTAACTATCATATGGTTGTTAATTATTTATGGTTGTAGAATAGTAACAAACCTGACATTTCAGTGAATAAGGAATGTGTAACATCCCATTTTGAAACGCATAATTTTTTTTTTTTTTCAATCAGAGTAGAGCAATAGAGCGAGAGAGTGATCAGCTCATAGCCAAAACATCAACCATTGTGTAATATTGTATAGATTACAATAGTTCTAAGGTTTAGAAATGAAATAGCGGAATGAGAATAACGAGTAAAACGATAAGATAGAAATAGTCTTCACCGCACGTCTATTCCGGCACTTGCCTCGATCCGAACCGTGGTCCTCCCGACTGAAGCTACGGTGAGATTCAATTCACCATATTGAATCTCGGTAACTGGTTAACCTCATACCCAAACAATACAATATACGAGACAACAAGATATCTCTAGAGCTAATACCACAAGTATATCATAAGCATACAAACGATGCATGATCATTATGCCGACAAACATAAGCACAAAGCAATATGTAAAGCCCCATAAGGTAAACAATAACAGACCGCACTATTCACCGTGCCACGATAATTACTCGTGTCCTCGCGCTAGGAAAACAAAACGGTGTTACCAAAACTATAACCCGTATAACTGTACGTATAACGGTCTACGAACATATCATTGACATATAAGTATTTAAGATGTACAAGATTAGTGTTACAAAGACGCGTCCGTACCTTTGTTGGCAACGTTAGGTACTACCGGCGAAAGACGTACTTTCACGGAAGAACGTGAACTTCAAAAACGGTTCGTCGGCGGCGAACGCAAGAAGAAATCGAGATTCTCGATATCCTATAAGAATAATATCACCTTTATTAGCGATTTGACACTATAATCGGCTTTTTAGGTAAAAATTACCATTTTGCCCTTCTACCCCTAATCGGCGGAATTTCACCAGCACTTCGTTACTCTAGCAAATTTTCTTCCCGAAATTTTGCCAGAACTTCGACGCAACTATGATTTTCAAAAATAATGACTAAAATAGCCCTCCCATATGATACCCAAATCATACTTGAAATTTAAAGGCTATTCTAACAAATTCTACCCTTACTTTTAAAAAGAATCGCTAAAGTTCCAACTTTTCGACGACTCGACCCCTACTATGTTTTTACCTCTTTAGGCACATTTTTCAATGCAATGAGGCCTAAAAACAAGCATAGGAATCTTATCACCTACTTCCTAAATCTAACTAACAATTCTACTAACTACCGAACTAAAGACTTAAAAGCTAATGGCCAAAAGACTTACCCGTTGAAGAAGTGCAGAGCTTTTCCCCCGTAGCTTATCTCTACTTTCTCTCTCAAGAAATTCGGTCAAGACAAGAAAGAAATGGTGTGAGGATTTCTCAAGGAGCATGCCTCCTATTTATAGACTTTGGTTAAGCGCTTTGTTTGGAATTCCAAATTGAAAGAACCCATTAATGCAACTTGAACAAAAAGTCACAAACTCCACCTCACCCCCTTTGGTCGACATCTTTGGGCTGTTTGGCAGCCAAGGATTGGCCAAGAAGTGATGACTCACCTCACTTTATGGCCCCCAGTATTCTCGATCGGCACTCGATTCGCGTAATTTCGGAGAAATCTCAAAATTCTAGATTTAGAACTTTGAAGACCTTCTCTTTCTCATCAATAATATCTATTATAACTTGAATTTTGACTTTAGAGGGTTCAAACTGTCCCATCAAGTTTCTCGAAAAACGTGTCCGTACGCGTCCGTGTCGAGAAATCGGTTAGGAATCATCAAGCTCTAGATAATAATTCACTGATTCCAAATGTATTTTTATAATTATAAACTCATCCCTAGATGTTGAGTTATAATTTATTTCCTTATTTTCCCAAAATGTGACTAGCAAAGATTTTCCTATTTCGTCTTATTAGGACAATGTGCTACTTTGGGTCTCGGAATTGACTTAGGAAGAGGTCACTTGAAGGTAAAAACTCACCGATCAATATTTTACCTTGACTTTGGAATTCCTATTCCTGGTTCCCTAGATAGGATCTGTTTCCTAAATATAAGATTATTATTCATGCTTTTTAATTATATTATATAATAATCAAAAATTTGCAAAATATCAAGATATCAAATTTTGCTTCTTATTCTCAAATTCTTTGGCCAATTTTCGGCAGCCTTTTTTTTTTTTTTTTTTTTGTAAATGTTTTTCAAGAATTACTTAATTCAATTTTTATTAAAAATTCTACAAAATTCCCTAATTGGTCCATTCTTGTATTTAGGTTTAAAAATACCTAAACTCAACTATTTTTCTCAAAACTTTCCAATTTAATTAGTAAATAAATTTTATTAATATTCAACTAATTTCCACTAATTTTAGAGCTTCACATAATTATTTTGAAATTTCCTTTGCTTATGCTTAAGTAATTAGCTATTAATTACTTAATTACTCTTTTAACCATAGTTGGTATTTTTCTTAATTAGAATGCTTCATTACCTTCATATTCTTGTATTAACATTAGCATTTCCATGCCTCTTGCATTGTTTCATAATTACAAGGGTATTTTGGTCATTTTATTACTTTATGAGCATCCTTTCTCATTTTCCCAAGTTTGTAATTTATTTAATTACTGTAATTAGAGATAATATACTCTCTTAATTCAACTGGTCATTTTCTCGACTTTTAGGATTTTTCATGAATTTTCTAAGTTAATTACCCTTTGCGGGGGCATTTTGGTCATTTTGGCACTTTGACCCTTAAACTCCCTAATTTCTTGCAGAAATTCTACCTAGAAAATAGACTATAATTACCCAAGAATGGAGATTGCAATTTCACTTATCGAAATATCCAACTTTTATTTATAATATTGAGATAAATATCCAAGTATTACATTTCTCCCCCTTACACAAAATTTCGCCCTCGAAATTTAATCTATACTAACTAAACTTCGGGCCATAAACTCGGGTACTTCTCCTTCATGTCACTCTCGGTCTCCCAAGTTGCCTCGCTTCGGTGTCAAACCCTTCCGAAGACCACCTTCACTATCGGTATAGTTTTAGTCCTAAGCCGTTTCTCCCGGCGTTCGAGAATTCGCTCCGCCGACTACAAAGGTGTTACCATGCCGTACTTCAACATCATCGTACTTTATGACATGATCTCGATCCGGTAGGTACTTCTTTAGTTGTGACACGTGAAAAACATCATGGAGATTACTCGGGTTCGGGGGGTAACGCTAGTTGATATGCAATGTGTCCTCGCTCGGCTAATACTTCAATTGGTCCAACGTAACGCGGACTAAGCTTCTTTCTCTTCTTGTTTCGCCGACACCTGCATCGGAGATAACTTCGTAAAACACATGGTCTCCGACTTCAAACTTCAACGGTCTTCTCCTCTTATCTCGCATAGCTCTTCCGTCTCTGTGTGCAAAGAAGGAGTCTCTTCTTGATCGGTGCGATCCGCTCGCAGGTCTCGCTCAAGCATGTCCGGCCCAAGTAATCGCTTCGACGAATCCGTCCAAAGACAATGGTGATTGACACTTCCGCCCATACAATGCCTCGAACGGGGCCATTTGTATACTAGCATGATAACCGTTGTTATATGCAAACTCGCTAGCGAAAGATGTTGATCCCAACTTCCTTTGAAATCTAGGGCACATGCTCGCAAAGATATCCTCCAAGCGTTTGTATGGTCCTTTCGGATTGACCGTCTGTTTTTGTGGGTGATAAGCCGAACCGAACTTCAGCTTGGTCCCCATACCTTCATGTAATGATTGCCGAAACGGGATTTGAACCGCGTATCCTAGGGCCGAGAGACAATGCTCGTAGGAACACCATGTAATCTTACTATCTCTTTGATATAAATCCCCGCCAATCGTTCGGAGAATAGTGGATACCGATGGGAATGAAGTGTCGACTTGGTTAGTCGTCAACAACTACCCAAATTGTATCATGGTTTCGATTTTGGGTAGACCTACCACAAAATCCATGGTTATGTTCTCCCACTTCCATTCCGCAACTCTAGTCCTTGAAGAAGACCGGGGGTCGTCGGTGTTCAATCTTTACTTTTCGGGACAGTCAAGCATTTGGCCACGTATTCTCCGCTACGTCTTTCTTCATCCCGGCCACCAAAACTCGGATTTCATACTGTACATCTTGACCATGCCTGGATGTAGAGTGTACTTACTCTTATGAGCCTCATCCATTATTGTCCGCTTTAATTCATCAATTGGCGGTATGTAGATTCCCATTGCTTATACCTGACCAAACCACTAAGTGATAGGTCATAGTCTTGGGTCTCACCTCGAGTGATCTTCTCACGTATCTCTTTTGCCCAATCATCTTGTTTCTGCGCTTTCTCCACTTCATCTCTCAGATCATACTCCCTTGACTCGCAAGAAGTGTAGCAAGATAGGCATCAGGTGGTGCGTGCTGACCCATGCAGATTTGGTTGGTTAGATTCAGGTCTCTGAAATCTTCCAAATAGTTTACGCTCCCGTATCATCATGTGTGATACCTGCATCGTCTTTCTACTAAGAGCATCAAGAACAACGTTTGCTTTACCCGGATGGTACTTGATCTCCGGTGTAGTCTTTAATCAACTCCATCCAACGACGTTGTCTCATATTGAGTTCTCGTTGATCGAACAAGTATTTCGAGACTCTTGTGGTCACAAAACACTTCTACGCTTACACCGCATGTAATGCCTCCATATCTTCAAAGCGAACACGATAGCCGCCGGCTCTAGATCGTGTGTAGGATAATTTAACTCGTGGGGTTTCGGTGACGAGAGGCATAAGCCACCACTCGCCCAATTGCATTAGGACACAACCCAATCCTTGCCCACCGGCATCACCGTAGACTACATAAGTCTCATCGGGATCCGGGATAATCAATACGGTGCCGTAGTCAACCTCTCCCCTCGTTTCGAAAGCTCTCCTCACGCTCATCTCCCCATACAAAGGGTTGATTCTTCCTCGTAAGCTTTGTCAATGGTAGGGCAAGACGCGAGAAATCCCGTATAAATCTGCGGTAGTATCCCCCGACCAAGAAAACTACGGATCTCCGTCATAGTCTCCCGGCCGTTTCACCCGTAACCGCTTCCACCTTGCTTGGATCAACCGCAACTCCGCCGCTAGATATAACATGGCCTAGAAATTTCACTTCCGGGCAGCCAAAATTCACATTTGCTCGGCTTAGCATAAAGTTGTTTTTCCCTGAGTATGCCTAACACCTTTCGCAGATGTTCTTCGTGCTCTTCTTTGCTCTTAGAATATATCAAAATGTCGTCGATGAACACCACCACAAATTGGTCTAGGTGTTGTCGGAAGATACGGTTCATGTAATCCATGAATACCGCAGTGCATTTGTCAATCCGAAGGGCATCACAAGGAATTCATAATGCCCATATCTCGGTTTCAAAGCCGTCTTGGGAACATCGCCATCTTTAACTCGCAATCGATGGTATCCCGAACGCAAGTCAATTTTTGAAAAGATCGTGGACCCGGACAATTGATCCAAAAGATCATCAATCCGGGGAAGTGGGTACTTGTTTTTTACGGTTACTTTGTTGAGCTCGCGGTAATCGATGCAGAGTCGGAAACTTCCATCTTTCTTCTTTACAAAAAGTACTGGGGCTCCCCACGGTGAAACGCTAGGTCGAATGAACCCCTTCTTCAAAAGCTCTTCCAATCGCTTCTTCAACTCCCCGCATCTCGTTAGGAGCCATTCGATCTGGCGCCTTTGATATTGATCCTGTACTGCATCAAATCAATGTTGAACTCCACTTCTCGGATAGGAGGTAACTCGGTGAGATCCTCGGAAATACATCAGAAAATTCATTCACCACGGGATGTCCGGAGTGAAAGGTTAGCTTCGCTTTGACGAGAAAAGAATACCATGAAAGCATGACATCCTTGCTTCACGCACCGATCGCTTCAGAGCGGAGAGAAAGTTCAGGCTCACTTCAACCTTGTCTCCAAGCAAATGATATCTCCTTTTTGCCACGATCGATCATCGCACCGTTGGCCGTTAACCGATTCGGCCGAATATGACGTCAATGCCGTGAAGAGGTAGACGGATGAGATCCACTTTAGAAACTCGTCCATCCACGTTAGCGTACAATTCATACATGCATCGAAGCTAAAGACTTTACACCCAACGGTGTAGCTACAACAAGATCAAATGGTAATCTACAGCATGCAATCCTAAACGACTCGCACAATCATAGGAAATAAACGAGTGACTAGCACCCGAGTCATACAATGCTTCCAATAGATTTCCATTGAGATAGATGGTACCTTGAACCATCGCGGGGACTCTCGGCCTCCGTGTTTGTCAATGCAAAGATCCGCCAGCGTTCGAGGTCTCGCCTCTGCGGTCCTCTCGGGCAATCCCGGCTAATGTGTCCGAGCTTCGACATCCGAAGCAGACTTGTTTCCCATCACGTTGGCTCGGATGGTACTTCTTACATTTCGACACGTCGGGATCCGTCTGTTTGAAACTATTTTGTTGGTAGGGCTTCTTGTTCCCGCTTGGTTGTCATTCCAAGGCGTTTTCTTCTTCGTGAGGAACCTCCGCGGTTTGATCCACCGCGATTTGCGTTGTTACCCTCCCCGGCCTCGAGTCTTGCGCAGCTCCTTTAAGTTGCGCTCCGTCATTCCGCAGGATTCTACCGCTTGGGCCATTCTTGGAAATTCCGAGATACTAACCTTACCTTTATATCGTACTTCAATCCGGTTAATAGTCGGTTAGCCTTCCAGCTCTCATTCTTGTAGACTTTTAGGTATGATGAATACCTTGACGGGTTGGTAAACGGGCGAAGTAGTCGTCAAATGACTCTTCGGCTCCTTGCTTGATCTCAGAATTCTTCCTCTTTAATTACCGCGTTGATGGAGGAAAAATTGTTCGTTGAATTGTTCAAGGAACATTTCCCAAGTAACAGGATCGGGCGGGGTTGTGGAAACACTTTTCCACCACCCGGGCATCTCCCAAGCCGGTATATTGCTAGCTTTGGGCCATCCGATTTCCGGGCACTCCATGACTTCAAAAATCTTCTCAAGACTCAAAAGCCAATCCTCGCCTAGCTCACTCTTTCCTCGGAAACCAGGTGGTTTCAACTTGCGGAACCGGTTTACCCAATTTTCCGTAGTTCTCTCTATTTGTTCATGCCTGGGTTGTGATTGGGATCTCTCGACCCTTCCAGGCTCTTCATAATTTTCATCATCTTCATTGTCATCATACCCTTCGTCGTCATCATTGTTATTATCTTCATTTTCTCGTTCATCCTCGCGTTGTCGTGCGTCTAATTGCCTTTGTGCCTCCCGGTCTTGTTGGTTTTGTCTTGCCGTAAGAGCATCAATCGAACTCTTTGTTCTTGCGAGTTCTACGCATTTCTTCAATTTCTTCCGTCCGGTTGATTCGGTTCATCGTTTCGTTCATCCCGAGGCTGTCTGCCTCTTCCCTACCTCGGCCTCGACCACGGCCTCGGCCTCTTCCTCTTGGTGCACCAAAGACCTCTCAAGTTGGCCATGTTTTAAATTCTTTTTCCTTTAAACAATTATGAAAGAATATATAAATATTAAAAGTGACAAAACAATTTGCACACCAAACATATATTCACATATATTCATTCATAAAGTTTATACATATCAAGAGATCTAATACTAATACAAGTCATACTTGTACAATCTCCTTATTCAAACGTATTTACAATATTCAAAGGTACTTGGAGATACAAACTAAACTCCCTAGTTTCTACAATCCATGCCTTCCTTGTACCGACGTTCTTCCTCTACATGTAAAGGCGAACCAAGCTCTTTGAGTAGCGAAGGTGTATGCTAACACTTAAGATAGGTCCGTCATCTAATAGTTCATTACGATCCTTGCCCAAAAGCGGGTATAGGGAAAGAAGTACAATGTGGTCCTAACCCAATCTGCGGGTGAATGTCCCCTATTATTGGCTTGGTAGTTTGAGATTAGGGTTAAAAACACAAGATATTTTCCTTGGGTGGTGCTAGTGAGATTCGTAGCTTCAATAGAGAAAGTTTTCCAACAAAATGACTAACGTGTCATTATCATTCGGGACATAGTAGAAATCTTTCTCGGTTCAGCCGCCTCATCTTCAAGAAGTTGAATGTCGGGTAGTCAAAGTTATCATCAAGCGAGGAATGGGTAGGGCTTCTGGATCAGCTTGGTCCTCAATCTCCAGTCGTTCGAGGTTGAGATTAGGAGAATCAGGTTCGAGTCCCTCGTAGCGGGGTGATAGGAGGGTTACGGCTCCACCGTAATAGTGACTAGGAGTTGCGGGGTCCGTACACTCGTGGTTTGGATCCAAAGGAAACTGTTCATAGTGATCTCGTACTCCCGAGGGTATAATAGGTTCAAGCATGGTTTTCAATCTCGGCTCATCCGGTTGTGCGTTGTAGGAATCTACCTCTTCTTCGATGGAATCTCCTTCCGTAGTCGGTGGGGATGGGTTGTTTGAGGGTTCGGCATGCGACGGAGGAATGGATCTCCGGGCGGGACGCCTCCGAATCCGTGATAATTGTAGAATGGCTCTAAGACGGGCTCTTCGTCCTCGTTCATCTCTACACATTACACCAATGGCCTTATCAAGACTCATTTTCAAAAATGTGCTCACAATTAAAAGGCTTAAGAACCTAACTCCGTTATCCGAACAGAATGGCCGGGTAAGTGTCTACCATGGGGGCCTCACCGGATTAGCAAAGTGACTTATGGCACACCCACGTAGACTAGCCTTGCCTTCTGCACCAAACCGTCCGTGGTAACATAGTTAAATACTTGCCAGAATTTCATGCTCTGATACCAAAAATGTAACATCCCATTTTGAAACGCATAAATTTTTTTTTTTTCAATCAGAGTAGAGCAATAGAGCGAGAGAGTGATCAGCTCATAGCCAAAACATCAACCATTGTGTAATATTGTATAGATTACAATAGTTCTAAGGTTTAGAAATGAAATAGCGGAATGACAGAATAACAGAATAACAGAAAATGATAAGATAGAAATAGTCTTCAGCTGCACGTCTATTCCGGGCACTTGCCTCGATCCCCGAACCGTGGTCCTCCTGACCCTGAAGCTACAGCTGAGATTCAATTCACCATATTGAATCTCAGGTAACGGTTAACCTCATACCCAAACAATACAATATATAGACAACAGATATCTCTAGAGCTAATACCACAGTATATCATAAGCATACAAACGATGCATGATCATTATGCCGACAAACATAAGCACAAAGCAATATGTAAAGCCCCATAAGGTAAACAATAACAAACTGCACTATTCACCAAAGTGCCACGATAATTACTCGTGTCCTCGGCGCTAGGAAAACAAAACGGTGTTACCAAAACTATAACCCGTATAACGTCGTATAACGGTCTACGAACATATCATTGACATATAAGTATTTAAGATGTACAAGATTAGTGTTACAAGACGCGTCCGTACCTTCGTTGGCAACGTTAGGTACTACCGGCTTAAAGACGTACTTTCACGGAAGAACGTGAACTTCAAACGGTTCGTCGGGCAACAGAACGGCAAAGCAAATCGAGAGATTCGATATCCTATAAGAATAATATCACCTTTATTAGCGATTTGACACTATAACGGCTTTTTAGGTAAAAATTACCATTTTGCCCTTCTACCCCTAATCGCGGCGGAATTTCACCAAAGACTTCGTTACTCTAGCAAATTTTCTTCCCGAAATTTTTCCGAACTTCGACGCAACTATGATTTTCGAAAATAATGACTAAAATAGCCCTCCCATATGATACCCAAATCATACTTGAAATTTAAAGGCTATTCTAACAAATTCTACCCTTACTTTTAAAAAGAACCGCTAAAGTTCCAACTTTTCTAGCGACTCGACCCCTACTATGTTTTTACCTCTTTAGGCACATTTTTCAATGCAATGAGGCCTAAAAACAAGCATAGGAATCTTATCACCTACTTCCTAAATCTAACTAACAATTCTACTAACTACCGAACTAAAGACTTAAAAGCTAATGGCCAAAAGACTTACCCGTTGAAGAATTCTCGCAGAGCTTTTCCCAGTAGCTTATCTCTCTACTTTCTCTCTCAAGAAATTCGGTCAAGACAAGAAAGAAATGGTGTGAGGATTTCTCAAGGAGCATGCCTCCTATTTATAGACTTTGGTTAAGGCTTTGTTTGGAATTCCAAATTGTAAAGAACCCATTAATGCAACTTGAACAAAAAGTCACAAACTCCACCTCACCCCCTTTGGTCGACATCTTTGGGCTGTTTGGCAGCCAAGGATTGGCCAAGAAGTGATGACTCACCTCACTTTATGGCCGGTCAGTAGTATTTCTCGATCGGTACCCGATTCGCGTAATTTCGGAGAAATCTCAAAATTCTAGATTTAGAAATTTGAAGACCTTCTCTTTCTCATCAATAATATCTATTATAACTTGAATTTTGACTTTAGACAGGGTTCCAACTGTCCTGCTGAAGTTTCTCGAAAAACGTGTCCGTACGCGTCCAGTGTCAGAAATCGGTTCCGGAATCATCAAGCTCTAGATAATAATTCACTGATTCCAAATGTATGTTTATAATTATAAACTCATCCCTAGATGTTGAGTTATAATTTATTTCCTTATTTTCCCAAAATGTGACTAGCAAAGATTTTCCCTATTTCGTCTTATTAGGACAATGTCTACGGGTCTCGGAATTGACTTAGGAAGAGGTCACTTGAAGGTAAAAACTCACTGATCAATATTTTACCTTGACTTTGGAATTCCTATTCCTGGTTCCCTAGATAAGATCTGTTTCCTAAATATAAGATTACTATTCATGCTTTTTAATTATATTATATAATAATAAAAAATTTGTAAAATATCAAGATATCAAATTTTGCTTCTTATTCTCAAATTCTTTGGCCAATTTTCGGCAGCCCTTTTTTTTTTTTTTTTTTTTTTTTTTTGTAAATGTTTTTCAAGAATTAATTAATTACTTAATTCAATTTTTATTAAAAATTCTACAAAATTCCCTAATTGGTCCATTCTTGTATTTAGGTTTAAAAATACCTAAACTCAACTATTTTTCTCAAAACTTTCCAATTTAATTAGTAAATAAATTTTATTAATATTCAACTAATTTCCACTAATTTTAGAGCTTCACATAATTATTACTTTGAAATTTCCTTTGCTTATGCTTAAGTAATTAGCTATTAATTACTTAATTACTCTTTTAACCATAGTTGGTATTTTTCTTAATTAGAATGCTTCATTACCTTCATATTCTTGTATTAACATTAGCATTTCCATGCCTCTTGCATTGTTTCATAATTACAAGGGTATTTTGGTCATTTTATTACTTTATGAGCATCCTTTCTCATTTTCCCAAGTTTGTAATTTATTTAATTACTGTAATTAGAGATAATATACTCTCTTAATTCAACTGGTCATTTTCCGACTTTTAGGATTTTTCATGAATTTTCTAAGTTAATTACCCTTTGCGGGGGCATTTTGGTCATTTTGGCACTTTGACCCTTAAACTCCCTAATTTCTTGCAGAAATTCTACCTAGAAAATAGACTATAATTACCCAAGAATGGAGATTGCAATTTCACTTATCGAAATATCCAACTTTTATTTATAATATTCCGAGATAAATATCAAGGGTATTACGTAACGAAAGAACGGTAATTACCTGATGATATAATGTTTATAGGGTAAATTTAGCTCATTTCAGTTTTTTCCAACTATATGTTACCTTGTTGTTGTGACTTGTGAGTATTCAAGAACAAAATTTTGATCAAATTTAGTAAAGGCCCATATACCATCTCTGAGCTCGAATATTCAAGGGTTGAGCTTTGCAAATAACAGTGGGCTTCTTAGACCTGACTCTTTTAAGCTCGAGCCCGTCAAGGGCTAGCCTTTAGGGTCAGGCTGGCCCTTATTGATAGCTCTAGCCTATTACCAACTTTTGTTTATGAAATAATATAAAGTTATGCTTTCAGGATATTCACAAGTGTTGTATAGGGATTCTCCACATTTCATTAGCAATTCTCAACTTTTGTTTACCAAGTAATAAATCCATATTTATAAGTGATTCACTAGTTTTGTTTGGTCATTCCCCACACTTCATTAGTTATTACTTTTATCATTTACAAAGTAACAAATCCACAAGTTTTATTACTTGAAAGTGTGGTAAATGAAAGTTGATAATAGCTAATGAAAATATAGGGAATACCTTTAGAAAAGTTGTGAATGACATGAAAGTGTGACTTTGTTATTTGGTAAATGAAAGTTGGTAATAGCTAATAAAATGTGAGGGATACCTATACAAGAGTTGGAATGAGCTGGAGTCAAAGCCCAGAAATTAACTTGTATATTTTTGTCCATTCCGTGTACATACATACATACATAGAGAGAGAGAGAGAGAGAGAGAGAGAGAGAGAGAAGTGTATTGCCAATATTTTTGGCATGTAAGTGATGGGGATCAAATCCTACCTCCACTTCTTTACCAAATAATTCTTCCTGCTTGTGAGTGGACAAAGGCAAAGGGTTTGGGGACTCTTTTTTTTTTTTTTTTTTTTTGAACCAAGGGGCATTTTTAACATTTTACTTGAATTTCAAATTCCTAATTTGGGATGTCATGCGTTATAGAGATTATGCACATTTAGTGCATCTCTAGGAATTTTATATATTCCAAGTTCTTTATGTTTCATTTTCCCTATAATTTTTGTTATCTTTTATTCACTATTTAATTTTTGGGCCAATCAACAAAGCTACAATTAATTTAAAATTAGGTATAAATTCCAAATATGGGACTTACTTACAAATAAGTCCTGCAAATTTGTAAAAATATAATGAGGGTTTTGAAACCTAGTTGTAATTTATCATAGATTCAGTTGTAAATTACAATATTTCTATAGTAAATTTGTGAGGACCAGTTAACATAAGCCATTAAAAATGTCACTCTTCCCTCGTATTTATGGCAAACCATCCAACATCCGATACTATATTGGATTCCCACAATTAAAGCCCCTATGTGGGCTACTTTCTTCCCCGATCGTTCGGTTTTCTTTCATATATATTTTTAAAAAATATATATAATAAGAAAAGGTGGGGCCCACAACCTTTAATTATCCCCAACCCCAATTGTTTGTACTTTTCCAAAATCCTTCATCTCTTCTTCCTCTCCATCGCGTTTTGTCTCGTCGTACGCCATTTTTTTCAACAAATTTTTATGAAAATTTTTGAGAATCAATAAGGTATTCAAAATCACTCTTTTTATTAAATTTCCTTTATGAAATTTATTATACATGATTTTATCATCCTAACGATACTACTTTTATCCGATTAAAGAATATTTTAGGGTTAGAATTTTGGACAAGTTTTGAGTTTTGTTAAAAGATGGCTATGAGAAGATAGATGATGACTAATAGTTAATTTTAATAAGTTTACTTTTGTTATTAATGATATTTTAAAAATAATATTGGTGATAAAATAATTCATGCTCTTTGTAGGTGATTATTATGGGGAAGAGTGCTACTATTAATACTTATTTTAAGAGAAAGAATAGTGAGTCTTTGCCTTTGTCTACCCTAATGTTGAATTGTCAAATATTGAGACTTCTTCTTCAAATTCTCATAGAATTGAAAATAAAGAAGTAGATAAAGAAATTGATCTTACTTTATTGGAAATATATTTCTTTCAATTCTTTTATATATTAAGTCTCGATGTAGCATTTTTTATTTTTGCCCCCTCACTAAAATTCCTAGGTCCGCCCATGCCTAAGATGGATAACTCTCCTAAATATTTTTTTTACATGTAAAACTCAAGGCATCATATTTAAGCGACCATAACCCTTTTTATTAAGGCTAGCAAGAAACATCAATGTAAATGGAGGAAATCACTAAAAGGGGGTGAATTGTGGATTTTCAAAAATTATTTTTAAACACCCAAACAACGAGATAACAAAACATGGTATAACGAGAGATAGAGAAGAGAAACTTGACATAGGAAGATTTATACTGGTTCGATCTTAACTCTTGACCTACGTCCAGTCCCCAGACACTCTGGATTTTCACTATCACTAAGATCAGTTACACACTCTACACTCGAAAGTTATCATCTCACTATGATACACTCCCCCTTATAAGTTGTCAACTGGTAAACCCAACCCTAAAGTCCCACAACTTTGAGATTATTACAATGATTGATAATGATAATCCATGATAAATTCTCTAAAAGAGCAGATATAATAATCACTGAAGTTCAATGTATCAAAAAATACTTTACAGATGAGTAAAAAACAATAAATGCAAAGGACACTTGATAGATTTTCGTTTTCTGTATTTAGGTGGTTGTTGAGAATTGAATGTTTTAGCTTATATATGTTGGAAGCATTAAATGACCGTTGGAATCATTAATGTAACCGTTGGAGAAATTAATGAACCTATTAGGTTCCAACTATGTCGATTCTCTCTCTTGCTTTGAGTTAATCGAGATGCTCAGACATTCTTGTTGACTTTCCTTGAAATAAATCCGTTGGATGGTGTGGCTTCCATAGAAGGAAAGAAGACATTTAAAACTTTGCAACGTCCAGAGAATGATTTTCCAAAAGGGTGCTAAGTTTTCTGGACTAGCAATAAATGTTCTGACATCACCTTTTGCTTTATGTTTAATCTTCAATCTAATGCACATTTGATCATCTGAAACTCACTAACAAACTGATTAAATATAGTTAGAAATAGTAATGAGTGATGATAAGAAGTATCTAGATCATTCATGAAGATTTTGAATTGTACCTAGGCTGTGAACAATACAAAATGTTGAAGACTTTGGTGATATTTGTGAGCTTAAAAGCACAACATGAGTGAAGCGACATCAGTATTTTAGAGCTACTTGAGGCTTTAAAGACATGTTCCCTTATGGCAATTCTCTACCAGAGTACTAATATGATGCAAAAAAAATTGTGTGCCCTTGTCATGGAGTATGAAAAGATTCATGCATACCCAATAACTTCATATTGTGAATAAAATATTATAAAGGGCTTGTCAAGTGTTCGAATTATCACACAACAACGTACAAATCAAAGAAATCTCTAGCGAATGTGTTGTGGTGCCTCCTAATTGTACCAAGGCTAAAGCGAATGTTTGTAAATGAAGAGGATTCAAAGAATTTATTATGGCATGCAAACAATAGCATTTCAGAAGGAAAGACCAGACACCCGATAGATGCCATGCAATAGATGAAAATTGATGAACTATATCCTCATTTCGTCCAAGAGCCAAGGAACATAAAGCTTGCACTTAGTATAGACGACATGAATACTTACAGGAGCCTAAGTAGCATACATAGTTCATGGCATGTTTTGTTGATGATTTACAACCTTTCTCATTTGCTATGCATGAAACCCAAGTGCATATTGTTGTTTATGTTGATTTCTAGATTGAAACAACCTGGGAACAACATAGATGTCTACCTAAGGCCCTTGATTGAAGACTTGAAAGAGCTATGGGAGAAAGATGTGGATATTCATGAATCTAATCGAATGGAGGTTTTCAAGGTTCAAGCGATTATATTTTGCACTATTAATGACTTCCTAGCGTACGAAAACTTGTTAGGATATAGCTTTAAGGGCAATAAAGCATGCCCAATTTGTGAGGAAAGGACATTCTACCATCAGCTTCAACATGGTGGGAAGACGATGCACTTTGGGCATAAAAGATTCTTTAGGTCAGGCTACTCATATTGCACATTGAAGAAAAAATTCTTTGATGGCCAAGAAATTTCGAATTAGGCCGGCTACCCATGGCGCACATAGAAAGAAAAGGTTCTTTGGTGGCCAAGAACTTTCGAATGCTTTGGTGCCATTGACATTGAGATTAAGTTCATGAAAAGGTGAAAACTATCAACACTTTCTTTGGTAAGTATAAAAGAGTATGGGGGAAAAGGAGGTTTATCTTCTTTGACCTTCCATATTAGTGCAAGCTTGATTTGAGACACTATGTTGATATCATGCATGTGGAGAAAAATGTGTGACAGCATTGTTGGAACACTTCGGAACATACAAGTTAGTGCTAAGGAAGGATTGAAAGCAAGACTGGATTTACAAGATATAAGAATAAGGGGGAATCTCCACCCAGTGGCAGATGGTAAACCAACTTATTGTCCCCTAGCTCCTTATACTTTATCAAAGGAAGAGAAACGAAGCATATGCCAATGTTTGTATGACATCAAAGTACGTTTTGGTTGTTGTTTGAGTGTTAAGAGGCTTGTTTTAATGAAAGATTTGAAAATAGTAGGAATAAAGTCTCATGACTGCCACGTCCTAATGCAACCATTCATGAGGATAAGTTGAGACATATAGTGACAAGACTTTTCTTCTTCTTTAATGGTGTATGTTATAAGGTCCTTGATCCCAAAAATTTGGAAGAAATGGAACATGAGGGATATCTAATCTTGTTAAACTTGAGAAGTTATCTCTTTCTACATTTTTTGACATCATAGTTCACTTGATTGTTCATCTAGTGAGAGAGATAAAGTTTTCTGGCTTTGTCTATTTACACAGGATGTACCCTATTGAAAGAACAAGGAAAATCCTAAAAGGGTACGTGAAGAACCCAAACCAGCCAGAAACATGCATAGTTCATAAATATATTTTAGAAAAAGCTATGTAATTTGGTCTGTAGTACTTGTTAGGAGTACCAGCAATTAGGGTTCCTAATAAACGTAGTGTTGAAGAATGCGGTAACCGTAGGGCTGATGTGAAGAATGTGGATCCTCATGAAGTACACCAAGTGTACTTGCACATCTTGAATAATATTGATGAAGTTGAAGAGTACATATAGGCGCATAAAGCACATGTTAGGAAGGAAAATGGTAGGGCTAGAATGACTGAGCAAAGTCTAATCAGGGATATTAACAAAACTTTTGCATAGTGGTTTAAATATAAAGTTGAAGCAAAGGCAAGTGCTTCGGATATGGTAAGATAGTTATCTCGCGGTCCTATGTTAGATGTGATTACTTGGCAATCATTTGACATCAATGTGTGTTCTTTTTATACAAACACACTAGATGATAAGAGCATTGTTTAGAATAGTGGTGTGATGTTAATGGTTAATTCTATGCAATTCTCAAGTTCAAAAGACAAGAATCCTAAATTGACTACATCAAATTTAAATTGCCTATTTTCAAGTACAAGTGGGTTGATATAAAGTAAACAATAGTGTTGAGGTCAATGAGTTAGCTTTTACACTTATTGACCTTAATAGTAAACATTTTGGTGATGAAACTTTCATTATGGCAGACTAGACTTTTCTATGTTGATAACCCTACAAAAAGAGGATGGTCTATGGCTCTTCAAGGGAAACAAGTGATAGATTATGATAACCCCAATTATTTGAATATTGAATGTTTCTGAGACTCCTTTTTTTCAAGGGGTCTTCTTGAATTGAGTGGGAAAGATGAGGCAAATGATGAATACGCATAAGAAATGATAACTATGAAATAATATGGGAGGATATATCTATATGAATCTATTTCGATAATTAGTATTGTATTGCCTATGATCTTTTCAGTTCAATGTATGCTAATATATGTTGTCTTGTGACCTAACATTTTTTTCATAATAGAAATATGGTTGATGATAGTGTTAATCATATTGGGCAAAGCAGATCATGGAGGGCATGTTAACCCAATCAGACCAATTGGCCTCACAATCTACTGCAAATCAGTCTGTTCATACCAATACACAAATCATTGCAGATGTCTTGAATACTGTAGGTCGTCCAATCTCAAGCATTTCTACACAGGCGATGCCTTATAGTGATCAGTCTAAGCCTATCTCCCACCCTAGACGAAGAAGAGGAAAAAGGACTACAAAAATGAAATAGTTTAACTTGTCTCATAATATTTGGATGAAGAGTCTAATTGAATTTGACAACAACCAGAGGTCAATTGGGGAAAGCGAGATGGGCTACAAAAGTTACCTTGGTGCCCTCATACACACCAAGGTGCCGATCACCTTAGAGACTTGGGAACAAGTTTTAAAGGATGTTGAGGACCAACTTTGGTAGATTGTCTTGGCACAAAACATACTTTGAATTTATCACATTTTACAACTATTGTTCATGAAACTTTGGTTCAATCACGTGCTAACCATTCAATGGCGTTCAATGCAACTCATATATGAAGTTTTAGATATTCAAGTGTTAAAGGACAAGACCCTCTCTTACTCATGAGATTGTTTATGAGCATTCAAGACATAATTAGCACGTGATTTCATTTATGTTTAGGTAGAGGAAGGCAAGCATCGTCTTACTTCATTCGATAAATATCCATCTATTACTCCAGAAGCTTGGGAAGAATTCTACTGGTTGTGTATTGTGCTAGAGGTTATGGTGAGTTTAATTTTGTTGGGTGTTATTCCCTAATGATTCATTTTAACTATTAACCGGCATTTACCTTTTATTATGATTGTTACCTTTTGGAGAGATGGGCAAAAAGCAATTGAAAATGGCAGCAAGAATGATTGTTTGCACACAATGTCTTGAAATGGTTATGCCAAGGAAAATAAGGACCTAATGGAGGCCAAGCAGAGGAAGTTAGACAAAGCAACGAAAGAAGATCCTTCAATTATGCTTTGACCACCTTCTTCAATTCGACTCAAAGAGGCATGGTTGTATGCTGAGTAAGAGTGCTCACAAAATTGTTAAAAAAATGTGTATGACACGTTACTATATATATTTACGTTTGTAATATATATATAACAAGATGAGCTTAAGAAATAAGAAGTTGAGGCAGGAATGACTGTCTAACCATTACAATAGGTAAACAAGATGATGGAGGGCATGTTAGATGTATTGGACAATGGGTTGGCTTAAGAGAGTATTTTGGAAAACCAACTTTACGCACTACTAACACATTTACTAAGGAGGCGGTCAATGTGTTGCCTGCATATGTAAGGGCAGAGTCATCAACTTCATTTAATAAGAAAATAAAAGCTCTTGAACAAAAGGTGGCTGCATTGATGACATCAAGAAGACAATAACCAATGCCTATCACAAAGACACAATCCTAAGTAGCTCTCTATAGCACTAAAGGGAGTTGCTGTGTTCTAGCCCATTTGTCATAGGGTCCTGTTGGCAGTGATGAAGATGAGCATTGTGAAATAAATCTAGAGGATTTTGAAAGAAGACTAGTAACACATGGCAGTGTCCACAACCTTAGCCCAACCGTCCACCACCAGCAACTTGCATATGACCAAGTGAGAGTGTCGGTTGTCAATGTCATAGTAGTAAAAGCTCCTGTCCCATTCCCCACTAACAATGTGAAGGTTATGGGGGATGTAAAGAATACTCACTACTACAAAATATAGATTTTACTTCCCTAAAAAAGTCCGTTTTTCAAAAAGACAAGTAAAAAATAAAGGTAGTAGTATTTTTGTAATTATGTGCGAAAATTTTGACATATTAGGCGTCCCTTTTAAATAGTAAAAAATAAAGGGCAGTAAAAAGGGACTCCAAAAGCCGTGACTTATAAATAAGATTAGATAAGTGATTAGGTACTCCCTTGGTCCATAATATAAGGCACTTCAACTATATCATGGGAAATAAGAAATGACAGTTAAGTCATTTAATATGTCTTAAAATGTAATTTTTTTTCCACTTTTACCCTTCTTGAGAAATATATTTAATTGCATTGAAAATGTTATTTAAGAGAGAGAAGGTATATAATGAGTGGGTATAGTTGAAAAGTAAGGATTAATCACGTGAGTAAAATAGGAAAACAACGTTAATTAAACTAGAAGTGACTTATATTCTAAACCATGCCTTTCTTCAAGAAATGTTCTATATTGTGGACTGAGGGGAGTAAATCATTTGATTTATTAAAACATTCTAACACTTTTCACCATTAATTATCATAAACTCTAACCTCATACTATTTTTTTTTTTTTTTGATAAAGATAAAGTTGAGGTGAGTTGGGTCTTGGCGGCTCACCGGGGTTGGCATGCGCTTCGGGCTCAAAATCATATTAATTTTTTCTTGAATTGCAAACTAATAATCAGTCCAAAAATGGTATATATGAAAAATAATTGATATAATAAACATTTTTCAACTTATATTTATTTTAAAAATATTTTTTGGGAAATGTACTAATATTAACTTATTAACAATAAGAGGGAGCAGGTGCTACCAAAAAAGCAAACCAATTATCACTCTGAAGTGATAATTTATGTTTTTAGAAAATAATTTAAAACCAACGAAGAGTTGGTCTAGTAGTGAAATATCTACTAGATCCATTTGGGTCTTGATTTCAAGTTCAAAAAGATACCCTTTGTGTTGAAAGGAGAAGTTACTTAACCCCAAACTAGATATCGGATAATAATATAAAAAAATAAACATTTTTCAAAAAAAAAAAAAAAAAAAATTGTTTTAATAATCATCTTAATTCAATATAATATTGGGAGATTAAAACATCAACCATACAATATCAAAATATAACATTAACACCAGAACGAAGCACTTACCACAAAAAAAGCTTTCTATACTCCCCTATAAATTATAGGCTATAATCTCTACTATTTTGAAATTTAAACACGGTTAGTAATTGAATTATTATTTTATAGGGAAAGTCCCAAAAAAAAAATACCAAATGAACTCTCATATCCCCAAAATATCACTTGAACGTGCAAAATGACAAATACGTGAGAAGGTAGGAATCTGAAATTTTCAAGTGATGGTGTTTTACAAAACTACCCCAAAACGAATAAAACAAATAAAAAACCACCCGTGCTAGAACACCATTGCTAACCAGTAGGCACCCTCTCGCCGCTAATGGCTTTTTTACAGCATTTTTTTAAAATAAAAAATAAAAAAATTTGGGGCCAAGTTGACGAAGAGAGTGGGATTTGATCCCTCTTCACCTTGGTTCCCAAAAGGTCCGGTGGGTGGTGGTACTCCGGTAAGAGTGACTTTTTCTCTATTCTTAAAATTATTGAGAGGCAATTTTTTGAAAAACGCCAACACTAAACTGGAAGTGAAAAATTGGGGGAATGACATTTGAAAACAAAAGAGAAAATTGATTTGGGAAATTTCAAATTAAGAGCAGGGGTATTTTAATAATTTCAGTTAAGAGAAAATTAATTAATTAACTAAAAATAATACCACCACAATTAAGTGAATTCTCAAAGAAACATTCCGAAGTTGTTTTTGTCAAATTGATTTAGACATTCAGGCCCGTTCACATGACAAGGGATTGTCCTTCGCTGACAATTCAAATATCGAATCTTTTTTCTGCCAGTAAAATATGGAATCTTTGAAAACAAACAAATGAATTAATTGCATTTTTCATGATCAAAAGTTCTTTGGAGGCACTCCAAGCCACCATACATACTTGACCCTCAGATCGAATAATGGAGTCTATATTATGATCAGTCTTTGAATTTCTCTTATTGAGAGTGGAATTATTGTCGTCACCCACTGAATTTCTCTGGTTGGGAAATTAAAATAGATATGATTGATATTTTTAAATTAAGTATCTATTATTTAGTATACGGTCATTCCATCATAGGTAGCTAGCCGAATCAGTTATGGTGCCTCTCATTTAGATAGGCACTAAAGACTTCTTACATTTAAACCGCCTAGATCCATACACCCCAAGCCACCACCCACAGATCAAATAATGGAGTCTATAAATATGACAATCCTTTGAAATTCTCTCCTTGAGAGTGGAATTCTTGTTATCATCTTCCGAGTTTATCTTGTTGGGAAATTAAAATAGATATGATTGATATTTTTAACCAAAGTACCTATTATTTAGTACTCGTATGAGATTACTCCGTCTAAACAAGTAGCAAGTCAGAAGCAGCTGTAGTGCCTCTTTTGTGAATAGGCACCATAATCTAAATTTTGATATTTTCAAGAGATGTTTTTAAGTGAGAAAATCATTTTTGAGAAAATGTTAGTTAAATAATTATATTTATTTTAGATTTCTTTTTTATTAAAATATTTTTTTAAAGAAAAAAAAAATTGCACCATGAAGATTTAATTTTAACACTTTAGATGGGACAAGCTTGTTGAACTCCTTCCGAACGAAGCTAGTCAGGACTCAGGGAGGAGCCTGCCGACAACCAATTGGCTTATTAGATTTCTTTTAAAAGATTTTTTACATGCAACTTGAAAGGACATGAACTAAGGACAAAAAAAAGGACATGAACTGTTACTTTCACAGCTCCCGCATATGAATTGATGAATCATGCACGTGAGTACTGAGCTTCTGTCCCCTCCACATGTCAGTATTCATTGGACGACGTCAAAAAAAAAAAAACCAAAAACTAAAAACTTCCATTATTCATATATTTAATAGTATTTAATATTTATTTTAGATATGTCTTATATTAAGAACTTAAATGTATAATAAATGTATTAGAACTTATCAATGATAAATGAAAGAGCAACCATTAATAAGTAAAAGAGTTATGATTAATAAGTTGTAAAACTTTTCTAATATTTTTGTTTATTTGGACACTAACATTATTTTCATTAGATTAGGAAAAATGACACCAAGTAAAAGAACTATCATTATCAAATTATGAGATATTTTTAATATTTTTTTTTTCATTAAGATATTGATGTCATTCTCTCTAAATTATTTAGTATTAGATTATTTTGTACTTAATAAGTATATATTATTTTGTATTATATTATTCAGTCTAAAAAGATTACTCTTCATCAGGAGCAGCCTGCTCCTGCCGACAACCTATTCACTTATTAGATTTCTTTAAAAAGATTTTATAAATACAAAAAAGACAGGGATTGTTACTTGGAAAAATCTCTCAAAAACAGTTTTAAAAATGTTAAAAGAGAAAATTTGTTCTTAATATTCATAATATTTAAAATGTATTAGGGTCTATTACGGAGCTATATCAGGCTCACTGATGGAGCGCCCCAACAGGGGGCAATATACTGCAAGATCATAACCCACCTATAATCCAGGAGGATTGCAATCAAGGGATTTGGCTAGATCAGGTAATTACAATACTTGGGCTACCAGATGCACAAGGCCCATGAATCTCAACCTAAGGTACATTCTATAAATAGGAGGTAAAACCCTAAGGTACACTTACTTAATCTCTACTATTTACTATATTGTCGTTGTGCACGCACATCACCCCCTTTGGCGAAAGTCTTATTTGTGTACAATGATCCCACGTTTTTCTAGGTATTTGCCTCATATATATCTAGAGTGAACCTCCCGATCCAATATCAATGAACTAGCGCACCAGGCTAGACATTTGTGTTCTTATAACATCCTCCATTTTAATTACCAAATTTTTTGATTAGGGGTTGATCAACAACTAAGTAATGCTTCATCATTTACCAAAATATACAAATTAAATCAGAGTATGCAGAATGAGCCATAACGTGACAATATACAATCATCCCACATAAACCAAAAAGACAGAAGCACTACTTTTGGCGGAAGTAGCATAAGCTTCTAGGGTCTTCCCTAATGGACCTGCACGGGAGCTATCACCTGAAAAATGTGGGTAACCATCAATCCAACTCATCATAAATATTAATATGTGCTAGTGAGGTGCCATGTGGAACAATTTATAAAACAAAGTATTAAAAATATAGCTCACCAATTTCCATATCACAAATTTCATAAATTTTGTATCATAACTTAGGTATTACAATTTTTCATTAACACAATTCCCAAGATGCCTCCCACCAATCCAGCCGAACCGTTTTATTTCCTCCGACTAGACCCATGGGCTAAGTCACATCCATGTTACCGGTTCTTTCAAAAGCTCACCGGTCACGTGATGAGGACCGGCCAAAATCCTCGAAAGACATGCCCCACCATGGGTCTTTTCCCTCATTGAACTAGTGGGCAGTCCTTATTAAACAAGTGGGACAATAGAAAGCCAACCATCGCGCACCAATGGAGGCCTCATGCACGTGGTGGAATAAATTACTCCATTTCTTCCCAATTCAACCCTTACCATAATTATCACAATAAATAAATAGCTCAACAGAGATTTTCCAAGATTTTCCCATTCATATCATGTAATTAAAATCATTCTCATATATATAAAAATAAATAAATAAAAATAAGGTTCCGCAAGGCAGTTTCTATTAAGATATTCATAATTATTTCACAAAATACTCACAAACAACATACTAATACACATAACAAGTGGAAAGTGGTTCTCCATAAGCCTAACTATTATCACACTGCTCCTAATCCAAGAGCTCAAACACATGCCAAAAATCAATCTACCACAACCAATTTACTAACCATTAATAACTCTTCTAAAACTCTACATAAAATTATAACTTATAATCTCATAAAATTAAAAATATACAAATTATTATAATAAATTTGGAATGCTTGAAGTGGGCAAAATTATGACGGGACAGAAAAATTAAGGAGACTATTAATTCTCTTTCTATCTATTACTAATTAATAATACCCTCTTTTTTATTTGTTATTAATTAATAATACCCCTATTTATTTATTATTAATTAATAACTCCCTTAATTATTTATTCCCTTTTTTTTTAATAATAATTATCTATTTTATTATTATTATTATTATTTATTTATCATTTATTTTATTATTACCCTAAAATTAATTTAAACTCGATCCCAGAGGCTATCCTAACACTTTATATTAGTAGTTTAATAAATACCAATCATTATATAAATTATGCTCTTTAGATATTGATAAAATCACATATACTCTTTGCATATAGTATCGTATTAATGAATAAAGCATCAGGGAAAGTTTCACAAGGACATGCACTTAGGAGTTCTTCAATATTGTTTAATTGTAGCTTCTCGAAACTGACAACCACTCCATACATATTTCATTTATAAAATTCCTTTTTCAACTAATAAAAATAGCATAAAAATGTTAAAAGTGGTCCCCACGGTGAACATATGTGTACAACGTCCATCTTCAAATCCATTGCATATATTGGCATCATTCATGCTCCACACTAATATAAATATCATATATTTCTATTAATATTAATTAGTAACCTAAATATATATTTCTCTCCATTTCCATACGTATATATACTGTTTCGGTGTGAAACAGAATCTTAGCGCGATCATGAGCGCATGTTTGATTGTTTCTTATATGGAGCGGGCTTGGCTAGGCGTGATGCCAGGGCCTACGTACCCTAAGAGGGATCAAAGTCCACGTAGTTCGAGGACACACGTTGGCGTTTAGCCGAGGGGGGTGTTTATGCTCCAGCAAGAGTGTTCTCCGCACCTTAGGGTTTGAGCTCTGTCTTTATAGAGTGTGCCTCAGGTGTGATAGTATGGGCGTAATCCACTGCCCTAGTATCATAATGGTCGAATCTATCTTTAGATAAGATAGACCTCCCTTGATTATAACTGAGATAAGATTTCCCTTTATTATAGGTAGATCCTAATATGTGATATTGCCTGTTGGGCCATACTACTATTGGGCCCAAAATATGGAAGCGTAACAGTTGCCCCCCAGCCCGGTAGTTTGAGCTTTCGAGCTGCCGGGATGTATTTTGTCCCCGAGCAGGTTATTCGGGTAGGCTGTCATGAACCTTACCCTCTCGTATGTCTACCGTGCATTGTCGGGTGGGGTCATTCCGGTCCTGGCGACCGAAGTCATTTACTCACAGATCCGAGGTAATGTCTCAAAGATCCGAGGTAGTAGTCTGATGCTCAAAGATCCGAGGTAGTATCTCGAAGATCCGAGGTCTTGCCTCAAAGACCCGAGGTAGCGTCTCGAAGATTTAAGGTACTCTCGGGGAACTTGCTTGGTTTCAAGGCCGGGGTTCCATTTGTGATTGCCATCATCTTGATGAATTCAGATTCATTCGTATTCTGATCGAATAATGTTCATTTAGGCGATACTTTCTTCCCAAGGAGGGATAAATTTGTATTTCTCTCATTCTTTGTTTTCGCTTGCCTCGGTCTAGGTTGATGGTGAGCCCTCGCGGGGTTTCGTTAGTTCTTTATCCAATTTGACAGCGACGGTCGTGGGCCTTACCTTGCGAGCTTTGTTATGTTGATCCGGGCTGTCAAGGCGGCTTACTTCGAGGATCCGAGGTCTTATCCCACATATCCTGAGTAGTGCCGAGATGGTTCGCCTTGCATCTGAATCCAGGTGTTGACCTCGGTTATCGAAGTCGAGATCTTTCGTATCCGAGTTGTTCCAGCTTGATTTGCTTTTGTTCGTGTTTTGATGAATTCTGCTTCATTTGTATTCTGATCGAATTGCCCCCTGCCATGTCAATCCAAATAACCCTGAAAGGGAATGAATCGAGCTTACCAGGCTAGTTTGTTGTATCTCCGGATTCTCACCGGGCCTATTTGTTGTAGCATCGGATTCTCACCGGGCCTATTTGTTGTAGCACCAGATTTTCCTAAACCGAATTATCCTGAAGAGGAATGGATCGAGCTTGCTTATATTGCGATAGCTTTACAGTGCCACGCTTGTCTTGTCGTCCCCCAGCCTGGCAGTCAAGGTTTCTGGGCTGCCGGGGTGCACTCGGCTCTTCCGACCAGGATGCACTCTTGCCCTCAGGCCGAGGTGTTATGCCGAGTAACGTTTGATTCATGGACCCAAGGTTGTTTATCCGACTCCTAGACCCGAGGTAGTATCTCAAAGGTCGATACTCCCAATGTTCCTAGCCGCCTTTGCCGAGGAGTCGAAATCCTGGCTCAACTGTGACATCCTGAAGGAGGCCGCAGAAGATTGCTTTAAGATGGCCTTAGCTCAAATCCGTCATTTTAACCCCGGAGTTGAACTGAAGACTGACGGGTACGATCATCGGGCTTACGTGAAGGATGACATTTTTTACCCTCATCCTCCCTCTCCTGAGGACGAATCTGGGTCGTTTGACGAGGAGGTTCAAGGTGGGGAAGAAGGTCCTTCTTTGGGTGATGATGGTGGAGAAGGGACTTCGAGATCTGCTCCGGGGCCGAGGTGATCCCTTCGAAAACATATCTCCTCCGAGCTAAGAGCCGAGTCTTTTTGTTGTTGTTCATACCGGTGTATCGTACGGGTTTGTAATTGTAAATTTGTAAACATTGATCTCAACCTATCAATATTTATTTTGCCAACTTTTGTTTAAGTTAGTGTTTTTATGACCAAGGCCGGGGGTCTCATGTGCGCGATGTCTGCTAATTATTACTTCCGATAGGTTGATTTCGGGAATAGGGGTAGGGGGTAAACCCGAGTGCCGCTACGATATCCGGATTTTTTGTCGGGGATGTTTGCCGAATAAGGGCAAGCGTCGGATGCATAAACGTGGTGTCTAAACGCACATTTATACATGTCGGCCTGATCGGGGCCTGAATGACAATTCACCTCCTTATTTAGGAGCATTTTTCGATGCATATACTTTTTAATAGAAATAGTGTTTTTACCATCTCGCGACCGGGGTGTGGTAGCCCGGGTGTAATGCCGCAAATTGGGCTATACGCAACCTGAGCGTGGTAGCCCTAGTGTAATCCCTTCTTTTGGGGTTTTAGTTTGACCACGGCTTATATGCCTCGGTGTATTCTGACCGGGTGTGATACCTCGGTGTATTTTTGACTATCGATAGTTTTTGCCATAACGCGGGCATTATCGCATCCGGAGGAGTACTTTTTAGCCATAATCTTGGTTTTACCGTGCTCCCTTGGAAACACGTCATTTCCAAGGGAACACGTTTAACCTCTATCTCGATGTGTCGTAAACCGGAATTTGCATATCCGAGGTGGGTGTCGTAACCCGAGAATCCATTATAGGTGTCGTAACCATTGATTTGTTGTTACGCGGGCCCCAGATTTTAACTAGATTTAGTTAAACGGGTCTGCCTTTAAAACTTATACTTGATGTCGGGCGTTACCGCATCTCGAGGGAGTACGTTTTAACCTTTAGCTCGGTGTTGTCGCATACTCGGGTTCATGCATGTTTAAGTTCGACATGATTTCCGGAAACAGGTTTTAAAACCTCGAATTCCTACATGTATAATTGAGACATGGTCTTTGGAACTGGGCTAGGATGCCTCAGATTCCTACATGTGTAATTTTGACATGATTTTTGGAATTGGGTTTTTGTACCTCGGATTCCTACATGTTTAATTGGAACATGGTCTTTGGACCCGGGCTAGGATGCCTCAGATTCCTACACGTTTAATTGGAACATGGTCTTTGGAACCGGGCTAGGATGCCTCGGATTCCTATATGTTTAATTGGAACATGATTTTCGGAAGCAGGTTTTCGTACCTCGGCTTCCTACATGTTTACACGGATCCTGGATTTAAACTAGATTCAGTTTAAACCGGGTCTCCGCCTTCATCCCTTTCGTAGGGACGAGACTCCACACGGATCTCGGTTTAAACTAGATTCAGTTGAAACGGGTCCGCCTTTTCTCCTTTCTTGCAACTTTCAATGGGTCTATCCCATTAAGTGCTCAGGGTAATTACCAACATTGATTTCTTGTGAGCAATAGAAGAACAATACGATTTCAAAAGAGATTAAAATAGATCTATAAATGAAAGTAGACATACTGTTTGAGGCTACCCGAGCAGAGTGGTGTTGTGAAAGAATCTAGGCAAGTGCGACAATGTTTGCTCTCAATGGTGTAGGAACCATCTCGGCATCACCGGAACCATCTCGCCACCTCGGCCATTAGTAAATGACATAGAGAGTTCAAATGTTGTGATTGCTTATAATCCTATGCTCTCGAGGAGAGAGGATGACGATCCTGGGTTCTCTCTTCCCAAAGAGAGAGGATGAAGATCCTTCCCACTATCTTCTCGTCATGTGGATACAATCCAATTGCCAAGCTTGTCCAATGAGAGTCTCGTATGAGTGACGGTAACTTTGAGGAGTTTTCTATATTGAAGCTTCTCTTAGAAGAAATCTCAAAGAGAGAACCTGGCAATCTTCCTAATGCTTGAGTTTATTCCATAGCAAACTGTCTGTTGCAACAATAGAGGTGAATGACTTTGTTGTAGGGTTACATATAATGAATTCGTCATTATCTAATGCGAGGAGAAGTCCATTGCTAGATAAGAGGATTCTTCCAAATCTTCTATTAGGAAATCGAAGAAAGCTTCGGGAATAATAGCGAAGAAGCGATTTTGATGCCATGGATTTTCAGAACCGCCCGTGCAAAGGAATTCCCAAAGAGAGAACAGCGATCTTCGGAAATACCCAAGTTGAGATACAAGATGTAGAAGAGTCTCGTATGGGTGACAGTAACTTTTAGGAGTTTTCCATATTAGAGTTTCTCTTAAATGAGTTCTCAATGAGAAAATTCTCAAAGAGAGAACCCGGCGATCTTCCAAGCTTGTCTAATGAGAGTCTTGCATGGGTGATAATAACTTCTCTTAAAAGAATTCTCAATGAGAGAATTCTCAAAGAGAGAACATGGCTCTCCTTCCAACTATCTTTTTGCTCTTGCATAGATGAAGGCCTCCCAGATCACCAAGTCGTAAAAATAACCCATTTGGTTGAATCGGCCTTGGTTTGCCAACAACCACGGCTATCTCTATTTGCTCGTTTGGGATTCTCAAACGAGTATTGTGCGATGGGCCGGAGGGCTGCGGATTTCTAGGAATTGCCCATGCACAAAGGCATCTCGGCTCGCGCTTCTAGTATTGAACATCTTTAGTCATGGGAATCGAAATTTAACGATCCCACGGTCGGCGCCAATGTTCCGGTGTGAAACCAAAACGCTAGCCGATGGGACTAGCCTTGTTTGATTGTTTGCTTATATGGAGCGGACTTGGACCTGGCGTGATCATAGGGCCTACGTATCCTAAGAGGGATCAAAGTCCACGTAGTTCGAGGACACACGTTGGCGTTTAGCCGAGGGGGGTGTGTATGCTCCAACAAGAGTGTTCTCCGCACCTTAGGGTTTGAGCTCTGTCTTTATAGAGTGTCTTATCGGGTGGGATAGTATGGGCGTAATCCACCGCATTTTCTTGCAAGATCAACTGGTCGAATCTATCTTTAGATAAGTTAGACCTCCCTTGATTATAGCTGAGATAGAATTTCCCTTTATTATAGGTAGATCCTAATATGTGATATTGCCTGTTGAGCCATACTGCTATTGGGCCCAAAATATGGATCCGTAACATATACTATAGTGTGTTTAGATATATCAGCAAATTTCCTGCTCTCTTTTTATGTGTACAACGTGAACACACGCATAACACAAAAGCTTCCTTTTATTTTCTATCATTTCCAAGTCTAGATATACAAGCAGTAAACTTTCTCATATTCTTCCCAAAGGCATTGACATGTGTGTGCACCAACAGCCACTTTGTTTTTTATAAACACTAACCCCCACAAACCTTATATATATAGATATATACCTCATATCACAGCAACTTTCTGCAACATATATATATATATATATATATATAGCCCAGTTTTATACTTCTTTCCCACAGCAGACCCACGCATATATATACACACACACTCAAATGTCAAACAGAGATGTAAACCACCCCTGTTTTGAGGCTTACAAAACAGAGAACTCATGGTGCCAAATTATCTACATCCTACCACTAAGAAAACTTGCGTTGGAACAAGGAGGAAAAGAAGCTTCAAACTTACCTCTGTTTTCTGGATTAAAAACAGAGCAAGAACAATGGATGAAACCTCTCTCTCTCTCTCTCGGTTTCCCTCGCTCTCGGCTTCAGTTGGGCTTAAGGAAGTGGACGAACGAGAAGCTAGCACCACGTTTTAAATAGACATTCATGGTCCAGTCCAAGATGAAGGGGAAGCCGGTCTGAAGAGGAAGATGATGGACCATGGGTTAATGCCGCGTGTCTCGAGAAGCATGGCACACTGGTTGCGTGAATAGTCGAAGCTGAGATACGCCGTAATGATCTAATCACGTTTTCCTAATTTCCCTGTTCCTTTTCCGTAACTGGCGCTGGTGTATATATATATTTTCCACTGCTGCTGTTTTTTTTTTTTTTTTTTTTTTTTTTTGTAATGCATTATCTAATATTTATTCATCATCTCATGAGTTGGGTCGAAATGCTTTGGGCCAATAGGTATTGTTGGCTAAAGGAGGAAGTATTTGGCGTTTTGGTACATCTGGATTTGAGAGGAGTAATGGATTGGTAATTTTTTGAAAATGAATAATTAAATGAGTGGAGATAATGGGCTTTATATTGGACGTAGGAAAAATTTATCCTTAGCAATATTTTCATAATTTTATTTCTAAATATTACAAAGATAACAATTCCTAATTAATTTAATTTAATCATTTGGCCAAACTCCACCATTTGATTCTCATATATATTATTTCTAAAACTTTTAGGCATAATTTATTCCTTATTTGAATTATTTTTTTCCCAAATTAAATTAAGGGAAAAATAAGCTTAAATTTCCAATAATTATTCTCATAATTATTTTAAGCCAAAATTTCATAATTAATTTCTATATCTTATTCAAACCTTAAAATCCCAAAGTTTGGGATGTTACGTTCTCATACAAAACATTGGCGCCGACCGTAGGGAACCATAAACTTCGATCACCGTGACCAACGATGGTTGACACAAGAAGCGTAGTCGGATCCCTCACTGGAAACCAAATTCCGGTGAAGGCAAGTCAGAAAGCGAGAATCAAGACCACCGCCACTTGAGGATGACCATGATTACGATGTTGTGAATGATGGAGATGACGTAGCGATACGACATCCTCCACACCAATCGCGGCTGACACTCAGGATGCAGTGATCCAAGAGGTCTAGCAACATGATCCCTTATAGGAGATCCCAGTCCCAAACCCAGACGTTTTCCTCTTGCAGAACATCGTGGGCTCGATGATAAGGCGGATGAAGGATATGGAAACATGTTCCAGCGCCAAGAGGATCTCAGAGTAATACAATAATTGATGGAGGAGCGTTTTAGGCAATTTGAAACGCCGATACAAAAAGAAAACCGGAATGACCTACGCCAGAGGGAAGAAAGGGCGACTCAGAATGCTCATAATCTTCTTCGTAGCGAGCAGCCGAGATCTACGCAACGTAACAAAGGCGGTACTACTCAAGAGACGAGCTCGATACGAGTATGAGTTCAGAATCCCGTTTCTATCCTAAAGAAACTGCGCATTGAGAGGATCCCAGATGATGAGGACCGAAATCATGAGACAGAACCTCGAATGGCAAGCTCTCCAAAGACGTATAAGATGAAGTACACTATGGGGCACAACATCAGTCCTTTCTTCGATGAGATCGCAAGCACGCCTTACCCAGAATATTTCGACTTGGCAGACCTACAAAAATATGATGGAACTCAGGACCTGAGATCTGTTCTCGATACTTTCAAACTACTCATGTTTGCAAGAAAAATTCTAGGGCCTGTCGTTCCCTAGATTTTTGCCACCACATTAACCGGAGCTGCCCAAAAGTGGCGCCATACTCTGCCGGCCAATTCAATCCAGACCTTTAAAGATCTTGGAAGTAGGTTTGAGTTGAACTTTGCAACTAGTAAGAAGTAGCCGAAGTCCCAATTCGCTCTTAGTAAGATTAAGCAGCACCCGGGAGAAATGCTCCAAAAGTATTTGGATAGGTTCAAAGACGTCGCTTTGCAAGTACATTCACTGCCAGAGAGTGTACACGTTCTTTGTCTCATAGACGACCTAGATGCATCTTCTCGGTTGGCAAAGTCGATTTTTATGAACCCAGTAAATACCCTGACCGATTTCAGAACTCGGTCAAGGCAATATCTAGAGGTGGAGCAAACAAAGATAGCCAATGCCGTAGGAAATGAGCAAAGAAGGAACTCGCCTCCGAGGGATAAAGGGCAGTCCAAAAATCGAAAGGAAGATTCTCGCGGAATAAATTCGGAAAGTAATTCTTGAGGTGGAAGATTTGGAGGGAAAGCAAAGTATGATAAGTACACCCCTTTGAATGTTTCGCGTTCCTAGCTATGGAGAGAGGTAGCATTGACCAAGATGAAAAAAATCGAACGACCTCGGCCTCCCCGGAATTGAGCCAATACGACCAGTCTCGATTTTGCGCATTTCATGATGGATCGGGGCATACTAGGATCAATGCTATAAACTCTGTGATGCCATCAAGAAATTCGTCAGAGACGACAAATTACGTCAATATGTGATAAAAACTAAGGGGAAAAAAAGAAACAAGCACAAATAAGGAGACTGTAGTACGAGCCCAACCCCGGAGAAGAAGAAAGATGATAAGCGGAGAAAACCAGCTAGTGATGATGACGAATTCCCAAAAGCCGAGTTTAATTGTAACGTAATCAGTGGAGCCTTGGGTGGAGGGGGAGACACGGAAAGCTAGCGAAGGAAGTGTTTAATAGAGGTCCTCTCCGTAAGGGACCTCCCCAAATTTAAAGAAGATCATAGCAAACCGGAACCTCACCCATTACTTTTCACCAAGGAAGATTTGAAGGACATAGTTCCGGGCCATCAAGACGGTTTGGTAATCACGGAAACCTTGGTAAATTGCCAGGTTAAAAGAATTTTTGTTGATGCCAAGAGCTCTGCAGACATTATTATTTGGGACGCCTTCAAAAGGATGACCCTGGATTAGGAAGATTTGAAGCCATGCAAAACGACTCTCATAGGGTTTAACGGAGAACATTCTCCTCCCAAGGGGTACATTGACCTCAGACGTACTTCGGGCACAAGAGAGGCTTTCAAATTAGAACGAGTAAGGTTTATTGCGGCCGATTTCCCTTCCTCATATAACATAATATTGGGGAGGCCAACTATCCACAATTGGGATATGTTGGTTTCCACAAAGAATCAGAAACTGAAGATGGTGAGCACTAAGAACAAAGTTATCACCATCAACGGAGACCAGAAGGAATCTCGACAATGTTATTTTGAAACTGTCCAAGAGGGCGAAGGAAAACCATCATCCCCGCCCCAGATTCGTAAAGGTGAAAGAAGCTCGAATAAGGGAAAAAGGAGGCAGTCAAGCCGACTAGTAAGTATGGTGGAGTTAGATCTGCGACAAGAGCTCGAGATTCCACAAACAGAGCAGAAGGCGAGTTGGAAGATCTGGTATTGGGAAATGAGCCTTCGCAAATCACAAAAGTATGTAGAACATTGAATCTGGAGTTAATTACCCGGTTGAAGGAATTTTTAAGAAAGAATCGAGACGTATTCGCATGGAACTCATCGAAATACGTGGGATTGACCCTAATTTTTGTTGTCACAAGTTGGCTATCTGGCCGGGATCAGCACTAGTGGCATAGGAAAAGAGAAAACTCAGATCGAACAGGCAGCAAGCCCTTGAAAAGCATGTCAAAGAGTTGTTGGATGCTAGATTCATCCGAGAAATACAATATACCACGTGGCTATCGAACGTGATTATGGTGATGAAACCAAATGGAAAATGGAGGGTGTGTACGGACTACACCAACTTGAATAAAGCATGCCCGAAAGATTCATATCTGATGCCTAACATTAACCAGTTAGTCGACAACTCATCTGGTTTCCAGCTGTTATCGTTCATGGATGCATATCAGAGAATGATGAACAAAGTCTTCGAAGACAGCTCGGTCAGAACGTAGAAGTATATATCGATGACATGATCGTCAAGTCAAAGGACCCAGAAAACCATATTCAAAAATTGGAACAAACCTTCGACAAGTTGAGGACGTACGAAATCTGATTAAACCCGGCTAAATGCGCATTCGGAATCCCAGCTGGGAAATTCCCGAGTTTTCTGTTGACGAAACGCGGAATCAAAGCTAACCCGGATAAATGCTAAGCTGTGCTAGACATGAAAGCCCCAAGGAACAAGAAAGAAGTCTAGCAATTGACGGGAAGATTAGCTGCACTCACTAGGTTCTTACCAAGATTGGCAGAGAACGCTTTTCCCTTCTTCAATCTGTTGAAAAAGGAGGCACAAGGAGGTTGGAACCCAGAGTGTGAAGCCGCATTCGAGAAGATCAAGCGGTGTCTAGCAACCCTGCCAGTCCTATCTAAACCCAAACCCGACGAGAGGCTGTTTCTTTACTTGTCTGTGGGTGAGGAAGCGGTAAGTACGATCTTGGTCAGGGAGACAAAGAATGGCCAAGTACCGATATACTTTGTAAGCAAAGCCTTACAGTGCTCAGAGCTAAGGTATCAAAAACTAGAAAAAGTGGATTTTGCCTTACTCACAGCAGTGAGAAGGCTCCGTCCTTATTTCCAAGGACACCAGATCGTCGTTCGAACCAGTCAACTAATACGACAGGTGCTGCATAAGCCAGACTTGGCCGGTAGGATGATCAACTGGGCAATAGAATTATCTGAGTTCAATATTACTTACGAAGCCCGACATGCCATTAAATTGCAAGCATTGGTAGATTTTGTTCGGGAGCTAACCGCGGCAAGTAATGAGGATAACGATGACTCCAAGATGTGGAAAGTGTATGTGGATGACTCGTCAAACGCTAAGGGAAGTGGGGCCGGGATCATAGTCGAGAGCCTAGACGGGATTGCAATTGAGCACTCTTTTCAGTTAAACTTTCCGACATCAAATAATCAAGCCGAGTATGAAGCGTTGATAGCCGGGCTGCTGCAGGCGAAAGAACATGGAGCCTAGAAAGTTAAGGTCTTAACCGACTCCCAGCTTGTAGCAGCTCAGATCGAGGGGACATACCAAGCAAAGGGTCCTTTGCTGGCAAAATATCTGAATAAAGCAAAGGAGGTGATCTTCGGCTTTGAAGAGGTGACTGTCACTCACATCGCAAGAGGAGAAAATACCAGAGCCGACATCTTATCAAAATTGACAAGCACGAAGGGCCCGAGAAACCATAGAACCGTAAATCAGCAAAATCTAGCGGAGCCGAGCTGTGTTATAGCTATATAAGCAGCAACCGACTGGAGGAAGCCGATTGAAGATTATCTAGAATGAGGAATCCTCCTCGACGATTCTATTGAAGCAAAGAAGTTGATTCGAGGTACCGCCATGTATATGATAGTGGAAGATCAGCTATACCGAAAAGGCTTACACTCCCCAATGTTGAAGTGCTTAAACTCGGATGAAGCTAAATATGTCTTGGCAGAGATACACGAAGGAATCAATGGCCAACACATGGGAGCAAAAGCTCTGGCCATGAAAGCTCTACATGCTGACTATTACTGGCTGACCATGGAGGTGTATTCGAAGGAGCCTGTCAAGAAGTCGATAGCTGCCATAAACACGCTAAGATCATTTGGCTCCCTCTAGCGGAGCTGAAATGTATCTCGGCCCCTTGGCCCTTTTACAAATGGGCATGGATTTGTTGGGACCATTCAAAATGACTCCTAGACAATTACGATGGCTCATTGTAGCTGTCGATTACTTTACGAAGTGGATAGAAGTTGAGCCTTTAACTACAATTACTTCTGCTCGTGTATAACGATTCTTCGAACACAATATTGTTTCCCGGTTCAAGATCCTTGCCGAGGTGGTGACGGATAACGGAACCCAATTCGTTGATAAGGGCTTCCAAGATATGATGTCGGGTCTCGACATCTGACACCTTTTTGCTTCCGTAGAACATCCTCAATCAAACGATCAAGCCGAAGCAGCAAACAAGATAATTGTCGTTGGTCTAAGGAAGCGGATGGAGGATGCAAAGTTCAGCTGGGTCGAAGAACTCTATAGTGTGTTATGGGATTACAGGACCAGCGTTCAATCATGAACCCAAGAAACTCCTTTTCGGTTGACTTACGGATGTGAGGCGATGATCCCGGTCGAGATAGGTCAGTCATCATGGAGGAGACTAAAGACTCTCCAAGAAAGCGAGAAGATGAATAATGAAGCGCTGGCGATGGAGTTAGATTTGATTGACGAGGAAAGAATCACGACACACTATTGAGATATGGCTACCAAGTAACTCATCGCGGCCAAATATAACCGAAAGGTGAGACCCCGGTCATTCGATAAGGGCGACCTGGTGCTTAGAAGAGCCAACGTCGGGAACAAAAATGCTAAAGATGGAAAGCTGGCTGCAAATAGGGAAGGTCCTTACCGGATCAGAGAGCAACTCGACAAAGGAGCCTACGTGCTGGAGACCCTGGAGAGGAAGCTGATTAAAAGAATGTGGAACGCAGATAAGCTAAGAGTCTATTATAGCTAGACCCAACCTCCACGTCCACGATGCTTGCGGACAGGCTATGTCCACGTTAATTCATTTTGATTTCAATTTTCCCTTTCTGTTTATGCAATTTCCTTTTCTGATGTTGTTAGCTCATTGGAGCAAGTTATCTTTCAAATTAATAAAGAGTTTCTTAGTTGAGATTCAAGTTCTAGACTCTCCAAATCGTGCTGACTGCAAACAAAGGAACCTGATCATAAATAAGCGCTATTTAAAGATGAACACCAGGGCCATTGAGCTCGGTTTCTCAATTATGTGAAGCCGCTATTACAAGCCTTCTCAATTTGGAAGCATCAAAACTCGCTCCTAGATAAGAAGGTGAATTATCATCCAGACCCTGATCATGTCAAAATGTTAGAGTGTTGCGTTTCCACACCGAGGTTGAACATGTGACAATTTGCCCTTATCCAGGATTAAATACAAGACAACGGAACCGGAACACAGTACAAAGGTTTAATTGAAAATCTCCACTCATATACCCAGTCTTTAATGCCGGAAGAACACCAAAAGCAGATTCTTCATAATACATATTTGACCTTGGCCCGGTCATAGAACTCTGAATACAAATTTGGGTTCATGAAATTAATTCATTGTCGCAGAAAAAGAAAGACTTGAAAACATACTCGAATTGATTAGAAAGTAAGTAAAACTACCATTCATTATTAATTTGTCCAAATACAAACAATAAAAATGAAAAGTGAAACCAGGATGGAAAACCGGCGGAAATACATATAAAGCACAATGGGCGGCTATACTCAGCTAGAAAGCGCTGCCGCTTCGGGTGGAGCCTTATCTCCTCCGGGGTAGACGCCGGTCGCGACCTCTTCCTCACCCTCGCCGACTCGACCACCACGCAGCTCAGACACCGAGTTATCGCCAGGAGACGAAGAGGGCGGGAATAGATGACCATCTCGAACATATGCCCTATAATGAAATCCGGCAACGTTCAGATTGACATCAGGGTTCAAGTGCCGGATCTGTGCTAGGGCCATATCAAAGGCGTCCCTCGCGGTCTCTTTCACCGTGTCAGAACACTTGTCGTAGGCTCTCTTGGCATCAGCAAGAGCGGCCTTCGTCACACCCAACTCAGTTGCGAGCTCACAACGCTGGGACTGCACAACCTTTAAAGCTTGAATATCTTTGGCTTGATCGCTTGCAATTTGATGAGGTCCGAGTTCGCTCCCTCAAGAGCCTGTCTTGTCATCAGAAGCTCCTTGTGTATTTTGCAGTCTCAGCCTTGGCTGCTTGGAGCTCTTCATCGACCTTTTTCTTCTCCTCCACGATCCCATCCTTCTCCACCCTCACCCGCCTTAGCGCTGTACAGGCCTCAACATAGTTGTGCCTCAAAGTACCCATTGCCTGGGCCAATCCGCGGCCCTCAGTGCATGATGTTCAATCTCCCAAAGTTCGCGCTTCTCAAACTTTGAGAACGGAACGTTGTCGATATAGTGGCCGGGGGAGAAGAAGACACGCAAAGCTCCTTTGTTATTCCTTTGGTTCACGTGAGTCCACGCGGAAGCTTGAATAGGGGTGGAGGAGGAAGTGTTGAAGACGAAGGTCCAGAGGCCGGAATGATTGCTGGGGGGGGGACTGGGTGACTTGCGGAGCGTCGGCTGTTGAAGCACGAACTAGGGTGTCTTGGGGCATACGCTCTAAGGTATCCCGGCCGGTCTTCATCTTCTTGGGCGCTTTTGCCTGAGCGCCTGAGGTAACCTTTGCCTTATGATTTTCAAGAGTAGACCTTTTCCTACCCTTCTCCTTGCTCGAACCCCTTGATCCGGGTTCACATAAGACAGATAACACGACAACTACTCCATACCCTGAGCTGCATATTAGAAAAACAAACGATTAGGAAACATGGTAGTTAATCACCTCGCAGGAAATAAAATTAAACCCACAGCAAATAATAGAGACAGTCGTACTCGCTGCCGATCCCAAATTGGTACGAGGGGACGAGATAACTGAATCCACGCTTGTGGCACCATGCTCCTTAATGTATGACATCAAGCAAGCAACAGAGGCAACCTCTTCGGCTGGGAAGTCGTCGTCCTCGACGCGATAGGGAGGAGGTTGCATTTTGTGGTGAGCGAAAGTCCAATATAATGGGAACTTCCACTCTACATTCTTGGACTCGGCGCCCAAAGAAACCAAGGCTGCTACCCAGGCTTGGCCACGACTTTGAAGAAGCTAGCCTTAAAGTGCTTAAAAGATTCAGAGAAGGCGTGAAAAAGTTTTTTATTGGGAGTACCACAGAGGGAAGTCCAGCCCTTCCTATTCGCTGGCTCTTATCCGGAGCGAGCCTTATGGGAAGAAAAGAAATAGAAGAAGAGAGGGACTATGTAAGATATGGGTTCACGAAAGGAATTGCACAGACTCTCAAAAGCTATCATAAAGCCCCAACCATTGGGGTGAAGCTGGGAAAGAGCCAGATGCAGATAATTTAAGACGACCATCTGAAACTCAATGAAAGGGAATCGAACACCGAGACCGGAAATATAATCCAGGTAGAAAAAGAAAAAAGACGAGTCGTTTCCTTCCCTCGTGGAACAAACTGGCTCCTCATCACCAGGGGGACTAAGAGTGTAGCCGTTAGAACCTCCTACATCAAGCTTGGCGATGTCGGCCGGATTCATTAATGAATGCTTCCTTAACACGTCATGGGTGACCCATGGATACTTGTCCGTCAAGAATTTTGGGGGGATTGAGGAACCCGACTTCCCGACGTCGGATTGCGCGCTATGCAATGAAGAGGGTGAATCCATTTATACCTATAACAAAGAAATAAAGATCAAAAAGTAGGTGGCATACCTGAAATAGAAGAGCTATGGTGTGAAGAAGAAAAAATCTCTAGACCGGGATGACCCCGACTGCTATGGGCCGGGACGGGGTCAGAGGATAAGTTTGAGTGGCACGAGCCTAGAGTGAAGTTGGCTAAGGAATCTTGGCCGTTCGTGATATATCGGGAGCTTAAGGCGACACAATCCCAGCATGGGCCGGTGTAACCTTCTGGTAGGGATTTCGGCCTTATGCGAGAAGTATCCTCATAGAAGGCATTGGGCGGCACTGGGATGGCACTAGAGATGCCGCGGCCTTCAGTGGGAGACAAAACATTGGTCGACCCTCCACTATGAAACTTAGCTATGGCGGGTTGAAATCTTTCTATATTTCTCCTACTAGATCCTCCGTGAAGCAAGACTGCTTGTCTTTGCTCTTCAGTGAGGGGATTGCCCCATAACCAAAAACGGGTCTTAGGAGGAATTGTGCGAAGCGACTCTTCCTCTTCTGGAATTATAGTATTCCAACTCGAAGATGGTAAAGGGTTAATCCTACCATCGCCACCAAGGATCAAAACCTAAAGAGGCATAACACGCTTGGTAAAGAAGGAGAAAAAGAGAATGCAACTAGACGACGATGTTATTGTCTGAATGTTAAAACCGAAAGCCAAAGCCAAAATTACGGGAAGGCGGATACACTCAAAGACAGGGGTTTACGTTTGTACGGATGAGGCCAGAAATCAAAGGCTACCTAGAAACTTCTACCGAAACCTACCCAAAAGATGCAGAAACCAGTTTCTTTGCAGATACATATGAGAAAGCAAGAATCAGATACCACAAAATCGGAGAACTTCAAAATAAAAACCAAAGGAACGAAAAGAAATGGTGAAAATACCTAACTGGATTAAGGTCGAAGGATTCTGAAAAGGTAAGATCTGAAGATTGCAAAGAGACAGCAATCGTAAGAAATCGAGAGGTTTCTTGGAAGAAGGAGGAAATAGCAAATGTGAGAAGTATGGAGAATGGAGGGAAATATGAATGTAAACGTTACGAATCCGAAGGGTCAAGGGAAAAATAGGTTATTCACTCAAAAAGCAGGGGTAACGTATGTGAAGTAATGGGTGCATTAAATATGCACGAATATGAAGATGGTTAAGTGTGGTGGTTGCGACTTTTTGGCAGACGAGGACGGAAAGTTGTCAGTCGATCATGATGATATATGCCGGAGGAATGGAAGTTATTTTGGATTTGCCCATGTTGGTTATGATTAGTTTTGATGATGTCTTATATAGATGCCATTATTAAAAGCAAAAAGATTGAGTAATATAGTTATCTCCTACATTGACTAACTGCTATATTTAATGTAGATTATTCCAAGTTAAATTAAGAAGAATAATCAAGAAGGAGATAAGGGATTAATGGAAAGAAGACTTGCAGAGGTTGTCAAGGAAGAAAGAAGTTTATCAAAAGAACTTGCACAATAAAATAGGAATATCAACATTCAAGTTCTTGTGATACTGGAAGTCTCTATGATAAGCAGAAGTTGGAATGAAGCTTCATCACTTTATGGATATTAAAGAAGGTAGAAGCTGCAGAGAATAATGAGTACAAGTTCAATGATGAAGAATGATCAAGATGGGAGATACAAGATGGAAGAACTTGATAAAAGGAATGAGAATATCATTATACAAGTTCCAAGATTGATTCTAGAAGTCTCCATGATCAAATGGGAGTTGGAATGGGTCAATTTGGAGTTAAAATACGTAAAGGGAGCTTCGGAGATGATATAACTCGAGTCATGAGGTTGCAACTCGAGTTAACCACTCTGTTACAGCGTTTCTGAGTTTCTGGACTGATATAACTCGAGTTATACTAAGTAACTCGAGTTGTGTAACTCGAGTTATCACTAAAAACTCGAGTTAAGGTGTATATCAGCAACTCTGTTCACCTCTGTTTCACGTTTCAGCTGGGCGAGGTCTGGTATTTCAATGATATCTCTCAAACCAGAGATCGGATTGAGGTGAAACCAGTGGCATATGAAACTAGACTCCCAATGCGTCATTTTGATATATAATCCAAGTCCAAAGGATTTCAGATGAGAGAGATATTAATTCTACAAGTTGGATCCTAATTTCACGCCACACTGCTGACCAACCTTTGATGTTTTGAGTGTATCTCATAAAATACAAATAGGATTGAGCTGAAATTGGTGTCATATGAAAGTAGACTGAAAGGGCTTTCCATCAAGATTTGAACCAACTAAAACGGAGTTCAGACCATGGAGATATGGACTTCGAAAGTGACTATCAGTTCAAGATGGTTCGAGAACGCTCAAATACAATGAGTTTGGAATGAGTTGTTAACTAGGCTTGGATAACTCAAGTTTAGGACTAGAAACTTGACTCAACGTCAATCAAGGAGGCAGACAGAGAAGAATGAATATTGAGAAGAGTTTTTAACTCGAATCAACAAAGTAGCAGAGCACTACTGTTCCACAACGTCTCCAAGAATTCTGAAATTAATGTTATCAATTGATTACTACTCGCTATACTCTTCAATGCTATTAATAATCTTTGTGAGGAAGTTTCAGATGATCAAAAGCTCGGATTGAGGATCAATGCCAATGCAAAGCAAACACCGTGAGCCACGTCGGATGAACGGGTAACTCGAGTTAGGCAAGATAACTCGAGTCATTCAAGAAACGTAAAGGAAACGGAACTTTGGCACACAAAGATAACTCGAGTCACGAAGGATAACTCGAGTTAGGAAACTCGAGTCACATACAATAACTCGAGTTATAATCCAAACAGAAATCATCCGACACTTGAAACAACTCGAGTTTTATGGAATAACTCGAGTTAGCATATCTTCTTCATAAAATCACCGTGTTCGAAAATCCAAAATCATTGTTTGTGATTTCATTAATCCTTACCATTACTCATTACTATTTCTAATCATCTTTAATCAGTTTGTTAATGAGTTTTAGATGATTATGTGAAGGATTAACATCGGATTACGAAAAGCATATGATTATGTCATAAGCTCCAACGGTAATATTTTCCAACGGTCATATTCTAAGAAGCTCAACTGAAGAATTGCTCTAACGGTCGAATACTATTGGTTAGCTATAAAAGGAGAAGTATTCAAGATAGAAGACGTTGGAGACAAGAGCTTACACTGCGTCGAAATGCCAAATTTCGAATCAAACATTTAGCTCACACGCTCTCTGTTCTCAATGATCATATAGTTTACCTTAGAGAGTGAGATTATTTTGTACTTCGGTGTTTATTCATTTACTCTTTTAGAGAGAACATTTCGAGTGTTAAATCATTGTAAGAATCTCAAGTCGTGGGACTTGGAGATTGGGTTATCGATTTACAACTTGTAAGGGGGAGTGTATCCTAGTGAGAGGATAACTTCGAGTACGAGTGTGTAAGCGATTGAAAGGAGTATCTCGGTGAGAGATTCAACTTCACAAGTGCCCGGGTGAACTTGTGCGTTTGTATAGGCTTCTCTTGTGCCCGGTTAAACAAGAGGATAGTGAATTGGAAATCTCAAGCGGAGCTTGGGACTGGACGTAGGTCAAGGATTGGGCCGAACCAGGATAAATCATAGTTTGCATATTCTTTTCCCTTATCTCTTATATTCTCAAGATATATGTTTGAATGACTGTTTATTGTTCTATAAATCATTACCGTCATACAAACTAATTTCACCAAGTTGCGAAAAGATTTTCAAAGTTATCTAAAGTTTTATCGGACACCCAATTCACCCCTCTTGGGTGATAGCCAGTCTAACATTTGGTATCAGAGCGGGGCTCTTGTTTAAAGGACTTAACAGTCTCAAGAGTTGTTAATGGCTGAGTTTGGGTGTTGTTCGCTTTCTGAAGGTTTTGATTATACCGTTCCACCATTTTTCAAAAATATTGATTTTTTGTTTTGGAAAGCTAGAATGACTAGTTTTGTGAAAGCAACTGATTTTTATATGTGGAATGTTTTTATGAATGTTTTTGATGTCAAACCAAGAAAGGATTGGACAGAAAAGGAAAAGAAATTTTTTTCGTTGAACATTAGAGCAATGAAAATCTTATACAGTGCTTTAACTGAAAATGATTTTGAGAAAATCAAATGTTGCTCTAGTGCTAAAGAAATTTGGGATACTCTTGATTCTATATATGCTTCTAACAAATATGTTGAAGTTGAAAGTGTTGACAGTTCATCGAAACGGTAAGTCGCATATCCATTGATGAACAATTGAAAGTGGAGAATGAAGAAGGTGAGATTAGAAAATGCTTCCACGATTCAGTCAACACAAAAGAACAAGAGAAAGATGATTCCCGGGAAGAGTTCATCATGCATGACTATGATAGATCACTATCTGGAGCTCAAGATGCTGTTATGGATAATTTGAAAATCAATGGACATAAAGGTACAAAGGGGAAGAAGAGTCCAGGACTTTCTCATGAACCTAAAAGAAGATTCACTTCAGTCAGGAGAACTCTCGGGACACCCATTGCTAGAATTACAAAGTCAAATCACAAAGAAAAGCAATGGAAAATAGGAGTACTTTCCACCTCAAGAATGGACTACCATAGAGTATCGTTCAACTATTTTGAGGAGAACGTGAAGAGGAGAATCTCTCAAATATCAAAAAGAAGACTATTGAAGTCTATATCTCTTGAGAAAGCCTTGTATGCACCCACAAGAAAACAAATGAAGAATCAGTGGGTAAGCAAAGCTAATCCTCCAAGTACCTAAGGTAAAGGTATACAATGGTAAAACCTCCTTGCTATCATCTGAAATATTCATTGAGGTTTTATATTTTATAACCTTAGGAATGAGCATTGCAAACTATTTTGAAATCGATTTTTTCACATCCCTTAAAAATCCACTTGATAAATTTATAAAGGGATTGCAATGTTCAATAGTTTAATTCTTTATGCATACATGGTGATTTGGAAAGAAAGTATTTCTTTTATGCATAAAGTCATGTTTAATTTATTATGCTCAACTAATCTAATTATACTCTTGGAGCATGTGAATTTTATTTTGATTCCTACAAGCTAACAATGATTGGATCCAAGTAAGGTTGGATACCAAGAAAGAAAAAGATTTATATGGTTTTGTAGGATGAGAAAAAGCTTCTCAAGAATGCAACATAGAGAAATGATTCAAGTCTTGAGAAAGCTAAACAAGATACACTTGATGTTGATGGTGAACGTCGGAAGAGAACTTATCTACCTCAATCCATCTAAACCAAGCAAGCTTCAATAAGGACAAGAGGAATTACGGTGATATCTCACTCTTACCCCATACTGTGATTACATGTTTGGGTAATGAATACTTGTCAATTATTGCATTCCTTTAGCAATCAATCATTTATGTTGGTTCAAAATGTTTTCATATTGCTAAATGGACCATAAGTGAATTTGTTCATAACTTTCTGAGTTCATGTTTTTGAAATGCACAATTCTAAAGTTTGTTTTT